>CM061349.1:83077974-84300831 GCA_030867105.1 Liasis olivaceus
AATTACATTTTAAACGTATGTTTACACTGGATGTAACTGCAGAATAATGTCTTTGAACCAGTTTTCAAGGATTATCAAGCTAATTTTTATAAAGGAATTTCATCACAAAGTAACAGGATCATATAGCTCTCCTTTTATGAGTTTTCCTTCCAAACAAGTGGTAAAGCAGAACACCTGTATGTAGTTCTTTCACTTGTTAAAAAAAATAAGAGTCCTGTATTTTGGCCTGTATGTTTGTAAACCCTGCACATAGCGTAACGTGTGTAAAACTAAGACACAAGGATAGGGATTTTTCATTCATGGCAATGTAGCTGTTAAATGTGTAACCAGTAGAAGGCACTAAAGCTTTGATTCTGAAGTTCTTCCTCTTAAAATAAGCCTGTTGGTTTCAGCCATTTAATCCAGTGTAAGAGATTCAAGGATTGTGGGCTGGATTGAACTGAATCATACAAGTGTAACGGGTGAGATGGGAACAAGCTTAATGAAGGGCATTTTGAAAGCAGAATTGTTCCCTACGATTACGAAGCAATGTCATCTGCTTACACAAACAATTCCCACAATTCACCCCTCCAGTACATTTAGACATGCAAAGTTACACAATATGGCAACACAACTAGGAAGTGATTGGTTTGGGGCATCTTTGCTGGGTATTGTGAAGTTTTGTTTTATCCTTAGTGCATGTATGTCATCTACCCTGCTACAATGGCCAAATACTGCTGCATCTTCAGAGGCAAACAGCAAAAGCCAAACAATTAACAAGGTTAATTCAGCTGCAGCAACTGGCAAGTTATGGCAGGACAAAGTTTCACCCTTCTTCATTCAGGAGCTGCTTGGTAAGTTATCCAACTTGCCACTAAAAGTAAAAACACATAAACGAGAGAGTATTAGCTACTTTTTAGTGCAAGAACATTACTCAATTTCTTACATGCACAACATAACCTTGTTTTATTCCACCCCCCTTTGTGGGCCACTTTTAGAATATGCAAAATCTTCTTTTATACCATATAGTATTTTGTAAAATTTGTGATACCTAATAATGGTTTTTGTTTCCTTTTGTATTTGAGTTTTATTGTATTCCAAATAACAATTCTGGTCTATGAGTATATGTAAAGGAAACAAATACATATAGTAGGGGAAGAAAGATATGAGGAAAAGCTGTTGTGCAAGAGAAATAAATTAATTATAAATTATATACTATATTGATGCAGTAACTACAATGATCGCATTTAAAAAAAAAAAAAAATCTGTGTGAATCCATTGCACCCATATCCTGACGTCAGCCTATCACTCTTCAGCTTTAAATGGAATTCCTATGCAAACAGGATGGAAGCACTCCAGAACTGTCCCTTCAGCCACTCCTTCCATTTTCACCGTTTCTCTTCAGGCAGTCTATACACAAAGAGAAAGCCTGTACACTTTTATGTGTGAAGATTTTGTACTGTGGTCATATGTGTGAAGATTTTGTACTGAACACATGGATCTGGGCAGAACTCAAGACTGTCAGAGTGATATTGACAAGAGAATTGCTCAAACCATCGTATGCTGTGAACATGGGACTGAATGTGTGAACAAGGGTGAAGGGATCTGTCCAAGCAATTTCAACTGTCTTGTCAAAATCCTAAAGTACTTATCCTAAAGTTTCAATACACAGAAGAGGCATAGAGTGACTGATATCAAGCCAGGTGCATAAACAGGTTTTATGAAATATTGAGAAACAACCAGAAGAAAGAGCTTTTGCCTTCACACCCTGACTATGAGACTGGCAACTAGAGGAAACAGTATGTTGGACAAGCTTGGCCTTTGATCTGATCCAGCCTTTGATCCAGAATCTGATGAAGCCAGATTCTTCACTTCTTACCCTTAGATTGCCCCCTTCTGGTCCATGGCTTTCAGTTTCAAGACGTTTCTCCATTTCTTCTTGTTTTCGTTTCTTTTGTTCCACAGAAGAGAGATTCTTAATACCACGAGACGCAGCCTTTGGGGGGGGGGGAACAATGGGGGACAACAGGTACATTAAATCCTACTTTTTTTACCAGCAATACAATCAGAGCAAAGTAAATTTACTTAACTAATTTTATTTCGTATAGAACTCTAATAAAACTGCATTAAATTTGTGTAACCTTGCTTAGAGGTGTGATAATATATGACTGTAAAAGCATGGGTTTCAACCAAAAAAAATCCTATAGAAAAAAAATGTTTTTTGGAAGCTTTTGGACCAGTTCTTCCTTTCTCCTCCAGAAGTGGGCAGGGGCCAGAAAGCATAGTTTGAAGCCTACTTGGGAAGCAAATTTCAGTTGGGTTTTAATTCCCTCATAGATGGCTGTTCTTATTTATAAAGTATGGGTGAGAAAATATCCTATTCAGATGTTCTTCCTTTCATAAGTAGTCACTTTGTGTGAGATGGGCGGCTATATAAATACAATAGATATACAGACAGGCAGACAGACAGACAGGCTTGTCGCTCCTCATCAGCAGCCCATCAGTCACAACTGTCCTATAGAATGCCCTAAACATTCTCTATTACCATTCACATTTTCTATAATGTGGATGTTTTTAAAAAAGAGTAACTGACTGGAATTCGGCAACTGCTCTAAGCAATGGCTAATCTTCTCTTTCCACTGAAGAATGGAAAAAATTAACAACACCTGCTGTACTTCCATACCAAAAAAGAAAAATTGGCATTGCCTCTTAGCTGTCGCTTCTGTCTGCAGTTATTTCTGTTCTATAGGATGGAACCTACTTATTCAAGTGTAGCATAGAACAGAAGAGGATAACAAACATTTTTCTTGTTTAAAAAGAAGGGGTCAAGGGCCTGTAATCATGAAGAGGACTAGGCAGATATCTACATTTTCTTTGCCCTACATAAATTTACAAGGTCTTTAAAAGACTAAATAGGTTTCCCCCTACTTTGGGGGATAGTCCCCATCTCCCATTCCTTATTTTTTAAGCTCACCACAGACCCACTATTCTCTGCCACCACATATCATGTAAGAAAGTACCTTAAAACACATTAAATTCACAGAAGAGGCAGGAAATACCATGCAGAAATTAAGATTTTTAAAGCATTCTTCTTGTACTTTAACCTGAAATTTTTCAGAATGTGTCAGGGAACACTTGAAGCAGCTGTCTTATTAGTATTTATTTTTTCCCTGTTGCTTTTCCTGATCTTATGCCAATACTAAATGTGCGATCTCAAAAAATGTAACTGTGCTTTTGGCATTATTTTGCAGGTTCTCTCCTTTGTTGCAAACAGGGTTTTCGTGGTGGTGGTGGCAGTGAGGGATTTGTGCCAGCAAAATGTATAGCAGGTGATAGTGAGGACACAAACAAGAGGCATCCCACAGCAAAGAATGGATTGTCTCAAGTGATGAGTCATTTGTGTTATCTTTTTGGTCAACATTCATATGATAGGGCAAACCTTTGGCATTGCCTTTGAAAGAACACCAATCTATTAGGGTTCTTGAGCTTTGGTATTTTCTGCCTAATTTAAGTCAGTGGTACCTGCACCTCTAATCTTGAGATTCCCAGCCCCACTCTCTCTGTACTCACTGGAATAATGAATACTAGCTACTTGTGTTACCACATCTTGTGCATCTTTAACATCATGATGTTTGGATTATTTTAGACCTAAGAGCCTGTTAATCTACTGGTCCTGCTCTATAAATCACTGCAAACAGCTCCCCTAACAACCTTGCAAACATTCTCTCGTTGCTTCTTACTATTCCTATCTATGGTCTTACTACATTTCTCATTTTTAAGCACTGGGTGCTTAGTTTTTTGACAAACCCCACCGCAATAGCATAATGATGGCCAGTTTCCACATTCTTAAGAGATGCTCTTTCCAGGAAAGATCCTACTATTGTTTACATTCATTATGCAAGAAGTTTTTTTTTTTAATATACTGCTGTTCCAAATATCCAGTTACCTCCATTTGTCTTTTTTCTGCTGCTTCCGCAAGTTGCTGCCTTCTAATTTCCTGAAGAAAATATATAAAATAATTACAAAGGTATTTCACATCACCTATACAGAGATTAAAGATGGGTCTTTCTAAGGTTTTTCCAAATACATTAGAACATTTCAAAATCCTAGAAATGAGTGTTTTTGTTTTTTTTAAATGCCAATTCTACTCATGATTTTGAATGTTGCCAATGGGAGTTGCCAGGGAGAAATCCTTAGTCACCCATGGATAAGCATGTTCAGTGGAAGAAACTTTCCCACTGTCATGGAGAAAAAAGTTTTTTGATCTTCTTGAGATTGTTTCACTGACTGCAGAAAAGTCCAACCTAAAAGCGATGTTTTTTTCCCTTGTGCATTTTCATTTTCTCTTCCATGGGGAAATGAGATTATCTAATTTTGCTATGCAATTCCAGGAACAAACAATATTTAGCAGATGACTGACAAAATTACCATTATTTTCAATCAGCCAAAACATTGCTTAGTATATGCAAGGGGCTACAGGGGAGCAGAAAGAATGAATAATCCCTTAACATAATTATTCCTAAGTAATTTTATTCAGTTCAATAAAAAAAGAAAAGAAGAAAAAGAAGGGCCCCACTTTTATCTGTATGTATACATATCAAACAAAGATGTGAACAAATCTTCAGTCTGATATCCTGGAGAGAAAATGCTATTCCCAAAACACCAAGGAATCAATGAGGTCTTGATTCCTCACTGAGGAATGCTACTTCAGCAAGTTCATCTGTTAGGAGTAAGAATCACCCACTGAAAATAAACTTGGATTCAATCATACAGCTTCATTATAGGTTACATATGTGGCATATGGTTTTTAGTGGCCTGGCCTGGCTATTGTTCTGCTGGCATGAGTGTCACAAGAGCTGATGAGCTGACCTGGCTGCTAGCCAGGGCTGGCATGGGGAGATGTCAAGGCAGCAGTCCCATTGGTCCAGCCTGGTATATAGGTATTGAGGACTAGAGCCTTGGGGGGACACCTGCCTCCTCAATTGCTGGGGGACATGCTGCTGATCTAACTAAAAATTGAAGGGAGAGGGAGAGAAGGAGAGGAGAGAAAAAGTCTGTGCCCAGAGTAAACAGAGTGCCTGGAGAGAAAAGTTGGAGAGAAAAGTTAAGTGTGCAAAGCAGTTGTCAGTTCATAGTTGGGAAGGGAGAAGAAAGGTCCAAGGGTGGCTTCTCAAGATCCCAGAGGGGAAGGAAGAGATCGGCTATTGGTGGAGAAGCCCGGGTCTCTGGGGAAGGCCTGTGCAGAAGATCCTGAGAGAGGTTCTTCTCTCAATGGAGAAGCAGTAGGCATTCAGCTTAGCAGGAGAAAGTCAAGCTGTGCTGAGCACACCACAGTAAATTGCAGCCCAGCCCACTCCTTTATTTTCACTCTCTCTTTTGTCAAACCCAGAAATGGAGAAAGGAGATGGAGAGATAAAAGAGAATAGTCTCTGGGAGGAATACACTGGAATACTCCTCTAGTTCAAAAGGAACTCCATCATACTGTGACAGCTAACATCAAAAATATGTTGCCAATAACCATTAAAAAAAAAATCACTGTTTTCTGTGACTGTCATAATCTATTCTCCAATACACTTAAATACAAAGGTTAAATTTTCAAGTGGAGCTTGAACTCTGATGTCTTAATGAACATACAAATACAGTTTTATCAACAATAATATAGAAGTGGTTTGCCTCTGCCTTCATTTGGAATGTTTTTAAACCTACCAATCTAGCCTATAACCTAAGGTTTTCTGATGGCCTTCCATCCATATACTAACCAAGTCAGATTCGCTTAACTTTTCAAGATCAGCCACAATTAGCTAAGCAGTGCCTTACATGTATAGCCAGATACAGATAAGGGTACAGTGGTATGCAAATGTTTAAGTACCTCTGTCCAAATTGTATGTTTCAATGAATTGCTAAGTGCACAGAAGCTGACATAACCTCTATATGGAACAAAATTAAGCATACCATTTTTCTGCAAGTTTCAAAGCATACCTACTATTTATGTATAATTGTTTCCAGTTTCACAATAAGGAAACATTTACTGTGGCAGCTGCAAAACTGTGGACCATTTAGTCAATACCTTGTAATACCACCTTTGGCAGAAATAATACTTTTCAAATATTTCCTGTAGTCAGATAAAAATCATTCCATTCTTGTTTTGGGGTTTTTCCCCCCATTCTTTCTTGCAGAACTCTTCCAGTTCAGAAATATTCTTATATCTCTTTGCATGTACTGCATTTTGAGATCTCCTCACAGGTTTTCAGTAATATTCAAGTCTGGGAACTGTGAAGGCCATTGCAAAACTTTTAATATTTCTTTCCTGTAAGTATTTCATGGCTGATTGAAGATATATTTTCGACCGTTGTTTTGCTGAAATATCCAATCTCTTTTCAGCTTCAACTTCATTGTGGGACATTAACTTGAAGACCAGGGAAATTTTCAGAACTGCCCCCAGACTGGTCAGATCTGCCAAACAGAACCCAGATAACCTGCTGAAAAATTCAGTTGATGCTCGAGTCGTTGTTCATAGATCCACAGTACTGCACTGCTTATACATTAAGGAT
The DNA here is from genome assembly GCA_030867105.1 of Liasis olivaceus. Taxonomy (NCBI): domain Eukaryota; kingdom Metazoa; phylum Chordata; class Lepidosauria; order Squamata; family Pythonidae; genus Liasis; species Liasis olivaceus. Next base: position 83,084,505 of record CM061349.1, read on the forward strand.
CAGCACAGGAGAGTTGTCAGATTTACCTTGGGGTGAATGTTGTTCCAGAGGGCAGGGGCACAAAAAAGATACAATCTGAAGCATGCTAACTCAGTTGGAATTTATCAGATGGGCCGAGACAACTGGAGACAGAAAATCTTGCAAATATTCAGGCCTTATGCTATGTAGCACTTTAAATTGGTTGGATCCCTACAGCAGCTCTTTTGTGAATAGGCTCACCCCATTTTGTGAGACAGCCCACAGCATGTTCTCCAACATATGTGACCACTGGCCCCTAAAGCTTTGGACCTTGGGCATTAAAGGAAAATGAGTTACTTGGCTCCTCTGAAATAAATAAGGTATTATGTGAGGACCTTCCAGTAAGCTGGAAGCAGAGCACACAGTTGCATTAACTTTCCTTGAACGCCACGTGACTATCTGGCATCTCATAAGTTTCAATGGAAAGTAAACCTAGTAATGCTATGCATGCCAACTTTGGAGTAAACTCCAGTCATAGAAAACGAGGGATTTGCTTTTGCTTGTGGGTAAGTTTTTATTTTTATTAAGTCTCCATCAAAGCCAGCTGCACACACCAGAGTATTCTCATGCCACCCAAAACACTTCATAAGGAGTGACATTCCTACCCAGGACTCTTCCTTTATAAATATGACTAAGTGTACCAAACATATTATGTACGCAGCCAAGCAATTCTCTGACATTCCCAGGAATAAATCAAATGTTTTGAGAGCAAGCAGACCTTTCCCAACAGGGTTTATGCATCCTACATTTTATTTTCCCTTTGGCGTTTCTGAAAGACAGCACTGTCATTATGACTTCTCTGCGCTTATGTGCCATGGATCACTGGCACTGCAATTTTGGACCTTTGGGTACACACTGTTCTGGCTCTTCCAGTGCATAAAGGCAAGATAAGTAAATCATGTAACAGAAACACCCTTACCTGAGAACAGCACCGGGTGTAATTTACCATGAAGTAAACAGTGCAAATCGGGCTACAAAACGCATAGTGGTTTTTAGCATTTATTGCAACGGAGTAAGTGAACTCAACAGGGCTCGGTTTTGAACAGACCCGAATAAGACCGTGCTGCCAGTGCTTAAAAGCGGTCCTTTTATACGTAATCTAACAATTAATAGCCAAAGGAGCGAAAAGAGAACCTCAGCGAAGTTTGAGGGGGATTTAAGAGATGCTGCGTGAGGGAGGGTTAAAAAATCGATCAGGAACAGGGGTCGAAAGCCGGGCGCTGCACGACACCTGGGATGGCCCAAAAAAGCCGAAAGGGAGAAGGGGGAAACCCCAGCCACCACGGAACGAGTTGCGGCAGCCCGACCTCGCCCCACTTACTGGGTCCGGCGTCTCCACCACATGGTCGGCGGCTCCCCCCAGGCAGGGTAGGCACAACCCCATCCCGCCCCGGCTGCAACAGCCCCGCCGCCTACAGCCGAGCAGCGAGTCCAAGCCGCAGACCCGCCCCGCCCTGCCCCGCCCCGCTGTCCTTTGACCAGCGGGCCTCCTCGCACGCGGCCCGCCGCCAGGCGACCTTCCTGCGCGATCCACGGACGGCGCCACCTGCCGCTCCGGAGCCGGCGGGAAGGGGAAAGGGAAGAAGGGGAGGGGGAGACGCTGGGGCGAGGTCGAAGCTCGGCCGTCGGAGAGCGCAGACCCGCGTCTGCACGAGAGTCGGAGGGCCGAAGGAAAGGAGGAAGAGCAAAGCTGGCAGGGGGCGCCGCAGGGTTGAAGTCCTTCTGCCGCGAGGAAGTTGGCGGTCGCGCCTGCGGCTGACGGGGCGTCTCCGCTGGTCTTTCTCAGGCCAGAGCAAATGCATCTCTTGAGCGAAGCCGGCAGGGAGGGTTGCCACCGTCACCCAGAAGTAAGCCCAAGCGAACCCAATAGGACTTCTTCCTTCTGAGTGGGCGGTGGGGGGTTCTTTGGGCTGGCTTGCTGGGCGCTGCCCTCATTGCCTGGTTGATTTAAGGAAGGTATCAGTGGAGTCCCCTGATACCCCCTGACAGTAAGAAAGACAACCATCAGCCCCTCTCCAGAAGGGAAGGTGGCAAATTCTGACAGATGCTGAGACGCTCCCCTTTTGATCTGGGTAGACCTGTATTCCCCCTCGGATCATGCGCTCCTTTACAGGGAGAGCTCTTTCGGATCAGAGCCTGATTTGCAATGGAGCAGGGAGGGTGGGCAGCCTGGTAAGGCAGACGACGGGCAGGCCACCCTCCCTGCTCCCTAACAAACCAGGCTCTGGGCAGCACCCATCTCCTACGGAGCAGAGGCAGTGCTTGACCCCTGTGGAGGAGCTGCCCAATAATGTCCACCCCGCTCAGATCAGGAGCTGCAGTATTAGCTAATCTAATTCCCTTAAACCAGCCTTGTAACATATATCTCAACCTGCTGGCAAGCCCAGTGGAAGATGCAGAAGCAGTTCTTTATCCTCCTCTTCTCAGATGGCATGGAGACCTCAGATGGTATAGAGAGCTAGGCCTCCCCTGCTCTTCCCAGTGGCAAGAGAAAGGGGGGAGGGGGGCACAGGAGCGGGTCAGTTCTCTTTGTAAAGCAGCAGGTTGAGATATCTGTTACAGGGCTGGTGAGCCCACTTGGGGAGAAGTGGGGAGGAGGGTTGATCTTTACCTGCCAGTTCTTTGATATCACCCACCTCTCACCAGTCAGAACACATCTCACCTCTTGTTTCATCCTGTGCTTCTCATGTGCTCTGCTAACTTGTCAGCTGTTTATTTTTGTTTTTGGGATGCAGGATATCAGTCTTCCAAAAGATTGATGTTCCCTTAAACACACACACACACATACACACACACACACACACACAAATATACAACTTGGCTGACAGAGGATGCACAGGATGAAGCAGGAGGGTGAGATGCTTATGGCCATCTCTCCATGCTAGGTCTCTGGTATACCCCATTCTCTGGCTATCATGCAACTGTGTGTTTGTGAGTTCTTTTGCTGTCATTTTTCGGATCCTGCAGATTACTTCATGAGATCAGAGAAAGCCACTTCCCTTCTCCTGCTCTTCTCCCTTCCTACTTTCCTTGCCATTCCTCCAAGCCTTGGCAACCACAAAATCTGCTGCCAGGTGTGTCAGGAAGAGTGAGAAGAGACAGTTCTTTGGCACAGAAGGAGATCCTGATTAGAAAGAACCAGATTCCCCCACTGTTCCTAGGATGGCTCTGGAAAACAGGGCCCAGATACCAGAAGGGAGGGGCATATCAGTGGCAGCCTCAGGTGGCCAATAGAGCTGTGGCATTACAAGCATTGTTATGGATGGAGACATGGCAGATTATTTGTATAGCAAGATTTGGGCCAGGAGAAGAGAGAGAACCCTACTTCTAAATTCAAATGTTTGCTCCCTCCATAGTAGGCTGAGAATGAGACAGAACAGATGTGAGAACATCTACCAAATGGCTGGACTACTGCAATCTACTTTGCTTGGATCTGCCTTTAAAGACTATTCAGAAACCTTCATTGGTACAGAATGCAGTAGCCCATGTGCTGGCAAGGAAAACTCAACAGCATTTCTATAGTCTTTGCAGTGGTTATCCATGTGTTTCTGATACAATTCAAGGTGCTTATTTATTATTTGTGGTTTGGGACCAGGTTACCTTCAAGACTTCCTATCCAGGTAGAATTGTCCATCTATGGAACTGAGTTGTGAAGGCAGGCTGTGTTTCCCCAACCCCTCTGAAGCTCAGCAGGTGGGAAGAAGGAACCTTGACTTCTCTAGGGCTGCCTCAGCCCCAGAGAATCCCTTATCCTCCAATGTAAAGATGGCTGCCTCCTTGTTAACATTTAGGAGGGAGGTGAAAACAATCCTCTTTCACCAGGCTTTTGGATCTTACATTGGGGAATGCCACTGCCATGTATTATGTTGTTGTTGTTACTGGGTTGTATTACATATATGTAAACTGTTCAAAGGCTTATGACTGGGGAAGTAGAAAGCATATAAAATAAAATAGAACTTTGTGTATTGATTAGGAGGGTGTGAGGATGAACCTTTGGGCTACGACTAATGACCATGGAGCAAACATGACCATGGAGCTTTCCAGAATGTTGACTACTAGTTGAGTAAGTCTCTCTCACACACCGGGGGGGGGGGGGTGCATGTGGGTAAAATGAGTCTCTATCTCTAACATGGGGGGGGGGGGGGTAAAAAAAGTCAAGATGGTGGGCACAGCCATGCAATTTAAACCCCACCCCTTGTTAGCATGCATCATGACATATGTCAAAAAGGGCAGGCCTTTGATTACATCTTTACTTTTTTTACCCTTCCCTGCAGTAGCCCTATGGTGTTGGTATGTATCTCCCTTTAGACACCGATCGATCAATCGATCGATATGTGTGTGTGTGTGTGTGTGTGTGTGTTATGATCAACTACTTCTACTATATTTCCAGTGGAGATGCTATTAAAAGTCCTCTTTCTTTTAGCAAGCTCTCCTTAGCCCTGGTTAACACTTTACTCATTTAGAGATAAAAAGTGGTGGTTCGCTCCCTTCTCAAAAGGCTATCCTTGGACCCTACGGTTTTAGATAACTTCCATCCAACCTTTTTCAGGAAGGTTGTCAAGAGGGCGGTGGGCTCCTAGCGACACAGAGCCATGGATGAAGCTTATTATCTAGAGTTATCTTTTCAGTCAGAATTCAGGCTTGTTGTAGTACTGAGACAACATTGCTTGCACTTGTGGATGACCTCTGTAGGGCTCAGGATGGGGTTGGTATATCCATCCTGGTCCTTCTGGATCTTTCAGCAGCTCTTGATACCATTGACCATGGTACCCTACTGTGCCAGCTCCAGGGTTTGGGAGTGGGGGGCACTGTTTTACGGTGTTTCTTCTTCCTCTGTGGCTGGTAGTAGTTGGTGATGGTAGGAGGGGAGAGGTCTAGCTCTAGGCCCCTGTTATGTGGGATGCCTCAGGACTTGGGTCTTTCACCTTTCCTTTTTAATATCTCTATAAAGTTGCTGGATGAGATTATTCAGCAGTATGGGATTCAGTACCCCTGGTATGCTGATGATACCCAATTATACATCTCTACCCCATTCCAGACAGGTGATGTTACTCAGGTGCTGGCTCAGTGCCTGGAGGCTGTAAGGGCCTGTGTGGAGAGAAATCAGGTGCAACTCAACCCTCGCAAGATGGAGTGGTTGTGGGCTTTTGGCCCCCTGGGGTCAGGAGAGAGGATACCTTTGACTCTGGATGGGGTAGCACTTCTCTGGGCAGAATTTGTGTGCCTTTTGGGGATCTTCCTGGACTTGTGGCTCCTGTTGGAAGAGCAGGAGGCAGCCGTGGTCAGGGGAGCCTTTGCACAAATTCATCTTGCATGCCAATGGCACCCTTTCCTGGGAGACTTTGCTCACAGTCACTCATGCCGTAGTCACCTCCAGATTGGATTACTGCAAATGCTTTACATGGCGCTGCCCTTGAAGACCATCTGGAAGCTGCACTTCCAGAATGCAGTGGTGTGCACAGTTCTGAGTGCTTCACAGTTTGCCCATGTCACACTGCGGGTTCCGTGAGCTACACTGGCTCCCATTTGCTTTCCGGGTGCAATTCAAGGTGCTTGTTATCACCTATCAAACCTTACATGTCACAGGGCTAGGTTATTTGTGGGACCACCTCTCCCCAAGGATATCTGCCTATTCCAGTAGGTCGGATAGGGCACACTCCAGATCTCTTCCTGCAAACATTGTAATCTGGTGGGACCTCAGAAGGGTGCCTTCTCTGTAGCCAACCCAGCCCTTTGGAATAGCTTCCCACCTGAAATTCAGGGGGCAAGGGCACTATCCTTTTAGCCTTCCAGGAGGCGGTGAAGACCTGGCTCTTCTCCCAAGCATTGGGCTAGGATGGGGGTTGAGTCAGGAGGCTAATAGTGATTGGTCTGGCACCTGGTGGGAAGGGTATGATCTGTTTTTATATTGTTTTTATTGGTTGCTGGGAACCCTTTAGATCACTGTGTGAGATGGCCATATAAGTTCTATTAAAAAAGTAAATAAACAAAAACAGGATGGGAAGGAGTTTCTACAAAGACAGCTGGATTGAAAGTTTGGTCCTTGCTCAGAACAGGCAAGCTTTTAAAAAGGGGAAGGCTTTATATGTAAAATTGTTTACTTTCAAAGACATCCCTGTATGGAGATTTCCCTTCATTTATTTATCTATTTTGTTAAATGTGTAGCTGGCCTTTCTGCTTACAGAAACACCCAACACAGCTTAGAATTAAAATGAATGAATGAATGAATGAATGAATATATATATATATGAATGAATGAATGAATGAATGAATGAATAAATGAATGAATGAATGATCATAAAAGCAATTGCAGTTAAAGTCAGATAACGATTTAAAGTTTGACAGAGGAGATGTGTTTTTTGCCATTTTCCTAAAAACTGGGGGAGGAAGGGAGCACAGGAGCCCTATACCAGCACAGAGCTTTGCCACTTACTGAAGGCTAAAATGTGAGAGCTTTTAGGGCGATTCTTGTGATTTAAACACATGACAACTTCAGTAAAAAAGCACATAGAAAGTTCTTACTCATAGGAAATTATCGTCCTATGAATGGGCAAGAGCTTAATAAGGTCTTTCAGTTGCTAGTAGAAAGTGGTACTAATAGCACTGGGTTTTAAGGTTTTTCTCATCCTTCAATTGTTACTTGAATTGATACAAAAATAATAATGTGACTGAGAAATGAAAAGCCATCAAGAAGTGGCCCATATGTGAAAAAGTGCTCTGAAATGTTCTCTTGAGCTAATAGCCCAGGGTTGTATCCTGTCTCCAAGAATTCGGCTCGATAAACAATGCATATCCCTATTCAGCTTTTGATTTAAGATAATAACAATTACTTGAGTAGAAAAATGGCTGAGCGCCTTAATGCTTTATTCAATTACCTTCATGATGAGTATAAAAAATTGCTTTCCCCTTAACGTGCTTTTAAAATTGTAATTTGAGTGGCTTTAGAGCAAACTGGAACTGAGATAATGCCTCCATAGAAATAATAGCCAATCAGTGTTGACAGGTTAAGAACTGACATATGCCTTTAATATCCACTTCAGGGTGAGGAGGAGAATATTTCAATTTAGTTTCAAAGTGATCTTTAATAAATCATGCAGCACTTTGTCAAGTCAAACCTATTTTGAAAGCTAAAGTTTGGGGAACTGAAAACTATTGCAGCAGATGTGAAACAAAATCCAAGGTGTTATTTATTTATTTATTTATTTTTCAAATTAGGACACCGCACATCTCACAAGGAAGTGACTGGGTGGTTTACAATAAAAACAACAAATAAATATTAATTAAAATGCGATAAAAATAGTATAAATACAATAAAAACCAAATACATACATAAATAATACGATCTTCCAAGGTGCTGCTGCTAGAAAAGATGTTAACATACAGGAGCATCTTCAAGGTGCTAGCCACCCCAGGGTTGATTTTCCCTTTTTTTCGCCCCATGCAAGTTGGCAGAGCCAGGTCTTGACTGCTTTCCGGAAGGTCAAGAGAGTAGGGGCCTGCCTCACCTCTGGAGGGAGGGTATCCCATAGGGCAGGGACCAGGACAGAGAAGGACATTAATGAAGCAAACAGAAGATTCAAATTAATATCCATTTCATCATGATAACTTCAACCTGGATTCCATATGCAAATGTTACATTTGCAATCAGATGTATACAAATATAGCAGTTTTCTGCATTTCTCTTGTATAATGCTTGGAGGGACTGGTACCAAGAAACATGATCATGCTTCAGTTTCACAAATGATTAGACTGTTTAATCCAGGGGTCCTCAAACTTTTTAAACGGGGCCAGTTCACAGTCCCTCAGAATGTTGGGGGGCCAGATTATTTATTTATTATTAAACTTGTATGCCGCCCATCTCCCCCAATAGGTGACTCTGGGTGGCTCACAATAATAGTTTGAAAAAAACATGAATGAATTCTTATGCACACTGCACATATTTTATTTGTAGTACAAAAAAACCCCAGAAAAATATACAATAATTAAAATAAAGAACAATTTTAACCAACATAAACCCCACCCTGCATTGGTGGTCAGTGTCAGTAAATGTTATCCTCCCCCCATCCCAGCCCCCCCGCCCCCCGCATTATTGGTCAGTGCCAGTGGCCATTCTCCTACTTGAGGGGCAACCACATAGCCCAAATGGAGAAAGTAATAGGGTGCCCTGGACCCCACTGATCACCCTGTACAGAGGATCCCTCCCGTGGAGTATGAGGAAGTATGAGTTGAAGTGCCCCTGTGGTTGTAAGTGCGGACGGGCTGCCAAGTGCCTGAATTTTGATCATGTGACTGCAGGGGTGCTGCAACAGCTGTAACTTTGGGGACTGAGCATACCTACTGAATGAATGGTTGTTAAGCGATGACTACCTGTACAAAGAATTTGAGATGATGGAACAGGTCTGGGCAAGGAAGAGGAGTTTGGATATAAATGCAAGGAACAGAAGAGAAGAGAAAGTGAAACAGAAACTGAGTACAATGCTTTCTGCAGTCCTGATAATTTGCAAAGAAGTAGGCTGACCTGATTTCCAAAAATAAAAACTTGGATATACGAATATTAAAAAATGCATACATGTATACAAATTAATCTACAAGTCAATTTCCCCAAAGTCACAGGCAAAAATTACCAGAAAAAAAAGGACACAAAGATGTTTAGAAGAGCTGCTCTGGAATGAAGCAACTTTAAGTAGTTCCAAACATTCCTGTTCCCTGTTGTGCTTTTACACTCTGTGAAAAATTATTTCCAGGCCAAATTAATTTAATAAATGATTAACAATCAATTGACCACTCTCTCCATCATAAGGCCATCAGACCTGATCTGCAAAAATCCATTAGTTGTCAACAAAGAGATACAGGAAACACTAACTTTGCTTCTTATTCTGGATTTCTGCAGACTAGTACTAATCAAGCAGCCAGTAAAATGGATAATGGAATAACTTCATTCCCATGTTCCCTTCTACCATAAGGTACCCCAAGACTTGAGGAGTAATGGAAAGACATAATTTCTTTGGCTACTTGTTCCCATACTGTTCTGCTTACTCTACCTTGAGCCCTCCCATTAGTTCGAGGATGCCTTCCCCAAAATCAGGACTGTCTCTGTAAAACTGGAATTTAATCTTGGAAATAAGTTTCAGGCACTGATAGTGCCTTCTGTTGACTAAAACCTAGTCATGGCAGCAGGTTATTGGGAATATTTTAATGACATTCCCAATGAAATCCATTGTGTGGGTAAAACAGGAAAGAACATAAAATGCAAACCCGAAGCACCATGAGAACGGGGCTCCTGCCATTCTCCAAATAGGGTGCCTGTACTCATGAGACCTGGGGAAGACCAGATGGTTTCCGAAGGATTGCAAGAACGGGGTGGGCAGTTGGGAGAAAGAATGAGACAAGCAGCTTGGAGAATGACACACTGAGAGGAGGAGAGCCGCAAGACTGTAATGTAGGATAGTCTGGCTCTGCAATCTCCCTCCTCGTGCATCGCCTGCAGCTCCCAACACAGCCCCGACAGACAGCGGTGGCGGCCAATCAGGCGCCCTGATTCAACCAATCACCCTGCACAGAGGATCCCTCTCGCAGAGTACAAAGAAGGAGAGCCGCAAGACGACCCGGTATACCTGTAATGTAGAATAGTCTGACTCTGCAATCTCCCTCCTCGTGCATCGCCTGCAGCTCCCAACACAGCCCTGACAGACAGCAGCAGTGGCCAATCAGGCGGGCGGGCCGGATAAATGACCCTGGCGGGCCGTATCCAGCCTGTGGGCCATAGTTTGAGAACCCCTGGTTTAATCCATTGAGTTCACAAACTGCTTTGTAAAAAAAAAAAAGCTATCAAAGTCATTTAGTTTGACCATTTTAGTTCTGAACTGGAAAGATGACTTTTCATATGTTCAAATCATTCCCAAAGCTCTGTTGAAATAGCAGACCTGTGAAATCTATATAGCCCTTATTAAGGTTGTATTTTTTTAATCAGTAGGGCATCTAGTCTGTTTTGTTTTTCTGTAGAGGGAAGACTAACTTTAAAGCCCAGTGCAGTGCATTTAACTAAAGTTACTAAGATGTTTACTAACTCCTCAGTTCAAATAAACTTATTGTTTAATCACCGTAACTATAGAGGTCATCAAGACCATAAATATATTATCTTAGAAAAAGCAGGTATGCTGATTTATGGACTTGTAAATTTTTGGAGTTTGTTTTTGAGTAGAAATAGAAAGATTGGGAAACTTCTTAATTTAAATACATGTAGCTTCTATATTAGGGCCCATTCTCATGACATAGTTGTGCCATTTCAGAATAGTTGTAGTTTTCTGCTTCCTTTCTAACCAAATAGAATCAGATCACCATTATAAACTGTAATGTGATTTCCATGTATCGGTTTAGCGCATCTGCTGTGATTAGTTAACCCTGGGTTATGGATTAGTGTGTTGTATAATTGTAGCTTTTTGACATTTCCTACGATTCTTTTTTCTATTCTTTCCCCTTTCCCTTTCCCTTTGTTCTCTGAGCAATTATTCATCTCCAGCTGGCTCCCCCACTAATTACTGACTTCCCAAATTTGTGTGTGTTGATTAATTTGCTTTCTATCTCTTCCTTCCTTCTCTTGGCTTAGCCACTTCAGCTTGTCTAGCAATTCTAAATCTTCATTCTCTATCTATTGATACAGTGATTTTTTATACACGGCTTCCCATAAATTGCCTATGCACGTTGCTCAACCTACTCTGTTAACATATGCATCCTTGGCGTTGCTTATGCTCTGTAGAAAACCATGTACAGTGGACCATGTGCACTGTGATGAGTGGCTACAGGAACTGTTGGTTCTGCTGCTGCTTTTAATCTCGTCTCGTAGCTTTTCAAAGTGTTAGATTCACTCAGCAGAGATTGAAATACTAACGATAAAACAGTTAAACAATATAACCAATAACATAAATGCAGCAGCAGTTTTTTTTTAAAAAAAATCCTAATTATTTTAAATTAATCTTCTAATAATCACCAAAATTATGCATAAATAAATATATTTAAAATACTACTGTTTTTCTCCAGATACGCTGGTTGGCTAATTTAGGATTTGGCTGAGCTGTAATGAATAATGTCCTTCCTGGTGCCATGGTGTGTTGCTAATTACTTCCTGATCTGTGACAGATGATGAAGCCATAGATACTACAGTATACTCTGCACCTCCTTAGCTCCACTGTGGTATTGTATAGGGTAATAGTAGCAGTAACTGATCTTTACTTTCCACCCTCCTGGGTTCTCTGCTGGCATCCGCCTTCTAAAAAACAGCACATAGGGTTGCTAAAGTATGCTATGCATGCTGCAAGGGCTTTTCCATGACGCTAAGCTGTAGTTTTTTCATTTCATTTTGTTTTGGGTAATTGTGTTGTGTGAATGCATCCCAAGAAGGATACCAAAGCTTATTTCTGGCAACAAACCAGAATTTAAATCCATTGCTAGCATGCAAATCCTGTGTTAGATTCAGGGCTGTGGAGTGTGCACATACAACCTTTGATTCCGACTCCTTTAATTATATATCAATATAGGAAATAAATTATAATTATACTAATTATATATTTTCCATATCAACTGCAAGCACGCAACATACAAGGCATTAAAATTAAAATATATCCTGCAAAAAATAGGATATATAAATATATATTTCATAGATATATAAATGTATATTTCATAGATAATTTTTTCATAGGAAAAAATACCTATGAAATAGGAAATTTTAGCATATATTATTTATATTATATACAATTTAAATTTATTAGGAGTTGGAGTTGGTACCTTTTTACCTATTCCAACCCCAACTCCAGTAACCCAAGAATCACTTCCAACTCCGCAAAGCACCTTTCTGAATCAAATCCCTAGGGCTACAAAAGCTGTCCTCCTCAGCCTCAATTGTAAAGAACTATTAAAAATTTCTGTTCCTTATAACTTATAAGTAGTGCCACTGTTGGGCAAGGGAAATGTTATAATGTATGGTAGCTATATAATGGTTGACTTTGGACTTATAAAGGCTTTTTTATGCTTCTTCAGGTTCAATAAATAAATTTTTAAAATCCCAAAATAATGGCCAATCAGCAGAAAGGCTGATCAAGTGATGCATTCATTGGCTTGTTTCAAAGAAGTTATATCTTGTTCTTTAGGATGGCTGTGCAGTGCTTCAGATTTGATTAAAAAAAAAAATTCTTAAGACCAGAGTTGACTTGTGACCCTGAGAAAAGATGCAGCTGCTTTAAAGAGTTGCAGACAGGTGCTACATTTGTGTCTCCACAAAGCACCTTTCTGAATCAAATCCCTAGGGCTACAAAAGCTGTCCTCCTCAGCCTCAATCGTAAAGAACCATTAAAAATGATGAACAGTTTTGCTGCAAAACATATCCTTAGGGAGTTTAGCTAGTTCTGGCTTTCCATATCTTCACTTCCATGATGAACAAGTCTGAAACACACTCATGTTAAATTCACATTTAATTTCTTAAAGTTAAGTAATCTTAGTTCTTTATTTAACTGATAAAATGAGAAGTTATTAGACTGCTACAAATAGTAATTTATATGTACAGTAGTAAATGGTCAATGCTGTTCAACTGCATCACATTTACTCCAGAACAGGGAACTTCACTGTTATGAGGCTGATAAAAAAGTAAGCTCAGTAATCAAGAAGAAGTTATTCCAAACCATAAAAAGTTCAGATACAAGTCAGGGAAGGTTACACCATGTTTAATAGGTGTAACCTAATTGGTGCCTATTGGTGCCTATAGCTAAGCACATTCTAAAATATACAGTGCAAAATAAACTAAATTGCATAAGCTAAAAGCTAAGTAATAAACTCAATTAGATACCGTATACTACATACATAAATGAAAATCAACAACCAACATAATATGCACAGCTCATTTCATCTCTCTCTCCCTCCCTCCCTCTCCTGTATATTCATTCTAATATACAATGAGGGATGGAAGTAAGAATTTTGAGAGAGGTGGTAGCATTAAAACTAATAATAAGAAAATATACATTCATCACATTTGGGAAATGGAATAGAAAGGTAATTGATCTATTGAAAAAAAGAGCTAAGAAAATACTACATTAAGGTGAAGAAATTGAAAGAAGCTGCACAAATTATCTTTGTCCATCTTCACTGAACAGCATATAGAATAAGTGCCACTGCTTGAACTGATGTTTTCAGAAAGGGAATCAGAATTTGAGGTGTACAGGCATTTGATTTAGGCCTTTTTCTTACATATTTACAATTAATGGTTTTATGAATTAATTTCTTTTTTAAAAAGAAAAGTGGTTACACTTGCAAAACGCAATAACTACATATTCAATACTTTTTTGTCCTTTTTTTAAATTTTTAATTGGGAAAGAAATGCTTGGTGGTTTTGACAAACTGCATCAAGTATTTATTTTCTTTATTGAACATAGAGTATTGATGATATCCATTGCTATGACCATTTTCTATTCAGTTCTCTTGCTAAAAAGTATTAACAAAAAGTGAGTTCCTGTCTGAAAAATAACGTTAAGGTGTAAGTAAGTGAGTAAGTGACTGTGGGAAATATGTATTGTTCTGATCTGAAGTAGAATATTTTGGATTCATTCAGTAGCTCCTAACTGGGATACTCAAAATAAGTCAAATCAAGAACCGTTAAACTTTGTTTTTTATTCTATACAAGCTTTTACTCTTAACGTTGCCTTAAAACATTACAGTGATGAGAAAGAAGAGGGTGAGTGTTGTGGAACTGAATGACTTATCTTCTAAACACAGGGCGTCACTTTCCAAACCTCTCCATTTATAGTGCTTCTGCAAAGGAATGCTAATTCTTATATTATCCTTTACCTAATAATGGTATCTAATTCTAATTAAAACTAAATAAAAATATAACCCTTTACTTTAAAAATATATCACAGTTTAAAGAAGTCTAACCCCCAAATCCCCACAATTATCTTTCCATAGTTTGGCAGGTTTTGAACCTAAAGATAAGCTCACCATCCTTTGCTAATTTCATAGCTATTGCCAAATGAATAGCAGGATAGATTTTAAAAGGCATAAGATTCTTTTGGACAAAGTGTCCTTTGCTTGGGTGTCTAAATGAGGCAGCATTTATTTTTATAAACAAGCGACAAATAATTCCTGCAATGTCATTGTATATTTCCAAAAGCAAGCAAATAAAAATGTCACAGTTTCTTCTGCTTTTTTTTTTTTAAAGCAGAATTTAAAGGAGCCCTATTCTAAAATCTCTGCATTTATTTCTTTGAAATGGATCTGGCATCATCACCCTCAAAATGGTTTATTAAGTCTGTGAATGTTATCCCATCTTGTGAAAAGGTGATTTGAAGAATTATAACCTTAACTTCCCATGCTAATAAAAAAAGAAACACGTGATTCCATTTTCAGAGCCTTACTTTGACTTCAGTCACCACATTGAATTAGTCAGCCTCTGAGTTTATCATGACTGACTTGGGTATTTTCTGAATTATTGAACTGAGTCCATAACCAAACCTGCTGGTCATGGTAAACACATATTTTATACCAGGGAATTTATTGAGGAAGACCAATATGTATCGTGAGTGATGTTTAGAGTCCTAAACGTATTGCCTCTATTGAGAAAGAATATTTTCCATGGTTGTTAATAGTGATGATAATTTAATCTCTCTGTGACATGGATTACTCTGTGACATGGATTACATCAATTACTTAGGGTGCTAGTTTCTAGTAATATCTTACCATGTATTCTTTGACGTTGAGGTCAAATAAGGTTAATTGCTTTCTGTACCTGAAGACAACTTCTTTGGTAATTTAGGAAATAGATACTTGCATTAGCCAATTTTGTGAATTTTTTCTTCTCATGAAAGTGAGTAGATTTTCTCAAGAAATATCAAAAACAGCACTTCTTAAATTCCTTATATCACACAAACAATTTTACATGTTATGCAGTTCAAAGCAATCTTGGAACATTTTCTGTAACAGTGCAAATCATATCACATCACTTATCTGGAAATTCTAGCCACATTTTAATTTATATTATAAACAGTTATTATCATGAAGTCCTTAGTGCATTCTTTTCCAGTGAACATCATACTTAATTTTCAAAGAAGCCCATTTGTGTTTCAGCATTAGCTGTCTTTTCCTACCAGGCCCACCAGAGGGAGCTGTGTAACAAGCTTTTGGATTTATGGCCATGACGGTGAATCCCATTCATTAATATATTGCCGTACATTTTAGATGCTATTAATAATTGTTAGACTTCTAAGCTCTGCAGTTTAAAAATAGTAAATATGAAATGTACACATAAAGGATTTTTTAAAAAATGCTGATTAGGATATGGTTTCTTCTCTTTAGGAAGATGTCAGAACCTAGCAAGTTGATATATATGACCCATACTAGTGTTTCTTAACCTTAGGAACTTTAAGATGCATTGACTTCAACTCCCAGCTGACTGGGGAATTCCGGGAATTGAAGTCCACATGTCTTAAAGTTGCTAAGGTTGAGAAACACTGATCTGTACATATATATCTAATATATATGTGTCTATATCCAGTGTTATCTGCTCTGGACAGCATAGTGGTTTCATACAGTGTCAATCCAAAATTTTGCCAATGGCTTATAAACTTATTGGAGTAAATCTGATGCATAAGTTAAGACTAACGCAGAGCTGCCATTTGTTACATCATGTCCACTTTCAAAATTTACCACCAAAGTTGAGAATACAGAGGTGAAAGTGAGACAGCATAGTGGTTTCATACAGTGTACAATCCAAAATTTTGCCAATGGCTTATAAACTTATTGGAGTAAATCTGATGCATAAGTTAAGACTAACGCAGAGCTGCCATTTGTTACATCATGTCCACTTTCAAAATTTACCACCAAAGTTGAGAATACAGAGGTGAAAGTGAGACTATGCATAGAACACACTCTCCCTCTTTTTTAATATTGGTTACATATTAGATTGGGTACATATTTGCCATAACTGATTTGGTCAGCAAATTTGAAAAGGAACCACTTGGGAAGAAATAATAGTTGTAAACCCCTAGATTTTAACAAATCTATGATATGTATTAATTAAGGAGCTCAAATGTAATTTTCAGAAGTGAGCTCCAGTATGTACAATCAGACTTTGTTTCCTGACATTGAACATTGTAGCCTAACCCTTTAGAAATCTTTGTGTCTAGAGAAACAACATATGGGCAATCTGGTAGACAGTACTTATCTGGATTTTCAAAATCCCTCACCAAAGACTCCTGAGGATCCCAGCAATTATGACATAAGACAGAAGATTCTTTCGTGGATTGTTAAGTGGTTAAAGAACAAAAAGTAGACACTAGAAATAAATGGTTAGTTCTTACATTGGAAAAACATAAACAGTGGAATTCCTCAAGAGTGTGTGTGTGTGAGAGAGAAGAGTTATTTCTTTTAAAACACCTAGAGTTAGGAATAAACAGTGAAGTAACCATGTTTCGGTATGAGGCTAAATAATATAGGATAATAAAAATAAAAATACTTTTTCAAAATTAAAAAAAAATATTGAAGAGGCCTGAAAACAGTCTTTCCAAGCTGGAGGAATCACCATTAGAATATTATCTGTTTAAAATTTTCTTCTTGCCCTATTTGTTCCACAAACAGTTTTTAAAAGTTATTATTAATTTTAATGTTATCGGCATCAATAAGGAAAAATTAAACAGCTGCATAGCATCAACACAGAGAATGAAGGTTCTTACCACTGCCCCCAAAAGAAGCATAACACTGCAACTATATTATGGTGGTGAATTTTTAAATTCACAATCTATATTACAGTATATTGGTGTAGCCAATCCTTGAAGCTGGTTCAGTCCTTGAACCTGAGATTCATTCTCTAATTGATATCTGAAGATACAACAAAGACACAGTTCTTGCTAGTTAGTATTAATCTACATTTGGAAGTTCACTTCTATCTGGAGCTCCCACCCAAAGGCTTGAGAAGGGAAATCTAGCCAGTAGATATTTGGCAAGACTCTTAATCTCATTTTTCCATAGACTCAAATTCATTGTGTTTTGGATGCCATAGATGATTGGAGAAAGGTTATGTGTCTTGACAGCCAGATGAGGGAATGCTGTGAAATGTATCTCCATTATCTGCAAGAACTTAAATGTAAGGAATTTCCATTAAATCTTGTTAAGTTGGTCCAATTTTGAAGCTGATGTTCACCTGAATAAACTCCTCACTACAGTGCCTCCAGAAAATTAAAGACGTACACATAGATGAACATGAAATTATGGTTTCATTCGATGTCACAGCACTCTTTATGTCCATAAACCCAGAACTAACGAAAGAATCCATATTGGCAGTACTACACAACATACCCGACTTAACCAAATACACCCAGATCGAAATACCCAGAATCATGGACCTCATCAGCCTCTGCCTCACTACCTATTTTCAGTTTGATGGACAAATATACCAACAAATCAGAGGCCCACCCATGGGATCACGACTATCATGACTTATAGTAGAGATTGTAATGCAATGCCTAGAAGCTATAGCACTTCTTCACATGTAACCTAAAGTATGGATCTGGTATGCAGATGACACATTTGTTATAATAAAAAGGGAACAACTAGAGAAGACACATGAAACCATCAACCACATCTTCAAAGGAATAAAATTAACCAGAGAGGAAGAAAACAACACATGCTATCCTTCCTGGATATCCTCATCAGCAGAGGAAACAACAGTAAATTAGAAATCCAAGTTTATTGGAAGACAACCCACACCAATCAAGTACTCCATTACCAAAGTAACAACCCTACCTCCCAGAAGAGGAGCTGTGTAAGAACATTATTCAAGTGAGCACAAACTCATTGCAGTAACCCAGAACAGCAGAAAAAGGAAAAAGACCACCTATATAACATCTTCCCACAAAATGGATATCTACGCAACTTTATCAAAAAGTGCCTGACCACTCAACCTACCACAATACAACCTACACAAGCTATGAAAAGGATCACACTGCCATACATCAGAAACATCTCAGAAACCACCAACACGCTATTACAACCGCATGGCATCTCTGTAGCACACAAACCAACAAAATCACTCCAAAATATCTTAAGCAAACCAAAAGACCGAGCAACCCAAGAAGAAAAAACAGGAGTCATCTACAACGTACAGTGTAAGGACTGTAACAAACACCATGTAGGACAGACAGGCAGAAGACTAGCAGAGCGCATCCATGAGCACCAACTAACAGTCAGAAGACATGATGAGAACTCCTTAATCTCACAACACATGGACAGACTGAACCATAGTTTTAACTGGGAAATTGTCAGCATTTTAGACCAGGCTAAATCCAAAAATGCAAGAGAATTCTTGGAAGCTTGGTATTCAGACAAGGCAGCAGTTAACAGACACATAGAGATAAACAGCATCTGCATACTATTCAAAAGATATAAAAGACCAGAAGATCACCTCACCAGCAATCATCACCCAGATAAGCAAAGGTTACCACCAGGCACACAATCAAGCAGTCAACATATGCTAATCAAGGAACTAGCGGAGGAGCAAAACAAACCTCCCACCCCCACCAGCACTGGCAAGACAGGCCACCGTATATAAATAGAGAGCAAGCCCCATCCCATTTTAGCACTGAAGATTCTACCTACCTGGGTAATGAAACATTTGCAAGAAAAGAACCAAGCTCAGAGAACCCCAAGGACGGACGGACTGACTGACTGACTGACTGACTCTCTATATGTGTGTGTGTGTGTGTGTGTGTAAATAAAAAAAGAGTCATGTAAATCAGGTGAAATATCAAGGATATTGAACCCAGATACTTCACAATATCTGTTATGACCTATTTTAATTAAGAAAAGTCTTCAGAATGTACACAGCAGCCTTGTAAGAAAGAGGAATTTTTTATCACTTGTGTTTTCTGTTTAAACTCCTAATAAATTACAGAAGATCTGAATTTACTGTGAGCACCAAACAGCAGGCCTTAAAAGCTTTTAAACAGTTAAAATTGAAGCTTCTAGCTGATTTATATGAAGCCTTACCCTGGCAGATAAAGCAAAAGCTCCTTTTGATGAAGATCTTAAAATGAATAAACAAATAAATAGAGACCTGAGAAAGAGGCTCAAGTGAGGTCTAAATTTTAACTTCAAGACTCAGATGGTGAGGATCAAATGCAATCCTTCCTGAGTGTTGCCTACCAGTTGGAATAAGGCCATACATTTTGATGAAAGTTCTGGTTCTCTGCTTATTTTTTCCACCACCATCTTTGTGACTTTGTTATTACATACCAATTTATAATAAGTTTTATTAATTTTACTAATGATGAATTATTTATACAGACAATGTTAGATAGGTAGGTAGGTAGGTAGGTAGATGTGGAGTCCTTGGGGTTCTCTGAGCTTGGCTGTTTTCTTGCAAACGTTTCGTTATGCGGCTAGGTAACATCTTCAGTGCAACTGAAGATGTTACCTAGCAAGGTAATGAAATGTTTGCAAGAAAACAGCCAAGCTCAGAGAACCCCAAGGACTCCACAGTTCAACCCTGAGCTACACATAGTCGCTTCTGATAGATAGATAGATAGATAATTGTATATGATTTGAAATACTTTGCTTTCAATCAACCATGTTTCTGTCTGTTCAATAAGTTATTACATTTATATTCCACCTTCCCTCTGGGGGAAGGTTGTGTACATGGGGTCTGTTCTTAGTTTTATACACATGACAACCACTACATTGGGTAGGTTAGGCTAAATGAGAATGACTGGCCAATGTGATCCAGGGAGCTCTATCATAGAGTAGGACCTTAAACCTGGGCTTAAATGACTGTACCACAATGGACTGCAGATATTATTTTCAGGAAGTAAGTTAGGCTGAGAAAGAGTGACTGGTCTAACTCACCCAGTTAAACTTGCATGGCGTGGGGCTGATTTGGATGCAGATCTCTTGTTCTTTGGTAAGATATTCCATACGGAACATGCTACTACACCCAAAACTGCACATCTTGTCGTCTTTAACTGACAGAACCTGAACATCACAAAACCTTTGCGTTGGGGAAAATGCCATGACATAAAGATGAATACACTTTGTAGCTCATGGTGTTGCAAATGCTATATTGCAGGAAAATATTACATTAAATTTGGCAGAAACCTGGAGTGATGCAAGCAGCTGCTTTGTTCACAGATAGGAGCTTAAAAGCCTTTCCCTGCCCTGAATTAATTTACAAGTCAAGAAGTGTAGACAGTATCATCATAGTTATTCTTAAAACTCATTAGACATAGAAAACTCCATCCAGGTATAACTTAATCTAGTGTTGCATTAAACCAGTGTTTCTCAACCTTGGCAGCTTTAAGATGTGTGGACTTCAACTCCCAGAATCTGGGAGTTGAAGTCCACACATATTAAAGTTGCCAAGGTTGAGAAACACTGCATTAAACTATATTCCCTCTCTTCCTCTTCCTCTCCCTCTCCCTGTCTCTCTCTCTCTGTCTCTCTCGCAAGCATGCATACACAGCCTTAAGCAGTGGTCCCTTAATTTCCTTTGCCTTCAGACATTGCCAAAAGTCAGGACTAGTGCTTCTGCCAGAGGGACTTTTCTTCTGTGCACTAACAGAAACACTTTCCACCTGTAGATGGGCAGAGCCAGCTTTCACACCCCTTGACTTTACCTTCTAATAGTGAAGCTTCGTAGTGCTTCACAGTTAAATTGGCTGCTGACAGGCTTAATTTAGATGGGCAAATGGCTTATAAAAAGCCAGCAATCTCAAAAAACTCTTTTGTTTCCTTTGTTATAAGGGTGACTCCTTTTTGCTATAGTAGTACCCAGTACTGGTGGCATGTCCTAGTTTGTTTGAACTGTCTTTAGGTCTAATGTTACTTTTTCCAAGTTTTCAAATTATACAAGAGGGGTTTAAAGTCTAGTCTTATGCTATTTTGTATGCTGCAGTCATCAGTCAAAACATGTATCAGTATGACAATTCTCTACAATTGTCATTTCAGCTTCAGCAAAGAATTCTGTGCTTCCATAAATGAGTGTTCTGGGCCTTCAGCTGTTGTAGCTTTCAGTTTTAAAGAAATATAAACCAGCTTTTCTGAAACTGGTGCCCTCTAGATATGTTGGAACTGCAGAATTCTCAACATGACAAGGAATTCTGTGAGCAACAATCCCAACGTATAAAATGGGGAATGTTGATTTGCTGCAACCTGAGTGTAGATGAGATTTTATTTTTTATAAGAATAATATGTCTCTCAAATATCTAAAAAGATGCATGTATGCATGTGTATGCATATACACACATCTCCATTTGATATCATTGCATCAGAAAACCTTCACACTTCATTAAGTTACTTTTATCTGTGAATTTCACTACAAAATATCCTGTAAAATATATGGAGTCTTAGTTCAGCATTTAAAAGGTGTTATGTTTATATTGTTTTAATATTTGCCTTTTCAAAATTCTCCCAGCTTTTGTTTGCACTTTGACGAAGAAGGCTACCACGATCAATTTGGAAGTCAAGCAAAGGCCCATACGAAATACTTCAACATATGGATGCCCAAATTGGGGGAGAGGCCAGAGCCAGATGTGCATCTCACAGAACATAATGGGGCCACATGGATGGTAGAAGGGGAAAGTGTTTGTGGTTGGAGAAAGTGGACCTATGCATAATATAAACCACAGTTTACTTGAACTATACCTCTACTTAATAACAATACTTGTACTAAAGTTAACTTTATGTTAATTCAACCCAACTCTACTCCAGCTTTTCCTATCATAAATAGACTAAATTTAAATTTAATTTACTGAAAGTTACATCAGAGCGGAAGGAACTATACAAGTTTTCCAGGAGGAAGACATGTGGGGTTCAAGTTGTGGCTTCATGCCTTAATTAGTCAAGCTCTACCATGCATCCAATGGAAAAATTTCCATGCTAGAATCTCCTCTTTTGAACTATCCAGAACACATTTTACATTCTTCAGTGAACATTCAACCTTGACTGTAGAGAAAAAGGCAATTGCTTAGGTAGCCAATAACTCTACACAACCTGGTTACATATACTTGGCTTCATTCTTTACTACCACATGTCATGCATTCAGAATCAGAGTGCCTCCTCTCTCCATTGTTTCTCTCTTGGAATAAAAGAAAAGAGAGTTTCTCCTGATTTGGAAATAGTTTTAAAAGATCCAGTAAGAAAGGCAGTCTACAGAGCTGAGGGGAAGGGCAGAAGTAATCACCTCACAGTAGCAATAAATTTGCCAGTTCATTGCATCCTGGAGGCAAAATTAAAAGGCACTTACTTATTTCTTTTATGTATGTAAGATCCAGGTTTTTTTTTTTTTTTATTCTCTTGCTCAGTAGCCAAAGAACTTACCTCTGAAAATATACTTTTCAGTCCTGCTCAATGTTCAAGAAAGCTAAACTTGTGACTGTAGTCTGCTATTATTAAATTATATTTAATCATCTTGCCTCTACCCCTACACTGGAATATTGATTAACTACTGTATTCTAATTTACTGTTATGCTTATCCAAGTTCCATAAGCAACAAGGATTTCTAGGGATGCATGGCACACCAAGTTCTAATTTTCTTTGGAAGAAGGTCACTGGAGATGTATGGCATTTTCTAATATTTGAACTTATTTATTGAGCATAAATGCAGCCTTATCTTAAATTCTCACAGCTAGAGAGGGTACAAACAACCCACAATGCTATTAAGATACATAGCTAAAGAAGGGTCAGTTCTCTCTTGATCTCAGTCTTGTCTCTCTCAAAAACAGACTCAGTATTTTCACATCACCACCAGTTCTGCTCAAAAGCCATTTGAAGCCAACCTGTGATTGTCTTCATATCTGCCAAACTTGAAATACTGAAAACAATTCTGCAACAACTGAACCTTTGTGAGGGAAAAAAGAAACCCAGGAGGTGGATTCTGAACATATATGTTGCCTGTTTTGAGTTCAGATAGGTCTGGTGCTGATTCTGAACTAGTATGAAGATCCCATGAACAAATGCCTTCAAACTGCTGTTTCTATTGTTACTAATGATGCAGAGATAAATAAATCACATTATTCTTATCTAAGGAAGAAAGGAACAAGGCTTTTCCATTGTTTTCTAGCCATTCAGAAATTATCAGAGATTATCGAGCTCCCAGCACTTGACTGTTGGCACATACTTTGTCATGTCAAAAGCTATGGCCAGCTATTCCTTCAAGGAAACCCACAGTGAAAGTTCTATTCACAGAAATTAGAGTAGCTGTACTGGTGTCGCAGAATGGCTGAGTAGGACAGAAGGCAGGGAGTTTCAACCTTCCTTTCCCAGAAACCCCCTTGTCTTACCCCAACCCTGATTATTGCTTTCCTTTAGCATCTTGGTAGCTCCCACTGGCACTACCCATATTCCAAGGTGTACCTCACCTAATGCCCCCCCCCCCACTCTGGTGTGTGGGAGAGGCAGGGTTCTTACAACCTGTGCCGCCATTCTGGTAATAAAAAGTTGAAAAAAGGTAAAAAGTGAAATAATTTCAAGACTGCCACTTGCTAACCATAGAGCATAGAGGCTTGTGGCTAGAAGATGCAGCTGTTCCTTGGGAAATAAGGCAATCTCACAGGAGATGTACACAACCACACTTTAAGAAAATTATCAAATATAAAACCACTTTTTAATTTTAAATATTAATACAGGTAGTCCTTGCTTACCAATCACATGTTCGGCAACTGTTCAGGAAAAGTTACAACCATGCTGAAAAACTAGACTTGCAACTGGTCTTTGAAGTTGCAGCTGTTGCAGTATCCCCATGGTCATGTGAACAGGATTTGGGCACTTGACAACCAGTGCACATTTACAACGGTCACAGCATCCTGCGGTCACATGATCACCATTATCAACTTCCACAGATGGTTTCCAACAAGAAAAGACAATGGAGAAGCCGCCAGGAAGTTGCAAGTCATAGTCATGTGACGTCACACTTAATAACTGCAGGTGATTCACTTCACAACCACAGCTGGAACTGTTGTCTTAAGTCGGTGCGATCACGTAACATTTCATTTAACAACTGTGCCCAGTTTGTGGAGTCATTAAAACTATCGATCACTTGCTGTGGGACTGTGTTTGATGAATGAGAGTTCCTTCCTTCCTTCCTTCCTTCCTTCCTTCCTTCCTTCCTTCCTTCCTTCCTTCCTTCCTTCCTTCCTTCCTTCCTTCCTGTTCCACTGTTTGATCACTGCAGGATTTGTTTGGGAATCACAACTATTGATCATTAGCTAGAAAATAGTTTATGGAAATTTCTTCAATTGTCCCACCTCTATGAAACATTGCAGTGTTATCTGATAGTTTTCTAGTTAGTGGCATTAGTGGGACCTTCTGGGTATGTCGTTATTTTTAACTAGAAGAAGACAGTAGGGGCTTGCTAGTTGATTACAATTCATTGAGTTACTGCTCCTATGTTGCCATAAAAATATATGCATAGCAAGTTCCGAGAGCCAGTTTGGTAATAGTGTTAAAGCATTTGGCTGGAAACCAGGAGACCGTGAGTTCTGGTCCTACCTTAGGCACAAAGCAGTTGGGTGAGTCACTCTCTCTCAGTCCTAGGAAGCAGGCAAGGGCAAACCACTTCTGAAAAACCTTGCCAACAACTGCAGGGATTGGTCCGGGCAGTCGCCAGGAGTCAAAAACTGATTTGAAGGCACACATACACATAGCAAGTTCCAGTTTCATATTGTAGATCACAGAAGATTTGAAAGAAATAAAATGTTTTCATTCACAAGCTGGAATAAACATAAAAGATGGAAGGAGATATTGTTACTGAGCTTGTTCAGAGAAGGAAAGAATATTAGTCTTACACAGCACAGAAAAATAAGTCAAATGCCTAAGGCAAGTTCCTGGATAGACTTATCTATCTCTACAGAGATAAAAGACTGTTTAAACAGATAGTCCCTCTGCTTTTCAATTTACCTGGACTTCCCCACTGATGCCTGAACATTATAGCCACATATCAGGGGCTGTTTGGACAGATGATACACCCCATGTGTTTTCCAGCCTCAGTCCATCAATCAACTTGACAAAATTTATTTATAGTCAAAGACCAAACACAAGAAAAGCCCATCAATTTCTACTTTTTTTTTTTTTTTAGGGATTCTCAGTTTTCCTATTTCCAGCAAATGGGGAGTTGCTGAGGGTTGCTCTCTGGGTTTACTTGACAAAAAGAGCATCTCTTCCTTGTGGATGTTTATTTGTGGATGTCTCAGTGCCTGTCAGCTGGCAAAGTATCCACATGCATAATGGTTGCAAAAGGGGAAAAAAAAACATAGATGCAAATTCTTCATTCGACCAAATGAAATTTTACAAAATTTATTGCAAGTTTTCAGTTTTAAGAACTCTGCATCAACCAAGATATTTAAGGGGGAAACATGGAGAGAAGAAAGATGTGTCTGGATTTGGAGCAACATCTGTACCTCATAATATTGTCTGATCATATAAGATGGGCAGACACCAAAGGAGACAGACGGTTCCTCAAATAACCAGGCCCTATGCCATGAAGGACTTTAAATGTGATAACCTTGAATTGCACCCAAAGGCTTATTGCTAAATTGTGACTTAGATTTCTTTGCTACTCTTGCAATCACATTTCCATTTCAGACTTCCATGCTACTGCTTGGTGAGAGTGAAGCAGATCCCATACAACACCCTTGTATCGACTGAATAATTTCTTATATGTCAAGTCAGTACTGTGATTTTTTTTGGAGGGGGGGGGAGGCGAAGTCAGACAGGGAGCTGATCAGACAGTTGGTGAAACCAGTAATTTGAGCAAGGGTTTACATTCTGACCTTCATTTTCAAAGGTGATCCATAGGAGGATGTTGCTATGGTACTTTCATGGCAACATTTATTTGGCATATATATTGCTGATGTGACCTTTTCAAAATTCTGCATTTCAAAAGCAATATTCTGATACTCTTTTCTTGTTTGGAAATCCTTTTTCTGCATGGCTGATCCTTAAGATTGCATTAAAACTGCAAATAGTTCCCTCTCCCAGATAAAGCTAAAATACTCTGACAAAGGAGAATGTGTTTTTTCTCCTGAACCTTGAGGTTTCTAGTAACTTTCAGTCTCACAGGGACTTAAGATTGCTGTTTAATTCTTAATGTTCTTTGCAATGTCCTTGGATTAATTGATTTATTAGCTTGCTATGGTATTTGTTTTAAGCAAATAAATCAGTCACATTTCTCCCTATTTGTACTATGGAAATGGAATCTACCACAGACCTACTGAGAGAGTTCGTGCATAATTTCTGACAGAATGGTGGCCATCTTCACACTGATGCTAAGCCAATTTTTTTTAAAAGCCATCATTGTTGAACAAACTATAATGATCTGCTTATGTATAACTCTGTTGCAACACAGTGTGGATTTGCATATCTTACTATATCAAAACTAATTCATCTGAAAACTTGAAAGTACTATCTTTAGAGGATCTTGATAGAGGACAGATACAGCAAACCATGAATGACAGGAAGGAAACGCTATTGCTGCTAGAATATGGAAGGGTTGGGCTTGATGGAATAACTCAGGAGATGGAAGTATCATATCTTCTCTAACAATTGGGAAACTATTTCCTAGAAAATCATCTTCCTCTTTTTTCATTTCCTCTTCATTTGGTTAAGCAACAATAGCATGGCATTTGTGAGGTCTTCATGTTCTGTGACAGGCTCAACTGCTGAACCCAGCTCAGAAAACTAATGTTTTCTGTGATATCAGAATGCCACACAGCAGCTGCATGTTACTTTGTCTTCTTAGCGCCTTCATTTACAGCAAGCACTGATTGAAGGACTTGAATCCCACTGAATTACTGAACAACTTGGTGTGGTGTGTGGAATAAAGCATTCTTGCTTTTTAATTGCCATAAACTCTTCTTTTCATATATATCTTTTGCTGTATGAAACTGCCACCACCCCTTACTAATGTTTCAGTGCTGTTTTAATTGCTGTGCTTTACAAGGGAAGTGTAAAATAGTGTAGCTAAATAAGCAAATGTCTGGGCTGGAGGGTTAATAAGAGGAAACTTTTGTAATCTTTGCTCTGTTCCCTGCCTGGAGACTTTCCCTGTTATGAACACAGAGGAGTGTGCTGCAATGGTGAGAGCAGATTTCCCCAAGTCGGCGAGGGGAGTGGGTATTGCTGCTCTGGCTAGCCTATTTATTTACATGCTATATATTGTCAGTTCTCTTCAAGAAAGTAGATTGGAGAAATGCACCTAGGCATAAGTCTCTGGAACAGTGTTTCTCAACCTTAGTACCTTGAAGATACATGGACTTGCATGCTGGCTGGCAAATTCTCGATGTTGAAGTCCATGCATCTTCAAGGTGCCAAGGTTGAGAAACACTGCTCTGGAATGCGTATTTTGGAGAGTACATAGAATCCAACTTTTGAGTTGATAACATTGGTTTGGCTCATTTAAACAATTTGAGAAAAGGATGAAGTAGATGAGTGGACAGATGCAGCAAATGAAAGGCAATTCCTTTCCAAAGTTTAAAATATTAATATAGAGAAGTGAATGCCATATGTAGTGTGGATAGCTATTGGCTTTGGATATACAGTAAATTTGACAGATACATGGGATTTAGTCAATTGCTGTGAATAGTCACAGTGGCTAAATTGAAACATCCATGTTTATAGAATCATAGGGTTGGAAGGGACCTTGGGGAACCTTTAGTCCAACCCCCTGCTCAGTGCAAGAAGCCTCCAACCATTTGAGCAGGCTGTTCCATTGTGTAATTGCTCTCACAGTCAGGAAATTCCTTCTTAATTCAAGTTTGGACCTCTCACTGTAAAGCTTTCACCCGCTGGTTCTTGTCTTACCCTCAGGTGCTGGGGAGAAGAAACCTACTCCCTCTTCCCTGTGAGATCCGTTCACACATGGGAAGATTGCTTTCATGTCCCCTCTTAGCCTTCTCTTCTTTTAGCTAAAAATACCAAGTTCCTTTAACTGCTCTTCATAGATTTAGCCTTCAAGCCCCTCATCATTTGTTGCTGTTCTCTGCACTCTTTCCAGTTTCTCTGCATCCTTTTTGTGTTGTGGTGACCAAAACTGGACACAGTATTCCAGGTATGGTCTGACCTGCGCAACATAGAACAATACTATCACTTCCCATGATTTTGACACTGTACCTCTATTGCTTTAGCCCCAAACTAGATCAGCTTTTGTGGCAGCTGCAGCATATTCCTGGCTCATCCTTAATCTGTGGTCTACCAAGACTCTCAGATCTTTTTTGCAAGTATTATTGATAAGCCAGGTACCATCTATCTTGTATTTGTGCATTTGTTTTTTTCTGCCTAAATGTAGAAACTTACATTTCTCATCATTGAACAACATTTTGTTGGATAGGGCCCAATGTTCAAGTTTATCAAGATCCTTTTTAATTCTGAGCCTGTCTTTAGGGCTATTAGGAATCCCCCCCCCCCCCAAATCTTTGTGTCATCTGCAAATTTTATGAGCATGTTTTCTATTCCCTCATCTAAGTCATTTATGAAGAAGTTGAATAGTACTGGGCCCAGGACAGAACCCTGAGGTTCCCCACTGCGTATCTCCCTCCATGTAGACATAAATTCATTAATTATTAATTAATAATTAACATTTGTAATTTATAATTAATTAATAATTAACATTTATGTTGGCTACAGTTCAGCCAACTGTGAATCCATCTGGTAGTGGGACCATCCAGCTGACATTTTTACAGTTTATCAAGAAGGTGACTATGGTCTGTTTTATCAAATGCCTTACTGAAGTCTAAGTACAGTACACCCACAGCATTCCCTTGGTCCATTAATACAATCCTCATCAAAGGAAGCAATAAGATTTGTCTGGCATGAACTGGTTTTAACCAATCCATGCTGGCTTCTGCTAATCACCCTATTCATTTCTAAGTGCTTGCAAACTCACTGCTTGAT
This sequence comes from Liasis olivaceus, assembly GCA_030867105.1. NCBI lineage: Eukaryota > Metazoa > Chordata > Lepidosauria > Squamata > Pythonidae > Liasis > Liasis olivaceus. The sequence continues at coordinate 83,113,434 of CM061349.1, forward strand.
GATCTTTTCTAGAATTTTCCCAGGCACTGATGTCATAGGCAATACATGTCAGACTTGCAAGGTAGTCCAGACAAGAATCACACCCAGAAATACTAGCTCTAATTTTATTGTAAGGTTACATTAGCAGAATCTTGCAAGTCTGAAAGTACATCTCTTCCCCCCTCACTTTAACAGTCGCAAGACACTAGGCAGGGTCCCTTCTGAGACCTTTGCCATGCCCATATTCCTTCTGCAGACTCAGCTGCTGCTTGTCTGACCATTGTCTAGTCTGCAGCTCTTTCTTCTGTCTCCCAAGGTCATTCCCGTATACCATTACATCATGCCACTGAACTCCAGTTGCTGGACTCCTAGATCTGGGGCCAGAATAAGCCTTGCTGTTTTCATAGGAGTTTTCTGATATAGATGCAGTGATGCATTTTCTAAATCTTCTGATTTAGGGGGCATAACCATGAGTTTGCAACAATGACGGTCATGCCTAATAGAACACATTGACTCTTCCAGTTTATTCACAATGATTTCTTACCTATCTTGTCTGTCTACATCCTTGAGGGAAGGGACAGTTTAAATCCAGTGCAGATGACATTGACTTCATAACCATTCATTCCTATGGAAGAAGGTAAAATCCAGAGATCCAGGTTCAAGTACACCCTCAGCCAAGGGTGACTATGGGCCAATCAACACACTCAGCCTCACAAAGTTATTGGAAAAAAAAATGGAGGAAGGTGTGCTACATATGCCACCTTGAGCTTCTAAGAAGAAAGGATATAAATGTAACAAAGAAATAAATAATAAGAAAACAGTCTTGCAATCTGAGGAACCTCTTAATTCAATTGAAAGGATGGTAGTCATCTCTATGGGATAATAATGGAATGCAGTCATGGTACTTTTAAGGAAAAAGGAGGCAAAGCCACAAGTTTAGTAGTATATTGTTGTTGTTGTTCAACATTGTTTTTGTTGTTGTTATTATTCATATTGGCTTATTGAATCTGCCATAATCAGGAAACCTGAGTAGCACTGTTTCCTTACTGGGGCAATAATCATTTGAGGAGGGGGCTATGAAAATTTGTAACATGCCCTCCTCCTCTGTGTACCATCTGATGTATATATGGCCTCTTGAGCCTTGGAAGAATTATAACATTTTAATATTGAATTATTAATTCTTTCTTTTTACAGCGTCACAATGGAGCTTCTCTAACTGGTCAAATATACCTTTCCACAACCCATTAAAGCTAGCTGACCGTTATATATGTACATATACATACACACATCTTTTCCTGGTTCAAGGATTTTATTTGATTTTATTTCAACAGCTCAAGGCAGCAACAAGCAATTATATGTATAGATTAATTCACTTTAAAACTTTATTTTTCTTTATTTCGTTGCAAAATCATGAAATATAAATGGCATTTCAGTTCATCTTAGAAACTGAAACATGACAGAAATTTTACATGCCTTGACCATTCTTGCCTCCTATATGAATATAGGCTAGAGATTTACTCTCTTATACCATACATCCTTCAACAGTACTGGCTCCTATTGTCTCTGTCTCCATCTAAAAAATTTGTCCATCCCATTAACTCCCCTCCTGTCTATGCAAGATGAACTCTGGTTAGGCCAATTATCCCCAAACACCAACAAAACCCAAAAAATCCCTGCTAATGAAAATACAGAAAGTAAAACATGCTAATACAAATACACCATATCAGAAAGGGAGCCCGTTGTCACCATTAACATTCAAATACTCAGTGGAAAGAACAGTTTTAACAGCCTTATAAAATGTTAGCCAAGTAGGCCCCCCACCCATCTCAGAGAGTAAGCTGTTCTGTAATGTGGGGGCCATCACCAAGGAATCAGGCCTATTTCCTTCACCTTAGATGAATTGGGGATCTTCAGCATCCCCTTTCCAGATAAACCAACAGGAGAGGTGGAATCTGGTTAGCCCTATTCAAGTATGTATGTATGTATGTATGTATGTATGTGACGTATCCCTGCCCATCTCCCCGCAATGGGGGACTCTGGGCGGTTTACATCAAATTAAAACAAATAAATACATAATTAAAATTTATAAAAAGAAAAACACATTGACACAAATGGAAGGAAGAGAAAAAATCCAAGAGGCCGATGGAAGCCACACCAGGCCTCTAGGGGTCTATTTATCCTCATAAAGCATAACTGTTGAGGAGAACAAATCTGTGTTCTGTGGTGCTTCCCTAGAAGTCGCACCCTATCACTTTTCTGTACTTTTTTTTTCTTCCTAGTGTTTTTTCTGCACGTGCATGGTCTGCTTTTTTCGGATCAACCAAATGTTGATCCGTTGGTGATGTCAGGAGCTGAGAGAGAGTGACTGGCCCAAAGTTACCCAGCTGACTTTCATTCCTAAGGCAGGACTAGAACTCACTGTCTCCTGGTTTCTAGCCTGAAGCCTTAACCACTAGATCAAACTAGCTCTCTGTTTTTCTATACTGCCTCCCAAATATTTGAAGGTGGGGACAAAATCTGCAGTTGCAGGTATAGATTTTAAATACAATACAAATACAATACAAATACTTTAATGACCAAGTATAAAATATATATAAGGAATTTGTCTTCGGTGACGAACAACAAGATCAGCAGTGCGTTTGGATAGCAACAGAAAATTAATAAACAGTAACAATAATACTGCCCAGTAAAATAACTTTTCCAAAAGAAGAAGCCACTGTCCAATACATATCAAATCATATAGTATTTAACAGAGCAATGGCACAAGGGAAAAAACTATTCTGATGTCTAGATGTTTTAACATATGGAGCTCTATAGCGCCACCCTAAAGGAAGAAGTTGGAACAGATTATATCCAGGATGAGAAGAGTCTGCAGATATCTTCTCTGCCCTCCTTTTGACCCTCACAGTATATAGTTCTTCTATAGAAGGCAGGCGGGTTGCAATTATCCTTTCTGCGGACTTAACTATCCATTGGAGTCTGAGTCTGTCCTGTTTGGTTGTGGAATCAAACCAGACAGTTATAGAGGAGCAGATAACAGACTCAATGATTCCCCTGTAAAACTGTACCAAGAGCTCCTGGGATAATTTAAACTTCCTAAGTTGCCGCAGGAAGAACATCCTTTGCTGTGCCTTTTTAATAATGGCTGTAATGTTAAACGTCCATTTCAGGTCTTGGGAAAGTATAGAACCCAGGAACTTGAAGGACTCTACCATTGATAATAGGCTGTTGAGTATGGTAAGGGGAGGAGTATTAGAAGGATTCTTCCTAAAGTCCACAATCATCTCCACGGTTTTAAGTGTATTCAATTCCAAGTTATTACAACCACACCACAAGACCAGTTGTTGAACCTCCCGTCTATATGCTGACTCATTTCCATTTCGAATTAGACCAATGACAGTTGTATCATCCACATATTTCAAGATTTTAACAGAAGAGTCTTTTGAAATGCAGTCATTGGTATAAAGGGAGAAAAGCAGCAGGGAAAGCACACATCCCTGAGGGGCACCAGTACTGATTAACCGGGTACTGGATGTAATTTTGCTTAATCTCACGTGTTGTTTCCTACCTGTTAGAAAACTGATTATCCACCTACAGGTATGGTCAGGCACAGTAAACTGGATCAGTTTGTTGTAAAGAATGCTGAACTGAAGTCCACAAAAAGAACTCGTGCATAAGACCCCGGAAATTCAAGGTGTTGCAGAATATAGTGCAAGGCCATATTAACAGCATCATCCACTGACCTGTTTCCATGGTAAGCAAACTGCAGTGGGTCTAATGGGACCTGTGATGGCTTTCAAGTGAGCCAACACTAACCTCTCAAAGGTTTTCATGACATGCAGATGTCACTGCAACCAGTCTGTAGTCATTCAGCTCACTAATGGGGGATTTCTTAGGAACTGGGATGATTGTAGAGCTCTTAAAACAAGAAGGGACATAACCCGTCTCCAGCGATTTATTAAAAATATGTGTGAAAATGGGAGCCAGTTGTTCTGCACAAACTTTCAGACACGAGGTGGTCACACCGTCTGGACCTGGAGCTTTTCTAATCTTTTGCTTTTGAAACAGACCTCGCACTTCTTTTTCTAGGATCACCAGAGGTAAGGGACCCGGAGGATTGGGGACAGGTGTAGAGAAATTTAATGCTGATTATGTATCTGAGATACAGTTGGCAGCAGCAGATAACAGTTGTTCATTCTCAAACCTGCAATAAAACCTGTTGAGATCGTCTGCCAGCTGATGACTCTCTTCAATCAGGAGAGGTGGGTTGTTATAGCCGATGATGTTCTTCAGGCTTTTCCACACAGTCGCAGGATCATTTGCTGAAAACTGACTTTCCAGCTTTACTGAGTAGTTTCTCTTTGCCACCTTAAGCTCCCTCGTGAGTACATTTCTAGTCAGATTATACATAATCCTGTCCCCATTCCTATGGGCCTCCTCCTTGTCATGATGCAGCTGCTTAAGCTTTGCTGTGAACCAAGGCTTGTTGTTATTATATATACGTATATTTTTGGTGGGCACACATATGCCCTCACAAAAGCTAATGTATGAAGTCACAGCATCAGTGTACTCATCCAGATCTGCAGAGGCAGCTTCAAAAACATTCCAGTCTGTGCACTCCAAGCAGGCCTGTAGATTTAACTTAGCATCATCAGACCATATCTTCACTGGTTTGATCACAGGCTTTGCAGTTTTAAATCTCTGCCTGTAGGTGGGAATGAGATGAATCATGCAGTGATCAGATAATCCAATTGCTGCACGTGATATAGAATGGTAGGCTCCTTTTAATGTGGTGTGGCAATGATCCAATATATTCTTGCCCCTGGTAGGGCAACTAACATGTTGTATATATCTGGGCAACTCGGTAGTAAGATCAGTGCTGTTAAAGTCTCCTAAAACAATAAGTAAAGAGTCTGGGTATTTCTGTTCTTTACCAACTATCTGGTCTGTTAAAGTCTGTATTGCACTATTTGGAGAAGCAGGAGGTATGTAAACTCCAACCAAGATGAATGAAGAAAATTCCCGTGGAGCATAGTATGGTTTGCAGTTAATAACTAAAGTCTCTAAATGCATACTGCAAGATTTATGTAGAATTTTAACATCTTTACACCAACGGGTATTAACATAGAAGCAGATTCCACCTCCTTTTTGTTTGCCCGATGACGCTGTAACTCGATCTCCCCTGTAGAGATGAAAGCCTGAAAGTTGTAAGGATCTATCCTCCATTAAATGATTAAGCCACGTTTCAGTGAAACAAAGGGCTGCAGCATTTGAGAAGTCAGAATTATTCCGAGTTAAAATGAATAGTTCGTCCATTTTATTGACTAGTGAACATATGTTTGTTAAATATATTGAAGGAAGAGGAGTTCTGGTTCGTTGCTTTCTAAGTCTTACCAAGATTCCAGCTCGCTTTCCCCTTCGTCGGTATCTCACATGTCTATGCTTAGCTCCCAAGCTGCTGCCGACGAAGCCACTGCCGAGGGAAGCCGCTGCCCCCACAGTCAGAAAGTCCACAATAGCACTCCCACAGCCACAAAAAACAGGAGGAATTGTATAAGCAGAAAGCTGTCTGATATTTAAAAGTTCATTCCTAGAATATGTAATCTGCAATGAACTGCAGAATACAGAGAAAAACACCAAACCCACCAAAGAGCGTTTCACTGAGGCTGCCATTCGCGGCGCCATCTTGAGGAGCCTTCAATGTAATTTAGTACCTTGTTCACATTTTTCTTTTAAACTATACTACAAATCATAGTATTTAATGTGACAGACATAAGAGATAATCATATTGGCTGTATTTAATTTCTTTACAATATAATTAAACTTGATTAATTTCAAATAAATTAAAGACAGTGGTTATTATTAGATTATGTTTAGATGTAAATTAAGTCAATTGGAATGTTTTTTTTTTTTCTTTTTGTCTTACTTCCTTTGGAACAGGGCCCATAGTTTTTAACTTAACTTGAAGGTGTGGCCTTGGTTCAAGCAGTGTTGAACATTCTTGCATTTGGTCTTTGAAAAGCCCACATATTTTTGCAAGTGTAACTAGAATGTTTTGTTTAACTGCATGAGCACAAGAGCATGGAGTGGCAATGATTGCTTGTTCTACTGTTCCAATTGACTACAACTTTACTTCAGTTTTCTTTCTTTTTCCTTTCAAAGTCATGAGTTTTGCAGCCTGGGGAACTCTTCCTGGATCTCAGTGACTTAAATTATGCTTTCTTGTATGTTCTCCAGGACAAAGCTAAATAGTCATGGAAAATGCATCCTTAAGTATTCCACAAATATATCTCAGGTGCAAGCCAGATCAATGACATTCAGAATGTATCAAGCTATCAGGGTACCTAATCATATTGATATCTACTCAGTTCCATCAATAAAAATGTTGGGACTACACACAGAAAATAAAGGACAAGGAGAGATAATAATTTATTTCTCAAGATGGTCATCCTATTTCATTGGCTATGCTTTCATGCCATGGGATGGAATACTTAAAAACTAAGAAGAATGGTTCAGTAAAACGATATTTAAAAACCAGACCCTGGATCCCCAACATGGCACCCAAAGGTAACAGTGTTTCCCCTGAGACATTCCTTAGTGGTTACCAAATTATCTGATTTTATTTTTGAAAGGTTCTTCTGATTAGTAAAAAAAGATGAATGAAAACTAATCTCCTGCAAAGCAAAGTGTATAGCCTATAGTATAATTACACATACTCTAAATTTCCAAGAATGCCTCTAAGCCCCACTAAGACTCCAGTAGCATTCTTTGAAAATAAAATGGTGGATGGCTGCCTCTCTGTCTTTTGATAGATGATGGTTTGTGATTACCAGAATGGGTGGCCAATCAATTTGTAAAAGTGCCCTTAATATACAGTCAAAATGTAATTGATGTCAACTGACTTAAAAAGATTGGGAAGGAGATCTCTAAAGTATATTATCAAACATAAAGTAGAAAACCTTGTATAAACAGTATAAACTATATACTGGTGTAGGCTTTCATGGTTGGTGTCAATCAAGCAGTGATGAACTTTCAGGTTGCATGGCTGTGGTCTAGTCTTCAGATGCCCTGATATTTCACCAGCAGCTATGTGTCTTCAGAGGCAGAGTGAGGTGCTTTGTAGTATATTCCTCCCCAATTCATAGGCAACTGAGCAGGGGCCGACTGGGCTCTTGTATTTGAAACTGGCAAGCTGATCCCTGATTGGTCCATTTCATGGGAGTCCAAGAAAGCTGGTTCCTGATTGGTTCCTTGTCTAGAGAGACTTCTGATTGGTCTATTTTGAAAAAATTCCAAAGAACCAATTCCTGATTGGCCTGTCCTTGATCAAGGCTGCTGATCACACAAGGGTGGCAGAAATCCACTCTCATAATCAGGAGTCTACCACTTCCCTGCAGTTCTGAATGGGTGTATATTGGAACCATAAAACACAGATTAATATTGGTTAAAAGAACATGAAGGATGTTGTCATGTAAGACAACCTGAAAACTCAGCAGTAGTGGAACATGTATGGCTTTATATTGGATGTAATGTCACATACAAACTCTGGCAACCACATCGAATGACCATGTGTGACTACATAGAGAGGCTGTTGAGATCCATAAACATTCCAGTAACTTCAACTGGAAGGAGGACAATTTGAAACTCAGCAAAGCTGGACCCATCAATTCCTGGCAAATAGAAGGGGTAGAAATGGAAGCAGTAACAGACTTCATTTATTTGGGCTCCAAGATCACTGCAGACGGAGACTGCAGCCATGAATTAAAAGACGCTTGCTCCTTGGGAGGAAAGCTATGGCAAACCTAGATAGCATATTAAAAAGCAGAGACATCACCTTGCCGACAAAGATCTGCATAGTCAAAGCTATGGTTTTTCCAATAGTAATGTATGGCTGTGAGAGCTGAACCATAGAGAAGGCTGAGCACTGACGAATTGATACCTTTGAACTGTGGTGCTAGAGAAGACTCTTAAGAGTCCCCTGGACTGCTAGGAGGTCAAACCAGTCAATCTTAAAGGAAATCAACCCTGATTGCTCATTGGAAGGATTGATAATGAAGCTCAAGCTCAGATACTTTGGTCACCTAATGTGAACATAGAAGACCCTGATGCTGGGAAAGATTGAAGGCAAAAGGAGAAGAGGATGGCAGAGGATGAGATGGTTAGATAGCATCACTGAAGCAATGAGCATGAAACTGAGCAAACTCAGGGAGGCAGTGAAGGACAAGAAGGCGTTGCGCGATATAGTTCATGGGGTCACGAAGAGTTGGACACGACTTAACGACTGAACAACAAGACTAAACAGCACTTAACTAATCTCACCAGAAAGAACATCTAGCAGTAATCTGGGTCAGAGGCAGAACAGTCAGGATCCAGACCAATCAGACGTCTACCTATACAATGAACCAATCAGCAGCCTGGCTCAAAAAATGGATCAAACCTTTGAAAATATTTTGATTTGGGAAAAAAATCTGCAAGGAAATGGATCAAAATTAAAAGATCATGTTGGGATTCAGAAGGAAGGGGAAACTTTCTATAATATGTTTGCACAAACAACGCATATTCCAGTGTTTTCAAAAAGGCTATCATCAATCTCTTTCTTCTGATGTGAGAATCACTTAAGTAAATGATTTGGTGACTTTCCTTTCTATGTGGGTGTTTAATTTCTTAAGGAAATCATTTGCAGGAAGAGTGATAAATTAAGTTGTAGTTCTCATTATCTTCTATATTTTAGTGCTAGATAAATTGTTAAGAGCTGCAAAACATGATTAATGTGTCATGCTAATTAAATAACCTGTAATTCTTATAGGTGATTTGCTTTCAATTCTTTTTTTCTTCATTAAAGACATTGTGATTTCCATGTTAATCAAGTTCCAGCTCCTTTTCCTCTTCCTGCACTGTTCTGTGATACATGTCAAGCAAAATACTAAACAAATGTTAGATAGATATTTAAATATTGACATTGTTTGGAGATGTTTTTAATTCTTTGCAAATAAAGTGCTGACAGAGATTTGCCCTGGAAATTGGCATTTTAAAACCTTAGATTTCCCTATTTTGAACTATGTAAAGGTTCATCAGAGCAGTCTAAAAGTAAATTGTGCAATTTACCAAATATGCCTGCTGTGTAACTCCTATTTAGTTCAATAGAGATTGCATAATAGACTTCCTTACTATCTAGAGCCAGTCCAAGATGTGTCAGGAAATTGTTCTTCAAGTGTATGTGCCAGAAAATATCAAAGAGAAAAACTGTTATTTTCAATTCTATGGACATATCCAAATCATAGTGTGTTAAGGCTCAAAACATCTGTATAAAAGTGTTGAATTTCTGAATAAGTGATTTATTAATAGTCAGTCACAACAATGGACAATCCTGTATGAAGGGCGAGTCCTTTGTAAATGCCCTAAATGAGATTGAAGTTAACATGGCTAGACCTATGGTGGTGGAAACAACCTTACATGATAATAACTACTCTTCTACCGATATCTTGAAAGACTAGATTGTGTTTTGTAAATACCTTAAACAAAACCTGAATAGTGCTATTATTTGATGCATGTTGTGGTTTGGTCAACTGGATTGTACCCTTGGCATGCATGAGATTCATGTATTGGATGTCCAGTTTGAACAAAGCAAGCATCAAATGTATACGTGGCAGGGGTGGAGTGATGACATGGTCACACCACCCAAGTGAGGGAAGGCAAGATTCTGTGGGGTTGGCTTTTGTTTGTGTCTAAGTGTCGGCTGCTTTTTTGTAATGACCTACACATCTTGTTTTGCTGAAATCCCTGGCAGAAAACCACAGCTTTCCTTTTCAACAGTTTCTCACCAAATATTGAGGGTGTGATTTCACAAGGTTCTGGGGGCTCAGGAAAGACTTTGGAGACTGTATGCAAGTTATGGATTGCCATCCTTGAAACAAGGATATAGCTTTACGTGGATATTGACACAAAGTAAATCAAGATCCTTCAAGTTGGCTTGATACCTAATGACTTCATGGAAAGGTCCATATGATTTTCTTGGCAACCCGATGGAAGTGGTTTGCTACTACCTTCTTCTGGGATTTTTAAAAAAATCTTTCTAGTCTGTCCTATAATCTTGCCTTTCATCTGAAGTGAGGAGGTACAGCCCTGCTTTGTGTAAGTATTAATCAGCCAAAATACCCTATACTATTCAATAATGCAGTGTAGAGTAGCTTCTTAGATGATCTAGTAGCTGCACAAATGCTGCATTGTAAAAACAACTTAGAAGTTTATTGTATTATGCTACTGTAAAAATAGGTGGAATTGAAGTTAAGTGGGGCTTTTAGTGTAACTCACCAATTTAGCATTTTTTGTTTCTTTGTATGTTTGTAACACAATATCATTTGGGGAGTCAGAGCAGAATGGTATATGGGAACATGTATTCAGGATACAAAACAAGCTTGGAACTTTCTTCACACCCTTTTTCAAGGCGGAAAAGGAGATTGCAAAATAAATTAAATATAACTATTCAAGAATGCAGTTTTTGAAAGTCAAGATATTGGTCAGAAATTTAGCATGTCTGTTCAGGAGTGGTTGTTGTATATCAGGATCCAACACTAGAAAGACTTCACTGTTCCATTTAAGGGACAGAAAACACACACACACACACAAAGATAATTCCTTTTAATACTGAGACACTATTTTTGAGAGAACACCGTGAAATTTGGCTAGTAACACTGTAATTTATAAATGTAAACTTGATTGCCATGTCACTTTCTGTATGCATCTTTTTCATAAAACAAGGCTTTTCAATCATTGTGATTTTAAGGATGTTAAGCAATTTTCAAATCTCTGAAGCAGAAATTTATTTTTTCCCCCTTGACTGCATGATGAATCACTGTCCGTATCCCCCATTGAGTTCTTTATTCATAGTTTTTTTATCCCTTTTTTGCCACATTAAGTTATGTAAATATAGCATAATGCAGAAAAAAAATTAATCTCAATGCCAGATGGTTTGTAGAAGATGAGATTATACTGCTATACATTTTTTTTATTTTTTTGAAAAATTATTGCTACATTATGTATGTAAGTGTCAGGATAATGGTTGAAATGGTATCCATGGTAACTTATGTTTCTCTTTATTTGTTTAAAGAACATAACATCCTCTGAACTACCATACAGTTAGTCAAATATGAACATTAGAAATTCTTGCTTCTCTGAATTGTTTTTACTTGCCTTACATTACATCTTCAAAAGGGTTAATCAACAGTTGCTGCTCCCTTCGAGCAACAGGACATAAACTACACTAATTTCATAGAAATATGGGACACTGTATGATGAAAATTGGGCTATTTGTCACTCTACTTGGGAATTGTCTAACTGACAATGATTCTCTATGCCTCAGAAGCTTATTTAGGTCTTTTCTTCCAACCGTTGGTTGTATGATCATTGAAAAGAATAAGAAAAAGCCTGGATCCAACCATGACCTTCTGCATGGGAAGCATGTGTTCTATCTCACACAAGGATGTAACCAAGTTGACACATATCCAGTTAATCTCCTTCTACCTTGGAGTAGTGCCACACGTTTTTTAAAGCAATGGAAAGTGATGGTGACGGAAGATTCTGTCTAAACATGGGTTAGCACCCATTCCAGGGCTATTTTATGGCAAAAATGGCAGCACAGAAGTAATTCTTGCCTGCTATTATTTCATCAGTATCATCCAATGGAATTCTTCTGGGTAGAGAAGGAATTATATTTTGAACATAGAGTAGTGAGGGGGATCTCTCAGTATCTCAGTACAACCATTTTGTGAAACACTTTGATGATAAAATTCTGTGCATCTACCTCATCTTAGACTCTGCAGGGTCTGTTCTTTATCATGTCAAAGTCCAGGATGTGGAATAAAGTAGTTAAGCTAAAGGATGGCAGATGCTCACTGAATGAAGGGTAAAAATGTTCTAACAGCAAAAGTAGTCTGACAGTGGAACCAGTGACCCAAAGAGAATGGTGTCCCCTTCACTAGCTGTGTCCCAGCAGAAGCTAGAGAGCTGTCCATCACAGTTCTTTAATCTGGATTCATGCACAGAGCATGGTGTTGGATTTAGTGGTCTAAATGGTCCCTCAGTCCTGTGATTGAGGTATTCACTTGCTGCATTTGATGTCATTCACCTGGAGATGGTAGACAAGATTTTTGGAGAGTGGGTGAGGCCAGTCACTTGTTTATTAGTTCTTTCACTGACAATAGCTTCCAGAGACTATTTTTTTTGGGGGGGGGGGATGATGGTGACTATGAATACATCTCTGAAATAATGCTATATTTCTAGTTCTGTGAAAGCATCTAGTTTAAAATTGGCTTAAGAAAAAAACCAATTCTTTTTTTTTTCTTTCCTCTTTTTCTTTGTAAAATAAACCAGTTCATCTCTGGGTCAGTCAGAGGAGAGTTTGTCCATGTATAATATAAATGAAATGTACTACCTCCAGCGTAGGTGTTTTATTCAGAATAACCACCCTGCTTTTTCTGTTAAAAAATCATCTACCATAGAATTTCTATAGTTTCATGTTTATTTCCAGAATGCATGGATGTTAAATGTCTGTTTGTTTCCCAGATTTTCCACACTTCTACTCTTTATACTGAATGTCATATCTGTTAATTACTGTACATATGGAAATTGGAACCTGATGAGATATGTTACAAATGATCCATAATATCCTTAAGGAAAGAAAATTGATTCACAGCTAAACAGTTTTATTTTTAAGCCAAGTGTGTATCCCATAAATGATAGAAGCATATGTTCTTGCAAATAAAGTCTCTTGTTAATAAATCTGTAGACGAGCACTTTTACTAGAGTGCAGCAGCATACTGAGAACCTGGTTGGTATTGTTGGTATTTTTTTCTTTTGTTTTCCTTCTGTTCACATCAAATAATAGTATGGCCTGAAAAGTGTGGTTTTCTTTCTGTTTGAAAGAGGTATGTTTCACTGGAAATTAACTGGAATGCCATTGGAAGTAGAATTGAAAATCTGAAATATTTGAGACGCATAAGAATGTCAGAAATGGAAGGGTCCAGTGGATCAAAGCAATCTTGCAGCTGATGATATTGCTAAAAGTATATCCTACAAAAAATGGGTTGAAGATATTGGAGCTATAAAGAATAACTTTATCTGCATTCTTTCCCTATTTCCATGGGGATGATAGATTCTAAAACTGGGAGTGTGACAGAGGCATGGTATTTGCAGAGTTATTATTTGAAGAAAGCAGGAAGGAAATCAGAATTAGTTTTGTAGAGGTAAGCCATTTTAGTGAACTTTAAGTATGAAACAGAAAACTAGAATGTTAATCATATCATCATCATCTGAAATTTATATCCTTCCTTCTGAAAAGCTCAGCACAGCACACATTATGTCATCTCCTCATTTTATCCTCACAACAGCCATATGGTGTAAATTGGTCTAAGAGAAAGACACTAGTCCAAAGTCACCCATGGTTAAGTAAAGACTTGAACCAACATCTCCCCGCTCTCTGCACAACATAAAATGGATTTTTTGAAAATTTTGTTCAGGTGGACATAATCTTTTTCTTCACATACTGACACCTCCTTATTATTTTCCCTTTAAGACTTTTCCCAGAGTTTCATATTATATGAATAATATAATGAAGCAATATTGCTTTATTGCTTGCTCCACGTTTTTGTTACCTGCATGCATGTACATGTGTGCGTGTGTGTGTGTATTTGTGTGTATATATATAAATATTCCCCTCTCACCCCTATGGGTGGTACCTGTCTTCCTCAATCTCAGGTCCTCTACCAGAGGCCTGGGAGTTTGAGGGTTCTGCGCAATATCTTAGCTGTTCCTAGCACTGCACTCTTCTGGACAGAGAGCTCGGATGTTGTTCCTGGGATCTGTTGGAGCCGCTCTCCAAGCTTAGGAGTCACAGCCCCGAGTGCTCCTACCACCACTGGGACCACTTTGGCCTTTACTTTCCACATCCTCTCGATTTCCTCCTTCAGGCCCTGGTACTTCTCCAGCTTCTCATGCTCCTTCTTCCTGATGTTGCTGTCACATGGCACTGATACATCTATCACTACCGCTGTCTTCTGGTCTTTGTCTGCTACCACGATGTCTGTTTGATTAGCCAGTACATGCCTGTCCGTCTGGATCTGGAAGTCCCACAGGATCTTAGCCCTGTTATTCTCCACGACCATCTGTGGAATCTCCCATTTGGACCTGGGGGGGTCCAGCCCATACGCTGTGCAGATGTTCCTGTACACAATACCAGCTACTTGGTTGTGCCGTTCAGTGTACGCTGTTCCTGCCTGCATCTTGCACCCTGCCACTATGTGTTGGACTGTCTCTGAGGCCTCTTTGCACAATCTGCACCTTGGATCCTGTCTAGTGTGGTAGACCCCTGCTTCTATGGATCTGGTGCTTAGTGCCTGTTCTTGTGCTGCTATGATCAGTGCCTCAGTGCTGTCTTTTAGTCCGGCCCTTTCCAGCCACTGATAGGATTTCCCAATGTCAGCCACCTCAGCTATCTGTCAATGGTACATCCCATGCAGGGGCTTGTCTCGCCATGGCACTTCCTCTGCTTGAACCTCCTGCCTTGCCTGCTGCTGCCTGAGGCATTCTCTCAGCAACTCATCTTTGGGTGCCCTCTTACTGATGTACTCCTGGATACTCCGGGTTTCATCCAGGACAGTGGCTTTAACACTCATCAGACCCCGCCTGCCCTTTTTTTGCCTGGTGTACAGTCTCTGGGTGTTGGACTTGGGGTGGAAACCTCCGTACATTGTGAGGAGCTTCTGGGTCTTCACATCAGCAGCCTCCATGTCTTCCTTTGGCCAGCTCACTATACTGGCAGTGTATCTGATGACTGGCAGGGCATACATGTTGATGGCATGAATCTTGTTCTTCCCATTGAGCTGGCTCTTCAGGACCTGTCTTATCCTTTGGTGGTACTTGGATGTTGCTGTTTTTCTTGCCTCCTCCTCATGCTTCCCGTGTGACTGTGGGACACCAAGGTATTTATAGCTGGTCTCTATGTCTGCTATGTGGACCACTGGTAGTTCCACTCCATTGGTCTTAACTACCTTCCCTCTCTTTACTATCATCCTGCCACACTTCTCCAGTCCAAATGACATCCCAATGTCCTCACTGTAGATCCGTGTCAGGTGGATCAGTGAGTTGATGTCTCGTTCACTCTTAGCATACAGCTTGATGTCATCCATGTAGATGAGGTGGCTGATGGTGACTCCACTCTTGAACTTGTACCCATATCCAGACCTTGTGATTATCTGACTGAGGGGGTTTAAGCCTATGCAGAACAGCAGTGGGGACAGTGCATCACCTTGGTATATGCTGCACTTGATGGCCACTTGTGCGAGTTTTCTTGAGTTCACTTCCAGTGTTGTCTTCCACAGTCCCATTGAGTTCTTGAGGAAGGTCCTTAGTGTCCTGTTGACTTTGTATAGTGCCAGGCATTCACAGATCCATGTGTGCGGCATTGAGTCATAGGCTTTCCTGAAGTTAATCCAGGCTGTGCTCAGATTGGTCTGCCTAGACCTTGAGTCTCGGGCGACTGCCCTATCTATGAGTAACTGGTGTTTTGAGCCTCTGGTGTTGTTCCCAATGCCCTTCTGAGCTGTGCTTATGTACTGGCCCATATGGTGTTGTAGCTTGGTGGCTCGGATACCTGATAGAACTTTCCGTGTTGTGGGGAGGCAGGTTATTGGCCGGTAGTTGGATGGTGCTGTTCCTTTGTGAGGGTCTTTCATGATCATCACTGTCCTTCCTTGTGTTAGCCAGTCTGGGAGGGAGCCTGCTGCTAGCAGTTGGTTCATCTGTGCTGCTAGGTGTTCATGCACTGCTGTTAGTTTCTTTAGCCAGTAGGTGTGGATCATGTCCGGGCCAGGTGCTGTCCAGCTTTTCATGTTCTTGACCCGCTGTTCAATGTCTGCTACTGTGATGGTGACTGTTTCCTGTTCTGGGAGATTGGTGTGGTCTGCTTTCAGGTCCTGCAGCCACTTTGCACTGGTGTTATGCATCTTCTCTTTCTCCCATATGTTCTTCCAGTAATCCAGAGCGGCTGGATAGTGTATTGGTTAGAACACCACCTTTGATGCAGGAGACCGGGATTCAAATCCCGGCTGGTACCTACCTTACCAGTAGGGGTCCTTGGGCAAAGAACCCCTAATGCTTCACTTGCCTACCTCAAAATATGAGAGTGACAGAAACTAAGAGAGTCATGCCGGCTCGGACGTCGCCCGGATTAACAAGGTCTGCGTCAGATGTTGGGGAACCAGGACAATCTGATGTTAAGTGGGCTACTGGAACAAACCATACATGGACGAGAGATAATTCCTGTTGACAATCCATCAGGTCATTTATCAGAATGGCTTTGATGCTGTTTCCCCAGGCTCCATTATCTAGTTCATTGTAATTTTAATTACAATGCTTTTAATCAGCAGATTTTAAAAAATACAGATAACAGAAGCTGTGATCCATTATAGTTTATAGCTGGGAGAGATGGTTTGGACTATAACCCTCACAATCAATTATCACTGGCTGGAGTGTATAGGAATTGAAATATTCAGAAACTACAATATTGCCTGTTTTGTGATGGATAGTTTGAGTCTTCAGAAACCATTTAATGTGGAGAAAAACGTGAGAAAGTATCATGAATTGATGTTCCCAGTCCAGATTTGCATAACAAAGGAATGTCTTGGTATGTGTCAGGATCTGCGCAAGACCTTATTATTAGATTGTTATAACTATGCTTTTATTACTCATATCTGCTTTATTCATTTATATAAAACGTTGAGGGGCTTAAAGGGTTGTTGTGCCAAGAGTTAATTCAAAGAATGTTTTAATTAACCGCTTGCTTGATCTGCCATGAGAAAGAAGGGAGGAGGAGAGGAATGCACTTATCTTAACAATAACATCTGCAAGGCCAGGAGTAACTGTGAGAATGGAAATAGGCGCGAAGTTCGGAAGCGGGAATCAAAAGACTGCAAAGGGGGGAGATTGGGTTTTTAAGGAGGATGAGTTTCTATTCTGATTTCAGTCTCAACAACTTTGATGCTGTATGCTTTTCCTAATAAAGAAATCTTTGATGGAGCTACCTGTTTCCTGAGGATTTACTATGTGTTAGGAATGAGTGAGCAGACTCTGACATTTTGTTGAGACTGCATTATCCTGAGCAAGAGTCCTACCCGGAGAGTGGGAGAATCCCATCCTGCCGAGGATGTCTCTGCCAAAGGAGATACTGGAACTGGAGGAGATGGAAGAAGAGCGTACCCTTCTTGGAGCGACTGGGGGCTCCGAGGGCGAGGAGGAAAGGACAAAGGTTTCGTACCCCCGGTACCCTGCACCCAGCAAAGCCGAGCGGCGTGTGGCGAAACGCTGGACCCAGGGAGAGCTGGGAGGAGGAGAGGCCTTCATGGAGCTGGAACCAGAGAAACGCTGGGAAATGACCACGGGTAAGATGGAATCCACCCGGGTGGTAGACGATCGCATGAGCATGCTGCAGAATGAGAACAGGGCTCTCTGGAACGAACTGAGAGACCTCACCCACCAGCTGAGGCGCTCGGGTGTGCTGGACCTCCCGGAGAGGGAGCAGCTAGAGCGGGAGATGAGGGTGGAAGAAGGAGGTTCGCCTGCCCCAACCTCAGGGAGAGCCTCCCCCACTACCATCGCGGCACGGAGGGCTGATGGAGGGGGTTCCCCACCGAACGTGGGCATTCCGAGAGCGAGGGGCCGGCCAGCTGTGCCTATTAGACAGCAGGAGATGCTTCTGAAACGTTGGGGTTTGGTGGAGAAATTCGATGGGACCCCAGGCACCCTATCCGATTTCATGTCCCAAGTCACCTTATGTATGGAGAAGACTGGCCAGCTGTTTGCCGATGATGAGGAGAGGGTGCAATACATTAGCCGCTGGCTAGGTGGGAGCGCCAATGAATGGATGATCAAACTACGTACCGTCCGTGCGCCAGAACTGCGAGATCTGGGGCTTTTCCTAACCAGCTTGCGAAGGAGGTTCGAGGCCCCCGGAGAAGCTAAAAGAGCCCGCGCCAAGCTCATAAATATGAAGCAGGGAGCTCGCAGCGTGGAGGAGTACGGGTTGGAGTTCCGCGCGATCGTGGAAAAGGTACCCGGGTGGCCCGAAGATTTTTTAATCGCTTGGTTCCAGCAAGGGCTAAACCCGAAAGTGTGGGAGTTGGCGATCGCGCGTGGGAACCCGCCTACTGTAGATGCGTGGATCCAGCTAGCGGGCGAGGCGGAGGCCGACTGGAAAACCATGGTCCCGAGCTACGAGCGGAGGGGCGGAGGAGGAACGCCAACGTACAGGAAAGCGCCACCGAGAGGAGCAGAGGAGAGGCCGCCTAGACAAGCCAAGCCGCGAGTGTGTTTCCGCTGCGGAGAATCCGGGCATTTCGCCCCAGCCTGTCCCAAGCCGGTGCCGGCGCGTGCGCAGGAGCAACGGAAAGTTACCGGAGCTACTCCGAAGACGGGAGCAAGCAAAGGGAAGAGAGGCAGCGCGGCGGGAGGAGCGCAATCAAAGTTCCGGGATCCGGTGCAGTATGGGGAAGGGCTGACTGGGAAGGAACGAGCCAGTCGTCCAAACCAGCCTCCGGGGGACCCAGAGGACATTCCGCCTGAAGCGGAAATTGAGGAGGAGGATTCCGATGACGACGACGAAGGGGTGAGTGTACCCACGTTAAAAGTGACTATTTCCGTGCCCAGAACGGAACGCTGGGCCACGCTCACCGCTTTGATGGACACGGGCTGTTCAAGTTGCTTGATCAGTCCTGTGCTAGTAAATGCACTGGAACTAAAAGTGAAGAAACTGAAAACCCCCATTATATTTAATCAATTGGATGGATCCAAAGCAGGGGGTGGAGCGGTTTTGTATCGTACAGAGAGATTTCAACTACAAGTGGGGACTCATAAAGAGACTTTGAAGTGCGTAGTGGCTCCACTGGGGGAATATGCACTGATCTTAGGAGCAAATTGGGTTAGGCGTTGGGACCCACGGGTGTTTTGGAGAACGGGGCGTATGGAGTTTCCTGATGGGGTCTATACAGGCTCGGACGGGCCTAAACCCATCACGCCCACGGCTGCGGTGGCAAGCAGCTCGAGGCAGTCCAAGCTCGTTCCCCCCGATTCTCTGGAGAAAATCCCAACGCCATATCGTGATTTGGCAGCAGTTTTCAGCAAAAAGGAAGCAGACACTCTCCCTCCTCACAGAGACACTGACTGTAACATTGAAATTGAACCTGGGGCTACATTTCCCAAAAAAAAGACCTACTCCATGACTCAAAAGGAATTGGCAGCGTTAAGGGAATTTATAGACACTAATCTTGCAAGAGGGTTTATACAGCCAGCAAAATCGCACATGGCTGCACCCGTGCTCTTTAGGGAGAAAAAAGATGGGACCTTGCGCCTCTGCACGGATTATAGGGGCCTTAATGCTATTTGTAAGGAGAACAAATACCCCTTGCCATTAATGAAAGACTTACTAGCTCAATTGTCCAAGGGGAAAGTGTTCACGAAACTGGACTTAAGGGAGGCCTATTTTAGAGTGAGAATTCGGGAAGGCCAGGAGCACCTCACGGCTTTTTCTACGCCTCTGGGCTGCTACGAATATAAAGTTCTCCCATTCGGCCTTTCAGGAGCCCCAGGGGTGTTCATGCAGCTAATTAACGAGGTGTTGCATGAATACCTATACAAAGGAGTGCTGGTTTATCTGGATGACATCCTAATCTACTCAGACAACCTGAAGGACCATGTAAAATTAGTAAGGGAGGTATTGAAAAAACTCCTGGATGCTCAATTGTATGCAAAACTGTCTAAATGTGAATTTCATAAGAAGCAGGTAGACTATCTGGGTTACCGCATTTCTCATCAGGGAATAGAGATGGACCCTGCAAAAGTAAAGGATGTACTGGGCTGGGAGCCTCCAAAAACTCGGAGGCAGCTACAAAGTTTCCTCGGCTTCGCCAATTTCTATCGTCAGTTTATTCCTAATTTTGCTCAGGTCTCGTTACCGCTCACAGACCTCTTAAAAACAAAAGGCAAGGCCTCGGCTAGAGCTCACAAACCTGGGGCCCCGTTGTTATGGACTGCAGAATGCCAAAAGGCTTTTGAGGACTTAAAACGGTTGTTTACAGCAGAACCAATTCTAAAACATCCTGACCCTGATAAGCCATTTGTTATTCAGGCCGATGCCTCTGATGTGGCCATAGGAGGGGTGTTACTGCAAAAGGATGAGAATGACTCCATGAGGCCATGTGCATACATTTCTAGAAAATTCACTGAAACCGAAAGAAGATGGCTTATTTGGGAAAAAGAGGCTTTTGCAGTTCATTGGGCTTTATTAACTTGGCGACATCTTTTAGAAGGATCACCTCATCCTTTTGAGGTATGGACTGATCATAAGAATTTGGAGGCCCTGACAAAACCCCGAAAACTTTCGCCTAAGCAAATCAGATGGGCTCAATTTTTTAATCGTTTCAATTTTAAACTGAAATTTATTCCAGGGGGAAAAAATTTCCTAGCTGATGCATTATCCAGACTGCCACAGCACAATAGCCAGCAGGAACAAGTGATCGCTCCTGTCATCTCTAATCAACAGGGCACAGTTGCAATCACTAGGGCTAGATCAAAAGTAGTTTCAACTTCAGAATCTGTCAATGAGGAATTGTTAAGTAAAATTAACGCAGCCCTGCAAACTGATTCTTGGTTCTTACAAAATAAAGACAAATTAAATCAAGAACACGGGGCCTGGTGGAAGGTAGATAAATTGTATGTCCCTGAGGCTTTAAGACAAGTGATATTACTAAAGGGCCACGACGACAAAACATCTGGCCATTTTGGGTTCGTTAAAACTCTGCACCTACTACGTAAACAATTTTGGTGGCCTACGATGCGAAAAGACATTTCTGAATACGTATCCACATGTCCTGTTTGTGCTATGTCTAAGAAAAGAGGGGGTAAACCTTTGGGACTCCTACAACCTGTATCTTCCCCTAAAAAACCATGGGAAGAAATAGCCATGGATTTTATTGTGGAACTACCCCCCAGTAATCAAAATACAGTAGTTTGGGTAGTAGTTGACTTATTTTCCAAACAAGCACATTTTATTCCATGTGTTTCAATTCCTACAGCTAAAAAGTTGGCTAAGCTGTTTATTCACCATGTTTATCGTTTGCATGGCGCCCCCAAGAGGATAATCTCAGATCGCGGCCCTCAGTTCACCTCTAAATTTTGGAAACAGTTTACTTCATTAATTGGATCCAATCAGGGTCTGAGTTCGAGTTTCCATCCTCAAACAGATGGATCAAGTGAAATTCTTAACTCTTTATTGGAACAATATTTGCGTTGTTTTACCAATCACCAACAGGATGATTGGGCAGACCTTCTACCTTTTGCTGAATTTGCTTACAACAACACAGTACATCAAAGCACTGGGTTCACCCCATACAAAATTGCAACGGGCCAGGATTTCCTGCCTTTCCCTGAATTGCCTACTAAACACACTGATGAAATTACACCTGATGTCTGGATCAAAAGCCTGACTCAACGTTGGCCCCAAATTACCACTGCTTTAACAACAGCCAGAGAACAACATAAAAAGTTTGCTGATCGCAAACGCTCTGCAAACCCTGCCTGGAAAGTTGGTGATAAAGTCTGGCTTTCCACACGGAACTTGAAAACTACACAACCTTGTAAAAAATTATCACCAAAATATGTGGGGCCTTTCCCTATTGAAAAGGTTATAAATCCTGTCGCATTTAAATTGACTTTACCTAAACACTACAGGAACATTCATCCAGTGTTCCATGCCAACTTGTTAAAATCCTACAAAGACTCTCCTACTTGGCATCCTACGCCAGAGTCTCCTGAACCCATTATGCTTGAAGGACAACAGCATTTTGAAATACAAAATATTTTAGACTCTAGGAAACATAAAGGAACTTTACAATATCTTGTACAATGGAAACATTTTCCAAAAACACACCATGAATGGGTGTCCTGTGCTAATGTCAACGCCCCCCAATTGATCAAACATTTCCATGCCAAGTATCCTAACAAACCTAAGTAGAACTTTGTGTCTTATTTCTATCCTTCTTGTTTTGCTTTTCAGATTTTTTACAATTGAAGAACACCACAAGAACTTTCCTTTTTCTTGGAGGGCGGCATGTCAGGATCTGCGCAAGACCTTATTATTAGATTGTTATAACTATGCTTTTATTACTCATATCTGCTTTATTCATTTATATAAAACGTTGAGGGGCTTAAAGGGTTGTTGTGCCAAGAGTTAATTCAAAGAATGTTTTAATTAACCGCTTGCTTGATCTGCCATGAGAAAGAAGGGAGGAGGAGAGGAATGCACTTATCTTAACAATAACATCTGCAAGGCCAGGAGTAACTGTGAGAATGGAAATAGGCGCGAAGTTCGGAAGCGGGAATCAAAAGACTGCAAAGGGGGGAGATTGGGTTTTTAAGGAGGATGAGTTTCTATTCTGATTTCAGTCTCAACAACTTTGATGCTGTATGCTTTTCCTAATAAAGAAATCTTTGATGGAGCTACCTGTTTCCTGAGGATTTACTATGTGTTAGGAATGAGTGAGCAGACTCTGACAGTATGCCTCTACTTAGCAATAATAAACACAGGCATTTCAAAGGAATGTAGCTTATCATTCAGGCACTCAGAATATTTAAATCAGACTAGTTGATGCTCTAGGTTTTGACATGAAAGACAGCCTCTCTCTCTCTATATATATATAGAGAGGCTGTCTATATATATATGCTATATATATATATGCTTTCTTCCATATAGCATTCCTGTGTATTCAAAACAGATTTTCATCATTTAAACTTAGGAGCACTCCAGCAACAGGGAAACTGAACTGCTGGTCCCATCTCCCCTGCCCCATTTCATTGTTATATTTCATTGAGGCTTAATAGATTTTTGGAATAAGTTTTAAAATATTAAAGAAGGAGGTGGGACAGTCTTCTAGAATACTGGCAAAGTGCAGGCACTTCCCTCCTTGTTTCCTTCTCCTAATAAATAAATAAACGAACAAACCATTGAAAATATAATTTTGCTGTTATTTTATGCTTTTAACTGGTAATATGCTCCTATTTTTATATTATAATGTTCTTCTCTAAAGAGTTGGGCTACAATCCTGAGAAAAATTACATGTGTTAAATTTGTTCTGACATTAATTGGACTTTTGAAAATCCTCATAAAAGTCTCCTTTGACTTCTTTTCCTTATTAAAGGTGTTGAAATAAACAGATTTCAAAGTCAACTAGCAAATGTGAATGTTCACAAAATTAATTTGAAAGCAGCATGCAAATGTTGCAAGCCATGGCGCTGTTCATTGGATGGCAGAATATAAGATCCAGAGATTACCACATGAGTGTAACCCTTCCCCCTGCCCCCTGCCTCTTGTTCACAAATGAAGATACAGCAGATAAAAGTAACTCCAGAAGAATTGCACTATTAATCATCTCTGAAAAGGTTTCTCACTGAACATAATAGAAAGAAAGCTAGAGCCTTGGAAAGTGACAGCTTTATAATCGAGAAGTGGGCTTTTGTGATATTCACATTGTTACTGATCAAAATATCCAAGATCAAGTCTTTTCCTACATTCAACATATCTGACAGGCTTTAGTGCAGCACCAAGGGATGTGTAGCACTCAGTGTGGGATTACAGATACTATGTTTAAATTCCAAGTCAGTTCACATGTATGTCCATCCCCAACTACATATTCTATATTCAACTTCACAGTCAAGATTATTTTTTCTTTAAGTTAGGGATATGTGATCAAAGACAAACACATTTTATGTTTGCTCGGACACTGAAGAATTATGCATTGAGATTGCAATTTCTACAGTATTCCATATCTCCAATGGCTGATTCCATATTATGGCTAGTGCTCTGTTTTAATGGATCTGATGTCCTTGAGCATGAGGCTACCAATGGAGCTCCTTCTATCTTTCTAGCTTTGTCTACAGGATTTTTTTCTAAGCCACCCAGAGAGAAAGATCAGGCAAATCAGTGCATGTAATGGCACATCTACCTCCTGCTCCTTGCTCCTGTTGTTGACTTGCATCCTCCTTCTGAAACAGCAACAAAGCCAGCAAAATCTGAGAACTCTGTTTGCTCCCTGCATAGATGTACAGTATGCCTTGACAGACAAATTTCACTGTCACGGCCCAATGTGCAGAGAGCTACAAATTTCAAATGATAACCAAATCTCAGTTAATGAATTGGCTTTAAGTGGCTGGATTCCTTATCCCTTCTTCTGAATCTTAAATATTGATGGTAATATTCTTGAATGCAATTGATTGATTGTATGCCATCAAGTTAGTGTTGATTCTTAACAGCCACATATATAGATTTTTTCTAGGATGGCTGCCCCTTAACCTGGTCCTTCAGGTCTTCCAATGGTGTGCCCATTGCCACTATAATTGAGTCCCTCTACCTTGCTGTTGGTCTTCCTCTTTTTCTCTTTCCTTCCACCTTTCCCAACATAACAGATCTCTGCAGGGAGCTAGATCTTCACAGTATGTGTGTGAAGTATAATCATTTCAGCCTGATCCTTTGTGCCTTGAGTGAGAATTCTGGGCTGATTTGTTCGATTTGTTTGTTTTCTTGGCTGTCCAGAGTGTTCTCAGGAGTCTTCTCCAACACCAAAGTTCAAAAGCATCAATGCTTTTCCTATCCTGCTTCTTCAAAGGCCAACTTTTGCTTCCATGCTGTGTCACAGGGAATACCACTGCCTGCACCATTCTGATCTTGTAGGTATAGGCACATCTCAGCATTTGATTATTTTTTTCAAAGGCCTTCATGGATACTCTGCCGAGTGCTAGTCTGCGGCACATTTCTTGAGTACTGATTCCTTCACTGTTGATAGTGGGACAGAAGCTTTCTGCTATCTTCATTGTCAGTTATAAGGCTGGTTGCTGTTCTTGTTATTACTTTGGTCTTCTTTATATTTAAACTTAGTTCCATTTTTTCACTCTCCTTCTTGACTTTCATTACTAGAGCTTGCAGATCATTTGCATGTTCAACTGTCAGAGTGGTGTTATCAGCATAGCTCAGGTTATTGAAGTTTCTTCCTCCAGTTTTAAAACCATGCTAATCATCTTCCAATCCAGCTTCCTTCAATGTATATTCCACATATAGACTGAATAAAAGGGGAGCGTATACAGCCTTGTCTCACCCTTTTGTCAACCTTGAACTAATCTGTTTCACCTTGTTCTGTCTGTATTGTGACTTCCTGACCTATGCATAGTTTTCATGAGGACAATGAGATACTTTGAGATTCCCATTTTTCTAAGGACATTCCACACTGGACATGACTGACACAATCAAAGGCCTTTCTATAATCAATGAATCTGGCTTTCTCAATTATCCAGTGTGCATCAGCAGTAATGTCTTGTATTCCTCAGCTTTTTCTAAGCCATTTTGAACATCTAGTATCTCTCCCTATATTCATGGCTGTAATCTGCATTGGATGATCCTATTCATTATTTTGCTAACGTGAAATTAAGGACATTGTATGATACCTTGCACCCTCTGTTTTGTCTTATTTCTTTGGTATTAGTATATAGATTGGTCTCTTCCAATCTGTTGGCTACTGGGTCATTCTCCAGATTTGCTGGCACAGCTTTGTTAGAAACCTTACAGATTTTTCTTCTTCTATGTTGCTTCCCATATTTCTGTAGATATTTAATTAGTTACTGTAGCCTTCTGATTTATTAATGAGCGGAGTACTGTTCTAACTTCATCATCTGCGCTAGAGGTTCTTATAAGTAGGGAACATCTTCTAAGTTACCTTGGATGTTGACATACATAGCAACTCAAGATTCAGATTTCCTTTAGAGTTGAGAGCTCTTTTGGAACACTTTCCTTGTTTTTCCATGTTAGTTTCTCTCTTTGATGTCCTCACAGATGTTGTTGTAATATTGCTTCTTGTCTCTCCTAACAGCTCTCTGAAATCCTTCTTTAAGTTCCTTCCTGAGATCTTTGTCTTTCTTGGCTTTGGTTTCTCTTATCTTCTTGGCAATTTCCATGGTATGTTCTGAGATCCAGTTTGCTTTCTTCTCTTCTTGATTTTTGGCAGTCTCTTTTCATAGTTGATTATAGAAAGGCCTTAACAACTTCTTTAAATTCATTTCATAGTTCCTCTGATTCCTATCCATGAGGTTCAGGACTTCAAAGTGATTCTGGACTGGGAACTGGAACTCCGAAAACTAGCAGTATGGCCTTTGGTGTGTTGGCTGAGAAATCTAGGAGCTGCAGTCCCAGTAGCTCTGGAGAATGCCAGAACCAGAAGAAAATAAGGGGCCTGATTGCCTGTATCCTACTCACCTTTAGATCCCTTTATGTTTCCTTACATTCTTATAGCTACAGCCAGAACTAAATCATGCTCCAAATAGTTTGTCTGATTATGTGCTATAAGCATAGTTAGAGATAGCTAAGAAGCCAGAATCTTCAGTGTTTCACGTTTTGTCATTGATGAGGAAATGAGGAGCTAAACCAGAAACTGATACAATCTATATGTTATGTGTGCTAGATAGATAAGTATTACAACCCTCCCAAAACAACTAAAATAGATATGCATCTACTGATGTCATATATTGTCTACTTTTTAACTAATGAAGGCAAAGTAATACCTTCCTTCAACTCACGGTGAAACAAGTTTCAGTTTTGAGTATATTCATTAATAAATCCTTTCTGTCTATCCATAGGCACCTGCAGCAGGGCATGGGCAAATCAGCCAAATGTGAAATCATGTGCAAAGACATTGCAACTGCAAAAACCTACTATTAAACAAGAATACAATTATGTAATTTTAATGTATTTGATAATTAAACATTGATTTTTTAATTTAATTTAATTTAATTTTTTTACAGATTATATGCTATTTCTCTGCCCCGTACACTTTTTTGTACACATTTAATCCCTTGGCACATTATATTTTCAGAAAATGTGGAAATTTCAAATTTGGAGAAAAACAAAGAATGAAGTACAATGTATGCTTAAAAATGAAGTTGGCTGTTACTGGTCACCTACAGAATTTAAACTGTAACAAGGTAATGGGAGAAATATCTTGAAATGCAGGTAGTCCCTGGGTTAAGAACGCCTAGTTATGGATGACCCATAGTTAAGAATGGAGCCTATTGTAGCGAAATTCAAGTTAAATACAGAATGATTTGAGTTAAATACACAATGGTTCGAGTTAATTACACAATACTACTTATACAGTATTATACAATTATACTGCTCCAGCTTACATACAAATTCAATTTAAGGACATACCTTGGGAATGGAACTTGTTCTTAAACTGGGGACTACCTGTATAGCCTGGAATCTTCAACTGTAAACTCATGTGCTTGCTCAATCCACTATTATGTCAGTTGACATAAGTGTGTGTCAGCACACTGCACATTCCTCCTACTTGGTGGGATGTAGGCAACCATATTGTATCTTGCAAGACAGCTTCTCGATTAGAGAGCCTAATTTGCATAGGAAAGCATTTATGGCTAAATGTACTAAAACTGATCAGTATATCGTTACTGCTAGCAGGGAATTCTACATGTGGTATGACTGAGGCTGACAGCTTGGTCTATACCTTCTCTATCTTAAAAAACAAACAAACACTGCATGAAACGCTCAAATCAGCAAAACAATATTTTGTTGAAGTCAATGCTTATAGGCCTATCTGGTGCTTGCTATTTCTTATTTCTTTCCTGCAATTTTCATGATCTTGCTTACCCCACAAAGAAATAGTTTGTGTGCACATATAATAGAAAACTGTCTGCCAGTTGTACTATTAGGATTGTTGTAATATAAAGACCCCCTTGAGCCAAGCTCAACTTCTAGTAGTCACATGGACATATCCATGTAATTTTCCTGGCAACAATACGGAAGTGGTTTGCCAAGACTTTCTTCTTGATTTTTTTCCTTTTCTTTTTAATTTTCCAGTCTAGGCTATAGTTCTGGAATTTCCTGCTGGTCTCCCATCCAGGTCTAACAGGGTAACTTAGCTTTTTCAAGATCAGACAAGAACAGTTATTTGTTACCACCCACTGTGTGTAATATATGTAATCTATGATACATATTTAATGTGTTTTGTAAATGAATTGTCTTTCAGAGACCTCCATGTGTCTGGTGACTTACAGAAAACAGGCTTGTGGCCTCTGGCAGAGAGGTTATACTAAAAAATATCACAGAAGAAAATAAGTTCCACAGACATCTTTGCTGGTGTCTGCAGATATTATGAGAGGTAGTTTCAAATATGTGTGACAGAAAACAACGGGGTATAGGAGACTTTTAGGTTGTAGAAAGTAGAAGGAAGTCAAGAATGAAAAACCAAAGGACATAGGGATATATTAAGAAAAAACTATAAAGACAAATAAAGGGAAGGTCACAGATGTTTGAAGGCAGGACTAAGAGATTGTTTTGAATTCAGAAAATGGCTGTAGGAAATGAATGAGAGGCATCATAAGACCAGATTAATGTAGTGACTTGTCAAAAGAATAGTGGATAGACCAGGATCAAAAAATAGAAGACCTTGGAAGGCTGAAAAAGGAGATGATTGAGCAGTTTCAGTGATATTCAGTTCTTGAGTTTTAGTGTTATAAATCAGGCAGATAAGAATGGTTACGCTTGAGTATTTCTTCTAGCCAAGCATCAAGCAAATGGAGTGAAGCAGTTATGAGGGCCAATAATTACCCAGAAATCAGCCAAAGTAATAACAGATTTAAAAACACTGGAAGGTACAGGCAAAGTGCAAGGCAGAAATACAAACCAGCTTTTAGGGTATAAGATAAGAGGCCTAGCATAGGAGAAAACAAGATGAAAAAGTGATTCCCAGCATTGGGCTACTGTTCAATGGTAGCTCTATCTCAGAAGCTCCAAGCCTCTCCTTTTCAAAAACTTGGTTGCATCAGTTTCATCCAGAATATAGCTCTATTATATTGTATTAGGAGAAATATTGGATCTCAGAATACAGTAGATCTTTGCTCAGTTTATTTCTTTGTAGCTTGGCCCTTTGGCAGTCTACTTGATTGGGAAATTGTGCCCACAAGCTTAGAGTGTGAGGCTACAAGGTCTATAGTTTCAGGGGTCAGTTTTTTTCATGCTGAATGTGCTGTGCATCCTGAGCATTGGAATCCTCCTTAGAGTTTACCTCATCCTCATAGGATGAGTCTGTGTGAAAACCATGACATCCTCAATGTATTGTGGTTAAGATACGTTAGGATCACAACCACCTGAATTCAAAACCAGCAGGATAGATTCCAATCTCATGTTCTTCTTTACATTGGCACAATACATTATTGGACTGCAGAGTAAAACACAGAATTCTTACTCCCAATGCTGTCATAGCTTGATATAGTTCTTCTGACAGCCTAAAAATGTCAATGAGCTATTGTTGCTTAATAAACATTTTATATTTCACCTACTTATCATTTTAAATGTCAATACCACATATTTTGAGAAATTATGTATGCTATATTCCTAACGATTGGAGAATGTGGGTCATGAAAGTCAAGACAATTTTCCATCTAGTCATTCATGTACGAAATTCATTTAACATGAATCACCCATTGTAGAAATTTAATATATCATTTGACCTGAACAACATTTGCAATTGCAACCAACATCATAAAACCTTGTAAAAAATTCAACACCATATTAGAGAGAAAGTTAATACAAGTCCTTCAGAATAGACAAGCAGGCCAGATGGGACATTAAATAAAAGGCTATTGTAGGAGATCGCTTAATAAAGGTTGCATTTACAACCTGAAAATTAATTGTTGTCTTCAAAAGAGATTCAAAACTGAACATTGGCCAGATTAAAGATTAAAGAGAGATATGTTACCAAAAGAATAGTAAATGACACCATCCTAATGTAAAATAGCTTTCTTAAAAGTTTTCATTAAAGATAGTCTATGTTAATTTTCTGATTAATTTCAATTTAAATTTCTCATCCTAAATTTAAAAAGGGGTGCTTAATCTCTCCAGAAAAGGATAATCTTTTGATACAGATGCAGATGAGTATAAGTAATCTTTGTGATAGGAACTGGAATAAGTACATTTATTTTAAAAGTGTGGGTATTTTATGATCAATGAAACAAACAAAAATAACACAAATATTACAACACATGAATGACTGAAAAGCAGGAATATATCAGGAAGCTCTGTATGGATGGTGGCTAACAGATCATAACCCTTCTACTTCTCTTCCTAAAAAGAGTTATGAGAAAGACTAGTTTAAATAAAATATTATGGTGGAATAATACTTATAATAAAAAAGATACAAAACCATTTTTTAAATTGAAATTTGCTAAGACCATGGGATCATCCTGGAAGAAATCTATGTGGTCACTAAAAACTGACACCAGGTTGATGGCACATTACCAATCAAGAATATGGGATTAATATGCGATGTATAAAGCACATCAGTATTATGACTGTGAATACTGGACAGAAAAAAGACTTTAATTTTTTTCTTTTAATCTGATGGGGGAAAAAACCTTTTAATTATTATGACTTCTGGGGATGTAACATTGTAATGACATATTGAAAAAGGGGGAACATATTTTTAATTTTAAGCACTTATTATTGTAGCCCATTGAATCAGTGTTTAAGACAGAGTATCAAAGTTTAATATGGTTCTATAAAAATATTATGGTGGATTTTCCTTTCCCAGTTGAAATAAAGGGCCTCGATGTCTCGGGGTTCATTGTCAGATCCTCTCCCTTGCCTCCCCCATCCGCTATCTCTGACATCAGAAAATTCTACATCAAGAAGGACAGTGTGTCTTCCATTTGGAGGGTGGCATAGTGGGAAGAAAGGTTTTGGATCTAAAATGCCCAAGAGTTTTCCTTTCTATTCCTCCTGTTTTCTCTACTAAGGAGAAATTTATACAAGTAACAGGAGGCAACATAGGTAAAAGCTTAAGAGGAATGGTTAGAGATACTAAAACTTAATGCTCATTTCTCTTTGACCAGTCAGTTACTGAAACAATATTGAAGAAAAATGTCAACATTGCAGATTAATAGATGGTGCTATTAAAATATGAGGTAGGGATGGGATAGGATAGGATAAGATAGACATGAATTAGTGGAACGTGTGCCAACTGAAATATGGGAAAGTTTAGAAAAGCAAGAACCATGTCAAAACCGAGAAATATGTCAATTAGAGATAATCTGTATATAATGATAATGGAGCAATATATAATAATTAAAATAAATCAGATGACTCAGATGTACTCAGTTAAATGTTAGAAATGTCAGAAACTGGGATTATCTTTCACAGTGGGAATGCCTACTGGCAAAAACACACACAAGATGATTAATAAAATTATTAGGGAAATATTGGACTATGAAATGTCATTATATCCATTGTTCTTAATTATATGAATATCTTTCTTACCCAACAACAGAAGAACACTGAGCCAGCAGCAACAATACTGTATACAGAAAGCAAAATTATTCGAAGGATAACACCCTTAAATGTCAGATTTTGCTTTTGTGGTAAAATTAACACTTTGTATCAGAACAACAAAGAAGACACAGATAAGGATAAATAGGTAGCTGGCAGTGTATAAAGGCTAGTAAGTAAAAAATATAAAACACTAAATACATTTTACGGATTTTTTAAAAATCAAAATTAATGCAATATAGCCAAGCATTTGATTCTGTTTTAATTATTTATAGATATTTAACAAGGAGGAAATATTGTTTCATTATTTGCATATGTATTAATAGGTGAAGTGTACTTTGTATAATAAATAACTTATTGCAGTTTGTTCAATAACACAAGAAAGTTACAAATCTTCCATGAAGAGCTCAAAGAAGAAACAAAAACTTTAAAGAAGGGAGAATTAAGGCATAATAACAGCAATTAAACCCACTCCCCCAAGTCCTGCTGTGCTACCTCATTGTGGCTGGGGGTCTTCCTGGGAAGGATGAGTGAAGAATGCCAGGAGTATGTATATGCCAAGAGTATGTATTCCCAGCAGAGTCATCCAAGGTGTGAAGGTCATCCCAGCCGGCCAGGAAAAACAAGCATGCATCTATGTTGGGCAACAGCAATGCAGGAAGATGCTAGAGGCAGATGATCACTTCGGTGATAAAGGCAAAGACATCCTTTCATACTGTGTGGAAGAAGGCAATGGTAAACCACACCTGCATTTTACCAAGAAAACCACATGGATAGAAAATATAAAAAGGTTGAAGATACAGTGCCTCTCAGGTCAGATGGCATTCAACCTGTTACTGAGGAAGAGCTGAGGATCTTTCAGAGTACTAATGGTATTGATGACCTGACTAGATTAAAGCCTCCAGAACATCTAGCTGCTGATGTGCCATGCAAGGAAAAAAAAATGTCCTAAGATGCAAAGACATGGGAAGGCTCAGTACAGTGAAAGATGAAATTAATTGGCTACATGTTGATATCTTAGGGATCAACAAATTGAGATGGACTGGAATTGGATACTTTCAGTCAGAAGATTACACTGTTTACGACACGGGACATGAAAACCAAAACAGAATGACATTGCTTTCACAGTTAAGAAGGTTACAGCAAGAACAGCTACAATGCAATTAATGACAACATAGTATCAGTTAGACTTCAGGGACAACCCTTTAATATGATGATTATCCAAGTTTATGCTCCAACCACTGATGCAGAAAAAAAGGAGGTTGATGATCAAGTTATGATCAAGTTCCATTTGAAATGGACGAAACATGCAAGCAAAGTGTGCAGCTTGTGGGTGGATACTGGAATGCCAAGGTGGGGAATATTAAGGAGAAAAATGTAGTTGAATTATATGACCTATGAAACTGAAATGAAGCAAGAGAATGTCTTCTCAATTTCTGCCAACCCAATGATTTCACAACAATGCCTATATACATGGACACCACCAGAGGGAGTGTGTAGAAATACAATTGTCTATATTATCTGTAGAAGGAGGTGGAAGAGTTACAGCAGCAAAGACATGGCCAGGGGCTGGCCGTGGAACAGATTACGAATTGCTCATGTACAAGTTCTACATTAAACTAAAGTAGCAAAAGAAAGTCAACCAGTTTCCACAATATGATCATCAGCATATACCCACCATTTTCAAGAAGAACATGAGGAATTGCTTTGAAGTCCTGAGCTTCATTGATAGGGAATCATAGGAACTGTGGAATGAACTTAAAAAATTGTTAATGATGGATGTGAAAAGAGACTGCCGAAGATCAAGAAACTGGGGTGGGGGGGTGGGACAAAGCAACATCAGAACAAACTGTGGAAACTGCCAAGAGGAGAAGAGAAGCTAGATGCAAGATACAAAGTTTTCAGGAAGAAACTTAGAAAATAATTTTAGAGAGCTGTTAGAAGAAAGAAGACAAGAAGCAGTATGAGACACTGAACTTGGTAACAGAAAAACAAGGAAAGTCTTCCAAAAGATATATGGACTCAGAAGAAAATTCTGACCTTGCACTGGTATGCTAAAGGATGCCAATGGACAGGTAATAAACTGATTCAAAAACAGTCAAAGATAGGAGTATTGTGAAATTCTGTACACTAGAGATATCGACATTCAAGATACCTTAGAAGATATTTCCTACTTACAAGAACTTAGAGTATTCAGCTCCTCCTGTCAGTATTCACTCTTTGGCATGTTCTGTTTCTGTAGTTCACAGTCTCATGCAAGGAGTGCATGAACAATGTACCCATTCTTTTGAGACAGAGAGAGATCAAAAGAGAGGGAGAACAAGTGGGAAATGATAGCGGAGAAGGAGAGGGAGTCCACCAACAGCGTCTAGCCAAAGTATCAACTAAATAGCAAATACTGGCCAGGGAGGTATCATTTCTACAATGCTCACTCCTCAGGAGGACTAATCAATGTGCTTATGTTGTCTAGTGATTATATTGCATAATTCTGTAGTGTGCTTATGTGTGCAATGATTAGAAACTCAGGCATGAAATTCACAGATCTGACTTGTGCTAATCAAGTTTGAAACATTATTTTGATTTTTTCCAACTGAGACAATAATTCATATTTCAAATCCATTTTGCCAGTTTGTTTTAGAGATTTGGAAAAGATGGAAACTATTCTTGGGTCCTGACCCTTCTCCTTTTCACATACTCCTTGGTCATTTTCTTTTTAGTTCATGAAATATGTTCAGTGTCAGGAATGGGAAATATAGAATTACAGACTTAATGATAAATGGAAAACCTGTTACTATTGATATATTTTGCAAAAGGATTTGTCACAAATATTAAATATTTCAACACATCAGTTTCAATTACTCCTTCATAAAGTATCTAGTTTTAATCAATTAATACCATTAACAACATTTGAAAAATATGATACATATATTTCATTGAACAGGGAAAATTGCTGTTCAAGAGGTTTTCTTGAAAGTCTTATAAAAATCAAGCAACATGACTTTGGGCTGAACTTAATGATTCTCACTGGAATTCTTTTTGTCACTGAATTCCTTTTGCTTCTATTTCAGTAAATCATCAAAAACTGACTATGAGGATAATTCAAAGTGGATAAGACATTCTAAAATTGCATCACAGAAATAGGCTCCCCACCCCCCACAGGTTGGGCTGGTGGGATTATAAACAAATTGGAACATATTATCATTTTTAGAAGGAGGCCTTGCCCAATTAGCTAGCCCTTTTGATTGATTTTTTTTTTGTAAAGAAATTGAGAAAATCATCCAACAGTTGCTTATCATGAATATTGCAGTTCGTTTATTGTCCATATTTTTTCCTAAGGCATATACATGATGCAATGTAAGAAATTGATTCAGTTCCTGCTGTTAGCTATTATTGCAAAAAAAGAGGAAACTTAAAATGCGTCTTTCACTGGATCATGACAAGTGCAGGAAATTGCCTTGGTTGATACATTAACAACAAAGAGATTTAAAAATCCTACAATGAAGGATAAATTTAGCCAACCCTGGTTACCATGTATTCACTATATTAAAAATATTTTTTTCCAAACAGATCACATTTTTATCTGTATAATATCATTTTGTATAGAAATATTGAAAAGGGATGTCATTTTTAAATCCACTTTCAGATCAGTCTCAATCTTTCCAGGTAAAACTTGTTCCTTTTCCATAATGTCTTTTAAACACAGTCTATCTATAAAAGCAGACACTCTTAAAATTAACTCCTGGGTCCATTGTTCAAAAATATCCTTCAATATGTCCAATGTTAAATATTTTGCTTCATTGTGTATTAGTAAGTCGAATTTAAGTGTTCTTTTCCTTTAATTGTAATCTTTAGTTCCTTCTAGCTCTATCTAGTGTCCAACCTTCAAAGTCCCTTCGTTGTTGTTGTTGTTGTTTTTTAAGAATTCAAAACAAAAACATTTTCCCATGGGAAGGATTCTTATAATTCCAAAATGTTCTTTCAAATCCATCTGGACCCTTAGTCCATTTGTAACTTTCCAAAATCAAAGTTCTAATCACCCTTTTGTTGTTTATTCCAAAAATATTTTTTTAAAAGACTGCTGTCTTGTGGTCTCCTTGGGAGGAGCAACTGTCTGGAGCATTTGTGGGCAATCCCAAGTCCTCCTTGTCTGGAGTGGAATTAGGAAGAGCCAGTCTGCTTACCAGCTCTTCATTCTGCTGCTGTGGTCAGCTCCCTTTTAGCTTTTCAGTTCACCATCTCAGCCTTAATTTTGATTAATTTTGCAATCACTGTGAAAACTTGCTCACCTTATGTAAGCAGCATTTATCAACAAACCAATATTAATCTTTCTAAACAGTTTCTAATCAGTGTAGGCTGTGTGTGTGTGTGTATCTTTTTGGCTCTCCCTGAGTGCATAAATATAGAGACTACACTATAACCTACCACCTTAGATACAGCTACTGAAAAAGTGTGTAGCTGTAAAACAGTAATGCCATACCATCATCACTGATTTTAATGGGAGTTCATATGCAGGAAGAATGAGGTTTTGTCAGCCAGGCAGCTCTTCCCTTGTATCAACAAACCCTGTCAAGCAAATGCAAAAATTGGCAAAACTATATATTTTTTCATTTCTGTGTGAAACAGGGATTTTTGTCACTCCGGGACTTGCTGCAACTGAAGGGGCAGGCCACTGATTCAGTGACAATATCAGTAGTGTTGATGTGCATCATTTTGCACTTTTTGTGATGGTCATTTGAGAGACACTGTACTGGTTCAAAAGTAGTAAAAATATTGTTGGTTCTGTAATGCTGTCTTGACTTTATAGTGAAAATCATCTATTTCTACTCTTTCAGAAATTAAGTATCCTACCAGCACTGCATATAACAGTACATTGTACTCAGTGGCCAGGAAGACATATACCATAAAGTCCCATGGTGACCCCGTTGATGAAAGAATGTTGACTGGCGGGGTCCAGAAAGAGAGCCTTCTCTGCCGTGGCCCCTGCCCTATGGAATACTCTCCCCCCAGAGGTGTGGCAGGCCCCAACTCTCTTGTCCTTCCAGAAAGCAGTCAAGACCTGGCTCGCCAACCGGCATGGGACGAAAAAAGGGGCAACCAATCATGAGGGTGGCTAGCACCTTGAAGTGCTCCCATATGTTAACATCTTACTGACCATCAACATCTTGGAAGATATTATTCATGTATATGTTTGGTTTTTATTATATATATATATATATATATATATATATATATATATATATATATGTTGATGGTCAGTAAGATGTTAACATATGGGAGCACTTCCGTCCATAGTCTTTTATATTGCTTTTATGGTATTTTAATATTTATTACTGTTTTATTGTGAACCGCCCAGAATCACTTTTTTCTGAGATGGACGGTATCTAAATTTGAAATATATATATTTCATATTCCTAGGCGGCTGGATGGCATAGTGGTTAGAACACCGCCTTTGATGCAGGAGACTGGGGTTCAAATCCCGGCTGGTACCTACCTTAGCAGTAGGGGTCCTTGGGCAAAGATCCCCTAACGCTTCACCTGCCTACCTCAAAAATATGAGAGTGACACAAACTAAGAGAGTCATGCCGGCTCGGACGTCGCCCAGATTAACAAGGTCTGCGTCAGATGTTGGGGAAATAGGACAATCTGATGTTAAGTGGGCTACTGGAACAAACCATACATGGACGAGACAAGAGAACTTGGAAATGATGGAATGCTACTACAACAGCAGACCTAATGAGAGGGGATATATGAAATGTATGAGGGAACTATGGATAGACAGAAGGCCTACATCCACACTAACTGAGAAACAACTAGTTACCCAGCGCTTCAACATAGTGAAGAGGAAGCTGCTCTCACAACTTGAGATAGACCAACTCCACATTACAACCCGGACTCAAGCAGACCTGGAAGAACAAGCAGATGTGCAGCCAACACCTGAAGCTGGAACGTCACTGGCACCCCTCCATTACAGAGCACAGCAGCTGATATGAGGCATAAGATCATGGATAAACTAGCTACAGTCAACCCTCAAGTCCGATTACCAAGGCTCAGTGGAGAAGTACCATCAGATAGTATGCTAGAAGATGCCAACAGAGCCCTCCAGACAATCCCTACTACCACCATAACTGAAACCAATGAATTGGTATATGCTACAGCCACTGTAATCCTGGAGATGCTTGGCTAC
The DNA here is from genome assembly GCA_030867105.1 of Liasis olivaceus. NCBI lineage: Eukaryota > Metazoa > Chordata > Lepidosauria > Squamata > Pythonidae > Liasis > Liasis olivaceus. Next base: position 83,151,020 of record CM061349.1, read on the forward strand.
ATGATCAAGAAGAACAGCAGTACATACCCACCCTGGAAAATGAGATTGGAGGCTAAGATCAAGGCAACTCAGAGAGAAGTCAGTCAGCTGGTGGAACTACAGAAGCGTGTGGAGATTAAGGATAAGACTCGGCTACTGAAAAAATACATGGGCTGGACTCCATCTGAAGCCCTAGAGACTGCTAAACAAAGGCTCACAGCACTGGCTGCCAGGCTAAGGAGATACACTAGAGAAGCAGAGGCCAAAAAGATAAATGCCCTGTTCTCCAAAGAACCATCCAAAGTGTACTCCCAACTGCAGTGCAACCACAGAGTAGCAGCTGAGCCACCAGCAGAGGAAACTGAACAGTACTGGAAGAACATATTGGAGAAAGAGAAGACGCATAACACCAGTGCAAAGTGGCTGCAGGACCTGAAAGCAGACCACAGCAATCTCCCAGAACAGGAACCAGTCACCATCACAGTAGCAGACATCCAACAGCGGGTCAAGAACATGAAAAGCTGGACAGCACCTGGCCCGGACATGATCCACACCTACTGGCTAAAGAAACTAACAGCAGTGCATGAACGCCTAGCAGCACAGATGAACCAACTGCTAGCAGCAGGCTCCCACCCGGATTAGCTAACACAAGGAGGGACAGTGCTGATCATGAAAGACCCTCACAAAGGAACAGCACCATCCAACTACCGGCCAATAACCTGCCTCCCCATGACATGGAAAGTTCTATCAGGCATCATAGCTGCCAAGCTACAACACCATATGGACCAGTACATAAGCACAGCTCAGAAGGGCATTGGGAACAACACCAGAGGCTCAAAACACCAGTTACTCATAGATAGGGCAGTTGCCCAAGACTCAAGGTCTAGGCAGACCAATCTGAGCACAGCCTGGATTGACTACAGGAAAGCCTATGACTCAATGCCACACACATGGATGTGTGAATGCCTGGCACTATACAAGTCAACAGGACACTAAGGACCTTCCTCAAGCACTCAATGGGACTGTGGAAGACAACACTGGAAGTGAACTCAAAACAACTCGCACAAGTGGCCATCAAGTGCAGCATATACCAAGGTGATGCACTGTCCCCACTGCTGTTCTGCATAGGCTTAAACCCCCTCAGCCAGATAATCACAAGGTCTGGATATGGGTACAAGTTCAAGAGTGGAGTCACCATCAGCCACCTCCTCTACATGGATGACATCAAGCTGTAAGCTTAAAGTGAACGAGACATCGACTCACTGATCCACCTGACACGGATCTACAGTGAGAACATTGGGATGTCATTCGGACTGGAGAAGTGTGGCAGGATGATAGTAAAGAGAGGGAAGGTACTTAAGACCGATGGAGTGGAACTACCAGTGGTCCACATAGCAGACATAGAGACCAGCTATAAATACCTTGGTGTCCCACAGTCACACGGGAACCATGAAGAGGAGGCAAGAAAGGCAGCAACATCCAAGTACCACCAAAGGATAAGACAGGTCCTGAAGAGCCAGCTCAATGGGAAGAACAAGATCCATGCCATCAACATGTATGCCCTGGCCAAAGGAAGACATGGAGGCTGCTGATGTGAAGACCCAGAAGCTCCTCACAATGTATGGAGGTTTCCACCGCAAGTCCAACACCCAGAGACTGTACACCAGGCAGAAAAAGGGCGGGCGGGGTCTGATGAGTGTCAAAGCCACTGTCCTGGACGAAACCCGGAGTATCCAGGAGTACATCAGTAAGATGGCACCCAAAGATGAGTTGCTGAGAGAATGCCTCAGGCAGCAGCAGGCAAGGCAGGAGGTTCAAGCAGAGGAAGTGCCATGGCAAGACAAGCCCCTGCATGGGATGTACCATTGACAGATAGCTGAGGTGGCTGACATTGGGAAATCCTATCAGTGGCTGGAAAGGGCCGGACTAAAAGACAGCACTGAGGCACTGGTCATAGCAGCACAAGAACAGGCACTAAGCACCAGATCCATAGAAGCAGGGGTGTACCACACTAGACAGGATCCAAGGTGCAGATTGTGCAAAGAGGCCTCAGAGACAGTCCAACACATAGTGGCAGGGTGTAAGATGCAGGCAGGAACAGCATACACTGAACGGCACAACTTGGTTGTGCCAAGTAGCTGGCACTGTATACAGGAACATCTGCACAGCATATGGGCTAGACCCCCCCAAGTCCAGATGGGAGATTCCACAGAAGGTCGTGGAGAATAACAGGGCTAAGATCCTGTGGGACTTCCAGATCCAGACGGACAGGCAGGTACTGGCTAATCAACCAGAGATCGTGGTAGTAGACAAAGAGCAGAAGACAGCGGTAGTGATAGATGTAGCAGTGCCAAGTGACAGCAACATCAGGAAGAAGGAGCATGAGAAGCTGGAAAAGTACCAGGGCCTGAAGGAGAAAATCGAGAGGATGTGGAAAGTAAAGGCCAAAGTGGTCCCAGTGGTGTTAGGAGCACTTGGGGCCGTGACTCCTAAGCTGGGAGAGTGGCTCCAACAGATCCCAGGAACAACATCAGAGCTCTCTGTCCCGAAGAGTGCAGTGCTAGGAACAGCTAAGATACTGCGCAGAACCCTCAAACTCCCAGGCCTCTGGTAGAGGACCCGAGATTGAGGAAGACACATACCACCCATAGGGGTGAGAGGGGAATTTTTTTATGTATATATATATCAATATATATAAATCAATAAATCAATCATCATCATCATCATCATCTTGATCACACCACCACTAATCCTGCCGCTGCTGCCGCTGCCGCTGCCGCTGCCGCTGCCGCTGCCGCTGCCGCTACTGCTGCTGCCGCTGCCGCTGCTGCTGCTGCTGCTGTCGTCAATGTCATTAATGTACCCCAGGGAAATATTTTCTTTCATTAAGAAATTGCTTGAGGCTTCTTTGCCATTTCTACAATGGACCTGTCAAGCAAATTTTTGTCAACCTTCTCTAGAGTTGCTTGTGATAATAAAATGAATTTTGCATTCATACCTGTGCACAATAATGAAGCAGTTTTTCATGCTGGATTTCTTTATGCTGGGAGACATTGCATTTCTAGTGAAAACAGAAAGGAAAAATGAAAGAATCCCTTGTGGAAACCCAAAGTAAGGAATCAAAAATAGCCCAGTCTGCCTGTGAACTTCCCCCTTCTTTTTCCCAGTTTATTAAATGAGTTTTTCAATAGATAGATTGAACTAGATGCAAGTGGAAATGGCCATGGATTGCCAAAGGGAAGACTATTATCTCCTTGTTTTGGCCTGGTCAAATGATCCTCTTTGCTGTTTACCATCTCAAGCACAGCAACTGATTACATCAAAGCTAGCAAAAACTATCAAAGAATTTGGATTGTTACACACTTTAGTTATTGCAAATGCTATGGTGGATTATTTTATTTACATTTTATTTACAAGTGCATAATATGCTCCATATTATTAGCAAAATTATTCCCTGAATGTTGATGTTGTAGAGCCCATACACCAGTATAAATGGATAAGACAGCAGAGAATCGTAAGCAGTGAGGACATTAGGAGAACCCATCTAGCACGGATCTGGGGGCTGAGAACAATACGAGAACAGCCCACTGAGGCTGAGAAAAATTTTATCTCCTCCCACATGGCAATGGTGGTGGCTCCCTCTCCATTATCTTGTGGCCATTGCTGTTATTCCTGGTCTCTGCCCTTTTCCTGTTCTAAATGATAGAATGTAAATGCCAGGGCAATCTTCAGTAGCCTTATTATTTCTGAGCAGGAGAGACAGGAATGGAGCAAAGATAATATATGTTAGAGGGGCTTGCTTAGACCAATAATGTGTTGTGACTGTGTGGGATCAATCCTAGAGAACATCTTATAAATTCCTCATGAGAGCTCTGTAAGGTCGGTTGTTTCTGCTCCTGGTTGTGGTAGAAAGACCCTTTCACTCAGAGGGAAAACGAGGGAAGCAGAGGATTCTTGCCAAATGAAGGGTGAGGTAGCATGTTCCACTGATTACTCCTGAAGCCACTAGTATCACTGTCCACATAGGTTTGGTTTGGTTTTAACTTACTCCAGCCCCTGGAACATATTTTTAGGAGGCTGCAGAAGGAAGAGGGGATCAATAAAAATCAATGTCTGGACTCTCTTCTTCTAGTGCTGGGAAATTCCATTGTCTGGATACAATCTACATTTTATATCAGTTCTGTATCACTCATTCCCATACGTCATGCAATGCCTCCACTTGCTAGGCTGAAGCTTTTTAAAAGCTGTCATGGAAGTTTCCATCTCACTCTTCCATCTGGCTCTATTATAGCCTTTACACACAGTCCTGAACTCCCTGATGCAGCTGGGTTGCACCCTGTCGCCTTTGCTTTCTCCCATTTCATCTCCAGTCTACCAGCCTTTTTGAGAAAGGCAGGTTGCACTAAATCTATTTCAAGAATAAAGCAATGAAATGTGCTCCTTAAATTACATGAACTCTTTAGGTTTATTTTTATAACTGTCAGTGCCGCCTGCCCCATCTCCCTCCTGCTCTGTATTTTCATGTTTTCATACATTCTTAAGTTATTTTCAAGTATTTCAAGTATGACATTAGAGAGATCTGACTGATATCATCCAAAGTTATTTAAACTAAATATGGGAAGTGTGGTACTTCAACCATTTCTCTGCAAATTACCTGCCTGCTTGAACTATGCATTTCAGGCTGAAGCGAATCAAGGAAACCACCAGCCAAAGACGTGGCTGGATATTATTTCTGAGACAGAAAATATGAGTTTGAGATCCAGCAGAGAAAGCCAATGGGAAGAACACTGATGATGATATAGTTCATTATTTCCATTTTGGTTGTGTTCTATTGTAATTTTCGATTTGCACATCATTTGCTTAAGCTTATAAAATGAGGAAAAGCAAAGATTTGGGTTTATTAAAAAAGAGCTTGATGAAATGTAAATGTATTAGCATATCGAAATGTTTGCTACTTTGTCAACAAAGCTGATAATCTGGCAGCAGGATAGTTTCTTTTCCCCCCAGTAGAGATTCCCCCCTTCCCTATGCTTATCTGAAAACAATTTTTTTTTTTAAAAAAAGGTTACTGGAAAAATGGATAAAAAAGTACAGACAGTTATTTCCCAACTATCCATCCCAAATATTTATGAAAATCTCTGACAATTCACTGTTTGCAAACAGCTTGCAAATTCAGATAAAGGACTAGCACACTGGGGTTTGCATGAGTGTGTCTCTGTGTGTGTTTTAACTCGACAATTTGGCCAGCACAGTGACAAAACTGAATATATTTAAAAAACATTGTTTTTGTTTAATATGTCACTGGGTTGGCAGGAAGAACAATCAAATGGCCTTTGTTAGGTAGCCAAAGTTTCAGCCCCCAGAAGCATAATCATTTTCCCTAGCTAAGCAAGTCTGTATTGTTCCATTATACAACTGCATCATCATTTAGGCTTAATCGGCCAGGAATAATGGGTTCTGGGGTTTTGTAAAAGGAAACATTTTCTGTTTTCTCTCCTCAGTGGCTTGCAGAATATGGAAATGTGGCCACAACCTTTTCTTGTTCACACACATTAAAAAATTAATTATTTTTCAAAGTGATATAACTCTCTCTCTTTCTCCATAAGATGTATAGCTGGCTGGGGAATGCTGGGAATTGAAGTCCATACAGCTTAAAGTTGCCAAGGTTGAGGAACCCTGCATTTAGGAGTTGCATCAGATTAATTTACCTGCAGTATTTATTCCTACTGAAGGGGGATGCCCACCAAATGTGTTAATTTTAAAAAAGAAACATGTGGTCATGAACAATACAGAAGCCCTGACTAGTTGGAGTCAGCTTTGCCCTATTGTTCTGTCTCTTGAGATCTTCTCCACTGCAGTTGCTGCTTCCTTTCCATCCCCATTTCTTCAGACCACCTCCCTTTCATCCAGGTGCCCAGAATCCTGCACTGTCATTTATTTGTATTTCAGTATAGAGGCTGCTCTTCCTGTCCCTGTTCTTCTGACATGTATGCTCCTCACTTATGAAATACATTGCTTGCTAAACATGCAAACAGTTCTGAGCTGAAAGTAGGAATGATGGCTATGGGAGTCAAATACTAATATCCCTCAGGAAAGATAATACTATTGCAATATTCAGCTGCTTGGAATAATTATCTCTCCGGGGGGTGGGGACAGGTTTCCCTTGGGGTCTTTTGGGTTGGATTTTATATAGAATTATAATGTTGCAAGGGACCTTAGATGTTATCTAACCCAATCCCTTGGTCAAGATCCGTACAGCATCTCTGACAGATGACCATCCACTTTGGTTGGAAGATCTTGACAAAGGAGAACTCATTACTCAATATGGCTAGCTATGGCTAGCTTGAAAGTCAGGAAGTTTATACAGTTCATTGCTTAGGTACCTTTCAGTTGGCTTTATTTTATCTCTGAACCACAGTGAACATCCAGAAGGAGTGAAATATGGTACATAAAACAGTGTGATGTAAAATGATGGCATGAAAAGGTAGGGGGATTATAAGAGTTGAAGTCCATTTAGAGTGCACCAGGCTGGAGAAGGTTGAAAGCTGAAGGAATTCCTCAGCCACCCTGGTGCATACAGAAGGTGTGCCATTTGTCACAATCTGTTGAGAATGTACATGCATCAATAATCTAGTCCTATTTCACATTTATTTACTTATTTTTCTACCTTCACACTCCCAACAGATTCCTGGCAGTTTACAGCATAAAAACACATAGTAAGACCCATAATAGTATTACCTAGCAGATATCTTTAAATGGCCATAGATATACTCTTATAGGCATCAAGTTCTATATTAAAAGCTCATCTGAAGAGTTCTGCTTTAACTATCTACCTAAAGACGAGGAGGGATGATATCATACAGAACTCTGGGGGAAAGCTATTCAGAATGTGGGGGCCATCACTGAAACTGGGGGCAAAGGCCATTGACTTTTGGCCCATCCTCCCACATTGCTTGCATAAGGGATCTCTCAGCATCATCACAAGAGTACATTCTATCTGAGGCAGAGAATCCAGAAGATACCTAGGGATTAAACTATGTAGGGCCTTATAGATCAATACCAGTACTTTGAATTGTCCCAGAAACCTGTTGTTAAACAAAGCAAAACTCAGAACACTGATGTCATATGTGAAAAGCAACTCTCACCCAACAAACAGTCTGCTGCATTTTGCATGAACTTCAACTGCTGAGGGGGTCTTCAAAAGAATCCCCTTGCAGAATACCTTACAACAAACTGTCTAGGAGGTCACAAGGGCATAAGTCATTGTCACCAGGGTCTCTTGGTCCAGGAAAGATTGCATCTGATGCACCAGCTACAGTTGAGCAATGCCCCCTCTAGCCATGGTCTCTACCTGCATGTGTAACAGTAGTCACAAGTGAAAAAGGATCCTCAAGTTGCAGACTTAGCTTATCCAAGGGGAGTTCTACTCCACTGAGATTTACAACTGGAGCAGACAAAGAATCAGATGGCTTATGATCAAACAGGAATCTTACTGGGATTGAACTTGAGCTTCTCTCTTTCCCTCCAAGCCCTAACAGCTTTCTAGCCCAGGGTCAGGAGTTCCATTTCATTTCTGGCCCAGCCTGGGATAAAGATGTATATCCAGGTAGCATCAGCACACTGGTGGTACCTCCTCATGAACCTGCAGATTACCTCTCCCAGCAACTTCATGTAAATGCTAAAGAGTATGAAAAAGAGAGAAATGCCCTCTGGTACATCTCTCACCACCACTGATTGGAACCACCCACTCAGGAAGGAGCAGAACCACTGCAGTGTGCCAATTCCTAATCTTTGCAGCAGGTCCAGAAGGATGCCATGATCGCTGGATCTGAAAGTACTGAATGCTGCTGAGAGTTCCAAAAGGACCAGGAAGGGCACATTCTCCCCCCCACACACACACATTGCCTCCCCACCAGCTGTTCAGTCATCAGCCAGCATGACCAATGCAATTTTTGTGCTATACCCATGCTGTTTCCAGTATGTTCCTTCCTCCTTCCTTCCTCTTTTCCTTCCAGCCTATCTGCACTGAATAATTTGAAACAACACCTCAACACCAATGTCTACTTAACCTAAATAAATGAATTAATAAAATATTTAACCAACTCCCTATCATCTATAAATTGCTACACTGGGAAATAAAATTAGGAATGCAAAACAGCTAAGTAGAATGAGACAAATGGATATTGTATTCATTGCTGCAGGCATAGCAGACAAAGTGCAGCAAAGGGGAAAAATGGCAATGTCGGACTCAGTATGTATACCATGATGGGAGGGACACTACGTACAGTTGTTTAGTACAATAAACAACGTAAGTGTATGAGTAGGTCTTGGACACATAGACTTCTATTCTTCCCCTCTGATATATTTTCAGGGATGAATTCCACAAATCCCACTTTCATTTTTAGATGAAACATAGTTTAGCATGTTATCCCAACCTTTACATAGAGGTTTTACGTATGTTTGGAATATAGTTTCGGATGAACCATTAAATGATTAGTTAAGCATTCACTTATTTGGGCTGGTGTTCCTGCTTTGCTCTGAAGAAGGAGAAAGGAAGAGTTTTGTCCTTATCATAAGCTAGAAGGATCATGACATCCAAACTCAGCGACTGTATTTCCTTTAGTTTTTCAAGGCCTTAGTCATGCTAGGTGTTATTCATCCTGATATTTCAAAGGAAGAGGAAAAAAGTAATATAGCAAGACAAAAAGAGGTTTCTATCCCCAAATATATCAAATGGTGGCTTCTTTTCTATTGATTACCTTGTTTTACTGTTCTTTTCTTGTTCAGGGAATATATTCAACTGAACTGAGCTGGTTGAACAATAGTGTCTTTTCTTTCGTTTACTCCAAATAAAATAGTGTCGAGCATGACATTTTGTCCTGCCTTTTTGAAGTGAATTTGTTGGAAAGCAACTTTCAAGGCCTTGTCGGAAGAAAGCATATTTCACCAGGATAGGTTTATAAAACGTCTCTTTGTGTTTTAAAATGCTTGTTTTAAAACACCAGGAGAGAAATAATATGATAGCTACTCCTTCCCATTCAGTTCAACTTCATTAATCTATCACCAGGGGCCAATCTGATGGGAGGGAAGGAGGTCTAGAGATGTTACCTTTCTACACTTTTATTTGTTTGTTTGTTTGTTTGTTTATTTAATGTGGTTGGTTGGTTGGTTGGTTGGTTGGTTGTACTTTTTAATATGACATCCCTTGATTTATTTTACTTATTTTGGCTGTACTTCAAAAGCAATGTGTGATTCATTCCTGTGCTATTTTTGTGAAGCAGATCCCAAAATGGACATCTAAATCCTGGTTATTCGATATCCAAGGTGCCAGAATGAATGCCTCAACCTATTTTCATTACCTGAAAGAATCTGCTGAACTTTTTCAAACTTTTAGTGAAAAGTCTTATACATTTGTACAGCTTTTTAAAAGCAAGTATCTCTAAGTAAGAGACCTGAAGCAAGGCTGATAATTTGAAATTGGTCAGTGTCACAGCTAGGTGCAGAGGCAATCTGCCACTGAATACTAGCAACAAGACACAGCAATGGGAATTGACAATTGCCTTCACATTTTCACTGTAGGCATCCCAAATGCATTTGTTCAGCCACTGTAGGGTACATGAGACTGAGCAAGGTAGGCCTTTAATCAGATCTAGGAGAACTCATCTTATGTTCATAGCTTTATACACACACACACACACACACACACATAGTGCATTCGGAAAGTATTCAGACCCCCTTCACTTTTTTCAATTTTGTTATGTTGCAGCCTGATACTACAATCATTCAAAATCATTTTTTTTCTCATTAATTGACACTCAGTACCCCATAATGACAAAGTGAAAACAGAATTTTAGAAATGTCTATAAATTAATTAAAAAGGAAAAACTGAAAGATCTCATTGGCATAAGTATTCAGACCCTTTGCAACAACACTTGAAATTTAGCTCAGGTGCCTCTTGATCATTGCTGAGCTGTTTTTACACCTTGATTGGAGTCCACCTGCAGTAAATTAAATTGACTGGACATGATTTGGAAAGGCACACACCTCTCTGTAGAAGGCCTCACAACTGACAATGCATACTGTACCAGAGCAAAAGCCATGAGGTTGAAGGAACTGCCTGCAGAGCTCAGAGACAGGATTATTGCAAGGCACAGATCTGGAGAAGGCTACAAAAAAAATTCTGCTGCACTAAAGGTTCCCAAGAGCACAGTGGCCTCCATAATTCTCAAATGGAAGAAGTTTGGCACAACCAGGACTCTTCCAAGAGCTGGTCGCCCAGCCAAACTGAGCAATTGGGGGAGAAGAGCCTTAGTAAGAGAGGTGACCAATGGTCACTCTGACTGAGCTCCAGAGATCCTGTGTGGACATGGGACAAAGTTCCAGAAGGACAACCATCACTGCAGCCCTCCACCAATCTGGGGTTTATGGCAGAGTGACTAGACGGAAGCCTCTCCTCAGTGCAAAACACATGAAAGCCCACTTGGAGTTTGCAAAAAAGCACCTGAAGGACTCTCAGACTGTGAGGAACAAGATTCTCTGGTCTGATAAAACCAAGATTGAACTGTTTGGCCTCAATTCTAAACATTATGTCTGGAGGAAACCAGGCACTGCTTATCACCTGCCCAACACCATTGCAACAGTGAAGCATGGTGGTGGCAGCATCATGCTGTGGGGGTGTTTTTCAGCAGCAGGGACTGGGAGACTGGTCAGGGTTGAGGGAAACCTGAATGGAGCAAAAGACAGAGATCTCCTCAATGAAAACCTGTTCCACAGCGCTCAGGACCTCAGACTGGGCTGAAGGTTCACCTTGCAACATGACAACGATCCTAAGCACACAGCCAAGACAACACAGCAATGGCTTAGGGACAACTCTGTGAATGTCCTAGAGCAGCCCAGCCAGAGCCCTGACTTGAACCCTATTGAACATCTCTGGAGAGACCTGGAAATGGCTGTCCACCGACGGTCCCCATCCAACCTGATTGAGCTTGAGAGGATTTGCAAAGAAGAATGGCAGAAAATCCCCCAGTCCAGGTGTGCAAAACTTGTCGCGTCATACCGAAAAAGACTCGAGGCTGTAATTGCTGCCAAAGGTGCTTCAACAAAGCACTGAGTAAAGGGTCTGAATACTTAAGTACATGTGATATTTCAGTTTTTTTCGTTTTAATAAATTTACAGACATTTTTAAACTTCTGTTTTCACTTTGCCATTATGGGGTACTGAGTGTCGATTAATGACAAAAAAATGAATTTGAACACTTGTAGTATCAGGCTGCAACATAACAAAATTGAAAAAAGTGAAGGGTGTCTGAATACTTTGCGAATACACATACACATACTTACAGTACATATGTGTGTGTGTGTGTGTGTAAATTCAGAAAAGCAAAGCCATAAACTCTGTTTCATTCACAAGGAATGGCATATGCACACATGCATCATCAAAGTAAGAGTCATGCTTCTTCCCCCCTATGCATTTTAATTCACCAGAGAAGTCTACCAAATCAACTGCTACATGCTGCTTGGCGTGTTCCATGCCTAAAGTTTAATGTAATGCTTGGCATGAGACCCCCTCCTGCAAAAAGTTTTCATTTAGGGCTTCAGTGAGATAGAAGAGAATCTCATCTCAAGAGAATCTCAACAGTAATCTTCCTTATTGTTCTTGCCCCAGCTACAGTCTCAAAATAAAACACAACTCCATGTGGAAATTTGTGATAGAAAACAAAAAAATCTGCTATTAGCATCCTTGGGAGGTAATTGTGGGTTGCTTTTCTTCTTCCCTTAATGCTACTTGTGAATTGGTAGTGGTTTGCCTTATTACTAAGCACAAAATAAAAATAATTTTTAGTTTAGTTTTCACACACACATGCAAATACAGATATCTATTTTGTGGTTCACAGAGATAAAGAAATAATGCTTCAGCTGACAGAGCTATCTTGTTTTCAGAATCCCAGGAAGGGAAGCAGAGAACATACTCCATGAAATTACTCCTTGGAATCAAAATGCTTTGGAAAACTCTCCTGCCCTCGCTAGCTGTAGGGTCCCTGCAAAGATCATAATGAGAGAAGGATGCCTTATAAACTGCAACTGGCTGTAATTGCTTTCTCTAAATAATGGCTGGGAGCAATTCACCAGCCTAGATTTCAATTAAAATTTAGCAAGCACAACTATAGTAGCCTAGATTTTCCATGGTAGTGCTTATTTCTTTCTATAACTGCAAGTCTAATTCAAGAAAACAACAGTTGGACCAGTTCTGAAGTAATACCAAGATGCTGAAAGAAAAACACAATGTAGTAAACATCTGCCGTGGTGACACAACCTTTAAATACAAGTTATTTGTTTCTTGTTCTAAGCAGAGCTGTATTTGAAAACAGATTGGAAATCTGAACCAGCTCAGTGTGCAGTGGATAGTCTATTGACTGAAGCCAATTAACAAGAGCATGTGATTCCCTTGGTTCAGTGGTTCCACTGGATAAATACTCTGTTTCTGGGCACAATTCAAAGTTCTGGTAATGATCTTACAAAAGCCTACTGATTGGGGACCAAGCTGTTTTGAAAGGTTGCATTCCACCATATGATTTTCCTTGATATTAAAATCTTCAGGAGAGTCTCTTTAATTAGTCCCATCATCACTCGAGATACAGTTGGTTGAAACAAGAGCTTGCTTGATATTTGCTCCCAATCTTTGAGACTCCATGACAAAGAGCCTAGCTTTTTCCCCATCCTTCTATCTGACAGGTCATAACAGAATTTTTTTCCCCCCTATTCAGGGACATCTTTAAATTCAAGCTGGTTTACATGCTGAGATACATACAAACAAAACTAGTCCATTCCATCAAGGAGATAACAGGTTGGGGACAACCTTGACTATAGTTAGTAGCTGTCTAAAATACATGTGGGTAAGTGAAGGTCAAGCTCTTATTGATTGTGTAACTGTCCAGCTGTGGCCCTCCATGAACTTCTGAATCTTGTCTCAAGGCTGGTGGTGAGGTTCCTGAGGCTTTAAGTCTTAGGTGACTTCAGCCTCCATACCATGAGAGACGGATCCAATGTTTATGGCCTCCATGGTTACCATGGGCTTGTTACAAGTAATAGTGGGTACAACTCACATTAGAAGACATATGTTGGATGTGGTCTTTATTATTGAGCAGATCAGACATGAAGGACACTGATATCCATCCTTTGCTGTGGTCAGAATATTTTCTCATTAAAGTGTGGGCCACAGATGCCCTGGACTTCTGGAGTGTTGGTGACATATTAGGATGGTCTGTCCCACATGCTTAATAGATCTGGATGTTTTTCACAGAGTACTTTGAGACTTTCCCAACAATCAGGAATGCAGTTCCATCTCATGCCTGGTCTCTCTGTGGAATACAGAAATAGCCAGAACACTGAACAATATTGCTTTTGCTCATTCTACAATCCCAAAGAACACCTGGTGGGGTTCTGACTTGACAGAAATTAAGCAAATGAAAAACCACATAAAGCAACAGTAGCAGAAAACCAGAAGTGAACATGACCAAACTAGTAAGAGCTCATGTTTGGGCCTACACAGTGGTGATAAGTGTGGCAAAGCATCCATTCTTCTTAAATTTATCCAACTGCTGATTTTCATCCAGTGGTCTTATTCAGGATACTCTGGGCCCTTTTAGGGAAAACTGGCAGCATAAAGCTCCTACAGGTATACCAAATGAATTTGCAAGTCCTGGTAGTAATTCTAGATGATTTGTGATGGGTGCCCTAGACATCTAGCTTCTGCTCAAGCAGCAGGTAAAAGCTGTGACCAATGCAGCTTTCACTCAGCTGTGGCTGGGTATGGCACTTATGATCTTCTCTGGATCACGATGACTTGGAAAAAATAACTTATGCCTTGATCATCACTCTACTGGATGATGGGAACATGATTTGCACTGGATGATCTCTGCAGATGAAGCTAGCTGGTGGAAACTGTGGTGATGAGATTGTTGGCAGTTCAACCCCACCTGTATAGAATAATACCAATCTGGTGTGGTTTGTGCTGGTTTCCAGATGAATTCTAGGATCAGTTCAAAGTGCTGGCTATTACCTTTAAATGGTACAGTGCCAAGATACATAAGTAATGCCTTGCGAAAATTGAAATGTGCCCATTCTGCCAGGTCATCAACAGAGAGAGTACCAACTCCTCAAGGGTATGGATCTTGGTCATTGCCTCTCTCTCATCAACACTCTTCCCCCAGAGGTCTGAATGGCCCGGGTATTGCTCAGTGTTAGAAAATAATTAAAATAGGCTTGTTCCCACAGACCTTTGGCCATGGCAGTTCTTACTACTGTATTATTTTTTTACACTATTTCTATTTTGGTTTTAATCTTACCCTGTTTCAGTCTTACCTTGCTGTTGGCTGCTCAGAGCCTTTGGGATGTCAGCAGGTGGTAAATGCTGTGAAATGATTAATAAACAACAAACAGACAAATAAGCAAATAAGCAAACAAGCAAACAAACAAACAAATAAATAAATAAATAGCAAGCAAGCAAGCAAGCAAGCAAGCAAGCACAGGGTGAAGGTTATTGGATGGAAACTTCTTGTGCCCAGTGAAGTAGGTATCTATCCCCTAAGGCATTCTTCCCTACCTGTCACCATAAAGGGTTAGGCTAGTGTAACAGCCACTTATGATACGACGGGTGCAGTTTAAGTATACAGAGGCACCAGACTGTGGGAGTAACAGTGCTACTATATAAGCCATAATGACAATTTCCAGGTCTGAGAGAAAAATCATTCATTCAGCTTGCATAGTATGTATCCATGCATGCATATATTATGGTTTATTTTGGGGCGGGGGGGAGAGGGCTTCTGGAGATGGTTTGGATAAATCAGTTTTCTCGGTAACGTTTTAGGAAGTGGTTTATCATGGCTTTCTTTCTATTGCTTGGAGACTGGCTATTACAGCAACAGTCCACAGCTTTCCAGAGTAATATTGCCAGATTTTAGAATACCATTTTGCCTAAATGTACCAATGAAATTGGATTTTAAGTATTAATAAAAAAAAATTGAAGGCACAAAGAATATTGAAAAAAAAAATTGGAAGCAATACACAAATGTTGCAGATGGATGGATGGAGTGGACAACTTGTGGTGCTAGGCATGAGGAATTTCTTACTAGTGCTTAAATTCATGTAACCCAACAAAGTGGCATCTTTAAACTAAAACTGGCCCAAGGTCACCCAGCTGGCTTCCATGCTTAAGGTGGGACTAGAACTCACGGGCTCCCAGTTGTAGCCTGGTACCTTAACTACTACACCAAACCGGCTCTCATGCTGTATGTATCTATACATATACATATACACATTCACATTCACATAAACATATATACATATACAGAGAGAGAGAGACTCGTGTGTATGTGTGTGTGTGTGTGATTTTTAAAACAGTGTAAATTCTACAAAATCTGGCAATATTACTCTGGAAAGCTGTGGACTGTTGCTGTAATAGCCCAGGGAGAGGTATCCATTATATTTACATAGCAACTGCTTCCTGGCTAGTTTTAGTTTAGAGATGCCACCTTGTTGGGTTACATGAATTTAAGCACTAGTAAGAAATTCCTCATGCCTAGCACCACAACTTGTCCACTCCATCCATCCATCCATCCATCCATCTGCAACATTTGTGTACTGCTTCCAATTTTTTTTTTTAATATTCTTTGTGCCTTCAATTTTTTTTTATTAATACTTAAAATCCAATTTCATTGGTACATTTAGGCAAAATGGTATTCTATTTATTGTGCCTAAGCAAAGATAATTTGATATATTATGCTATTATGCATAGAAAGAAATAGGCCTCTCAAATAGGAGAGAAATAGGCTTCTCTCTTTGCAGTGAGAAATATATCCTGAATCCCAGTGAGTTTAATAATAAAATAGTTTGGAAACCAGCAATAGATCTTTCTCTTTTCCAGAATTTTTGGTAAGAAAAATAAAGCTGGGTAGGGTTGATAGCTTTTCAGAGACTTGGAGGGGATAGTGTGGAACTGTAACTTCCTGCAGAATACATATTAATTTTCTATGTTTCACCATGGCCTAGTCAGACCAGCATGCCAGCACATATAGGCAATTTTCAAACCATACTTTGCAAAAACCAGGAACAGCCCCGACAGATGATCAAGGACTGGTTTTGTTAGGATTTTTTAGGATTCTTTACAGGGAAAAAGTCTTTCAGGATATTATCCTGTTTTCACAGATAGCATACCAAAAGCAGCACTCATACCAACATAGAATCACACAACTGGAAAGAGCAATTTAGGCCACTGAGTTCAACCCCAACTCACTGCAGGAATCCAAACAAAAGCATGCTCAGCAGATAGTTGTCTAGGTTCTGCCTGAATTGATGCACTGAAGGGGAGCCCACCTTTTCTTGGGACAATTGCTTCTGCTGTTGAATTGCTCTTCCAGATTGTATGTATGCTTCTTCTAACGTTCAGTCAGAATTTCCCATAACTTCCGGTATGACATCCAGAAAAAAATGGAGAATAGGTCTACAGCTTCTTCTATGTGATTTCCTTTCAGCTATTCAAATAACGGGGGACGCGGTGGCGCAGCGGCTTAATGACGCTGAAAGTGCCGGCCAGAAATGGCTGAAAGCTTCAGCGGTTCGAGTCCAGCCTCGCGTTAACAAGGTGAGCTCTTGTTTCTATACCCGCAGCTTCTGCCAACTCAGCAGATCGAAAACGTACGTGAGTAGATAAATGAGCACTCTCACTCCGGTGGGAGGAAAAATGCTGGCAGCGGCTCAACAGAGAGACGGGACAAGTTGCCAGTAAAAAGCACGAAACCGCGCTCGTCCGAAAAAGGGGCGCGAAGCAACGGAAATCCCGCCTCCTGTGCTGCCAGCTGGGCTGATGCTCTAGGAATTAGGCTCTGGCAAAGTCTAATTCCGAAACTAGAAAGATGCAATTGCCTTGAAAACCGCTAGGGGGCGGTCACTGCAGGGTCAGTAATGACTGTTAAGCAGATTATAAAAAAAAAAAAAAAATTCAAATAACACTACCATTCTTCCCTCAATCTTCTCTTCTCAAGCTAAACATCCTCCACTTCAGTCTGCCAGGCTTGGTCTTAGTTTCAAGTCCCTTGAGCATCCTTATTATTATTTTTTTTTCAGTTTCTAATCAATCTTAGGGTGTAGTATCCAACACTGTACTCAATATCTAAAGTGAGGTCTGACTAACACAGAATAAAGTGGAACTGTTATTTTCCATGATCTGGAAACTATACTTTCATCAATGCAGTCTAAAACTGCAGTTACTGACATTTCTTTTGTAGTGATAGCATATTGTGAATTCAAATTCCAGCTTCCCTCAATATATATTCAGCATATGCATTGAATATGAGCCCATAGCACACTGAACTCACAGGTCTAGTACTTGAAATAGCTGTCTGAAGCTATTGTCCAGCATGAATCACCTAACAAGGAAAGAAGAAAGGAATCTGTGTAAATCTTCCTTGCCACAGCTTTGTGACATCCAGTAGTTTATCCAATGACACTCCAATTTATAGAGTAGGGGAGTAGAAATACATAAGTTTATGTTCACCTAAGGTAATACCTTTCATAGGTGCTGTCTGATTGGATCCCTATAGCAGTATTATTTATTTATTTAAGCAATTTATATAGCTGCCCAACTCACTCATGGTGACTCTGGGTGGCTTACAAGAATAAAAATCCCAAATACAAAACCCATTCTCCCCCCCGCCCCCACATACCCCTGGCAGTACATTTACACTAGCCATTTGATGGGCTCCAGCTTGACCTAGGATCCCCAGGCCCACTGGCAAAACCATGTCTTCAGGGCCTTGCAGAAGAGCATCAAGGTGGGGGCCAGTCTTATCTCTGCAGGGTTGATGTTCCACAGGGAGGGAGCCACCATGGAGAAGGCCCTTCTTCTTGGTCCCTTCTCAGACTTCCTGAATAGGAGGAATCCATAACGTACCCTGCCTCCCCAATCTGGTGGGTTGGGCAGATGAAACTGGGAGAAGGCGGTCCTTCAAATAACCTGGCCCCAAGCCATGTAGGGCTTTAAAGGTGACAACCAGCACCTTGAATTGGACCCAGAAGCAAATCAGCAGCCAATGCAGCTCCTGTTACTACCTAACTGGGTTCTCCAGCCCTCCACCCAGAATGACAAGGGGAAACTATATAACTTCTTATCTGTCTTCTGTCATCTACTCCTCCTCTCCCTTGTATGGAATAAACATAAAATCTGATTTCATGCTTAATTTGGTCTCCAGTGCTTGTCTCAGTATAGCATATCCCCAAATCCAGTGTCTTAAACTTGTGTACTCAAAAACGTCTGTCCAGGAGTCTTCCGTGCTTGGTTCACAAAGTACATTGTATGAGGACACTGCATCTACAATGGTACAATACAGACTTTTCCAATATGGTGCCATTCAGACATGCTGGATTAAAATTACCCTCAATCCCAAACACAATAGTTACTGACAAGAGTTGCAGTCCAATCCAAGAGGCAGACTCAGGTTGGGGAAGGATGGTATATTAATTTATTGGTATGAACACCTCCTTCCTGGAATTCCAACATTTCTCAATTCCAGCATTTCTACTCTCTCAAAAGTCAGTTCCAACATTTCTACTTGTGAACTAGTAGTAGGCTTTGTGATGTAAGTTTTCTGTGTGTGTGTGTGTGTGTATGTGTTTGCCTTCAAATTAGTTTCTGATTCTTGGTGACTGCCTGGACTAGTCCCTGCAGTTTTCTTGGCA
The DNA here is from genome assembly GCA_030867105.1 of Liasis olivaceus. Classification (NCBI taxonomy): domain Eukaryota; kingdom Metazoa; phylum Chordata; class Lepidosauria; order Squamata; family Pythonidae; genus Liasis; species Liasis olivaceus. Next base: position 83,169,730 of record CM061349.1, read on the forward strand.
AGATTTTGGAATTGGTTTGCCATTGCTTGCTCCCTAAGGCTGGAAGAGTGTGACTGGCCCAAGGTCACCCAGCTGGTTCATTCTGAAGGCAGGACTAGAACTCATAGTTTCCTAGTTTCTAGCCTGATGCCTTAACCACTACATCAAACTGGCTCCTCATTTAAGTTAGGTTGGCTTAAGAGTACTACCCAAAAATGTGTAAATACAGCCAGCTAATGCAAAAAGCATTTCTGCATGTTTTCCTTGTTGTGTATATTCAGTTGTTTAGCTCCCCCCCCCCATTTTTTTCTGTTTGATTTTCTTAAATAGCCTTTTTCAGTTCACTGTTCATTTAACATCTCTCTGTAACAATTTGGACTCAAAATATAATTTTGAACCAGATCTGCAAAAGGGATTATTTTAAGTAATTTCAATTTATTGACTTTTACTGTCTTCATTTTATTTTCTTATAACAATACCACTTTAGAAATCCAGTGGTGGTGACAAACAGCACCGTAATTTTGTGAAAATGGGGCACTTGTTTCTTGTTAGCGTTATGATTGTTACAAATAAAATGGGAAACTATTGTGCCATTTGTTTAAATCAGTGCAGCAGGGAATATTATACAAGACCTTTCAGTTCAGTGATGAATTTTTATGATGGATGAATTACTAGAGTTTTAGAAAAGTGTGGGAAATCCAGGTGGATGAAATTTCTTCACTGAGAGTACCAAATATCTCTCTCTATATCTCTATCTCTATCTCTATATCTATCTAACATCAAAATTAATACCTTGATATTATCTTCACCCTCCTCATTCATGCAAATTCGCCATAATGAATTTAAATTCATGATAACATAAAAGGTTTACTTATTTCTGGAAAGGCCTGAAATCCAGCCATCTTTCACTGAAAGAATGAAAAAGGTGATGCTCCCTTTTTCCATCACCCTGTCCTTTGATGTTTTTATTCTATATCTCATACTACTCCAGAAGTCCCTCCACTCAAGGTTTCTGGAGCAAATGTTCACAGTTCAGAAATACTGTTGGAGGTACAAAATCCAAATGCACTGATTCTTCCTCACTTCATGATCGCCTGGTTGGAAGGTGGCAGTGGGATTTAGAAAGAGTTGTGTCCTTGTACACTTTGTCTCTCTTTGGGATTTAGATAGAGTTGTATCTTTGTACACTTTGCCTCTCTTTGTCTAAGTAACTGCTAATTTGAGGTCACTTCCTTCTGCCTTTCTTCCCAGACAGAGCACATGTTCTTGAACTTTCCTTCTGATAGATGTAGTTAGCTAGGTTCGAGGCTTTGACTATTCCTTTCATGTATTTTCTATAAATAAATCTCCTTTCTGCTATAAAACCTGCTTCACTAATTATTACTCAGGTCTGATTCCTGTTCTCAGAATACTCACAGGCACAGAGAGAATGTTTAAACCTCCAACAAATATTTCAGGCTCCCTTTCCATAGAGGGAATATGAGTGAGCTGAATTTTACTGATGTGTCGTTGGAACAGCAGCAATGATATGATATATAAAGAAATGACTTCCTCTTCATCAAAAACAAAGACAATTTTAGTAACTTATGACCCTCTCTTAAAATACAACAAATGATTTCTTCTTTCCATATCCCATCTCTTTTCTATAAACAAATCCTTAAAGCCTTGTCATTTCAGTCCTGATCTGCAAAATTCCATTAAGGGTTACCAGAGATAACAACATATCTATTTTAACCTTAATCAAATAAGCCAACTTTATATTCCTTTTACTTTTAACAATCTTGATCTTTAGTCCTTCAAATAATGTCCTAGAACTTGATTTCTTTTCACTTTTTCTTTGTCCCTTCTCACAAAATTCTTCAAAGCTTTAACAAGCCTCTTCTGTAATTCCAATATAGGAAAATTATCCCAATTTGTTATTTTTATAAATTATCTCTTGATTTATTTGTACAGTATATCCCTTTTAATTATTAAGACATCAGCTGATTTCTTTTGAATGTCCAGTGTAGCATCTTTTTCCATATCATTCTTGTAGCCTGACATTTTTAAATCCACTTTCAGATCAGTCTCAATCTTGTCAGGTAAAACTTGTTCCTCTTGTATAACATATGCTTCAGTATGTCCAATGTTAAAATATTTTGCTTCATTGTGTATTAGTAAGTCAAATTTAAGTGTTCTTCTTTAATTGTAATCTTTAATTCCTTCTGGTTCCCTCTAACGTCCAACCTTCAAAGTCCCATCCTGTCATGTTTTTTTTTAAAGAATTCAAAACAAAAGCATTTTCCCATGAATTAATGAATTCCAAAATGTTATTTCAAATGTTATTCATCTGGATCCTTAATCTATTTGCAACTTTCCAAAATCAAAGTTATAATCATCCTGTTTATTTCCCCCCAAAATATATATTTTTTAAGTCCTTAAACTTGTATTTAAAAATACTTTTGCTAAGGATCAAAGAAAACTCACTTTGAAAATGTGTTTGAATCCAAAGTTTCCTAATAGCTGAAAATCAGTTAACAGGCAATTTCTGAAAGTGATTAGAAAAGAAAGTATGTGAACCCAATGTCCTTAAAGGTGCTGACTGTGGTTTGAGCAAGATGGCTGTTCTGTCATTTCCCAGAGCTCTAAACCCACTGTTTTGCAGTCTCCTCATGAGGAGCAACTGTCTGGAGCACTTGTGGGCAATTTCAAGTTCTCTCCTTGTCCAGAGAGGAATTACAAAGAGCCGGTCTACTCGTCAGCTCTTCATTCGGCCGCGGTCGTTGGCTCCGCTTTTAGCAGAGACTTCTTCAGTTTGCCATTTCTTCCCTGGAAGTCCATCTGAGAACTTTTTCCAGAAGACTTAGACTTGACTGTGTCCTGCTTCCTTGCTCTCTTCTAGAGCCCTTCATGGGAGTCAAGTCATTGTAATGTCAGCAGCAGGGAAGGCACATTCATGCAATTCTTCTCCTTCTTGTCTCCTGCCTATCTTCAGTTGTGGGTGGCTTGACACCTGAACTTTCTCACCATTAAGGAATCCCAGCTGAGAGTTTTTCTTGAGTCCATGGAACTCTACCTATGCCCTTGAATTCTAAATGATCTGTAAGATAGCAGGTAGAGAAATAACATGTAGAATTTATCTATCTATTTAGACTTAGATGCCACCCAACTCCAATCAACACTGGGGAGTTCCCAGCATTAAATAACAACAAATATAGTTAAAAATAGAGAATATAACAGTAATATATAGTAATGGATAGCGTAGCGGTGGATAATGGAGCGGCTGGATAGCATAGTGGTTAGAACACCGCCTTTGATGCAGGAGACTGGGGTTCAAATCCCGGCTGGTACCTACCTTACCAGTAGGGGTCCTTGGGCAAAGACCCCCTAATGCTTAACCTGCCTACCTAAAATATGAGAGTGACACGAACTAAGAGAGTCATGCCGGCTTGGACGTCGCCCGGATTAACAAGGTCCGCGTCAAATGTTGGGGAACCAGGACAATCTGATATTAAGTGGGCTACTGGAACAAACCATACATGGACAAGACAAGAGAACTTGGAATTGATGGAATGCTACTACAACAGCAGACCTAATGAGAGGGGATATATGAAACGTATGAGGGAACTATGGATAGACAGAAGGCCTACATCCACACTAACTGAGAAACAACTAGTTACCCAGCGCTTCAACATAGTGAAGAGGAAGCTGCTCTCACAACTTGAGATAGACCAACTCCACATTACAACCCGGACTCAAGCAGACCTAGAAGAACAAGCAAATGTGCAGCCAACATCTGAAGCTGGAACGTCACTGCCACCCCTTCCATTACAGAGCACAGCAGCTGATATGAGGCATAAGATCATGGATAAACTAGCTACAGTCAACCCTCGAGTCCAATTACCAAGGCTCAGTGGAGAAGTACCATCAGATAGTATGCTAGAAGATGCCAACAGAGCCCTCCAGACAATCCCTACTACCACCATAACTGAAACCAATGAATTGGTATATGCTACAGCTGCTGTAATCCTGGAACTGCTTGGCTACACGATCAAGAAGAACAGCAGTACATAGCCACCCTGGAAAATGAGATTGGAGGCTAAGATCAAGGCAACTCAGAGAGAAGTCAGTCAGCTGGTGGAACTACAGAAGCGTGTGGAGATTAGGGATAAAACTCAGCTACTGAAAAAATATATGGGCCTGACTCCATCTGAAGCCCTGGAGACTGCTAAACAAAGGCTCACAGCACTGGCTGCCAGGCTAAGGAGATACACTAGAGAAGCAGAGGCCAAAAAGATAAATGCCCTGTTCTCCAAAGAACCATCCAAAGTGTACTCCCAACTGCAGTGCAACCACAGAGTAACAGCTGAGCCACCAGCAGCGGAAACTGAACAGTACTGGAAGAACATATGGGAGAAAGAGAAGACACATAACGCCAGTGCAAAGTGGCTGCGGGACCTGAAAGCAGACCACACCAATCTCCCAGAACAGGAACCAGTCACCATCACAGTAGCAGACATCCAAAAGCGGGTCAAGAACATGAAAAGCTGGACAGCACCTGGCCCGGACATGATCCACACCTACTGGCTAAAGAAACTAACAGCAGTGCATGAACACCTAGCAGCACAAATGAACCAACTGCTAGCAGCAGGCTCCCACCCAGACTGGCTAACACAAGGAAGGACAGTGCTGATCATGAAAGACCCCCACAAGGGAACAGCACCATCCAACTACCGGCCAGTAACCTGCCTCCCCACAACATGGAAAGTTCTATCAGGCATCCTAGCTGCCAAGCTACAAGACCATATGGGCCAGTACATGAGCACAGCTCAGAAGGGCATTGGGAACAACACCAGAGGCTCAAAATACCAGTTACTCATAGATAGAGCAGTAGCCCGAGACTCAAGGTCTAACCAGACCAATCTGAGCACAGCCTTGATCGACTGCAGGAAAGTTATTCAATGCCACACACATGGATCTGTGAATGCCTGGCACTATACAAAGTCAATACACTAAGGACCTTCCTCAAGAACTCAATGGGACTATGGAAGACAACACTGGAAGTCAGCTCAAGATAGCTCACACAAGTGGCCATCAAGTGCAGCATATACCAAGGTGATACACTGTCCCCGCTGCTGTTCTGCATAGGCTTAAACCCCCTCAGGCAGATAATCATAAGGACTGGATATGGGTACAGGTTCAAGAGTGGAATCACCATCAGCCACCTCCTATACATGGATGACATCAAGTTGGATGCTAAGAGTGAAGAGTCATCGACTCACTGATCCACCTGACACGGATCTACAGTGAGGACATTGGGATGTCATTTGGACAGGAGAAGTGTTGCAGGATGATAGTAAAGAGAGGGAAGGTAGTTAAGACCAAGGCGGGGGAACTACCAGTGGGCCACATAGCAGACATAGAGACCAGGTATAAATACCTTGGTATCCCACAGTCACATGGGAACCATGATGAGGAGGCAAGGAAGACAGCAACATCCAAGTACCACCAAAGGATAAGACAGGTCCTGAAGAGCCAGCTCCTGCATGGGATGTACCATCAACAGAGAGCAGAGGTGTCTGACATTGGGAAGAACAAGATGCCCTGCCAGTTATCAGATACCCTGCTGGTATAGTATGCTGGGCAAAGGAGGACATGGAGGCTGCTGATGTGAAGACCCAGAAGCTCCTCACAATGTACGGAGGTTTCCACCCCAAGTCCAACACCCAGGGATTGTTCAGCAGCTGCAAAGAGGGTGGGTGGGGTCTGATCAGTGTCAAAGCCTCTGTCCTGGACGAAACCCGGAGCATCCAGGAGTACATCAGTAAGATGGCACCTAAAGATGAGCTGCTCAGAGAATGCCTCAGGCAGCAGCAGACATGGGAGGAAGTTCAAGTTGAGGAAGTGCCATGGCAAGACAAGCCCCTGCATGGGATGTACCATTGACAGATAGCTGAGGTGGCTGATATTTGGAAATCCTACCGGTGGCTGGTAAGGGTTGGACTAAAAAACAACCATGAGGCACTGACCATAGCAGCACAAGAACAGTCACTAAGCACCAGATCCATAGAAGCACGGGTCTACCACACTAGACAGGACCCAAGGTGCAGACTGTGCAAAGAGGCCTCAGAGACACTCCAACACATAGTGGCAGGGTGTAAGATGCAGGCAAGAACAGCATACACTGAATGGCACAACCAAGTAGCTGGCATTGTGTACAGAAATATCTGTACAATGTATGGGCTAGACCCCCCCCAAGTCCAAGTAGGAGAGTCCACAGAAGACATGGATAATAACAAGGCTAAGATCCTGTCGGACTTCAAGATCTAGATGGACAGACAGGTACTGGCCAATCAGCCAGACATTGTGGTAGTAGAAAAGGAGCAGAAGACAGTGGTAGTGATAGATGTAGCAGTGCCAAGTGACAGCAACATCAGGAAGAAGGAGCATGAGAAGTTGGAGAAGTACCAGGGCCTGAAGGAGGAACTATAGATAATGTGGAAAGTAAAGGCGAAAGTGGTCCCAGTGGTGGTAGAAGGTGAGAGAGAGTGGCTCCAACAGATCCCAGGAACGACATCAAAGCTCTCCGTCCAGAAGAGTGTAGTGCTAGGAATAGCTAAGATACTGCGCACAACCCTCAAACTCCTATTGTGGGATAGCATGTGGTCTTTCCATCTTGTTCTATAATATATTTTCCTTTTTTCAGGCAGGAGGAGGATTGGTTTCCTCTCTCCGAACTGGAGAATGGACTCCAGCATCAGAGGGCAGAAGACCACACTACAATGCCCCTTGTGACCTCAATTATTTCTCTAGCTAGTGTTTTTCAAAATCAGGGGCTGACTGGGAGTAAAACACTGGGGATATAAAAGATGTTCAGTGCTTCCATTTTCTCTCTCTAACCCCAAACATATAGTTGAAATAGTTGGTTTAAATATATTCCTTCTCATTCCATGCATATTGAGAAGTTTGAGTGCTATTGCATCAGAACTTTCTGAAATCAGTGTAGAATTGCCCTGCAGATCTTCTTCTCTGCATTTCACGTTCAGATGTTGGAGGCCAAAATTATCTAGCACCTGTTACATGCTTGCAGAATCTTCAGCATTGTGGATTCCATAAAAAGTAAGTTGAAGCAGTGGATTGTTGGCCCAGTCTTGCCAAAGGAATGATGCACTGAGATGTTGTTCAAACTTGAACAGGTTTGAGTTACCTTGGCAATATGCACTGCTGCTCATGCAGTTGATGGCTGGATTGCTATAACTAGAAACACAATCCTCCTAGGAAAAGGCACAATTATTTGTGTAAACAGAAAAAAATGCTGATGAGACTGTGCCTTTTGCTGACAGGTACAATATATGGCAAAGTTATTGAGCAATGGCTTCCTGCCAGAATATCGATATGGACAGTTGGGAACCGTATTGTCCAATTCAGTTCACTGAGAATGTCATTGTGCTAACTGTGTCCAGCAAAACAGTCAGTTTCAGCAAAAGCACTAAGCATCATGGCACTTCAAGATTAACACATTTATAATGGCATAAGCTTTTGTTACTTTGACTACTCTGATTCCACTGGATCACAGACCAGGTTTCAAGGGCCCTCACCCTTTTGTCTGTGTAGCTCTCTATATGTCTCTTTCCATCAGTGCTGAAGAAGTAAATCTACAATTCTATCCACAGTGACCCAAGTATAAACTGCCCGCTTTATTCCTGGACAGGTATGTATATAATTGCACTGTCAGAGACCATTTTAGAGGAAGACAAGAATCACAGAGGCAAAGTGCTAAGTGTAGCAAGAAGGTGAAAGAAAATGAATTGTCAAGATTCTCTGAGTTTATTGGACCCAACCTATTTTGGAACTACAATTCCTTTCTTTAGGGACAATCTAAGGCCTGTTTTGTACTGCATGGGTTTGCTTATAAGTGTTTTCTTTTTCAATATAGCTTTCAGGGTGCCCGCAAAGAAGGAAATTGTATTTCTGAAAGTTATTATGTTCTATTAAATCCTTGCACTTTTGTGAATCCATTTCTCCGCCTCCTTTTTATTCTATAAGAAGAAATCCATAAGAAAGAGTTCTGCCCTTGGTATTGTGCTACTTAAACTATAACAGTACTTACTAACAAATTCTATAACCTCCTCTTAATAATAGTAATAGTGGAGCAGAATTTAAGAGGGAACCATGGTAACCTGGACTTGTTTAAATCTTATTTTACAGAGTCCTGGAGGGAAATTACCAAGAGTGATAGCCTGAGTATATGTCACTCTCTGATTTGGCATGAAACATAAATACAGCTCAATCTTTCAGGATGCTTAGAAACAAATCTAAACCTTTAACTTGTAGCAGTCAGTCAGAATAACACTGAAGAACCTTCTCTGTAGGATACTTCTTTTTGACTTCTTATCCTGAGCTAGCATAACATCTTGTTTGCTTTCTCTAAAGTTCCTCCCTCTGTCTCTCAGATTTTCTCTGGGGTTTACAACCAATTTGCTAAAAAGATTGTTACAGCTATAATCCAGGAATCCACTTTCCCTTTTTTGATCAAAGTATGGGTTTCAGGGTTTTTATCTGGACATTTTGTTTGATGGGATGGGGGAAGAAAGTGGGAGAGAAATGGCACAGATTATTGTCCACTAGAAAGTTTGATTTCTTTCAGGAGTGCATTTGTGTCCCATCTGCCATTACCTTGTGTAATAATTCCAGTTTACCCAGATTTATCAAACATATGAAGAAACTATCACTCTGGATGCCATGGCATGAATTATTGGCTTAGGTACCCCCCAGGATTAGCTCTTGAATAGCTATTATAAAGGATTTGCTGGACAAACTGCCCTTTGAGAGATATAAATATTTTTGAGTCCTGTTTTGCTGGATATGAAATAGCTTTACTTATCTACATAATATTCCTCATAAAGAGAAGCAAACCTCAAGTTTTGGGTAAACTGGATGCAATAAATCACGTATGCAAAAGCAGAGACATCTGGTTACCTAGGGTTTCTATAACAAACCAGGTTATTTGTTAATATCTCAGGGATCTCTTCATTAATTTATAAACAAGATTCTAACTTTGTTGTTGCAGAAAAGATTCTCCCAGATATATTTTGCATGAAACATTATTTACTTATTTATCCAATTTATGTGGCTGCCCATCTATCCAAGAAACTCTGGCCAGTGAACCAACTCCAACCCCCCCCCCCAAATAAAATTATATTGGGGTTCAGTAAAACTGCAAAACCACTAGTCACATGCACCCATGCCAGAGCCCCCATGCTAACATCCCAAACTCAGTCCTTGGGGGAAGGCAAAAGGCCAAAAGAGTAGGAGCTGCCCATATTTTAGGAGGAGGGCTGCTCCATAGGGCAGGTGCCATAACAGAGAAGGCACACTTTCAGAGACCCATCAGGTGGCATCCGAAACATGCTCACTTTGCCAGATCTGCATCTTAAATGCCCAGTAGAATTTTTGTAACATGTTAATTGCATGATTGTCCTTGTTTTGCTAGTCAGAGCAAATTTTATTTTTGTTTTTATGGGGGAGGTGCATGAGAGAGAGAGAGAGAGAGAGAGAGAGAGAGAGATCATCTATAACTTTACAATGTATCCATAATCTATCTTTAAATCTCATGATCTACCATCTTCAGAATATATATCACACAGATCTGATGGGATGGAGCAGGGCATGTTGTATGAGCTCACTTACTACCAGTCAAGTAGTCTGTGCAGGAGCAATGATAAAGCCTATTCCATGGCAACCAGGAAGAAAAAGAAGGTAGGTTTCCTTCCTGATTGTGTCCACAACCTGTGAGTGAAGATCTTCAGGTTTCTTCAGGGCTGTCAGGCAAATGATACAGCCTTTAGTAGCCACAACTGGTGCCCTAGTACCATCTGAGCTGAGTTGTATGATTTTTCACTGAGAAAATTGCTTGCATGCATACTGGGGTTGATGTCACTTTGGCAGCACCATAGCTAAGATGTCCAGAACACATCTAATAACATCTCTGTCAATTTCTGGTCCTTTGAGGAAGTAAATAAGGTCTTTGGTCAGTCTTCACCACTTCTTCCATCTTCCCAGTTTGGTTTATAATATCCTCTGAGGACTGTGCCTGCAAATGATTAGTAGCAGGACCTGTAAAATAATATCCTCTGAGGACTGTGCCTGCAAATGATTAGTAGCAGGACCTGTAAAATGTTAACCAATCCTTGATATGAATCAATGGATCAATGAATCAGATTTTAAATATAAATAAAACAAATAATATGCCAGAATTTCAAATGAGACATTGCTATTAAAATGCATTAAACTTCACTTGTCATCACAACTTCTACTGCCACAATAATACCAGCAATGGAAATAGCCTAAATAGTCAGTAATGTCAGTCTTCTTGTAGCATCTGAGGGATTCTTCACACAATGCTTTACACCCTTTTGTTTGTTTTAATTCAATCTAATAAAATGAGTGTTTATGATGGATTAAAGTGTGCATGCATGTACATGCATCTGTAGATCTATTTTCTACAAGTACAAATCAAAGACTCACAATTGGATCCAGCTGTACAGATGAAAATCCAAGATCACAGTTACTGTGAACTGCATGAAGTCATGCACTGATTGACATATTTGCAAACATAGAATAACCACCCAAAATATAAACACCTATCAAGTGAGCTTGATGAATGAATTTTTCACTCCAGTGTTATAAAACCACACATGCAGCTTTAAAGCACTTTTATAGATCATCAGAAATTATCTCCCTCTGATAAGAATGATTGTTTGTGTAATATATACAATGTTCTAATCATAGCAACCAGTGGAATTCTGTAATGAATGGAAGTTAACAAAACTGTTCAATGTGTATTCCAAAAACTGCCAGCCTGCATGGAATGGAAGTCTTCAGGCTCCATCCAGAGTTCATCAACCACTAGACTAAACCCTGCTGAGCAGCTGTCAGCAGTTCTGCCACTAATAGATTTCCTGCCAATTTCTTGTCTTGCCAGAATTCATTTAATACTTATGAATTTCGAAGGATGGCCAACAGCTGTAAAGTTTCTGCTATTATGAGATGCAACAGCAATTTTGCTCTAACTTGAGCTAGTAATATTTTTTTCTAAGGGGAAGAGTTTACATTACATAGCTATACATTTGTTTATGAGAACCCAATATTAATTAGGCTCAGGCCATATTTTGAGCACTTCAACCCTTATTGTATGATCCTGATACATTCACAAACTCACATAACTCGAAGTGATTAATGTGGATGCAAAAGCCTCCCTTTTTCTCCTCATTCTATGGGATTCTTCAACCAGACAGTGGCCTCTTTACTGCTAAGTATGCCATGTGAATTTGGAGTGGCCATCGTTTCTAGTAGAAATAAACTCTTATTAGTTTCAAATGCCAGTTAGTTTTCAGCAAAAGTTATAGTCATCCATGCAGAGCAGCTGACTGAAAAATCTGCTGGGAACAGGGTGAATGGATAAGCCTTTGTGTTCATATTAACCATGGAGAGGGGTTTAATAAAGTGATGGGCAGAGAAACTTCCCTGTACTTTTTAAAACCACTCTAATTCAGTTTGATGAAAGACAGTGTAATGTAGAAGTTTTGGATAAATTCTCATGGGGTTCTTGAGAAATGGGTTATGAAATAGCCAAGGTTCAGGTGTGTCTGTTCTGTCTCAGTATAATTCTCTTTTCAGCAACCTGTACCCTTTCTGGCTTTCCATCCTTTTGTTAAATTCCAAGATACGATACCATGAAAGGGGGGGGGGGGAGGAAAAGAGAGCACTTACGTGTGCATGGGGGACAGCAATGACAAAACAGCATCATCATACAAATGCTGCAATTTACATATGTCATCATTTGGTGTTGTCAATTTGATATCATTGCAGGCTACTGTAAATGCCACTGGGAGTGCTGCTTGCAAGAAATTCTTTGGGAATTTCATCCTCTCTTAGAGAAATGTGGAGAAATTGTCCAAGCAATTTCTGTGCCACAAACACGGTTGAGAATCTCTAGTGACCAGTTGTGTCCAGCACAACATATCATGTGAACATGCATTTTGACCCATATTAGCTTTGGACAAAGATTCATAATGCAAATTTGTTTGACTCTGACTGAATGCAGTCAGGCTACTGTGGATCATAAGACAAAATGTATAATTTAACAGTACTGCAATCCATGACATTTTTATCAAAAAACCATGGTTAAATAAACCATGGCTTGTCTGAGTCCAATATGCACTTTTAATATTTTTTTTGCAATGAAATTCCAGACAGATATATAGACAGACAGATAGATAGATAATGTTTTATGGCTTTGTACATTGTGAGAAAGTTTAATATACCCAGTAATAAATGGCATAATTGTTCAGGATTTCCATATCCATATGCAGAATGAACTCCAATTGGATATAAAGATGAATTATGATGTAGTTTTACAATTCACCTACCCACCTTCACCACCACTATGATATCATAATGTTTATTTAATGTTTAACTAATCACAGTTTCCTATTACTCTGGAATCAAGATGAAGTGTGGTTAAACATTAATCATTTATTGAAGCTGACCAGTTTAAGACTAATTGTTTTTGAAGTTAATCTGCTTTGTAGTTAAGATTAATTACATTTGGAAGGTAATGAAATTAACTGAAAATGGAAGAAAAAATATCTGCTATTTTCTTTGCAGCTGTGCTGGACAAAGGAGAAGAAAAGCTGATACTGAAGATTCATTCAGGTGACTCTTAACAACATTTAGCCTTATAACCAGACACTGCCATTCTGTTCAGCTCCCATATTCCTGTAAGATTCACAGCAACAAAATCATATATCATTTGAAAACATAGGTACTTTATTTTTACTTTGATGTGATGACAGTGGATCCTTGTTTTTCAAAATTAACCCAGCACACTGTTACAGGTAGTCCTTGCTTAATGACCATTCGTTTGGTGACTGTTCAAAGTTACAACAGTGCTAAAAAAGTGACTGACAATTGTTGCAGCATCCCTACAGTCGCTTAATCATGATCCGGGCATTTGGCAACTAGCTCACACTTGTGACAGTTGCAGCATCCCGGGGTCACACAATCGCCATGTGCAACCTTCCTAGCCGGCTTCTGGCAAGCAAAATCAATGAGGAACTGCGTGATTCACTTAATGACCACATGAGTCACTTAACAGCCACATGATTCACTTAGCGGCTGCTGTGATTCACTTAATGACTGCTGCAAAAAAGGTCATAAAATTGGGTCCAATCACATGATGATTCGCTTAACAACCACATTGCTTAGCAACCTAAATTCCAGTCCCAATTGTGATCATTAAGGAAGGACTACCTGTATTTGTAAAATTCAAGGTTGTTTTGGATATATTCAAGATATTTGAGCTTGAATCTAAATTTGACACAGTGCCAACCAGTGCCCTAAATTTTAATTAAAAGAAAAATGCTAAAGACAAGCAATTTGGAACTAGTTTTGGCTTTACTTAAGATTATCACTTTCTTAGGAAAAGAAAATTTTAATATTTAGTCCTAAAGCTAGTTCCATCAGTCTTCTTATCAACTCTTCAAGTTCTCCTGAAATACAATCCCCTTTGAATTAATGAATTTTTGTATCAAGTGGGCATGACAGCAACTTGTTCTCATACTGATAGTTTTACAAGAGGGAGTTTGTTATTAATTTTCTTTTTTTAACACTGTTGGTTTTACTTCATTGCTAAAAGTATTCCTGAGTTACCTCTGGGGCAAGAAATCACTCCCAAGGGGTTCACAATTTCAGTTTTATATTAAAACTTACATAATAATGCCATTGTGTAAATTTATAGACTATGACTTTTCATGTAAGCTTCTTCATGAGTCTGTGTAACGTGAGCATACTAATATTCTGCTCATGGATTTAGAACACACTAGCACAGAGGCATAAACACCTACTTCTCAAATGCACATTAACAAAAATAAATCAAGAATACTGCTACCTTTCATCTAAAACAGCCATCCCAATTTTGGTAATATCTGTATGGGTAGATGTCCAGATTGGAGAAGCCTCTCTAAAATGAACTGTGTAATTTCATAAATATTCATCCATGTGTCTAATGGGATTTCCTCTCAGGTAACTCTATGAGAATTGCAGCCTAAGTAAATAATGATCTGGGGGACATTTGATGTTCATTGGATCCTGCATGAGAGAGAAATCATCTTCAGTCTAGTCAATCTTTTGGCAGCTTTTTAAAAAGCAATGTTTGATAATTTACATAATTATTGCTTGTGCTTACATTTAAGAGAAGATATAAAAAAGAAATGTGCAAGAATTAATGTTGAAATTTTCAGCAATCCGTTTCATTCCCAACAGCACTTTTAGGATTGGGTCTTTTTTTAGAAAAATAATAACAAACAATGGCAGAAAATTAAGACATGTACAAACAAAGAGCACATGAAAAAGAAAATATAAAATGCTCCTATCCAGCCAAAATAGCTACTGGTCACTAAAAGCCAGATACAAAACCTTTAGAACATTTTCAAGATTATCACACCACGTTTCTCTCCAAGAAGAGATGAAACCTCTCTCTAATAACAACTGATGTAAGTGAAACTTGTTGCTTAAGCATCACATGAAAGGATGTGTCTTAGCTCATTGGCACTCTTGGTGCATTGTGACTGAGACAGAATATCTTCAGTCAACCAGATTCCTTGAATGTCTAAATTAGAATGTTTTTGACTAAGTTTAGAACAGTTTCCTGATTTAGATGGAGTGAGGACACTTAGTTAACAATAAATAAGCCAGGAAGTTTTCAAATAAGAAGATGTGGCATGCATGGCTCAAAAGATTGCATTTATCTCAGCTTGCTCAGTCAAGAAGTGATCATCCAAACACGGTTTAAGGTATAACAGAGATGTGAGGATGTTGCAGCTCGGGGCTGATATACTTAGCCTTGGTTTCTTCCACACATAGTTTATTGACTAGGTCTACCATATCTAGGCTGCCAAAATCTGGATGATGGCTAGATGGCAGCAAAGAGAAACAGAAAATTCTACTTTATTTATTTATTTATATTTCAAATTTGTCACCACCCACCTCACTGCAGGTTTACTTTATCAACAGGATTTTTGCAGTCCAGATACTGTATGCCTACTCCTGAATAGTGTGATATGTAAAAAGAAAAATAAATTATGTTGCACGGGTTATTTATTTTCAACTTTTATTTTATTTTATTAGTACAGTGAATGATGAACTTGCCCTTAGTAAATTTCAAAGTAGGGAATTTTGAGTGGCTACTGATTATGCTATATATATAAATGGAAGGAAATCTATGTTATTTTCTGCCATGGATTTAGAGGAGTATCTGCTTTTTAAATCACATGAAGCCTATAAGAGAGCTTGCATTACATTTTAATTTCTTTTCTGTTTGGATACAGTGTGAAACCATACTGCCATTTTTCAATAGTTGTGTATGGAAGGTTTTTGCAGGGGATGTACCAGATTGGTTATGGATTGGAAGTGGTTTGTGAGAGAGATCATATTGCCAACCCATGGCTTTGTGGACAGGAAAAGCAATATGTGTAAATTGTAAGGAGCCTGAGTAGTAGTAGTAGTAAAAAAAGAATAGTGTGAACAACTTCCCTCTAAAGATACAAACGTTTTACTCAAGAACCTGGTTTATTTCAGGTTTCAAAGGAACTGAAAAATCTGGTACCTGAATCTGCAAATAAGTGCTAATTTATAAAAACTGGGCAGCTGCCCACCTCACAAACAAGTGACTCTGGGCGGCATACAAGGCTAAAAAACAGTTAATTAAATATTAACACTAACACTACCATAATGAGTCTTGAGACTTGGAAGACATAAAAGCATTTTGTGGAAAGAGAAAAATGGAAGAAGGAAAATAATGGAAAGTATTACAGACAGCCATAGAAATATTAAAGGAATGAAAATATATATATTTTCAGAATATATACAGAAAATGAAAAATAAGGAACAATAGTGGCCAGATTGATTTGATTCAGCTATTAACTGAAAGCATTTTGAAAGACTTTTACAGTCTTAAATCTTTAATAGAAAAAGAGCAAAAGTGCAATGTCAGTCTATATCTATGTCATTTAGGTTGGAGGGTATGAATTGATCCAGAAATAATCAATGCTTCTTAACAGCATCTTTGAATGCGTGTGTCAATGTGTGATATTTTGAAGAATATATAATTCCTTGCATTTTTCAAAAGTGGCAAATGATTTTTTATATGTGTAATATGGAACTCTATTTCAACTAGCCATATTTTTTCTTGAATGCCAGTTATTTATATGCTTTTATTATATCAATATACTTTTTCTCTTTTCATATCTTGCCTTGTGAAATTTCAATCCAGGTCTTTCTTTTAGAAATAATACATTTCATCTTGAATATATGACAGTACAGTGCACATATCTTTGAGCTGGTGGGGGTGGGCAAGAGTGGGCTGCTGGGCAGTATAGTGTCTAGATTAGAAATCCTAGCTTGCACAGAATGGCATAAACAAGCTTAGAATAAACTTGAGCTTTGGTTGCACTTGAACCCCAAATGATTGTTACTGTCCTTTCCATTAGTAGAGAATGCAGAATATAGTAGGGGTACAACTAAGGCTGAAAATCTAGTTTACATATTTAGCATTATGTGAAAATCTTAACTGACCAAGTTATGGTAGCTGAGGCCAATATTTATAGGTTCATCTGATGATGACCATAGCACATGGAAGAGTGCAAACTGGAACGTAAGAGGAATAAATGGCAAAAAGCATGAATTAATGAATGAAATTAATGAATGAATAAAAATGGTGACTGATGAGTAGTGCTCAGAAAATGTTTGCTTCAGACACATGGTTTGAGAGTAAAAACATGTGGCAAAATAATGAATAGAAATACAAAAGCATGATTGATTTGAAGGTTTATGATGAAAAATTGAGATCGTTAGTGAAGGATGCAGGGGTGATTAATGGTTCTGAATGTTGAATGGACCATTTTTTTATAGTTACAGGAGAAGATTTTTGTGGAAATTGGCTAAGGAAGAAGAGGAAAGTAATGCAAGCTCAAATGCAGCTAGAACAACTGCAGGAAAGGAAAGTATGAGTTCTGAGAAAAGTCTTTAGAACATAGATTAGTCTTCCAACAGAATGAATGGAAAGCAGACACAAAGAAAAAGGTGTGGAAGCTGCTTGGAACACAGTGAAAAGAATTATACTGCAACTTGAAGTATTAAAAAAAGGATGTTTGGTGGTATGATAAATTGAAAAGAAATGGATATGAGAGATTACTCCAAAAACTGAGAATAAGAGATAGATATTGTATAAAGTGTACAGAGAAAAGAAAATTGCCAGTAAGGTATTTAAAGGGAGCAAAGAATGGTCAATATTCAAAGAGACAGAGGAAATGCTGAGGAAATAAAAATAGTTTTTGGAAGTGGGTGAAAAGGACTGCAGAAGTAGTCTTTGGCAGAGTGGATAGAATTAAGAATAAATGATGTAGGATGAAACTGAAGTTACAAAATGCTGGGAGGGGATTTTAGAGATTAGTATGGGAGTTGTAGTGATATGCTGAAAAGTGGAATTAAAAGAAATGCTATAAATATTAGTGTCCAAGAAAAAACAGTGAAAAAGAAATAAATACTGTGCAAATGTTGAAATGGTAATGCTTCAGGCATAAATAGTGTGTAACTGAATATTATGTATGTATGTATGTATGTATGTATGTATGTATGTATATCACATTTATGTAGCTGCCCATCTCAAACAAAGTGTCTCTGGGCGTTGTACTACAATTGAATAAAATAACAAATAGATAAAAACAATCATTATAAAAGGTAAAAAAGTGATTATTAAAATGCAACATTATCAAAAAGTTTAAAAATTTCAAATTTTAAAATATACAAACCCCACGGAGAATGCAGAATATCAATCATACTGGAGCCATCTAAGAATGTCTCCAGTTTGCAAAGACCCCCAGGCTTGATGATCCAACCATGCCTTGGGGGACTTCCTAAATGATAGCAGGGAAGGGGCAAACCTCACTTCAGGGGGGAGAATGCTCCACAAGGAGGGAACCATGGCAGAGAAGGCCCACCTCCTGGGACCCACCAAATGCATGTTCCTGGCTGACGGAACGTATAGCATACCTTCCCTGCTGGATCTAATGGGGTGGGCTGATGTGATTGGGGAGAGGTGGTCCCTCAGATAACCCAGACCATGCCATGAAGAGCTTTAAAGGTCAAAACCGGCATCTTGAATTGGACTTGGAAGCAAACTGACAGCCAATGCAGCTTGTGAAGCAGAGGTGTAATGGGTGCTCTTCTAGGAGCACACATAACTACCTGCGCCGCCGCATTCTGCACCAGCTAAAGCTTCTGGATACTCTTCAAGGGCAGCCCCATGTAGAGCACATTACAGTAAAATATGGATAGGGCTTCTTATGGAATGACTGTTCAACTTGCTGAATGAGCGAATACATTTGGGCTTGATTATGGGAAGATTGCTATTATTGTTCCCCTGTACAAAAGAAAGTAACATGACTGAACACAAAAACTACAGGAAGTGTAGTTTATGTTGTCTTTGAATGCACCCAGGCCAAACACCTGCACAAAATCAACGTTTTTGATGATTAAGCCTGATGGTCTAGCCGACTGTCAAAATTCACCTCCTCCCCAGATGTGTCTTATATTAAGCAGAGTGATTCATGAATGTGCTCTTGCTGCTCAGTGATGTTCAATGGGAAAGGTGGGAAACAGTGTCAGGGTAGTCCATAATTCCCTGTCCTTAACATGCCCTGTGCACTGTAAATAAAAACAGCATATTTGCCTGCACCATTGCCTGTGGCGGCATACAGATAGCCAATAGGGGCAGCAAATATTATGCTAGTATAGTTTAATCCTGGATTAACAACTGTTGGGGATCACTTCAGTGCAGCCATAAACAAAAAGCTTTAGATTCATATTCAGCCCACTTTGGTGTGGCTGTGTATTTGAGCTGGAAAAATCTCCCAAATATTTCCAAAGGAGCATCATTTGATAGTGGATTGTGATATTAATTTAGAGACAATAAGGCAATGCTCAGTTCTTTACTTAGGTGAGTTTGAGAATAAATAAAGAAGTTTCATGTCCTTTAGCAATATGTTTTATTCGATCCATACTCAAATAAATGTTTGTGGTTTCTTCACAAGAGGAGTTAATGCAGCAACAGCTAGAAAAGTTTCTCTTTAGCAAACAATATCCTCAGCTGACATGAACTCCAGTTATAGACACAAGAAGGATCCTGTGTGCTTGACAAAAATGCCAGGTTCTTCATACCATAACTATTTAGTGACAGGCTTGTGTTAGCTTTGGTTTCACACTGATAGCATTCAAGTCAGGAGGTCTTCGACATAACATGAAGATACAAGAAAAGGATATAAATCCAAGTCTATATCTCACAACTTCTAGGCAACTCTGAATAATTCTATTATAAAAGATTGCAAAGTGTGAAATGATAGTTCAGAAAATCAAAACATTCTTTTAAGGACTGTATTGGAAGATACAGATAGAATTTTATTTTTTCTTCATGGGTAACCTCATTTGCACTTCCCAGACAATTATCTGAACTGGAATTAAGATGCATTAACCAGTCTATAACTGGCTGGTATGTGTATCACCTGCATTCAATTGCTAGTTCATGAATGTGCTCAACATTCTATAATTCACGCTCACAAACAGACATGAAAATCCATATAGGTTTTTGGATGCACCTTTCCAATTAAATCTGGCATTCATTTTGTACTCTTTTTTATAAACATCTTGTATGTATATTTGTATGCAATTTCCTCAGAAGTACTCATTTTTGTACAGTTTGAGTTGTCTAATATTTTGGATAGATATGAAGAAAATGTCAGTGGACTCTACAAATCCATTCATCTCATTACAGATTCTGTTTTTCTGACTTGTCCTTGAAGAAATCTGGATGAATTTCTCACACTGAGGTAGGAAAACTGTAGTACCTGCTATCTTATGTGTATAAGGATCGCTGCATTCTGCGCTGAACAAAAACCTCATGAGACACAAGCTCGGATGAAAGTTAGTTTACTCAGGTGTAATGCGTAATGGTTACAGACAAACCCAGGATTGGTTTGGCATGGTTTCTTACAGTCTTTTTATAGGGTCCCCCCTTGACCCGCAGTACCCCTCAGTTCCGCCCCTTGCCCTTGCTTGCCCTGGGCTGCCCATTTGTTCATGGCGATCTTCCTTCCCCTCGCCTTGATGGCAGATTCAGCCAGTTTCTATTGTGTTCTGATCTGCTTCTTTTGTCTCTCCTGCCCTTGCATTCCTGGGGCTTTTCTTGTGGTGGTTGCTTTAATCTGGGTTTGAATTGCCCGCTGAATGCTGTGCTTCCAGCATATGGTAAGCCGGAGTTGCCTGGGGCGCCTGGGAAGTCGGCTGCGCTACAGTGTTGCTGCTTCTTAATTGCCTGCCCTCTGCAGGTAGTTAACTTGTGGTTGCATTGTTTACTTGCCCTGATTACCTTTTGCCTGAGGCGGTGAAATTGACCAATGGCACTGCGCTGCTGCGCTAGGCTGAATCTGACAATGTGCAGACTATTCCCATAATAATCTTTACATGATGAGAGGCTTTAAAGTCTAGTTTTCCAATTAGTTATATAACTATTCGGTAATATTGTCATCCAACGTACATTTAACCAGCTTGTTAATTAAAATATCAAGAGACATTTGTCATATGTTTACAACATTCTCATGCTTTTCTTCTAAGAAGAGATTAGACTGACAGGTGTCCTTTACAAGTCCAAGCTACGTTTTGGTTATCACTGCACTGGTTTCAAGATACTTATAAACTTTAGCATCAATTCTTCAATCTATTCAAGTATCAGTGTTACGCTGGTCCATAGCAGGGCTGTCGTCTCTGGATTGCAACACTCAAGAAGACCACTAGAGGGCAAAGAAAACATCAAACACCAACTCTTGCCACTTACTGGCCATCCAGAGCCTTGCAGCTCAGATATGGTATTCCTAAGCTTGGGAAACTTGCAAATTGCTG
The DNA here is from genome assembly GCA_030867105.1 of Liasis olivaceus. Lineage (NCBI taxonomy): Eukaryota > Metazoa > Chordata > Lepidosauria > Squamata > Pythonidae > Liasis > Liasis olivaceus. Next base: position 83,190,700 of record CM061349.1, read on the forward strand.
GAGGGCCTAATTGTTCTACCATTCTGAGTTTAATTATTTCACCGCCAGCAACAGTAGAGATGGCGGCATATAAATTTAATAATAAATAAATAATAAATAAAATAGTGCTTCTGCACATGTCTGAAAATAAGCTGTTGCTATCTTTTTAGCTGTCACTAAATTCCCCTTGAAGTTAATCAAAAGCGTCAATTAGAACTTAGCTTGTTACCTCTCACAGTAAGCACTACCATGGTTTTCGTCTTGTCTCTTCAGATCCTGTTCTTCTTCTGGAAATCTGTGATGAGTAGGACCAATCCTTCATTATGTTGTCTCCCTCATTAAGTTGTCTCCTTCTTCCCCTTTGATACTTCAAATCATCCAGAACCTGTATCTCTTCAGCATTCTGAGATTGCTTAAATCCATCTTTGTTTACTGGTGACTTTCTCTGTCTCCCTCCAATACTAACCACTTTCTGCCAGCTCCTCAGCCCATTTTAACTTCCTCTCCCCCCTTCCCCATGAGAGACTCTATGTAGGTGTTCTAAAAACTTTACCTGGTTCTTCTCTCAGTTCTTTCCCAGACTCAGATTAATAGTCACAAATCTGTATGTCTGGAAAATCATATGGTCTGCTTATGGTGTCTATCTCCATTCTGTTACAACTTCCAGAAATCCTGGGTATGGGATTCCACAAATATGATTGAATGTAAATTCAGCTACGGCTGGAGTAAGGGAAATGACTTAACTAATAGCTTGCAAATATTAACTACATACACAAAAATGGCAAAGATATGTAATTTTGATTAACAGAATTGGGCATTAGCAAAGTTTGGGTATCGGAATGGGCACAAGAAAACATACACACACACCTTTGAGAGTCAACTTCTAAAGAAGCACCAATGTCCCTCCCCAAAGGGCTATGACTAGAGAACACTGGTAAAGTTATTTTCTAATCTGAAACTATGTCAGTTCCAAAACTGTCTTTTCTCCTATTACTCCCAACTCCAGCATTTTTTATTTTATGGAATACTCAGGAGAATTTCAGAAAAGAATCTGATACCCTTCAGAAATATCTAAACTTCAAGAAAATGCCATCCATTATGGACTGCTTTGGACAAGATCCACTTTGCAATTGGGTCATATTTCTCTGAAGCAACATGCTTTGGGCATATTCAGCCTTTATTCATAACAGATGCCTATCATATTAACCTCCCCCCGCCCCAGATTTATATATTCTTTTGTATATACATTGGATGCAAGAGTGTGCTCAAGTGATTAAAACAATTGATTTTCAAATGGCAATTAAGCCAGTTAAAGAGACTCAGAAAGTATTGCACACTGGGAGGGAGGGAGGGAGGGAGGGAGGGAGGGAGGGAGGGAGGGAGGGAGGAAGAAATAGGAGAAAGCCACATAAATATTTGAAAAACAAAGTGGTCTCCAGAGTTCCATTTAGAAGAGCAAATCAGGTTTTTGATGGAAACCAAGGTCAAACTTTAAAAAAAAAAATTAATTAATAGGAACAAAGTTACTATGAAGGAGGAGAAGAAAATAGGTCAAGGGGAAAAATGTAACAAAACACTTCAAAGAATGAATTGCTTTTTTGTTCAGTATGAAAAGAATAGTTGAAATAAGGTAACAACCTTCATGTAATTAACCATAATTAACTGCTCACACATTTGAAATGAGGTCTGTCTAGAAGTGTGTCAAAAGTGGAGTTGTGCCCTAGTTTACATTTATTTCCCAAATGTACTGAATTTATTTATTGGAAAAAAAGTTGCACTGGTAAAGAAATTAGTTGTCAACTAATACGCAATATATAATATATTTTCTTGAAACACCATTAAAATACAGTTTTAATTTTCTTATACTTACTAAAGACTGAAGATCAGAAAAGCTCATATGGAGATAAATATGTTTCTATCAATTTAAAGGATTGCAATGCTTGATAGGGCATATTGTAATTAACCCTATTGAAAGAATAAACCTTTTTTCTTAATTGGTGAACAAATCATTTACTATATTTTCAAGACCTTTATGGACACAAATGACCCACACTGTGTCTTTCAAGTTAATGAGTGACACTACTGGGAGATTTGTAAGAAAACAGAAATTGCATTCAAGAATTTTACCAAGCTGTTCAGAATAAAGAATATACCCTCAGTCCTAGAGAAAGGGGTTGGAATGGAAGGTGGAAACATTCCTTGGCCTTACTGTACATTAGGTAGGCCCCTTTGATCTATTATAAAATCATTTATTTTTATTTATTTTATTAAATAGACTTATATATATATCCCCCATCTACCAGAAAGAACTCTGGGCAGTGAACAAAATAAAAACATAATACATAGAGAAGACCCTCTGCTTTTACAAGACCTCTTTAGCCTAGCCCAGATGAATTGCTGATAAGCGTGTCCTGACAAATTTTTAGGGAAACTGGGAGATTGTGGGGTAGAGGCATCCGCAGTAGGGAGTCAAAATCTGCAAGGTATAGCTCCAGCATAAAGATTCCCACTCATCCTGTTTTGTATTCACACACAAAAGGGTTTGGATTGCAATGCCATACCTGCTGAGGATGTCCATGTTGCTGGTAGTCAGCGGAATAATACATAATTGATTTATGAAAGGCTTTTAAGATTCTTTGGGACAAAACAATGTCCTCAGAATCTCATTCTTGTTGGCCTGTTTAATGATAAAATTATGTAAGGCCAGATAGTTCTATTTATGGAAGCAGCAGGATCATCCAATGCAGATTAGAACCCTACATGGAAAAAGATATGCCAGATGTTCAAGCTGACTTTAATGTGAGACATTGTTGTTGATGCACATTGGATAACTGAGAAAGCCAAAGAATACCAAAAAGAAGTCAGTATGTGCTTCATTGATTATAGAAAGGCCTTTCATTGTGTTGAACATGTCAAGCTGTGGAATGTGCTCAGAAAAATGGGAATCCCAAAACATTTCATTGTCCTCATGAGAAGCTTATATACAGGTCAGGAAGCCACAGTATAGACAGAATATGATGAAACAGACTAGCTCCAAGTTGGCAAAGGAGTGTGACAAGGCTGTATACTCTCCCCTTATTTATTCAAACTATATGCTGAATATATAGAAGGAAAGCTGGATTGGAAGTAGATGAGCATGGTTTTAAAACTGGAGGAAGAAACATCAACAATGTATGCTATGCCGATGACACTACCCTGACAGCCAAACATGCAAAGGATCTGCAAGCTCTAGTAATAAAAGTCAAGGAGCACAGTGAAAAAAATGGGACTAAAATAAAATATAAAGAAGATCAAACTAATGACAACAGGTAGAACAACCAGCCTTAGAACTGGCAATGAAGATACTGAAGTTGTGAATAGCTTCTGCCTTTTAGAATCAACCATCAACAGTAAAGGAACAAGCCATCAAGAAATATGCCACAGACTATCACTTGGTAGGGCAGCCATGAAGGCCTTGGAAAAGATATTCAAATGCCATGATGTATTTATACCTGCAAAGATCAGAATAGTGCAAGCCATGGTATTCCTTCAATCACTCAATCAATTATTGGTATATTGGCTTTGTCTGAAAATCATCAACTAGATGTCATTAGCTCCCCCAATCAGGACTTGACAGTAAATCACTGGTTTCAAGCCTTTACATGGTTAGCCAAGTTTCCTAGGCTAGGATTCAACAGAAATCTCACAGACACAACTTGGCTAACAATCACTACTGCAAACAAGAATGAAGCCAAAAGAACAGTTTATAGCCAAGTGCCAGTGTAAAAGTGCAAATGCCTCTTATACCTACAGTAGTTCAAATCTGTAGCTTTTTCTTTCCACCCTTCCCACAAATTAATGGATTCTTCACAAAGTGCTTTCTGGTCTTGAAGCTGAACAGTTGTTGACTGTTTTTTTTTTGTCTGCGCTCAGTCATTACTGACCCTGCAGTGACTGCCTGGACGAATCCTTGCAGTTTTCAAGGCAATTGTTTTTCGGAAGTGGTTTGCCAGAGCCTCCTTCCTAGACCAGAGCCCAGCTGGCGAGCACAGGAGGCGGGGTTTCCGTTGCTTCGCGCCCTTTTCGGGCGAGCGCGGTTTCGCACTTACCGGCAACTGGTCCCGTCTCTCTGTGCAAGGCGCTGCCAGCATTTTTCCTCCCACCGGAGTGAGAGTACCCATTTATCTACTCACGTGAGTTTTCGACCTGTTGGGTTGACTAAAGATTGCCTGAGAATCATAGGCTCTCACAGATATTGAGGGAATTCATTCTGTTCCAGTTTCACATTTTCCTACAATTGATAATACTTGACCATCAACTGTGGTGTTCTTAGATTTAGTGTGAGCAAAGAAATTTTATAGAAGGCCCAATCCCATCATGTAACTGAATAGAAAGATAAAAAGCCTTGCATTATGTTTTTCTCAGATTACTCCCAGGAAGTTCAGCAATACAGAAAGATACTCAACACATTGACAGATGCTGCTTGAAAGAAACCTTTTCAACAGGTTTCCAGCTGTCTTGGTTTGAAATTTCCAGTGGCACTCAAAAATCATTTTGTAATCATGTGGAAGCTGAAAAATATCTTACCACCTTAAGTTTCTGCTAAAGGAGGAGGATTAAGGAGGTTCCTTCTTTCTCTCTTTCTCTCTCTCTGTTTCACTTTGTACCTACTTATATCCTTGCTGCTATACTTTCTCTGTGGCTCTTAAACGCACACAAGTTTGTTATATTTATATTTATATTTTATTTTTATTTTATTTATTAAATTTATCTCCGCTTATCTCCCCCCAATGGGGGACTCTGGGCAGCTCACACAAACTGTTTAAAACAATAAATATATATAAATACATAAAACATAAACATTTATACAAAACATTACGAAACAGAGAAAGTCCTAGAAAATGATGGATTCTGGGGCTGAAGACAACAGGCCTCTAAGGGGCTAGCCATCCCCACATTTGATGTCTTCCCTCCCCACCTCAGACCAAGTGGTAGAGCCAGGTCTTCAAAGCCCTCCGGGAGGCCAGGAGTGAGGGGGCCAATCTCACCTCTGGGGGCAGAATATTCCAAAGGGCAGGGGCTACAGCAGAGAAGGCCTGCCTTCTGGACCCCACTGATCAGAGTACTTTTACCGAGGGGGTCCGAAGCATGCCCTCTCTATGTGATTGGGTGGGACAGGGTTGACGTCATGGGGAAGAGCTGCTCCCTTAGGTAACCTGGTCCCATGCCATGTAGGGCTTTAAAGGTCATAACGAACACCTTGAATTGGACTCGGAAGTAAACTGGCACCTAATGCATCTTGCGGAGCAATGACGTTACATGGGCCCTTCTGGGGGCTCCCAAAACAGCCTGTGTGGCTGCATTCTGGACCAGCTGTAGCTTCCAGATACTCTTCTAGCCCCATGTAGAGTGCATTGCAGTAGTCTGTATGGGAGATAACAAAGGCATGAGTGACTGTTTGAAGGGCATCCCAATCCAGGAAAGGGCATAACTGATGCACAACCTGAAGTTGTACAAAGGCCCTCCTGGCCACGGCTGCCACCTGCTGTTCGAGCAAGAGCTGTGAGTCCAGGAGGACCCCCAGATTACGCACTGGGTCTGTCTGGGGCAGTACTAACCTATCCAGCACCAAAGATGACAAAGTCCCGGATACAGAGGAGCCATTAACTCACAGCCACTCCATCTTACCAGGGTACAGCTGAAGCCTGTTGTTCCCCATCCAGACTCTTACAGCTTCCAGGCACTGCAAAAGGGTGGTCATGGCATCACTTACCTCACCTGGGATGGAGACGTATAATTGGGTATCATCAGCATATTGATGATACCTCATCCCATGATGACGTATGATCTTGCCCAGCGGTTTCATGTAGATGTTAAAAAGGAGCGAGAGAGAACCGAACTCTGTGGAACCCTACAAAGGAGGGGCCTGGGATGGGACCTCTTGCTCCCTATCACCACTGATTGGGATCGGCCCTGGAGAAAGGAGGTGAACCAGCACAGAACCGTGCTACCCACCCCCAATTCCCTGAGCCGTCCCAAAAGGATACCATGGTCGACAGTATCGAAAGCCACTGAGAGATCAAGGAGAGCAAGGATGGTCACACTTCTACCATCCTGCTCCCGCCAGAGATCATCCATAAGTGTGACCAATGCTGTTTCTGTTCCATAACTGGGCCTGAAACTGACTGAAAAGGGTCCAGATAATCTGTTTCATCCAGAACCCTTTGGAGCTGTGATGCCACCACTTTCTCAACCACCTTCCCCAAAAAGGGAAAGTGGGAAACTGGGCGAAAATTGTCCAGTACAGTAGGATCCAGGGAGGGTTTCTCAAGGAGTGGGTGCACCAACACCTCCTTAAAGGCAGCCAGAAACACCCCCTCCTGCAAGGATGTATTAACCATCGCCTGGATCCAACCACATGTCACCTCCCGAGCTGCTTTCACCAAACTTGGAATGAATCCGAGTGACTTTGTCCTGCAGATACTCCAAAAATTCCTCCGCGTGGCCCTGCAAATGAATCACCACATCCCCCTTACCAAGGAGGGATCTAGTGATCCCAAACAGGGCCGCCGTGTGGCATTCTGTAGACGTGATAAGGGTGGAGAAATAATGGCACTTCGCCGCTCTTATCGCCACAATGTAGGCCTTGATAACGGCTCTGTTCGGTCGGATTCAGTCTTTGTCTTCCTCCGATGGCACTCTGGATGTCTCTTGACCCTCTTCAGAACCCTCAACTCCTCTGTAAACCACAGGGAGTGTTGGGGCCAATGTGGCAAGAGAGGTCACATAGGTGCAATCCTGTCCAAGGTCCTGGCGGCCTCTCTATTCCAGGCGGCAGCTAAGTCCTCCACTGGACTGTGCAGCAGATCCATGGGAATACCCCCCAGCTCCCTTTGAGACCCCAATGAGTCCCTCAGGTGCCAGGAGCAGACCAATTGCATGGGTCCTGCCTCCCTGTGGAGGGGGGTGGCATAGGTGAAACTCAGGGTCAGCAGGACATGATCTGACCATGACAAGGGAGAAAGCTGCAAATCTCCCCTCAGATCACTTTGCCATTGCTCCAACAGAAAGACCAAATCTGGCATGTGTCCACTGTCTCACGTCGGGTCCCGCACAATCTGAAACAGGCCCATGGCTGCCATGGTGGTCAAGAACTCCCGAGCTGCCTCCGAGGTCTGTCCCAGGGATGGCAGGTTGAAGGCCTCCAGAACCATAAGTCTGGGGAACTCTACCACCAGCTCCGAGATGGCCTCCAGCAGCTCAGGCAGGGAGGTTGCCATGCAGCAGGGAGGCTGGTACAGCAGCAGCACTCCCAACTGTTCGTGGGAGCCCAACCTAAAGAACAGTGTCTCATAGCTAGAAACTTATGGGTCAGTGCCCCTGAAGGCCACCAGAGATTCTTGGATGACAACAGCTGCCTCCTCCCCTGCCCTGGCATCTCAGCTGGTGCCACACCATGAACCCAGATGGGCACATTTCTGAGGGGGGAACCCCCCCCTCGGGCCACAGCCTGGTCTCAGTAATGCATGCCAGGTCTGCCCCCTCCTTGGTAATCAAGTCACATATGAGGGGGTCCTTGTTAACCGACTTGGCATTAAGCAGCAGCAGCCAAAGGCCAGGGCCCCTATGAATGCTGACCAGAGCCTGGGAATGAGCAAGGAGGGTTTGAGCACGCCACCAGTAACACACACTGGGGGCGTCTTCTCCGAAGATGGCCCGCCCTCCAGCTCCCACAGTATCATCCCCTACCCATCACCACTTTAATAGTATAGCCTACCGCATAGTCCCTGGGGGTTCCGGCCCAGGTGCCTCCAATCCTGGCCCTCCGGGATCCCTAATCCAGGGTAAGTGTCCCCCCTTCCAACCAATCATCCTCATTCACAACCAAAATGCTCACAAGTGAGGGAAGGTCGCATCGGCACACCAGCTCGCACTCTCAGTGCTGCTAGGACTTGCCCCCCCCCCCCAAATCTTACACTCCCTCACACTCTCTGCTCCCCTGCATGACCTTCTCACTAGTCGGCAGGATGGGCATCCCACTCACTCCCTCAGACCTCCCATTTCTCACCCAGGAGGTGGATCCTGATATCCTCATGCACTCCCAGACCCCCTCCCAGACTCTCATTCCCAGGAGGGACCCTGCAGTTCTCCACTGACACTGGGGGAGTTAAATGGGGGCTTAATATATCTTTGCTACAAGGAAAGAATATGAACTACCTGTTAGGATTTTCTCATGGGAAGAAAAGCACCTCGCTATCTTCAAACATATTGTTATGGCTAGAAAAGCAAGTCATGTGCATTTATTATTGTTAGTTTGCACGTATACTGCTATTTACTGCCACCTATTGGCGTCTGTATGCTAGTTACTCAAGGGGTGGTGCATAGTGTCACTTAAAGTGTGAGGATTACATGTCTCACTGCTCAGTAGAATTTTAGCCATCATGTAATCAGTTTTATGGGTTATGTAGTAGTAACTAATAACCAAGTAGTGTACCTCTTCTCTGAGAGTATTTGGCTAGAGACTTTGTTAAACTTGTGTAGTGGATAAGTCTTGGATGCCACATATATAAGAAGAAGTGATTTTTTTTCTATGTTTTGCATGAAACTTGTATTTTATGTAGGTTTTTTTTTCTCAATAAACAACCAGATATTTTATATTTTCTGGCTGGATTTCTTTGGAGAACAAGATAAGGACATCGCATTCTTTAAATCTCTCTAATGCTGGTGTGTATTTTTTGGCATGAACTGTGGTTATAGCTGCACTCTGCATAACACTACCATCCTTTTTAAAGTTTGGCTTTAAAAACAGTTATTTTTTTCTTTTCCCCTTCTCTTTTTCCTCTTGTCCATTGCTGTTCTTTATTTAAATATCACATATTTTAAAAAGTTATCAGTAGTACTTTCTTCCCTCTCTCCTTATTTAGTAATTTGTGTAGGGGGTAGCAGTGATTTGTGGAATGTTTTACTACCACCAATTATGTTTTATAGAGTTTTTTTTTTTTTAATTTTATGATTGTATTAATGCTATAATATATTTTATTTTCTCATTTTCTAGGTTTGGTTTTTTGAAGTGGTTAAGATATGGGATGGGTGAATATGTTATATGCTCCCCCCACCCACCCCTCATGTCTTGTATTTAATTTAACTTCACGGTTGATTCATATATTGATAGGCCTGCCTAGGCTTATTCTACCACTGGACAAATTCAAGGTATCCCAAATTACTTCATTGTTTGGAAGTTACTTGCTATAATTCTTTATAAAGTAAACATTCATAGATTATAGTTATATTGTTAAAATACTGTATTTTTGGTTTAAGGAACTATTTTGTAATAGTTTTAGTTTCACTGTGCTCTAGTCTTATAGATTATAGTTTTAATGTTAATATATCATGTTCTTGAGAATTACTTTGGTCTTAGGATACACCTTAGCATCATAATATAATATTATGCTACTTCCCTTTCCTGCTTGAAATGTTTTTGGGTGGGGGTTGTAGCTTGTATTTTCTATTTGCCTGTTTATTTTGTGCTGATCAATGACTGAATAAAGGTTACTTTACTTCTTCATAGGTAATACATTTATGACTGTTTTCAACCATAATATTTGTCTTTTTCAGTGTATTGGTGAAGGAGAAAAGTTAGTCACTGTTCAGCTGTGTGCTTTGATTGTGGAAGACTTCTTGAGAGGGGAAGATTTTTCTATTTCAATGATAACTTTTCACTGATTTTTAAAATATATTTCATAATTATAATGGACAGAATGCTAATTCTGAGGGTTGCCTGAAAAGGTTTTTTTTTTAAAAAAAAAAAGATAAAAGACAGAACTAGACATTTCAGTTAGCATTAATGTTCTGCTTTCTGGTTTTCAGATAAAATTATAATTTTTGAAACTTATGGGGAATTGCCCCATCCAAAAAAAGGCAAAAAAAAAAAAAAACAGCCAAAAGCAGCTTCCATTTTAATAAAATTAATAAAGGTTCACCTAATAATACATAATCTGAAGACCAACAGTTATTCTCCATTCTGTGATCTTATGGGCCTTCTAATGTAAGTTGGGTCATCTCTGCTCACAATCCTGTGATAAACCAAACATTCATTTGGAAGATGTGTCCCACTTATTTGTGCTACTGATGTCACTGAAAAATCATGGGGAAAAAATCCTCTCCTGTAGGCTAAAGATAATCTCTACACCTAGCACAAATTTACAATATGTGCCTATTGTATAATCATAGACTGAATCTGTGCTTAGTAGGTTAAAACAAGGTAACTTTATACCTGAAGAAAATAAAATTTGGCATTAATGTTTCAGTTCCTTAAAGCCCTGAAACACAAGCTTGAGATGAAACATGTGTTTTAGGGTTTCATCACAATCAGTGATGGCAAGTGAATGCCCTAAGAAAGGAAGATTGGAATCTGTGCATATCCACATGGCTATTTCTATATCCTTGTTCCAACAATCAACTATTATTTTGTGAATTATTAGGACAACTGATCCTACCTCCATCAATTAATGCAGAAGTACTGAGTGTTGAAGGAAAATAGGTAGTTGTAATGTGAAACACTAGGATCGCAGTAGGCCCAGTAGCTTTATTAAGCTATTAAGCTTCCATTTTGTCTGTATTACTGCTGCTGCACTGGGATCTTGTAACAAAGAACAGTGTAGATTTAGCGATTGGGCATTGATTTGAATGCCACACATAGTTCCAACAGCATAGAGCTGCTCAAATCACTTATAAAAGTGAATATATGTACACCAAGCATGAATATATACAAAGGTGTGGGTGTGTGTTTTTTTCCCCTTTCTCTCTCCACAGAGAAAAAATGTGAATTACATTCTATCTTTCCTATTATACAACTATTGTTAGTCAATATCTGCCCAGTGAGAACTGTTAGTTACAGTGTGTATTTATTTAATTTATATCCAAAGACCAAACTAACACATTAGGGAAAACATGCAGAACATGACTTCTAGGATTCTGTCCTACTCTTTTATCAGCAGTAGCCATGGCCTGGTCTATATTTTATTTTGTGTAATAAAGTAATGTGTTGTGTCAATGCGCGTGGCCGATATGTGTTCTGCTCTGGATTATGTAACTGGGAGGGAGGAGGGGGTGGGGCTTGGTTGGAGCAGACAGCAACATTTTGAGCGGTTGCTTGACTGTTTATCCCGTAATGATACATTGGGGATGTTTTTCATAACAGCATCAAGTTGAAACTGGCCTATTTTTTAATCTAATATTTCTTTTGATGGCTTCTCCCATCACAGCAAATTTGGTCCTTATGCTGGTCTATGACCGTAATAAAGATTTGATTGATGGAAATTTGGTCCTGTTAGAAAGAAGGGAATTATAACCTATTCTTTCTAATAGTAAAAACCATAAATCACAAAATCATTTTCTTTTTTACACAAAAAGTCCATAAGGGGTTTCCAGTCATTGATGAATGTCAATAATGATCTCTCTGTAATCAAAGAAGTCAGTTTGGCCATCTCATCAATTTCTGCCAATTTCACCAACCATTACTCCATGGTGGGTAGTGCCAAATTTTTCCATCTTTGTGCATATAATAATCTCACCACAGTAATCATATATTGAAATAATCTTCCATAACTCTTTTCTAATTGTGTCCATCAGTCCTAAAAGGAAAAGTTCTGGCTTCAATTGTATATTAATCTTTAAAATATTCTGTATCAATGTGTGTATTTGAATCTTTTTTTTTTTTTAGCTTTTTTACATGTTCACCAAGCATGATAGAATTTCTCTTCATGTTGTTCACATTTCCAATATACACTAGACAACCTGTGACCCACTGGGTCATTGTTTCAGAGATATTTCCTTACCTAAACAGAGAAACAGAATGACCAAGGACAAAAAAGCAGTGGGAACAGGAGAAACTTCCAAATTCCTGCTGAGTTCCCCATTGACTTTCCTTGTTGGAAGCTGGCAGGGAACATTGAAAATTCTCCCTCCCTCCTTCCCTCCCTCCCTCCCTCCCTCCCTCCCTCCCTCCCTCCCTCCCTCCCTCTCATACATTTGGAATACTTTTATACATTCTAGATAATTTCTCTGGCATCATGTACCAATGATACATCGATTTATAAAAATTCTCTAAGATCATAACAATGTAAATTTCAACCCTTTTGACCTTTGATCCATCTGTATATTATAACCAAAATTTGTAGCCCACTTTATCATACATTTTTAATCTATTCTTCTTCCATTTCAAATTTCAACAAAAGTTTATACATTTTAGCAGTTACATGTTCATCATTGGTATACAATTGCACTTCAAATTCTGTCATTCTTTGCTCTATACCATAAGACCTTTTTATCCATTTTCAATCTTTCTGATAACTGTTAATGGGAAAACTATTGACAACTATATCCTTCTGCCATTAGTTGTTCTCTTGATTTAATTTTATGTTCCCCTTGGTGATTCTCCAATAATTCCTGGTATGTTAACCATTTGACTTTGCCTGTTGTTTCTCTTCTGTCAAATGCTTCTTGTGCTGAAATCCATAGAGTTGTTTTTAGGCACAGCCTGGGTTTATATCTATTCCATATTCTTAGTATGGCATGTTTAATAAAGTGGTTTTTAAATACACATTAACTTTAACTTACCATAAATATCCATGCCATCCAAGCCTCAGGTCATGCCCTTCTAACTCTAAAAGTCTTTTGTTTCTCAGCAACACCCATTCTTTCATCCAAACTAAACAACAAGCTACAAAATGCAGTTTCAAATCTGGTAAACCCAATTCTCCTCTTTTCTTTGCTTATCAGTGTTAAAACCTCATAGTATCTCCACTTCTGTCTTGTGTGCCCTGTCACCTCTTGTTAGCTTTCCTCCCACTAGCAACAAACTCCTGTGCCCTGCCTTTCCTTGCCTTGTTATTCCCAGGTTTCCCTTTTCCTTGCCAGATTTGCCTTGCCTTGCCTCCTCCCTTGATTTCTTTGCCTCCTCCCTTGATTTCCTCCTCAGCATTCCTGTTCCATACTGTATCCTTTCTCAAGCCTTTTCGGCCTGTCCTTGCCCTTGCTTCCACCTCTTATAAATGTCCAGTTCTTTTTTCCATGAAGCAAAAAAACAACAACCTGAATTGAATTAAATTCTTATCCTCCTTCACCTGTTCATTCATTCATTCATTCATTCATTCATTCATTCATTCATTCAGTGGCTCCATCCACTGATGGAATGCCATGCCCAGTATACTGTTAAGTGGTGTTGTGACCATGAGCCCAGCAGAAGTTATATATTCTGATGTACCAGCATAGACGTTATGATACATAGATGTGACACTGGCTGCAAATGAGGAATATAATACATAGTTGGAGGATAATCTATACTTGTTATTTCACACTTATAAAACTCTAATTTTAAGATGGAAAAAGCCACAATTGATATAGAACATCTGTTTGCGATTAACAGCAACAACCTGGCATATAACTTCTGGTAAAGCATAACAGGAATAAACCATTCTCATCAGCAATGCTGAAATGAATATAATTGTGTATTGTTTTTAGAAGTATAACATAATTAACATAATGGAGGTTTGACCTGAAACAAGAATGAGAAATATCTACCACAGAAAAGTATATATAAATAGGGTCAACAGAGAGTCACAATCATTTGTTCTGATTGCTCATGACAGATCAATGAATCTTGAATGAAATATGTCCCTATTTATTGCTGATTTTACATAATTAATGAGAGAGAAATAGGCACAAAGGTGCTTATTAAACATTGCCGAGCTGATTTGATTAATGTCCATTATTTTAAACTCTTTTGAGTGGAGCCTGTAACATGTCTTCTCTAGAGACAGATTTCTATCATCAAACACCTCCCCTTATGACACAGCCACATGACAAGTCTGTAAATGAAGTTCCCATGTTTTTGAATCCATCAAATCCTGCTTATAATGGTTTATGACCTTTAAGACTGCATCAGAAGTTGGTATAAGGAGCACTGCAATGAAGTTTATGATTGATTACATGTGATGTCAATACTTATTAGATGTATCCAAATCAACCATGATTTGATTAAAACTTAATATTCAAGATTCAAAGGTCATGATTCAATTTGAGTATGTGATTTGAGTTTCAAGGGCAAACTGATTCATTTCAAGGTTTTGCAGGTTTTGATCTTTTTTTTTTAAATGTTCATTATAGGTTATAGGGAAGAAACATCAAAACACATGTAGCTCTTTGAGGATTTTTGATAGAATGGGATGAAATGGCAGGAATGGCAAATCTTAGAGGAAAATAACCCTGCCATGACTTTCAAGTACCCTACATACTTTCAAGGGCTTCACTGAAACAAAACCTTGAAATATTCTCTCTGCATCTCTTTTAAGACAAGGATAGTGTTCATAAGAAATGACAGGACAACAGTCTCCAAATTTCCATCTAAGAGCTAAAATTGTGTTATGCAAATATAGAAAGTATCCTACTCCAAGTTAAATACAAGATAGTTCACAAACCATTTAAAAAGAAAGCTCTTACTTTTGGATGTCAGGGTTGGCTTGACACTGAAGAATAATTATTGACTTGCCTTAATAGGCTGATGTGCTTCCCTGTTTCTGATTGATGTGTTTTCAGCCATGCCAGGAAGGTTTTCATAGTAGTTGACAAGCTTGGTCCCTCACTCAGTTGGAGTACTCAGTTGTGTCAGAATTATGTCTTGATGGTAATACTGAACAGCAAGTATAGTGTAGTAATTAGGACTGAGGAATCCTAGCTTGAAGTCCAACTTCATCCATGGAACTCACTAGGAGACTTCAAACTGGCCACTATTTCTGAGCTAAGCCTACTTTATCTGGTTGGGGTTGTGGAATGAAAATGGAGGAGACAATTCTATGTACTGAATCTTAAACTTGAGGAAATTCAAGTTATAACCCTAATAAATAATAATAGTCTGTGTTAGTTTTTTCCATAAAAAAAGTCAACTTATTAGACTAGCACAATGAGACACCATCTTACAGAAATAAACAGGAGACACGCAAAAAGAGATTGGCACAGAAAAAGTGGCATTTGCCTTGCCTGCCTCCCATTCTTAAAAATGGTAAAAATTGACACATCTAAATGTGTCAACCTGGTCCCCATGAAGTCATTGTGGAGAGATTTAAATCTTCCCAATCGTGCAGAATTTCAAAGTAAGGTCTGATTATGAATTGGACTACTCAGCTTTGAGCCCATATGCAGAGTGCTGACAACTGAGGTGAACCCCAGTTATACTGGCAGGATCAGCCCAAAAGTGGATCATTCTGTGTTGCAAAGCTAAGTGTCAGCCCTTTGAGGTAGGCCATATCAAAAAATGGACACAGCAGGATTCAAGAAATGCTACTTTATTATGGTAGGGTATATTAGCAAAATTTGGGAAAGCTGTCCAAAACCTTCACTGCCTCTTTGTAAGGACAATACGGTCAAGGTGGGAATGATTTGAGTTTGTTTCTCCTGTTCTATTTTCCAGGACTGAGCAATTGTTTCTCCTCCCCCTCTGGCCTTCTCAAGACTAGAGCTAAATTCCTTTACATTAAGGTTTGTGGCTGGCCATATTAAAGAAGCTGAGGACTGACAAAGTAAATGAATCCAAAGCAATGCTGGCTTTGTATCTGAAGAGATAGGAATCGAATTTAACATGGTGATGGAACTCACTGGCAGATGACTCCGGTCTGTGACGCATCATGCCATTCAGACTTCCCTCAGAATTTTCCACATATGGGTGTGACTTGGCCACTTGTACAGAATATTGTCCATAACAACCCCAAAACTGAAAAACCATCAGATCTGCTAAATGCCCGAAAGATTACAAAGTGCTTTGCACTTACCTGATTCGATTTGCCGCTTTGAAGTGAGTCCCTGCTTTGATTAATGAATCTGCTTCAGTGAGATGATTTGATTAAAGCTTCATTAAACCAAACCACTCCTTTGATGCTTTGTACAGCTGTAATGCTTCCACCTTTAACCTTAGGAGATTGAAAAGAACAATTCTGTGGCATTAAAACGTCTGGCATTCCACTGGCATCTTAATTCCAACAGGAGAACTGTGGGAACTATTCCTGCTTTATTAGAACATGAAATCTCATTGCTAGAAGATGGGAAGACAAGTTGACTTTTGAATGGGGGAGAAAAGAGAAAGGGCATAATAAGGAAAAGGAGAGAAAAGAAACTTAGGTTATTGCCTGCCTGTTCTTTTGTGCAGCTTTTGTTTCACAGTTTTTGGGGACCTATTATTCCACTTGTTTTGTTTTGGATTACCTAACTGGTTTGTTACCTGTAATAGGAGGAGTGAATTCACATTGACTAAACAATACTTTCTGGCAGAGCTTCTATCTATCAGAGTAAGGCTTTGGGACTTTTAAAGACTTTAGGAGGCACATCAAGGACACAGACAGGTTTTTGTTCAGACAAGTTCTTTATCCATGACAGTATCAACTGAACAACTGTCTAAGCAAAGGGGACATTGCTTTTATCATTTAGGAGTTAGCAACTCATGCCCCACTGCGAATATGACTAAAGACCAGAAAACAGAAATGGTTGAATGTTTTCTATGCTGGATTGTACATGAAATTCTCTTCCAGGTAGTCAGTTTTTTCTTCATCTTTCTGCCTGCCTTTTAAGAATTTGCCATTTTCATCTTCCTTTCTGTCCCCATTTGAAAAGCAATTTACAGTGGATCTTTGATGTGAGGTTGTACATGACAGCACGAGCATAAATATCAAAATCAGTAAAATGAGGAGCCAATGATAAAATTACTACGACAACTTTGAAACTTTTAGCTCAAGGTGAACAAGTTGGAGAACAATTAGTAATATGCCAAAGATAGCACATCTAGCAAATGAAGGAACGGATTACTATGGGATAAGATGTGATAATGGCAGCTGAGTCATTTTGTTAGTCATTGCGATGTGAAGCTTCTATTGTGCGTGACATTCAGAATATTCTCACTCTGCAGAATCTGTTACTTTTTAAAGTCCAAAGTAGCCTTTCAGCAGGTGACCTATTACAGTAGTTAGTGAAATATGCTTCTTTAGATCTTTCTTTTTTGTTACCACAGCAGTAATGGAATATATTAAATGCATGGCCCCAGGAGGCTTAATCAGCGCTACTGCAGCAGTGTACAGTTGTATGGAGTTCAGCTTTTATTCAGGGCAGCATTCTTCTTTTTGTTTTTAAAAATCACAGCGTTCTCCTTCCAAACAGCTTCTGCCCTAGAAATATCACACCATCCTTTAAAGATTTTACTCCATAATCTCTGCCAAAAGAGGAAAAAGTGACAACTCAGTTCCAGGATGTGGCGTTCACTGCAAGTTATATGCAGGACTGCTTCATTTTAACTCATACCCTCTAAGGGTAGAACAATGATGATGCTTCTCTGGGCTTTGACTAGAAGTTGAGTTCCATTGGAAAAAAGATCTGCTTGTCCACCCTGATCCTCTTTTGGTGGTCTGTAGTTCACTTTTTATCATCTTCCTTCCACAAAGGGGCAATAAGGCTGATATAAGAAGGCAGGATGTTATGTGTTACGTGTGCTTTCTTTCAGTCTTTCATCATGGGGAAAAATGGAGAGAAGACAGCATATCACGTTCAGAATTCAGCCTTATTTTAAATTCCAGAAGCAGCGTCTTCGTGTGTCCATTCCACGATGCTGAGCGTGCAGCAGCCTTCAAAATGGAATCCTGTCTGAAATACTGAGCTGTGTTCTGAAGGCAGTAGACACCTCTATCCCTCAGAGGGAGAGTGAAAACTGCCGGTTTTATACATGACTGCATTGCCTGGTTATCTGGAGGTAATTTTTGCTTGTTTCAACTGTGAGCTTGAGCAAGGGTCTGTTTTAATAACTGCTGAATCTTTCCATCTGTGCATGGTTCTATGATCCTATAGAAGATCCTAGATCCTATGGTGTTGACATTCATACCTCATACCCCATGTACACAACCACCCCTCATGTTTCTATTCCACCACATACTACATTCATGCCATACATGCACCACTTGCACATCACATAAACACACACATACACCATTCCCACCTCAGACCAGTGTTGTTATTACAATATGGGTGGCTATATGAATCTTTTTAAATAGTAAGTAAGTAAGTAAATAAGTAAGACATACAGGATTCCTGTTGGTGTGAGATGCTTCAATCTGCCTTCATATTAATTGAAATGGCAGTTTCCCTGGTACAGTATATGTAGCAGAGAAGAAACAGCAGTTGTCTCTCTACTGCAGTCTTCTGCTTTTCCTCTCCTTGATGTTGTTGAAAAGAAGGTGTGAAACTTCTTTGAGAGTGTTTGCACCTATTCAAGCAGCTGCTCTGAGACTGGCTATGAAACTACCTTTCTGACCCTCCAACTTAATAGCCATATTAACCATAGAGTGGCTGCCAGTTGCTGAAGACACTGCCCTGTTCATGTGAGAGGTGAGGGAAACATAAATAAAATGATATAAAAATGCTGTATTTGATTTTTTGACACAAAGTGCCAAAATTAATTAACTTTCTCCTAAAAATATTATGAGAACTGAAAAAAAAATCTTGACATGTCAATGGGCATTCTCAACTCCATTATTTGCAGTCAACCTCAGAACAGTCCCATTATTTTCAATGAGGATTCATTGTTCCTCAGTGGAAACATTCTGAATTAATTAACTCCTGTTCCTCTGCCCTTCATTTTTATTTTAAAATAAAATTAAAGTTTCTATATCCCTGCACTTCTACCCAACATGCACTTCCACCAAGCATTTATGTGTATTACTCCAGTGGTTTACAGAACCCTTCTAATGGATTTACATGGGGAGGAGACACTGCAAGAGAGGATCAATTACTGAAATTCTTGGTAAATGTATTGAGAGCCTGAAGGCTTCTTCTCCCCACGATGCTAGATCAGTATTGCAAGTAATATCTCTTATTCATAGAACAGCAAATCCAGTGAGAACTTTTTGGCTACACAGTTGAATTCAAGGGCTTTTTCCCAAGCATGGCCTACTGCATGGAAGCTGGGAGGTTGGCAGTTCCATCAATGAAAAAAGAAATCCCTACAAAAGAGGATTGATCCATCGGAACACAACTCTCATCCACACTGAGCTGAGCAGAGAAAAACTTCCGGTTTTGCAGGGGTAGAGAGAAACCAGAATTTAAAAATGGATCAGAGCTAGTCTGCATTCAAAGTTTTATTCTTCAGCAGGAGGGTGTTCTACCAGAGGCAGCAAAAAAATAAAAAAAGTCATGACATAGATCTTTGTGACTATATTCTGGGTAGTTTATAGTTCCAGAAGGTTCAGAATGAGTAATTTCACATTAAACTGAAAAACAAAACCTACCTTAGCTTCACATCTTAAATTTAGATAAGTAGATCCAGGAGCTCTTTTGAAGAGAACTTGTTTCTGCACTTCCATAGCTATGGATTGTGCAACATTTTGTTCTGATTCTGCATCTCCACTGTTTGTTAATTTATCATACCTGCTCAAGTCTCCTTCCTACAGTGGAGTGCTGCCATCCTAGATCCCTTTTTTCCTGAAATATTTCTATCTATAGCAATGAGCTACATTGCATTTTTTGCTCAAGTAAGATTTTTTTTTTTTTTTTTTTTGGCTGTCTCAGTTCCTTGTCCCAGTGAATCCATCGGTTTTGTTAATTATTTTTGAAAAGGTGCAATTTTACAATATTTCATAATTACTTGACAAGATGTGTCATTACATTCTTGAGAATGAATAAAAAGATTTCCACCTGACAACTTAACAGGCTAAATGAGATAGGCTCATTTAGGGATATATTATAATGAAATGAATTAAAGGAATATGGTAGGACTGGAAAGTGTAACAATCAGAGTGCTGTGTGTTGTTTGTAGAGGCTAACTATTGCTGCTATATGTCATTTACCTGGGTTAAACAAGTATTTAAGGAAACTTGTTTGTATATGTTTCATTTTCATGAACCCATGTT
Organism: Liasis olivaceus; assembly: GCA_030867105.1. NCBI lineage: Eukaryota > Metazoa > Chordata > Lepidosauria > Squamata > Pythonidae > Liasis > Liasis olivaceus. The sequence continues at coordinate 83,210,595 of CM061349.1, forward strand.
ACTATTTCAATTGGCATATCATTTACTTTCTCATGCTATGGAGAACATTGCTTTCTTTTTGTTCTTTTAAAGTATATGGGCATTTCAGACTTGATTTTAACTTACTGTCATAATAAAGGCAATAGAGGCTTTCAGTAAAATCCTGACAGATCCAGAAATGATGCTCCATCTGCTAGACTGTCATACAAGACATTCTTCTTCAAAAGCAGAACTTCTCATGGGAGTCAATAAAACAATCTGTGGAACTGAAATTCTGATTTGTATGGCTTGATGTTCTTGCTATAATTTAGAAAATAGGGACAAATTCACTGAAAAAGAAATCTGAAATGGTCCTGAACTTTTAAATAATATTTGTTTATAGCAAAAAAGTTTGGTGGATCTCAGAAGATTTTATTTCTGAAGCTATCCAACTGTTAAATGTTGTGTTTGCTGTGAAAGAAAAGCCAACTATTTATTTTCAATTAATAACCATTACAAGCCCTTCAAGACCTGCTGTGCTGCCTTAACAAATTGGGGGGTGGAAGGTCCTGGGAGGGATGGGCAAAGAACACTGGTAGTGTATGTCAAAAGTATATACTCCCAACAAGGTCATCTGAGGTGTGAAGGTCATCCCAGCTATTCAGCTAAAGCAAGTAGGCATCTACATCGGGCAGCAGTGATATAGGAAGATGCTGGAAGCATCTTTAGTGATTTTCGTGATAATGGCAAAGGCATGATTTCATACTGTGTGGGAGAAGGCAATGGTATTTCTTTCCTGTTTACCAAGAAAGCCACATGGATAGACAATATAATTGTATTATTTACAGTATGGTGCTGGATAATGGGCCCCTTTCTTGGGTGGCACTCAGTGTGCTACTGAAGAAAAGCTGAGGATTTTTTTGCAGTACTAATAGTGCTTATGGCATGGCTAGATTAAACTATCCTTTGGGATGTCCAGTTGCTGATGTTGCCATACAGGAAAAGAAAATCTGAAGCTACAAAGGCAGTGGGAATGTAGAATATAAGAAGCATGAACATGGGAAAGCTCAACACAATGAAAGATGGAATGAATCAACTATAGATTGACATTTGAGGCATTAGGAAATTGAAATAGACTGGAATTGGACACTTTTAGTCAGAAGATCATATTGTATACTACTCAGCACATGAAAAACAAAGAAGGAACAGTGTTGCTTTATAGCCAGGAAGGATATGGCAAAGATACTACTTGAGTACAATGCAGTCAATGACTGAATAATATCAATTAGACTTCTCAGACTACTCTTTAATATGGTGGTTATCCAAATTTATGCCCTATCCACTGATGTGGAAGAAGAGGAGGTTGATGAGTTTTATCATGAAATTCAATCTGAAATTGGCAGAACACGATCTTTCAAGGAGAACATCAAGAAGCACTTCAAAATCCTGAATCTCATTAACACAGAGCCAGAGGAACTGTGAAATGAAATAAAAGAAGTTGTTAAGGATGAATGTGAAAACAAACTTCCAAAGACCAAGAAACAGTAGAAAGCAAAGTGGATGTTAGAACAAACAGTAAAAATTGCCAAAAAGAGAAGAGAAGCCAAAGCCAGGAAAGACAAAGATCTCAGGAAGGAACTGAACAAAGAATTTCAAAGAGATGTTCGAAAAGACAAGAAACAGCGTTACAATTACATCTATAAAAACATCAAAGATGGAAAAAGACAACAAAAATAAGACGAGTGTTCCAAACTGAGAATAAGATTTCAGTATTCTTGTTCTCTTTTCTTTACAGACTTTTGCTTTGTAGGGAATACTGTAGATGAGTAACATGCAACTCCTACAGGGTTTCAATTTAAGGAAATTATCTTCAAAGCTTTTAATTTTTTTTTTCCGTTTTCTGCACTACTATACAACTGAGGTTACCATTCCAATAATATGCAACATTTGGTTCAGTATTGTCGTCTTCATGCATCTTTCCAGTGTATAAATACATCTCAGACTCATGTACCACTCTGCCATCACCTAATCACCTCATTTTAAATGAGATTTCATGATATTTTAAAGAACAGTTCCCTGATTAGTTGAACTTGAACCTAAAAATGAGGAACTCAAGAGACAAATACTATGATTGTTTAAAGGAATGTGAACTCAAAAATGCTGTTTAGAGGAATGAGAACTGCTGTATTGACTACTGTGAATAGTTTATTAAATAAAAATAATAGTATATCTGAAAAGTCAATCGTGCTGTGAAGAGTCTGTTATATAAGGACAACCCAATCTGTTTTTCTCTGAAGATCAGAAAAATGGACAGGGGACCATAAAAACCAGAGTTAAAATTCTTAGCCTATATGATGCTCAATTCCATAATAGCATTATTAGAAATACTCTAAATATACATTATACCTAATACATTTAATTGGTTTGAATTTTTACATTTCCCCCCAAAACAAAGGTCTTCAGTCATTTCTGCTTTTCTTTTGTCTGCAAATACGTGGTGGGATTTATGATGAAGAATGCCCACTGAAAAGGGAAGTTGATGTGTGGTTTGTTGGAAATAATGGGAGTTAAGAATACTTATTGACATGATTATGCTCTGTTAAATAAATGCAAAGGATGACTAACTAGACAGCTTGTGTTGCTAGGTGTTGCTAGGCAACCAGATCCATATTGAGCATGTGCCATGACAAACTGATGACCCATCATTGATTAAAATAGGGAGGAAATGTTCAGTTTAAAAAAACAACAAATATGATATATATATATATATATATATGTATGTATGTATGTATGTATGTATATATTTGATTGAATAATACTGTTTCCCAAGAGTCACAATATAAACAGAGAGCACAGCCAACAAAATCCAAAATATACAGAGAAAATCTCTGTCAACTCTTAGGATTACTTATTAAATTTAAACCAATATTGAACAACTATTTCATTTCCTGTCCACCTTAAAATGATTGAAGCTGTCCTCAGATGATCATCTTCTACTTTGATCTGAAAAGATAAATACATCACTCCTGTACTCTTTTAAAGCTTCATTTTAAAAGGCTTTATTTTTTATCCAGCTTTAAGTAGCATTGATTAAACAATTCCAGAAATCCTTGATGCTTTTGAAATCATGCTAGGAAGGTCACCTAAATATTATACAAGATATTTTTTTCTCTTTCTCTTTCTCTTTCTCTTTCTCTTTCTATCTATCATATTTACATATATCAGAGGAAGGAAATTTGACCTATATTGCCAAGACCTATTTCAAGTTCCAAACTGAATTTACTAATTCAGTTGTATAAGGGTTATACATGCATGGACATAATTGGGATTAGGTCTTCTAATTGTCCAGTAATCTAAGACCAGGTTTTTCTATCTTATGTTCACAATTTTCTTCAAGGTACTCATGGGAGTATTCTTGTGGTTAGTTATTTCTTGAGAATAAATAATCTAAGTGCTTTATTATCTTATAATAAGATATTCTTTCTTGGTTTATAGTCTAGGTCTATTTCACACAGTTAAGCGTTCCCAACTTTTCTAATAATAAAAGCTTGAAATGTAGGAAAGAGAGTTATACGGTTATCTGGATATGCAAAGAAGATCTGATGATTGATGGTTCTTTGTAATACAAAACAGAGCCTTTTAGACATATATTTCCAAGAATAGGCAGCAGAAACAGTACTTAATATATTTGGCTAGGACCTGGGAGACCGTCCTTCATAAAATCTAGAATCAGAGTTGGAGAAAGCCATTTAGGTATCTAGTCCAATCTTTAACTCAATGCAGAAATCTATATTAAAACACCCCAGACACATAACTGTACAGCCTGTACTTAAATGCATCCAATCTAACGGATCCCACCATCTTTCTTGGTAATTCAAGTCCACTTAGCCATGGACCAACTTTGGACTCAACCAATCTACTTCTTCATGTTGTGCGTAAAATTTCAAAATGGGATGCCAGGCACATTACCTTATGTCCCCAAAGAGAAGGCAGGTTATCAGTCAATCAGTCAATCAATCAATCAATCAATCAATCAATCAATCAATCAATCTTAGTCCTTCATCAGATTCCCAAAGAAAGTAACTGCACTCCCAAATGCTTTGTCTTTAGCCAATTTACAGTTGCTCCATTTTACTATTTTATTTTATTTTTTCAGTGTTATTTCCTATTTCGCTTCTTTCACTATGGCTCTGATGATGACAAACAGGTGGGACCAAAATGTCAGGCCTGTCTCATTTTGGATGTCTTTAGATGAAGGGAGTCTAAAAAAAAATAATTAAACCTACCATATGGTTAACACACTTTTCTGCAATGTCTTTAAAAATTAAATAAAGGAAAACATTGTGGTGCCCCAAAGGAGCAAGTTGGTGGATGAATTGTGGGGTCACAATCTCGGCGAGCTTGTGGGGGGTTGCAGAAATGGGTCTGTGGGACAGACAGAGTTAGCTCTGTGAAAGCACTCTTCTGCATTTTCAAGGTTCCTCCATTGAAAAGGAGGCAGGAACATCACAGGAGAGTCATGTAAAGTCAAAATGGTGCCCAGACCTGCACAATTGAAGCCCCAACCTTTGAAAACGTTTATTGCAAATGAAGCCCCACTCTTTTTAAACATGAATTGTAAAAGAAACCCATGAATACGAGGTTGGGCTTGGCAGAGGTGGAGCTGCCATTTTGGCTTTTTTTACTTCCCCCATCCCCGTGGATGCCCCTGAAGGAAAGCGTTACTCCCTGGATGCCAGTAAAGGGCAGACCATTTTTTTCCTGCTCTCATTCAATTTCATGAAACTAAATGTGCTTTAGAAATGCTTTCAAAGAGAAGAAAATTTTGAAGAAATTCTTATGGATAGAGTATAATGTTAGTTAGGATGTGGCCAAGGGATGAGTGAACAACCTGTCTTTCATTGTATAGTAATCTCTCCAGCCATCTTCATCCTCCTGGTGTCCCATGCTTCTTTTAAAACTTAGGGTAATACACATGAGGATTTTTTTTTTTTTTTTTGCAATGGGTCATTTCAGTTGCAGTGTTAGTCTCCTCCTTAATGAGTCATAACCTTGACAAATCAATGAGCCATTTCTCTTTCTAGAAGAAGTCAGAGAAATTGTTCAGCTCAGTTTCTCTACTTTGAATGTGCTCTTTGGGCCTATCGCTATATGCAGGAGAGCATTGGTTATAAACAGTTTCGTAAGTGGTAGTGCAGTGGCAAGACTTGGCATGGAAGTGACCCTGGCACTTTTTTTTTTTTTTAATCTGGAATCTTCACTTCTACTACCTTTCTATCCCTGGACTGCATTCTTGGACTCTGGAACTGCTTGTACATATATACCTTTGAGTTTCATAAATTGCCTTCAGTATGAGATCCCAAGGAAAAAGAACAAATGCTTTATTCATGATTTTTCTTCCCACATTCTCCATCACACTCAGGAAAATGATGTCATTTGTCCCAATACTGTATATGGCAAAGGAAGTAATGCAGGTCAACTAGGAATTTGGAATTCTGGGAGCTGTAGTCTCAACACATTTGGTAGTTGCCAGATTGGGGAAGGCTACATTAAGCATACAACAGCATATTTCCTTTTTGGCCACCCATGAATAAAATGCAAATATATGTGAGAAATGATTGGCATATCTTTAAAAGCTGATTTAAACTCATATACACATCTCACCACTTGTGAGTGAATATATATTTTCTGGATATTAAGAAATTATTGCCTTTATTATTTTTGTTTTGTTTTGCATGAAGTACAGTGGCCTCAAAGCTATTTTTTTCACCCCTTAGAGAAAGAAAGAAAGCATGAAATGAATACTGCTGTTGATTCTTCATATGTTCAGCTAGAAGGTGTTTTCATAACAAACTTCATTGTTCATTAAGTGCCACAAATTTCTGTTATAGGAAAATTAATTGAGAAGAAGAAACCTGCTATTCTTTATTCTACAAAATCACTTTTTAAGACTTCCTTCAATTTCAACCTAGCAGTTTCATAACACTCTTTATTAGCATTCATCTTGTGCTTACAGAGGAGGAATGGAACTTTAATTCATGAAAGCACATCAAAATATTCATATTACGCTGTCAAAAGCTCTTATGTACATTTCAGCCATGATACTCTTTTTCCTTCTAATACCTGAAAGGCTATCATTCCCAATTAACTTAGACATCTTTCAGGCCCTGGTAATCTTTCAGTCTTCATTTCCACAACTGATTAAACATATTCTAATAGCAAATTCTAGTTGCAAAATGAGCAAAGGAGACTGCAAATTACAGAGTTTGAAAATGTAGGAAACAAATATGGGTAAAATCTTGTCTAAAATGTATAATATGTAGGGCTAGCAGTGCTTCAACTTTGTTTCCAAACAGATGGAGCATAGGGGAGAATGAACTTAGAACCTCTCTGCAACTCTTTAAAGCAGCTGCATCTTTTCCCAGGATCAACTGACTATCCCCTACAACTGCCATGGGATCCTAAAAAACCCACAACTGTTTTAAAGATTCACCAGAAGGTGCTGCTTTCACATTCCTAAGTACTCCGAAGCATCTTTTTGGAATCAAATCAGAAGCATTGCATGGATCTAATGATTAGGACAATGGTTAGTAAGGCTGTGCATGCTTAAAAAATGATTCTGAAGTATTTCAGACCTTTAATGAGCATGGCAACTCTCTACTATTCATTAAAGTAGCCTGTCTTTTTTCATGTTTCTTTGTAAGACTGGGAGGGGGGGGGGACATGATGTTGCTTCAAGGAATCCTTAAACTTAATCTGATTCTTAAAGCAGAACCATCGTTTTTCAGGCTGCTTTAGTGAATTGCAAAGATATGTTCATGCTTGTGTGAAGTCTGAAACACTTCTGAATCATTTTCAAAATGTGCACAGCCCTAGGAGATAATTTTCATGAGTAGAATTATATATTTAAAAGAAAATGATAATTTTGTTTGTGTTTTTCTTTCAGAGGAAAAGTCCTTAAATAGTTGATGTTAGGTGGGATAGGTTGTTAAGATATATTCCTAAATCACATAAATTGTTATAACATAGCAACCTAGAGGTACCTGATATGCAAGTTTTATCAGTAGTAAATATGTAACAAATCATGAAATGGAATCAAAGCAATATCTGAGTAGGAAGACAAATATTTGACGTGTCACAAAAGTGGTATGAATGTTACATTCTTTACACAGAAAACGAATGTGCTTATTCAAGAAATGTATCAAAAAGCTATTTCCATCCATCTGAATTTATGTTATTTATCTTCTCTGCATTGACTGTGTTCCACATATAAGTGCTGTAAAGGCCTGTTTGGACAAATACATTCTTGCATACAACAATACAAAAACAACAACACCCCTTTGAAATGTCACACAGCAATGTCAGTGAAGTACAAGGATATGGCTCAATTGTCTGCTGAGTAAGCTTTTGTGTATACATGAAGGTTTCCCCATGAGCTAAAATCCAAATAATGCAGAGTTCCAGCTAACAAGGAAGCATTCATCTCTACACAAAAGCTCCCTGCGATAGACAATTGTGTGGTGTGTGTGCACAATCAGTTCTTCAGTGACGTGATTTAAAGACAAGCTGCCCACAAGTCCTCAACACATAAACAGATCATCTGAGCAGGCTTCCTCAGGAATGTTCCTCTGCTACTGGCGATGTTTTCATTTGGTTAGGCAGCATTTGGATGCACTACTGGTTCCCCTGTTGGGGGTTTACATATTTAACTACTGTGATTTGTTAAGGTGTTAGAAAGACTATCCTATAGTCTTCTATGGTGCTAGAAAGCATGAAAGAAATGTAAGGATGGGCAACATGCATCTGTTTATGTGTGTGGACATTTCATTGATGAACACTAACCTACACACACTGAATGTGGGAGATTTCTCCCATCCTTTTCACCCTATGCAGTATATGCCATCAGAATTGATTAATTATCAGAACTGATAACATTTTTGTTTCTGATAATATTTAATTACTGAATAGGCATGGAGAGAACTACAACTCCCTCATATTCCTGTGCCATTCAGGCTGCTCTGCATCTCGAATTGCAAGACAAGGACAGAGAGAAAAGCCTTCCTTCCATTTCTTTCCCCCTCACATTTGCCAATGGAGCAACAGCAGCAGAAAAGAAGTGGCTACGGAAGCAATGAAAGAGGGGATTTAGAAGGTGGAAGTAAGAAAGCACCATAAATGGCTACCAGGCAATCACATCAGCAGACCTCCAAAAGTAAAAGTGAACTCCAAGTGAGAGAGAATTCTAACTCTTAAGTTCTCTTTATGTTTTCTATACACATCTCGTCAGCCCCACATAGGAAACCGGATGCTGCTTTGCTTTGGTCTAATACAAGAAGGATCTTATATTCTACAATAAAGCCTGGTAGAACGAGGGAAAAAAAAAAAGTAACATTATGCTGTCCTGTACTTGCAGTATTACAAATCTCCAGACTTTGCATTTCAGAGCTTTCTCTCTTCATCACTCTCTGTTTCCTCCCCATCTCTAATTGTGGGCATGTTCTGAAGAAGAAGAGGAAGAAGAGGAGGAGGAGGAGGAGAAGTAGAAGAAGAAGAAGAAGAAGAAGAAGAAGAAGAAGAAGAAGAAGAAGAAGAAGAAGACCTTCTCCTCAGAAAGAACAAAGCCCTCTAACTAAAAAGCAAGAGGAATTGAAACAAAGAATAACTCAGCATCTAGAACAGCACAAAATCAACAGAATAAGGTTCCCTGCATTGAAGCTTGTTACAGAGAAACTTCATGGATCAAGATACCCCTTCATGGATCACTGCCTTGTCGTGGCGAAGGGGCTTGTGTAACTCAGTGAAGCCATGAGCTATACCGTGCAGGGCCACCCAAGACGGACAGGTCATGACAGAGAGTTCTGACAAAATGTGGTCCACTGGAGAAGGAAATGGCAACCCACTCCAGTATCCTTGCCAAGAAAACCCCATGGACAATGTTAAAAGGCTAAAAGATATGACGCCGGAAGATGAGCCCCTCAGGTCGGAAGGTGTCCAATATGCTACTGGGGAAGAGCGGAGGGCAATTCCAAGTAGCTCCAGAAAGAGTGAAGCGGCTGGGCCAAAGCCGAAAGGACGTTCAGCTGTGGATGTATCTGGAAGCGAAAAGAAGGTCCGATGCTGTAAAGAACAATATTGTATAGGTACCTGGAATGTAAGATCCATGAACCAAGGCAAGCTGGATGTGGTCAAACATGAGATGACAAGATTGAACGTCGACATCTTGGGAATCAGCGAATTGAAATGGACGGGAATGGGTGAATTTAATTCAGGTGACCACTATATCTACTACTGTGGGCAAGAAACCCTTAGAAGAAATGGAGTTGCACTCATAGTCAATAAGAGAGTGGGAAAGGCAGTAATGGGGTACAACCTCAAAAACGACAGAATGATCTCAGTGCGTATCCAAGGAAAACCATTCAACATCACGGTAATCCAAGTCTATGCCCCAACCACTGATGCCGAAGAAGCTGAAGTTGACCGGTTCTATGAAGACCTACAAGACCTTCTAGAACTAGCACCAAAAAAAGATGTCCTTTTCATCATAGGGGATTGGAATGCTAAAGTAGGAAGTCAAGGAGTAATCGGAATAACAGGCAAGTTTGGCCTTGGAGTACAAAATGAAGCAGGGCAAAGGCTAATAGAGTTCTGTCAAGAGAACAAGCTAGTCATAGCAAACACTCTTTTCCAACAACACAAGAGACGACTCTACACATGGACATCACCAGATGGTCAATACCGAAACCAGATAGATTACATACTTTGCAGCCAAAGATGGAGAAGCTCTATACAGACGGCAAAAACAAGACCAGGAGCTGACTGTGGCTCAGATCATGAGCTTCTTACTGCAAAATTTAGGCTTAAATTGAAGAATGTAGGGAAAACCACTAGACCACTCAGGTATGACTTAGATCATATTCCATGTGAGTACACAGTGAAGGTGATGAATAGATTTAGAGGATTAGATTTGGTAGACAGAGTGCCTGAAGAACTATGGACGGAGGTCTGTAACATTGTACAAGAGGCAGCATCTAAAACCATCCCAAAGAAAAAGAAATGCAAGAAAGCAAAATGGCTGTCTGATGAGGCTTTACAAATAGCTGTGGAAAGAAGGAATGCGAAAAGCAAGGGTGAAAGGGAAAGATATAAGCAACTGAATGCAGATTTCCAGAGAATAGCAAGGAGAGATAAGAAGGCCTTCTTAAATGAACAATGCAAAGAAATTGAAGAAAACAATAGAATGGGGAAGACTAGAGATCTCTTCAAGAAAATTGGAGATATCAAAGGAACGTTTAGTGCAAAGATGGGCATGATAAAGGACAAAAAAGGCAGGGACCTAACAGAAGCAGAAGAGATTAAGAAGAGGTGGCAAGAATACACAGAAGAACTATACAAGAAAGATCTTAATGTCCCTGATGTCCATGCTGGTGTGGTCACTGACCCTGAGCCAGACATCCTAGAGAGTGAAGTCAAGTGGGCCTTAGGAAGCATTGCTAACAACAAAGCTAGTGGAGATGACAGTATTCCAGCTGAGTTATTTAAAATACTAAAAGACGATGCTGTTAAAGTGCTGCACTCAATATGCCAGCAAGTTTGGAAAACGCAACAGTGGCCACAGGATTGGAAAAGGTCAGTTTACGTTCCAATTCCAAAGAAGGGCAATGCCAAAGAATGCTCAAACTATCGCACAATTGCACTCATTTCACATGCTAGCAAGGTTATGCTCAAAATCCTACAAGCTAGGCTTCAGCAGTACGTGAACCGAGAACTACCGGATGTACAAGCTGGGTTTCGAAGAGGCAGAGGAACTAGAGATCAAATTGCCAACATTCGCTGGATCATGGAGAAAGCACAAGAGTTCCAGAAAAGCATCTACTTCTGCTTCATTGACTATGCAAAAGCCTTTGATTGTGTGGATCACAACAAACTGTGGCAAATTCTTAAAGAGATGGGGATACCAGACCACCTTACCTGTCTCCTGAGAAATCTGTATGCGGGCCAAGAAGCAAGAGTTAGAACCGGTCATGGAACAACCGATTGGTTCAAAATAGGGAAAGGAGTACGACAAGGCTGTATACTGTCACCCTGCTTATTTAACCTATATGCAGAGTACATCATGAGAAATGCCAGGCTGGAAGAATCACAAGCCGGAATTAAGATTGCAGGGAGAAACATCAATAACCTCAGATATGCAGACGATACCACCCTAATGGCAGAAAGTGAAGAAGAACTAAAGAGCCTCTTGATGAGGGTGAAAGAGGAGAGTGCGAAAGCTGGCTTGAAACTCAACATTAAAAAAACGAAGATCATGGCATCTGGACCCATCAATCCCTGGCAAATAGAAGGGGTAGAAATGGAAGCAGTAACAGACTTCATTTATTTGGGCTCCAAGATCACCGCAGACGGAGACTGCAGCCATGAAATTAAAAGACGCTTGCTCCTTGGGAGGAAAGCTATGGCAAACCTAGATAGCATATTAAAAAGCAGAGACGTCACCTTGCCGACAAAGATCCGCATAGTCAAAGCTATGGTTTTTCCAGTAGTAATGTATGGCTGTGAGAGCTGGACCATAAAGAAGGCTGAACGCCGAAGAATTGATGCCTTTGAACTGTGGTGCTGGAGAAGACTCTTAAGAGTCCCCTGGACTGCTAGGAGGTCAAACCAGTCAATCTTAAAGGAAATCAACTCTGATTGCTCATTGGAAGGATTGATAATGAAGCTCAAGCTCAGATACTTTGGTCACCTAATGCGAAGAGAGGACTCTTTGGAAAAGACCCTGATGCTGGGAAAGATGGAAGGCAAAAGGAGAAGAGGACGGCAGAGGATGAGATGGCTAGATAGCATCACTGAAGCAATGAGCATGAAATTGAGCAAACTGAGGGAGGCAGTGAAAGATAGGAAGGCCTGGCGCAATATGGTTCATGGGGTCACGAAGAGTCGGACACGACTTAACGACTAAACAACAACAACAACAACAGAGAAACAGCTAGCACAAGTATTAAAAGATGACAATACTGTAATATCAAATATAAGCACCAACTCACTGCAAGAAACAAACTAATTAATGTACAGCACAGCTGCAGTTATAACTGAATACCTTGGATGCAAAATCAACAAACAAGAACAAAAACCAAACAGTGCACCACCAAAATGGAAGATCAGGTTGGAAAATAAGTTCAGCATGCTGAGATCAGATGCAAGCAAGCTGGAACAGATGAAAGAAAAGAAGCTGAAGAACAAGAACAAATAATACCTGATCAAGAAATATCACCTAGAAACAAAGAAGGTAAAAGAAGCACTAGAAATAATAAAGCAACAAAAATCAGCCATAGCCAAAAAGATCAGCAGATACGAAGCTCAGATCACACACTATAGGAAGAATCTCCAATTTCAGTCGAATCAGAAACATTTCTACCAATCCATTATTGGAGAGGCTGCAATGAACCAGCCAACACCTAACAAAGAAAAAAGAGTGAAGTTCTGGGTGGAGCTATGGGACAACCTAAAGAAATATAGCAAGAATGCAGCTTGGATAAAGGAGGTGGATAAGAATAAAAAAGAAGCTGAAATGAAAAAACTTGTAATAACAGCAGAAATGATGGTGAAAAGGGCAAGGAAGATCAAGAATTGGTCAGCACCAGGTGAAGATGAACTGCATGGTTTTTGGTTGAAACATCTGACTGGTCTGCACCCAGTCATTGCCAAGCAGTTTAACAACATACTGCAAAGAGGTGAAATTGAAGATTGGTTAACATCTGGCAAAACCTACCTGGTAATGAAAGATCCAACAAAAGGGGCAGCACCAGGCACCTACAGGCCAATTACTTCCTTACCAACAATTTTCAGATTGCTAACTGGTGTGATAGCTGATGCAGTCCAACACCTAGTTGAAAACAAGCTCCTTCCATCTGAGCAGAAAGGAAACTGCCCAAATAGCAGAAGAACAAGAGATCAGCTCCAAATTGACAAAATGATTTTGGAAAACTGCAAGAGAAGGAAGACCAACTTGAATGTAGTTGAACTGATTACAAGAAGGCATTCGACTCCCTGCCACATGACTGGATAATCAAGTACCTAGAAATAACAGGAGTCAGTAGAAACATCAGAAGCTTTGTGCAAAGATCAATGGCACAAGACACAGTTGCTGGTCAATGGTGAAAGACTGGGAGAGATTAATATCAAGAGAGGAATCTTTCAAGGAGACTCACTATCACTACTACTGTTTGTCATTGCATTGATTCCTCTGTCAAAAATACTGAACAAATCAGGCCAAGGCTATCAAACATTAAAAACATCTGCCAGGGTATCCCACCTCCTTTACCTGGACAATCTGAAGCTGTATAGAAAAACACCATGTGAAATGGAATTGCTGCTCAACACTGTCCAAATATACAGCCAAGATATTGCAATGGAGTTTGGACTGGACAAACGTGCCACCCATACCATCAACAGGAGAAAGATAATGAAAACTGAAGGAATCAAGATGCCCAATGGAAATAACATCAAAACTCTGGATGAAGAAGATCACAACAAATACCTGGGTGACAAGCTGACAACATGAAGCACATTGAAGTCAAGAACAAGGTTAGTAGTGAATACATCATGAGAGTGAAGAAGATCTTAAAGTCCAAACTCAGTGGAAGAAATATCACCAAGGCTATTAACACTAGGGCAATTCCAATTATTAGATACACAGCTGGAATAGTGGACTGGAAAGCAGAATTAGAAGTCCTGGATAGGAAGACCAGAAAAATAATGACAGTGAATCGTGTCCTTCATCTATGCAGCAATGTTGACAGACTCCACTTACCAAGGAGCATTGGTGGGTGTGGAATGTTACAAGTATGTCAGACAGTTGAAGAAGGGGGGGGGGGGGGGAGGCGTTAGAAGAATATCTGAAGGACAGTAAAGAAGATGCACTGAAGCTAGTACACCAGGAAGGTTAATGAATACTGAAGAGACCAAACTGGTCTACAAGAAAGAGCAGATGAAGAATAGAAAAGAGACATGGCAAAGCAAAGTATTACATGGCCAGTACACACACACACACACACGCACACACACTAGCAGGCAAAGCAGATAACCACAAAACCTGGCAATGGCTAAGAGCAGGAAAGTTGAAGAAAGAGACTGAGGGGCTAATTCTGGCTGCACAAGACCAAGCCTTAAGAACAAATGTATACATAGCCAGAATTGAGAAGACAGCAACAGACAGCAAATGCCGCCTCTGCAAAGAAGCTGAAGAAACAGTGGACCTCTTAGTTAGCTGCTGCAAGAAGATTGCACAGTCTGACTATAAACAATGGGATGACAAAGTAGCAACAATGATGCATTGAATATCTGCAAGAAATACCATTTTCCTGCAAGCAAGAACTGGCGGGACCACAAAACAGATAAAGTAATAGAAAATGAAGAAGCTAAAGTGCTCTGGGACTTTAGAATTCAGACAGACAAGCACCTGCCACATAACACCCCATACTTAACAATTGTTGATAAGAAAGACAAAAAAGTCTGGATAGTGACATTGCAATACCTGGACACAGCAGAAGAGAAGAGAAAGAACTGGAGAAAATCACAAAATACAAAGACCTGCAAATAGCAATAGAACAACTGTGTCAAAAGAAAGCAAAGATAGCACCAATAGTAATAGGCGCTTTGGGTGCAGTTCCAAAGCATCTGGAGCACCACTTGAACACCATCGGCATTGACAAAATTACCATCAGTCAGTTGCAAAAGGCAGCTTTACTTGGAACAGCTTACATCCTGCAACAATATCTTTAATATTATTAAACAACATCTGCCTATCCCAGATCCTTGGGAAGGACTCAATAGATGGATAAAAATGCCAAATCCAGTCTAAACATCTGGCTGACTGTGCAACCAACAATAATAATGTCATCTCATTCCGTACTGTCAGCCCATTGAAGTAGACCAGGTCAAGAAAGACACTCCAAGGTTTCCAGGAATGCTCTTTATTGTAGGATAGAATAACAGAATCTTGAAAATCTATCCCACCTTATGCTAAACAAAATCAAGGTGGGGTTACTCTGAATTTCTTTCTCATGCTTCCCTCTTTCTCAGGACTGTCTAATCATTTCTGCAAGTCCTCCCTTAACAGCGATATCATATCTTTCCCAAGGCCAGCTCTACATTCCTTTATATATATAAATCCTAGTCAAATATAAACAGGTTGCTAAAGTATTATTGACAAAGCTACACATATCTTTGGATAGTTTTTATGCTGCTTCTTTCCCTGACTCTGATTTTCTTTACCTAAATCTGATGTTATCTAAATAAGACCATGTTCCACTGTACTGAAAAAGGTTCATATTGTATGCTTTCTCTGGTATCTACTGCAAAATGGATAACAAGGACTACAAAAGGGGGGAAAAAAAACAAGAAAAAGGAAGTGTTGAAATAATATCACAATGCTTCCTTGAGCTGTATTCCTTTCCTTTGCATGTCATACTTTTTCCATTTCATAAGATATTCATTTTACTGCAACTTAAAAGCTATCTATATTCTTTTTCTATTCAGACTAGTTCATCTGTGTCATATATTCCTACTTTTTATATCCGTTCAATTTTAAAATTTAACATCTTTAACAACAACAACAAAATCAATACCAGGTATCTTTTTATCTTTCATTTCCTCTCTGTAATCAGCAATATCATGCTGGAAACAATGAAGGAACAGATCATGTAAAATGCAACGTGTTTGAAGACACAACACAACTTTTCATTAGGACTACCAGAACTAAAACCTGTTGGATATTTGTATCTGTCCAAAGTGTAGGGCGATTTCTTCTGAAGATGAGACTAAAGCTATTGGCAGCAATTATATTTCAATGATACTTTGTTGCATCAGCCTGGGGCATTGTTCATTATGTTAGCCTGCCAGCAGTCCAGATTCTGATGAGAAGGCCCTTCCCTATGTCCCAGCGGTGACAGAGGCATGACTGATAGGAACAAGGGAAAAGGTCTTCTCCGTGGAACTCTCTACCTCCAGGACGGCATGCTCTATGGTTCTCTTTGATTGATTGGTTACGACTTTCCTATTTAAGATGGCCTTCTTTCCATGGGCAGCATCAATTTTATTTGAATAGATCATTGTGGTGTCTGCCTGTTTTTATTAGAACATATACCTTGTTCTGTTTGCTTTGAGATTCTTTTTAGACATTACCTCATAGAACTCCTTGAAACCCACTCATATGGTGTGGTGTGGGTTTGATGTGCCCCTTCCAGACAACCTGCTCATATAAGGACATAAATGTTTTGTAAATAAGTAAGAATAAATACATTTATTGTTATGCCTGCAAGTCACTCATTGTTTTGTCCCTTTTTGCAGTTGGGATATAATTGCTTCTCTATTCCAATCAGACCTGAAACTGGAACTATATTAGATCCCAGAGGCAATGCCATCCTAAGCTTTTTTGGTGATGCTCCCCTTCCTCTGGATCAGCCTACCACCACCCCTACCCCCTGCCCCATATCTGGACTACCCTCTTCCATTTATGTTTTCAAAGAGATGCAAAAACATGGCTCTTGAGGGCATTTGGGGATGAGAAAGATTATCTTATTGCTCAATGGTAGCATGTCAGTTGGATTGCATTTTTCATGAGAGTTTCTACTTCTTAGTGTACTGTGCTGTGAGCTACTCAAAGTCTCTGAAATATAAGGGGAGGGGAGGGGAGGGGAGGAGTCCAATCACTAATTACAAAGCTTATAAAATTTCACTATATCACTTTACCTTGCATATTTAATGGGCCATCTCAACAAATATCTCATGATGCTTCACACGTATTATATGATAGTTGAAGGCTTTACATTAAAAAAAAATCCTAATTACTGGCTTAGTTTATGATGATGATGATGATTACAGAATAACAAGCTGCCTTATTATGAATAAAGACTGTGATTCTGTTTTTGCTTATGAGTTACAGTGGTACCTCAGGTCACGAACGCTTCTGTTCACGACAAATTCGGGTCACGAACAGCACTGTTCGCAAAATTTTGCTTCCGTTCGCGAACGCCGGATCAGGTGATGAACAGGATCCGCGGCCATTTTCCCTGCTGTGACACGTGGTTGTGGCTTCCTGTAGGGAGGGGGACTCTCCCTCCAAGCAATAACCACCTCCCCACCCGCCTTCCTGTCCTCCACGCCAGAAGTCGCCTCACGCAAGGTTAGTGTTCTCTCTCTTCGTACTGTACTTTGTGTCATATTTTTGTGGTTTAAAAAAAAAAAAAACCATATGGTTCAGAACGGGTTAACCGTATTTACATTGAACCTTATGGGAAAATTTGATTCAGGTCACGACCAATTCGGGTCGCGACCAGAGTCGCAGAACAAATTAAGTTCGTGACCCGAGGTACCACTGTATTTGTTCCCAGACATTTGTAGTTCTCTCCTCAGAATTTGATCTTGCCACTAGACAATAACTTTGAACACACAGACATGTGCCTTGGCTCACTTTTCTTGAGCAAAGGCCTTATTTTTGACCATTATTCAACCCACAGATGTCCTGGATAAATTTACACTAACTCCATATCTGGAGAGTTTTATTAAGTGACAGATGAAACCTGAAGGTAGAAATCTTTTCAAAGAAGTGATTTAACTGATCTCATAATAAAGATATGGCCCCATTTTTTTTTCCAGGGAGACTAAATAACTGTGCTCTTTTGCTTTTCAATGGCAGAAGAAAAAGAGGTAATAAAAGGTGCCAAAAGTGGTAGAAAGGTAGCTGACAGGACCAAAAAAAGCTGATTCCAGAAAAAGACAACAAATTCAGAAAGAGTTGGCTATATATGTATGAGCGTCTGGGACAGATATTCACTGAATAAGAAACCCTTTGTTTGAATCATGTTCATTACCTAAATCAGGAGTGAATAACTTTTTATGGCTAAGAGCAACACTCAGTGCCCCCCCCCCCCACCGCACAGAGAATCATACACAAAAGCGGATGAAACCAATAAACCTGCTAAGCTATTTTTGACATTTTGTAATACTGATTCTTATTATTGGGGACCTCATTGCTAAAACATCAGTAATAAAAAAGAAGGGGATCTGGAGGCCCTAGGCAGAGTGCTGCTTCTCTACATCTGATCAAGTTTCTTTTTGAGTTTCATATTTTGGCACAAATGAAAACTCCCCTTGCAATGCAAAGAGAAGCTGGGATAGAGTCCAATTCAGGCAGGACAATGGAAGAACAATGAACTGGGTGCCATCTCACCTGACATTGTGGTTCAGATCAAGGTTGTCTCCTACATTTCTTGGTTATTTTGCTTTAAGGAAAGATGGAAGCGCTTCTAGCTAGGTGGAGGAAAACAATGTAAAACAAACGGAGAAAGGAATAGGAAAAGAAATAAGGACTGAAGCCAAAAACAGATGGCTTGCAAAGATACGTTACCTAGGACAACCAAATATAGCAATAAAACACCATGGTCAGATGCCTAGAGACTATGATTGCACACATTTTAAAATGATTTAGAAGACTTGCTTCAGTCCTTGCTAAGCTCAGTACCTATTCTTCTATTCATTAAACCAAAGCATCTTTTTTAATCTTCCACAGAAGCCTTGTTTTTTGGGTGGGGGGGGTCAATTTTTAATGTAATTGTTAAATCAACCACACCTTTTTTCAGATGTTCCCCCCATACCTGCCATCTCATCCCAGGAAAAACACTGCCTGCTTTAAGTAATTGAAGACAGGTGCTACATTTTTATCCCAAAACAGCTTTTGTTAATCAAATTCAAAGTGATACACAGCCCTACTCCATGTGTATATATTCATTTTAGAAGTAGCACTTTATAGAGTAGCCATGAAGGCATTGGAAAAAATATTCAAGTTAAGTAATGTATCAACAATTACAAAGATCAGAATAGTGGAGGCAGTGGTATTCCCTGTGACACTTAATGGAAGCTAAAGTTGGACTTCGAAGAAGCAGGATAGGAAGAGTATTGATGCCTTTGAACTTTGGTGTTGGAGAATATTCCTGAGAATACCATAGACAGCCAAGAAAAACAAATGGATCATCAAACAAATTGATCCAGAAGGCTGGTGTGGATCTTCTGGGCTGTGTGGCCGTGTTCTGGAAGTTCTGTTTCCTAACGTTTTGTGATTTACTGAAGTCAATCACAAAACAGCATCGGTCACAGATGCTGGCGAAACATTAGGAAACAGAACTTCCAGAACACGGCTACACAGCCCAGAAGATCCACACCAGGCTTCATATGCCGGCCGTGAAAGCCTTCGACAATAAATTGATCCAGTGTTCTCACTTGAGGCACAAATGACCAGAGTCAAATTATCCTACTTCAGACACATTATGTGAATACAAAGCTCTCTGGAGAAGGTTCTAATTCTGGGAAAAGTAGAACGAAAGAGAATAAGAGGATGACCAGAGGCAAGGTGGATGGACTCAGTTACAATGACAATGGGTGCACCACTGGAAGAACTGAAGAACCAGGTAAGGGACAGATTGTCATGGAGAAAATCTATTAATATAATAGCTGGCACTGACTTGATGGCACATAATCAGTCTGATTAATGGACAATAAATGTGATTTAATTATTGATGGCAACCATAGTGAATTAAACCTTGTTCATGGGAATGGGAAAGAACTGTGTTTGATTTGCATTTTTAAGCAAAGGGACCTGATTTCCAGTTCCCAGACTAATATGCAGATCAGAACAGAATTACTCTTCGAATTGTGCACTTTTTGAAATATTGTGATGTTCTTGGCTCAAAAATAGCACTTGAATCTTGGTATTGAGGAAAGTTAATTCCCAATTTCACATTTTAATGGAATTTATTTTTAAAAAGCTTATATTAGGGAGCACTGAATAAAAATTAAATGTGGATAACATTTCATGCATGGTAAGAAAGTCAACTTATGATTGAACAATTACAAAAATTACACATTCTGCTATAGACTAAATTGTTCATCCTTTAATGCAAAACCTTGTTATCTGGTTTTATGAAAAATGACTAATAGCATTATATGAAATCATATTTTAGTCATAAGGAAAAAATGAATAAAGTTGGGTGGGGTTCATCTCTGGTGGAGAACATGGCATCTGTGAAACTAAGAACTTTTGAAGATATTTAAAGATATATTTGTGCTTCCAGGTTGCCCTGTCATGAGTACAGGTCACCACCTATTTCTGGAGGCCAGAATGGATGACATCGTCTTTCACTCATCTCCAGTCCACTGCAAATGCAACATTGCTCTTTATTTCCTGCTCTGAGTTGAAAGTTGCATTTTCCATTTCAGTCATCTCAAGCACTGCTGGCCAATTTGCCTGATGCACATTCTTCTATGCCAGTGTTTCTCAACCTTAGCAACTTTAAGATCTGTGGACTTCAATTCCCAGAATTCCCCAGCCAGCATGGCTGGCAGGGGAATTCTGGGAGTTGAAGTCCACAGATCTTAAAGTAGCTAAGGTTGAGAAACACTGTTCTAGGCAACCCCCTGAACTTTAATGGACTACTGAACAGAAGCAGGAACACCCTTTGATTTAAGTCAATGGTTGTAAGCCTCTAATCCCCACTGCAGCTATTATAGTACTGAGAATAAGTACTCTCAAAAGCTTAGTGGTTATAACACTTGCCTGACATGTAGAACATCACTCATCTGAAACCAGGCAGAACAACAACAACATTTTTTTTTCTTTCTCTGAGCCACCTACTTTTCTACTGTGCCTGTATTTTTAGTCCACAGTGCACCATTTCCCTGTTTTGTTTTTTTAAATCATTTCAGGTTTTTCCAGTGCCACTATGAAACAGCATTCTATGCCTCAAAACCTTTTTTTTTTTAAATTGGCTTCTTCAGTGCATATGCCAAATTGCTACTTCTGATCCATAGCTACAGGCAACATTGAACGTTATGAAAAGGATTGGTCATCACTCGAACACAGCATGCCTACTGCAGTCAATCCATTCTCTGCCGAAAGGTAGACTTACGTTGTCACAAGGACTAATTCTTTGCGGTAACAGGACTGTTATTCCAACTGTGATGTGACAAGAAGTACTGAAAAAACTTCATGAAGGCGATTAAGACAACAATATATTTTGTGGTCAGGGCTGAGTCAAAGTCTTAAAATATTTGTATCAGGCTGCGAACTTTGTCAGAAAAATAAACCTTCTTTAAAAAAATTACTTATGGTTATAAAATGCAACATAGATTACGGAAGAGAATTGAAGCTGATATTGAATATCATAAACACTTCATTGTTACAGACAATTCTCTCAGATATCTAGAGACTGTAAACATAACCTGTTTTACAAGATCTGCCATTAATTTCTTAAAAATATAATGGATATCCTGATGAATTTGTAATAGATAACCAAACCTCTTTATCTAGGAATTATGACACATTATTTGCAGAGAGGTACAGTATAGTTTTCTTCATATTACAACCAGCCACCACTACCCATAAGCCAATAAGGAAACATACTAAATATATTAGTATTAAATCAGAATATAGCATATTACTTTATTGAAGGAAATATTTGTAAATAATTTACTTTGAAAGTTATCCTAGAAAATGCCTTGTCCCCTAATCAATTTCACCACATTACTATTCAGTTTTACTGCATAATCTGCAAGTTTTCAAGGAAATATTGACATACAAACTACTTTGAACTTATTAAGAGGTAGTATAAAAGATTTGTAATGTACAGATTTTGTAATTACTGAAATCAGTCAGAAAAATATTGTAAATTACACTTTGAATTTACTGAAGTCAATCACAAAAATAGGGTCAATTACATTAATGTAATTTTAATAATGAAGATCCTCATTGTTAAGAAACAGGAATCAGAGACGAATACAGGTAGTCCTTGTTTAGTGATTGCCTCATACAGTGACCGTTCGCAGTTATGACAGTGATGAAAAAGTAGCTTTGTGACCAATCCTCACATTTATGACCTTCACAGGTCTGTAAAGGAGAAGAAAGCTGAAGTAAGATTGTAAGGACAGACATGGTTTCACTTTGTGACCACGTCACTTAATGACTGAGTTGCCAGTCCCAATTGTGGTCGCTAAATGAGGACTACCTGTAATGAAGTACAGCTCTTTACACTACAGGAATAGTGTGGATTCCCCAAAAGATAAATATTGGAACCAGTACTTTTTAATTTAGAAGATTAAAAAAATTAAATTTTCAGAAGACATAATTTATGCTATAAAACAAAACAAAAGACAACAGTGATCAATTCCAAAATACGTTAACTTTGTAAAACTGGGTGGGTGGGGATTTTGTTTAAACTACATTGCACATACTGATGAAAATACTAAATATATATAAAAAAGACTGAATACTGAAAGAGATAGAGCAATTCAAATTACAAAATAAATTCTAGTACAGGAAGATCCATTCTTAGTTATAGAACAACTCCTATCTAGGTTATTAAACATGGACCAGCCCACCGATCATGGTTTGACAGCTATGGACTTCCTTTGCAAACCTGGAAGCAAGTCAGTATATCAGATGCAAAACCAACCTTCAGTACCACTGTGACAATCATCATGGAGAGCATACTTTGCCAGAATTGTATCCAGGATATGAAGCCAAAACCAAATTGGATATTTAGGAGCAACTGTGCAGGAGCAGTGCACAATACCTTGATCCTAGAGGGTTAAAACAGATGAGACACAGTCAGGAGCAACAGAAGGCTGTTGCAGTTAATACCAGAAAGGCAGCAAAATTGAATTTCAGACTGAATATAGTTTATAACTTGAAGGAGGGAAAATGTTGTAAGATATGATCCTGATAGCTGAACCCTGATAACTGAAGGAAAAGAAACAGAAGTTGTGAAATTAGGCTTCTATTGGGGAAAGCAAACTAACACTTATAAACAGATTATATATTTGATGATTATCAATAACTAAGAATTATTGTTTAACTGAAAATCTCAGGCCGTATTATAAAGAACCAGCAGATGCTATTCACAGCTTCTGGTGACTGATTAAGGATCTGAATCGTGAAAACTGTGCAATTTAATTAAAATGACTTAGTGTTAAAGATGGTGCTCTGCTAAGTTAATAGGCATTACAGTGATAGTCAACAAAAGCAGACTGCTTTACAAAAATAAAGTGTGATATATCTCTTAGCTGGAAACCACTAAGTTCCTACTAATTTAATCTCTCTCTCTTTCTCTTTATGGCTACATCTGAGCCATGTGGTAAGCCTTCAACCTCTTCTAGTATAAGGACCTGACTGGAAGTCCTTTCCCAGCAGGAGATGAAGGAGTCAGGGCATGATAAGAAGTGAACTGGAAGGAATAAGATTGAGAAACTGATGCATTTCTCTAAAAATATAGCCCTAAAGGGGAATTTGTATAAAAGAATATCTCAGAACTAACCATTCCACCAATGCAATTCTGTGTACTAGAGTGTTCAATCAACACAACATCTTTATCTCCACAAACCTGAAAGTTTACAAAGTTGTGGTTATCCCTTCTCTCCTATATGGATTTGAGTCCTGGACTCTGTACCGAAGGCACATCAAACAAGTGGAGAAATTTCACATGCACACTCTCCACTCCATCTTTGGCATTCATTGGCAAGACTGTGTTTCCAACCTGGAGATCTTGGATTGTGCAAAGTCCACCAGCATTGAGTCCCTGATTATTAGAGTCCAGATGTGGTGGGTGGGGCACTTCATCAGAATGAACGACCGCCATATGCCTTGCCAGTTGCTCTACAGTGTAGTGGAGACTGGGAAGAGACTTCGAGGTCGTCCATGCAAGTGCTACAAAGATGCTGTGAAGGAAACCCTACACCTCTGTGATATCTAGCCAAGGGAACTAGAGGCTGTGGCTGCTGACAGAACCCACTGGCGAGCCCTGTACTATGAAGCCTCCACCAGCTTTGTAGACAGACATTGCCAAAAGCTAATAGAAAACTGTGAGTGTCGTCACAGAATAACATCCACAGTTATTACAACAATGGACTTCCAGTGCCCCCATTGTGCTAGACTCTGTGCTTCCAGCCTGGGACTGCAGAGCCACCTCCATGTCCACAGATGAACTGCACAACAACATGTCTTCTTTGAACCCAAAAGACTACCTATATATTATTTGTTCCATACATTAATCTGTTTCTCCCCATTGCCAGACATGTTTGATATGTATGTATGTACACACACACACACACTGCAACATTAAAAAGGAACAATAATAAAACTATCTTTTTAAAAATAGAATAAAACAAAACATCTGTCCTAATAGGCAAGTAGTAGTACTGAAGCTACATATTTAATTATATAGCAGTCCTTGCTTAATGACTGCCCTGTTTAGTGACTGTTCAAAGTTAAGATGGTGCTGAAAAAGTAACTTTATGTCCACTTCTCACACTTATGGCCATCACAGCATCCCCATGGTCACGTGATCAAAATTTAGGCATTTCATGACCAGTGGGTGTTTATGACCATTGCAGTGTCCCACAATCACGTGATTGCCATTTGTGCACTTCACAGCCAGCTTCCAACAAGCAAAGTCAGTGGAGAAGCTGGCAGCAAAATTGCAAGTCGTGGTCACATGATGTCTCACTTAATGACTGCATTGTTTAGTAATGGAGTTGCCAGTCCCAACTGTGGTAGTTAAGCGAGGACTACCTATAAACATATTTTAAATCTATAGAGCGTTAAAAAGTGATATCTGCAACAAATATTGCAGTATCCTGCTTAGAGTTTCAAGAAGGCAGCATGTCCTCTTCCTAGATAATCCATTCCATATGTTTTCCGACAGACATTCAATATTCCATGAAATCTTAATCCTCCTTGGTCTATTTGGTGGACAAGTAAGTTTTTTTTTTCCTTTGTATAACTGTGAACTTCGAGATCTTCCCCAATCCTGCTGGTATTTTCCTGTTGAATGACGAAAGGGCACTGTCATGATTAGTTTTATGTGGTTGACAAATGAACTTTTAAAAAAGCAATAAGGAAGGCAGCTACCAAAGAAAACTTGCTGTAATCAGCCATCTGCCTTTGGTACTTGTGAAGAATTCCTCATATTTCACATTTCTTTCAGGGATTTCTAGCTAGTGGCCCACTTTAGCTGCCTTTAATAACTAGATGTATAAGTGGTGTGGGACCTGCTGTGTGCTTCCTGTGAGCTTGTGATCAGCATTTTGCACTGACTGAGCACTCAGAAATGTCTCTTTCAAGTCACAGGAGGCAGCAAAAATAGGAAAATGTAGTTCTTCCACCTTGTTTGGAGGTTCAGTAGTAACCATATAATTATCACCCAACCGCAGTTAAGGCAAATTGGCGTTTCTGAACAGCATGTTAAATTTTCTCAATATTTTTACAGTGCAACTGTCCTATAACCTGTTTTGAATTTGAAGAAAAATGTGATTGTGCTGTGAATTACAACTGCGGCATAGAACCGAGCATTCCCCACCAAGAATAGTTATAAGTAATGCCACAACAGTAGATAATACTTTATCTGTTTACTTCTATTTTCCTTTAAAAGAAAATGAAGCCTTCATAAAACAAATCAAAACATTAAAGCCAGGGAGGAAATGAGGACAAAGGGGAACAACCTAAAGGAAAGCAGGTAGTGTGCCCATCAACAGGACGTCCTCGGAACAACAAAACAACATATGCTGAGCATTTGCTGCTGATTCAAATGCCCAGGCGCGTGTCCTTGTCTTTCTTCTTATCCAGATTTCCCTTCTGTTTTCTGCCTGCTATCTCTGAAATACAAGGAATAAATGTTGTCAAAAACATTTATTTCGGTAAGAGGAGACTTTAAACCAGTAATTCATTCTGATCCCATTGTGGGCTGCTATGAGGGAGTTGGAAAATAATTCCCATGCTGTCCAAGAATGTGAAGCAGGTTAAGTAAGGGTGAAGCTCTGTCCTGATGCTGAAGTCTATTTACAGAACCAGTTCTGACAAACAGTATTGCTTTGCTAGGACAAGTAAATAGCCTTTCAGTTTGTTTTGCAACCCCAGATTCCAATTATTCAAAAGATGTCTGGCATACATTTTCCCTCAAAATTATTTGTAGAAGAAAAAATTGAGAAGAATTTGTTTTAAATGCTAAGGCTTAGACAAGTAGATACTGTCATGCAAAAATGTTATCCAAAAGAGTTGTTAGTTAGCAAGATAAATACCGAGATAATGCTGTTCTTTGTTACTGTCAGACCACAGAATCACTGAAGGGAATCTGGAAGCTACAGCTGGTACAAAATGCACTGCTAATACAGAATAACACCAATACTTTGGTAGGTGCATTGGCTGCCAGTTGGCTTCCAGGTCCAATTCAAGATGCCATAAAGCCCTTTTGTGGCTTGTGTGCTTGTTTCCTGCAGAACTGTATTATACCTGTAGATTCTGCTCAACCTTCACTCTGGCTGGACAAACAGCTTGAGAATTCCCCCTCAAGATGCCAAAGGGGAAGGGTGTCTGTCCAGAAACAAGCTTTTTTGGTAAGAGGCCCTTCCCTGTAGAATAATCTGCCTTTTGATGCTAGGAGAGCTCCTTCTCTGTTAACATTCTGGAAAGCAGTGAAGATAGTACTTTCCAATGAGCCTTTGAGGTGGTAGATACAGCTTGGAGTCTCATTGGAGCCAGTCAGAGTGGGTTTGGATTTGGTATGGCTGCACAAAGATGTGGTTATCTGTTTTCTCATTTGTTCTTACATTGTTGATTTTTATTCTGAGATGTATACTGTCTACAATCTTTGGAGTAGGCAGTACACAAAGCCATGTATAAATTAAACATACCTCTTCATACAAAATGTTGTATAGATAAAAGAATGTTCCCTGAAGAAGTTATACAATGAAAGAATAGAAGTCATTTGACTACTATATTTAATGATATCTTGTTAAGCAGGGATTGTTTACATGCAAGGTGCTCATTGGTTTATTGAGTCCCTGGGACCAAGTTGGACCTGGTTTAGTATTTGGATGGAAAATCACTAGAAAACACTAGGATTGTAGGCTAAATTTTAAAAGTTGGGGGGGGGGGCATCCCAAAGGAAGGCAGTTATAAACCATTTTGTGTTGTTGCCAAAACGACATGAATGTGTCTCTGAAATCATTAGGCGTTGACTCAGCTTGGGGATGTTGCCATTGCCTTTATGTTTGTTGAAACTTGGCAGTTGTAGCACTAATGTAGGATAACAGTTATAGCACTAAGAGGTCAAAATGAATAAGTTAACTCACATTAAAAAAATAATTGGCCCATAACATTTTTCATACCCAAATAGGTGGGCTGGTGCTACATGTTCCCTCTGTTTAAATCAGTAATACATTTATATTCAACGTATATGCAGAAGATCTGCCTACTGCATAACAAAGGTATATACATAGACATACATAAGCACACACATACACGTATACAAACACACCCACAACCCCACAAGGTTTACATTCTAGGCCTTTCTCTCTCATCCTTTCAACTCAGTGGACTTTGGGCTGTTCTTTTCCTGGCCTTAAAAGTTAGAGACACCTGAACCACGTTTATATAACAGCTCTGGCTGGCTGGATAATTGTTGATTTGTACCTATCTAGCATTCTAAACAGCTTTGTAAACATTATAAGCCAGCCACCTTGAATGAATTGGATTCTGAGTCCAATTCAGTAAATCACTATATCTGATCCCTTCAATATAAGCTAGATAT
Organism: Liasis olivaceus; assembly: GCA_030867105.1. Taxonomy (NCBI): domain Eukaryota; kingdom Metazoa; phylum Chordata; class Lepidosauria; order Squamata; family Pythonidae; genus Liasis; species Liasis olivaceus. The sequence continues at coordinate 83,238,182 of CM061349.1, forward strand.
AACTGGCACAACCTCTAACTCCATAAACCAGAAACAACAGTTATTCTGCTGCAATTAAGAGTATCTGCAGCAGCCTGCACAAATAAATGAGACACCCATTGCTGCCACAGCTCGACAAAACAAATATGCTTGTGGAAATATTATTCAGAAAGTTGTAACCAGGAATTCTGCAGGACAGAGCATCACTGCCCTGATTCATAATAACTTCTCATTAAACTCAATGGGCCAAATCCATCTGTTGAAATACCCTGCCTGCACAATAGCAGAACCAATGAACTTGGTGCCAAGCAGTGAAAAGACTTCATCATAGAGCAATGAAACTGCACTGGAATAGTGTAGAGAAACTGTATATGTCATGGTAGATTGACTTGAACTTCTCTGAATGACTCTGTGCCTGCAAGCTAAACATCTTTGAACTATATTAGAGGTGACTAACTAAGAAAAGGGTACTGTACTAGCCAGTCTCTCTGGTGTCATACTAAGGACAATCTCCCCTGATGGTTTACCATGTTAAGAACAAATGATATATTGCTCACATCCCAAGCTATTCTTTTTCTTCTGGGTGCATTTGCTTCTGTATGCCAGGAATAAAAACTGCTGACAGGCTTTCTACCTGTCCATTCTGACCACAAGGGAAATTTAGATCTCCTAAATCACAGTTTCTTTCACCAAGCACAGATATGCTCCCGGGGATAACAGTTGACAAAAGATTTTTTTAAATACACTTGATGCAATGTTTTCTATTAAATATTATTAAATCATGATTTAACGTGTCAGTATCCCAGTACTAAAATGGCAATATGGCAAATCCATATAAAAAGGTGATTCTGTTATCAAAATTAGAATAGTTACATATTAATAGGAAAGCATACAACAACAAAAAACATTATGCATATCTTGGAAAAACAGGTATTTGTTGAAACTATTCTCTCTCTGGAGAAAATCCAAAGTGGTCAGAGTCAGCTTTAATGGGTGGTGACCTGCTTTAAAATAGAACTTCTTGGAAATACTCTATAATGCATATAAGACCAACAGACAAAGATTTATTCTATCAATGATCAGAACAATGGGAAAACAGTGAACAGCAAAATTGTGCTACAATAACATAGCATAATAAAGCCATGTTAAAACCATATATAATATTCTAATGACACAGCACGTAACCTAACTCACCTTGGTTATAATTTGTGTTCTTTGTTACTCCAGATCTACTACTGTAGTGATTTGCTTATATGTTTTTATAGCTGCAATGCAAAATTTAGCTACTTTGTAGGTAAATATACTTTGTACATTAGGTTTCTTATCTAGTAAAAGGAAGGTAAGAAAAAATGTATCTGATCATCCTAACATATGTTCCCACAAGGGCGAAATAAGAGACTGGCCACTTTGATAATATATGCAATATCACAAAATATGTTGGGTGGTTTCTATTGAAGTTGAATTACAGAGAAAAGTTCTCTCTCTCTCTCTCTCTCTCTCTCTCTCTCTCTCTCTCTCTATCTCTCTCTCTCTTTCTTTCTTTTTATTATGTTATTATAAATCTTGATACATTGCATTGTTTCAATATAGTAATGTTTATATAATGTGATTAAAGATTATTGACTATTATTTAGATAGCTTAGAGTATTGAAAACAGAGAAGAGAAAAAAGTGTTCTATCGATATTAATTACAATTTAGGATGTCAATATTACAAACATAAAATTATTTAGCTTTTTCACCCAAAGTTGAGTATAATTGCTACAAGTATAAAGTATTTGTTGTGTGATAAAAGTTTTGCCCTTAAGCTGATTACTTAATATTAAAGTCCCATTGGACTTGAACAAGAATTAAAATACCAAAAACAGTAGGCAGAAAGAAAGAAAGAAAGAAAGAAAGAAAGAAAGAAAGAAAGAAAGAAAGAAAGAAAGAAAGAAGAACAGAACAAAACAGAAAAGAAAAGAAAAAAGAAAAAAGAAAAGAAAAGAAAACCAAGGAAAAGAGAAAAAAATGATTGGGTTTCTGACTTGCTCCTTTTTATACATTTGCTAATTTGCAATATTTGTAGACATTTAGACCCCCTTAGAAACCAGACTGATTACATTTGCCACGCTACGTGATGTGTTGTGTGTATGGGAACCATTCTTGCTAAAATTTAAACTTCTGTTGTGTATATATGAGAAAATCCTTCTTGAGAAAGGAATTTTGGCTGATCTGCTACTGAGAACTGCTGTAGAACTTCACGTCTGGCTCTAAAAAAACGTCATGGCTGAGCAAGGGATATAAGTGTAGTCAAATCTCTACTTAGTTTCTATCCAGGTATTCTAAATATCCTTGATATAACATGAAATTAAACTAAATTCTTTCTGTTGTGGAAAACTCTTTATAATTTGGAAGCTTCTTTATATTCTAGGAATAGCAACTGGTCAGGAGGAAGGCCAAGGAAGGCATGTATAAAAATTATATATACTATACTCTAAATATATAAAAAGTATAAATAATAAGATACTATACATATATATGGTTTCTAGAGTTTGGATACATGGAAATTCTAGCAGAATGGAAACTTGTTTTTAATTTTTTTTTTTTTACTCATAAACTGAAAAACACAAGAAATAAATCATATAAAAAGTCATAAGTACGGCAAAAGGCTTGATGTTCAGGGAGTTAACATTCCATGGAAAACTAGTAAGTCCCACAATCAGCCAAACTGAATTTTGAGATCTATTACTGCTCGAACATACTGAAAAAATTGCAGTGGCTTAACTTCATCAGAGAATAACATATAAAGAAGTAGTTAGAGAAGAGTCACTGAGTCAAAGAGATAAATAAACTATCCCCTCTAACAGGACAGGATACAATTTCACTTTCTATTGTGCTTTCTAAATGGAACATTTAATCAGGGTTCATCATGTTAACTGCATTCACATGCTGAAGAAAGAAAGAAAGAAAGAAAGAAAGAAAGAAAGAAAGAAAGAAAGAAAGAAAGAAAGAAAGAAAGAGAGAGAGAGAGAGAAAGAAAGAAAAAGAAAGAAAGAAGAAAGAAAGAAAGAAAGAAAGAAAGAAAGAAAGAAAGAAAGAAAGAAAGAAAGAAAGAAAGAAAGAAAGAAAGATTTATACTAAAGAGACTCTAATCAATGAAGCTGAAATGTTAAGAATAAATTGCTTAAAACGTATTAGGGAAGGGTGCTTTCCGTACTGATATACCTTTTTCAATTCAATATAGATCTTAAATAGCTCTTATAGTTCAGCACTTGTGACAATAGAGCTGCTTTCCATCAGTTATTAGGAAGAGAACTACAAAATGGACAGGCAAACTTCACCATTTAAATTTGTTGATAGATTGCTTGGATGGGTCTTCCTGAGCTCTGTCTTGTAGCTGTCTTCAGAAGGTGAGGAAGCTATCTCCACATTACCTATGCAACTGGGAAGGGCTTTCTGCCTTGTCTTCAGAATGTATTTGTATCCTCTGTCATTGATTTTGGCTCCCATGAGAAAGACAGGATTTATTGTCACCCTGTGACAAGCCTTTAACCACACTAGGAAGACCCTAGTACAAAAATACGTAAATGCAACATTTATGAACAACACAGATGGATAAATAATTTATTTTAAAAACAAAGATATAAATAACATAAAAAATAAAGCTGTGATATCCATTCATTCCAACCATTTTGTTAGAATTATATGCCAAAAACCAACCAACCAAAAGCCTTATATGAATACTCAGTGAAGTAAATGCATTTGGGCTTACTTTGGGAAGAAGTTCTAAAACCAGAGCCTGTCTCCGAAATTCTCTGCTTCACCTTTTGACCTGATGGAATATGGAATTTCCAGATGATCTCCAGTTCAGAGTCTTATTATTTGAAGAGGATATGAAGATGGAACTATGTAATGCCATGCCTTCTCCCTGGTAATGTATCTCTCTAGCATCTTTTTTTAATAATAAGTTTATTAAACATTACAATTACAAAGGATAAAAACTAATACAAACTATAAAAAAATAAAAGAATAAAAAGAAATAATAGAAAGTGCAGAAGAAAAGAAAAAAATAGAAAAATAGAAAAGAAAGAAAAAAAATAAGAATATAGTAAAGAAAAAGAAAAGAAATATATAAAAAAATGGCTTCCCCCTTCATCACAATAAGTATAAACAATTTTAGTAGCTTATCACCTTTTCTTAAAATAAAACAAATGATTTTTCCCATATCTCATCTCTTATCTATAAAAAAATCCTTAAAGCCTCACTGTTCAGTCCTGGTCAGCAAAAACCCATTAAGAGTTACCAGAGATAACATATCTATTTTAACCTTGATCAAATAAACAAACTTTGTATTCCTTCCTTTTACTTTTAACAATCTTGATCTTAATCACTGCAAATAATGTCCTAGAACTTGATTTCTTTTCATTTTTTTTTTTTGTTCCTTCTCACAAAATCCTTCAAAATTTTCACAGGTCTCTTTTATAAATCCAATATGGGAAAGCTATCCAGGTCACTATTTTGGTTTGTTATTTAGGGATAGGGTTGTTATCCCTTTTAATTGTTAAAACATCAGCAGGTTTCATTTGTATATCTAATGTAACATCTTTCTCCATATTATTCTTGTAGCTTGTCATTTTTAAATCTACTTTCAAATCAGTCTTAGTCTTGTCCAGTAAAACCTGTTCCTCTTTCATAACATCTTTGAAACACAGTCAATTTATAGAGGCAGACACTCTTAAAATTAATTTCTGGGTCCATTGTTCACAAATATCCTTCAATATGTCCCATATTGTCCAAGATGGCGACCGCCAGCAAACGCTGGTCATTGCTGCTGTGCCAGGGGGTCCTGTGGTTTTGACCTCCCTCCCCCTGGGATTTATCATCTTTTAGGGGTGGACTGGGTGCAGAGGAGACTACGAGGAGGGGTTTTACCCCCTCTGGTGTGTCCTCTTGGGCGCAACCCCTGGACAGAGTGGCAGGGCGCAGGCAGAGCGTGACAGTTCGCAGTGGGGAGCAGCAGCCTCGGATGAACCTCGGGTGAGCTCCGGTCCGGCGTGGTCCCTGCATGGTGTGCCGAGCCCCCGGAGCGGAGAGCTGGTGTGGTGAACCCCAAGGGGCACCAGTGCGGCATGGTGCAGTGCGACAAACTTACTGAGCCCGCCTAGGCTTGGCGCAGCGGAGGAAGCCCTTGCGGACCTCGGTGTGGGTGGCAGCCTTTGGCGAACCTTGAAAAGCCGTGGCCCCAGGAGGTTTGCAACAAGCTGTGGCAGGCCCTGGTGAGCCCCAGCGTGGTGCGGCGCAGTGCGGGAAGCCCCAGCAAGTTCCACTACGGCGTGGCGAACCCAACGGACCCCGGCGCGGCACACCAAGTCCCAGGCCCAACGGGCCCAGCAAGCCCTCAGGTGGTGCAGCAAGCCCCGGAGGGCCCCCAGAGCAGTGCTGCGAGCTTTAATCAACCCTGGGACTACATGTTGGGTTTTGGAGAGCCCCAGAGCATCGCAGGTAACTCCAGGGATATGGGAATTCACAGGCGGCTGGGGACTTGGTGGTTTGGCGCAAGGATGCTGAGTGGGGTGTGGGGGCTGAGGCGGTGGTGGACTTGCAGGCCGGCTGTGGAGGATTGTTTGGTGCTGGAGGAGCAGCCAGACAGGGGAGCAGCCAGGCAGCATACAGAGTTACCAGCCCCTGGTTCTAAGACCAGCAAACTGGGGACTAAGAATCTGGCCCCCCCCATTAAGCCCCCCCCCCCAGGGCCAGTGGAGAACCGCAGGGTCCCTCCAGCATGAGTCTGGGGCTCCCTCCTGGGAGTGGGAGGGAGTCTGAGAGTGTATGAGGATACAAGGATCCACCTTCTGGGTGGGAGACAGGAGGTATGAGAGAATGAGTCGGAGGTCCACCCTGCCGACTAGTGGGGGAGGCTGTGCAGGGTGGCAGAGGGTATGGGGGAGTGTATGGTTCAGCAGGGGGTGGGTCCTGGCGGCGCCGAGAGCATGAGCTGGTGCGCCGGGGTGACCCTCCCTCACCGGTAAGCGTTTGAGTGTGAATGAGGATGATTGGTTGGATGGAGGGGCCCTTGCTTCAGACTGAGGACCTGGGAGGGCCAGGTGGGGAGGTATTTGGGCCCAGAACCCCCGGGGGCTATGTGGTGGGCTACTCCATCGAGGTGGTGACAGACAGGGGACGTTATGGCGGGAGCTGGAGGGTGGGCCATCTTCGGGGAAGACGCCCCTGGTATGTCTCACCAGTGGTGTGTTCCGGCCCTCCTGGCTCATTCCCAGGTCCTGGTCAGCAGGTTCGTAGGGGCCCTGGCTTCTGGCTGTTGCTGCTTAATGCCAGGTCAGTTAACAACAAGGCCCCCCTCATATGTGACTTGATCATTGAGGAGGGGGCAGACCTGGCATGTATTACCAAGACCTGGCTGGGCCCCAAGGGAGGGGTGCCCCTCTCGGAAATTTGCCCAGCTGGGTTCACGGTGTGGCACCAGCCAAGAGGCCAGGGCAGGGGAGGAGGGGTGGCTGTTGTGATCCGGGAATCTCTAGTGGCCTTCAGGAGCATTGGTCTACAAGTTTCTGGCTGTGAGACACTGTTCATTAGGTTGGGCTCCCGCGAACAGTTGGGAGTTCTGCTATTGTACCAGCCTCCCTGCTGCGTGGCAGCCTCCCTGTCTGAGCTGCTGGAGGCCATCGCGGGGCTGGCGGTGGAGTTCCCCAGGCTTATGGTTCTGGGGGACTTCAACCTGCCATCCCTGGGGTGGTCCTCAGACGCAGCTCAGGAGTTCATGGCTACCATGGCAGCCATGGGCCTGTCGCAAATGGTGCGGGACCCAACCCGAAACAGTGGCCACATGCCGGATTTGGTTTTCTTGTTGGAGCAATGGCAAAGTGATCTGAGGGGAGATTTACAGCTTTCCCCGTTGTCATGGTCAGATCACGTCTTGGTGACCCTGAGTTTCTCTTATGCCACCCCCCTCCGCAGGAGGCAGGACCCATGCGATTGGTCTGCCCTGGTGCCTGATGGACCCGTCAGGGTTTCAGAGGGAGCTGGGGGATATTCCCGTGGACCTGCTGCATGGTCCAGTGGAGGACTTGGCTGCTGCCTGGAATAGGGAGGTGGCTGGGGCCTTGGACAGGATCGCGCCTATATGACCTCTCTTGCCACATTGGCTCCCGACACTCCCCATGGTTTACAGAGGAGTTGAGGGTGATGAAGAGGGTTAAGAGACATCTAGAGCGCCTCTGGAGAAAGACAGAATCCGACCGAACACGGGTCAGAGCTGCTGTTAAGGCCTATATTGTGGCAATAAGGGGGGCAAAGCGCCAATACTTTTCCGCCCTTCTTGCATCTGCAGAATGCCACCTGGCGGCCCTGTTTAGGATCACTAGGTCCCTCCTTGGCAAGGGGGATATGGGGGTTCATTGCAGGGCCATGCGGAGGAATTTTCAGGGCATCTGCAGGACAAAGTCGCTCAGATTCATTCCAAGTTGGACTCCTAGCGTGGGGCAGGGACTGGGAAGATACCGGGGGACCGTTCTTACCCAGTTATCTGGGAACAGTTTGATCCTGTTTCTCCTGAGGAAGTGGACAGGGTCCTGGAGACTGTGAAGGCCACCACTTGTCATCTTGACCCATGCCCCTCCTGGCTGGTGAAAGCAGCTCGGGAGGTGACATGTGGTTGCATCCAGGTGATGGTTACTACATCCTTGCAGGAGGGGGTGTTTCCGGCTGCCTTCAAGGAGGCATTGGTGCACCCCCTCCTCAAGAAACCCTCCCTTGATCCCACTGTATTGGACAATTTTCGTTCAGTCTCCCACCTCCCCTTTTTGGGGAAGGTGGTTGAGAAAGTGGTGGCTTCACAGCTCCAAAGTGTCCTGGAGGAAACAGATTATCTGGACCCTTTCCAGTCAGGTTTCAGGCCCGGTTATGGAACGGAAATGGCATTGGTCGCACTTATGGATGATCTCTGGCAGGAGCGGGATGGTGGAAGTGTGACCATCCTTGCTCTCCTTGATCTCTCAGCGGCTTTCGATACTGTCAACCATAGTATCCTGTTGGGACAGCTCAGGGAATTGGGGGTGGGTGGCACAGTATTGTGCTGGTTCGCCTCCTTTCTTCAGGGCCGATCCCAATCAGTGTTGATAGGAAGTGAGAGGTCCCATCCTTGGCCCCTCCTGTGTGGGGTGCCACAGGGTTCAGTCCTCTCCCCACTCCTTTTCAACATCTACATGAAGCCGCTGGGTGAGATCATCCGTCACCATGGGATGAGGTATCATCAGTACGCTGATGATACGCAATTATACATCTCCATCCCTGGTGAAGTAAGTGATGCCGTGGCCGCCCTTTCTCATTGCCTGGAGGCTGTAAGGGTCTGGATGGGGAGCAACAGGCTTCGGCTGAACCCTGGTAAGATGGAGTGGCTGTGGGTTAATGGCTCCTCTGTATCCGGGACTTTGTCATCTTTGGTGCTCAGTGGGGTGGCACTACCCCAGACAGACCCAGTCCGTAATCTGGGGGGCCTCCTAGACTCACGGCTCCTGCTTGAAGAGCAGGTGGCAGCCGTGGCAAGGAGGGCCTTTGCACAACTTTGGGTTGTGCATCAGTTACGCCCTTTCCTGGATCAGGAAGCCCTTCGAACAGTCACTCACACCCTTGTTATCTCCCAGATAGACTATTGCAATGTGCTGTACATGGGGCTACCCTTGAAGAGTATCCGGAAGCTACAGCTGGTCCAGAATGCAGCCGCGCGGGCTATTTTTGGAGCCCCGAGAAGGGCCCATGTAACACCATTGCTCCGCGAGCTGCATTGGGTATCAGTTTGCTTCTGGGTCCAATTCAAGGTGTTGGTTATCACCTTTAAAGCCCTACATGGCATGGGACCAGGTTACCTAAGGGACCGCCTCTCCCCTATGACTTCAACCCATCCCACCCGGTCACACAGAGAAGGAATGCTTCGGACCCCCTCAGTAAAAGAACTCCGGCTAGCGGGGTCCAGAAGGCGGGCCTTCTCTGCAGTAGCCCCCGCTCTTTGGAACATTCTGCCCCCAGAGGTGCGATTGGCCCCCTCACTCCTGGCCTTCCGAAGGACCTTGAAGACCTGGTTCTGCCACTTGGCCTGGGGTGGAGGGGGGAACAGCTCAAGCAGGGAGATGGCTAGCCCCATAGTGGCCAGCTGTCCCTGCTCTGATTTTCCATCTTCTTGGATTTTTTGTTTCTAGTATTTTTAATTGTATATATGGGATGTATTTTATATATATTTATAGTTTTAATCTCTTTGTAACCCACCCAGAGTCCCCTATTGTAGGGGAGATGGGTGGGAGAGAAATCCAATAAATAAATAAATAAATAAATTTTGCTCCATTCTGTATAAGTAAGTCAAATTTAAGTGCTCTTCTTTAACTGTAATCTTTAGTTCCTTTTGGTTCCTTCTCCTGTCCAACCTTCACATTCCCATCCTTTTTTTTTTTTTTAAGAATTCAAAAGACCAGCATTTTCCCATGGGAAGGATTTTTATAATTGATTTCAAAATCTTAGTTCAAATCCATCTGGACCCTTAGTATGTTTGTAACATTCCAAAATCAACATTTGAATCATCCTTTTACTGTTTATTCCAAAAAAATAAGAAGAATTTTTTAAAGTCCTTAAACTTGTATTTAAAACTTCTTTCGCTAAGGATTGAAGGAAATTCACCCGATGTTTTCAGATTTGTTGATCCAAAGGTTCCTGATAGTTGAAAAGCAGTTAAGAAGCACTTTCCAAAAGTGATTAAGAAGTAGGCTCAGCGAACCTTAAGTCCATGTAGGCTGCATTATGGCTGTGACCTTGATTGAAATCCCTCAATTCCCAGCCACTTGACTCACAAATAAATAACAAAAATCTCAGTTCCCACAGTCTACTCATGAGGAGCAGCTGTCTAAAATACAAGTGGGCAATCTCACAGTCCTTATTTTTTCTGGAGAGACTTTGCCAGCCAGAATTCCCCATCTGGCCACCAATCTCTGCCACAATGCCATCCCTGCTGCTTCAGGGATGTCTAATTCTCCATGACTTCTCACTAGAAGTCTACATAGCTGTATAGTGCTGTATAGTATACTGTAACTCTTGGACAAAATACAACAGATACAGCAGAGCCTCTAAATACAGCCAACTTTTACCTATCCTCCTATCATTTGGTGTGGGCTAGGTGCAGGCTGGGGATGTGTTATATTATGGCTTTCTTGGAGAAGCATGATTTGTACTGCTTTTAAATGTTGGCATCAAACTAGACTGATATACTATGCTTTTCATCCTAGCTTCAGATACTACAGTGCTGAAAACAGTCTCTAGAAAGACAACTTAAAAATTCAAGTGCTGCTGTCTAAGCCTGGGAATGGGGATCCATCCTCAGTCTCTTGAACTGAAGAAATTGATAGGACTTCCCACAGAGATCTGCAGAATGACAAGAAGAGTGTAGAATAGGCTGAACAGTGCAGGCAGAACATGCCTGACTCTTTTTAAACTGGAACAGGAGCAGCTGGAATTGTGTTGACATCTGGGAGCTATCTGAACCGTATGCTTTGCACTGATACACAAGTTCAGTCTGCATATTATTTGAATGAAGCTATCATCACTTTCCATACCATTACAGTAAAGTACGATCCAGAGCTGTTGTGAGTTGGGTGACCTTATAAATTTGAATTATAAATGAATAAATAAAATAAGTAATGGATATACAAATTAGTCCTAGGGGAAAAGTTGCCCCTAATAAAAATTCTTAGTAAGAATACACGGGGACGCGGTGGCGCAGTGGCTTAATGATGCTGAAAGTTGCCGGCCAGAAATGGCTGACGCTTTGGCGGTTCAAGTCCAGCCTTCGCGTTAACAGGGTGAGCTCCTGTTTCCTCCCCAGCTCCTGTCAACCCAACAGGTCGAAAACTCACGTGAGTAGATAAATGGGGACTCTCACTCCCGTGGGAGGAAAAATGCTGGCAGCGCCTTGCACAGAGAGACGGGACCAGTTGCCGGTAAGCGCGAAACCGCGCTTGCCCGAAAAGGGCGCGAAGCAACGGAAATCCTGCCTCCTGCGCTCGCCAGCTGGGCTCTGCTGTAGGAAGGAGGCTCTGGCAAACCACTTCCGAAAAACAATTGCCTTGAAAACTGCAAGGATTCGTCCAGACAGTCACTGCAGGGTCAGTAATGACTGAGCACAGACAAAAAAAAAAAAAAAAAGAATACACAGATGTGTATTGCATTACAGATGTGTATTAGCAAAAACTAGAATCACAAAGAGAAGGGAATTATTCTTTACTATAAATAAAATTACTTCAGCTTAAGCACACTCAAGTTAATAATAATTACTGTGACAATATGCACAACTCTCATGTTTCATAATAAGATACATCACGTTAATTCCCCCCACCTTTTTTTTTTTTTGGTCTTATTATGGATCCTTTTGAAGAAACGTAGCCCAAAGAGATCACTAGCTACTAAAAGAAGAGCAACAGAACAGGTTGTAAGTTGACCTGAAAAAGCTAGTTGAAATATCTTCTGTTGATTACACTTAAAAACAGTTTGCTTAAACTTGAAAGATAGAATGCCAATACAGGAAAAGGACCTAGGAATGGAGTCCACAGTAATTCAAGGGTGAAAATTAGACAATGAAAGGTCAGGATTAATGAGAAAGGGATGATGCACAGAAAATATCCTATTCATCTAAGTTGTACAGCTATTTCACAAGCTATTTAGAGCACAAAGTCTCATCCATAATAGTAGCAGATCACCATAGATCAATCTATCATAATGGATCAATCCCAAACTGTCATAACTGTGCCACAATTCCAGAACAAGAACCTGATGCACAAAGAGCAGACAGCTTAAGGTTTTAGCTCAGCTACATATTGAATTAGTCATATAATATACATATATTAAACATACTGTTAAGGTATTAAAAACCACACTCAAGAAAAAAAAGGCATTTTTACAGATGAAACATGCAAAGAATTAAACTTGTCTTTAGGAATATGTGTGAATCCATAATGTAGAGCTATCAGATATGGGCTGCAAGCAACTGAACACCACTAGATCTCCAAAATCTCCATATGACAAAAAATCCCCAAAGTGGAGATTTAAGCTGCTGTATGCAGAAATGTTACCTTCCATTCTTCTAAAGACTATCACAATTATTTTTACACAAAAGTATATAACACCATGGTTGCTTCTATTTATAGAAACAATTTTTTTAAAAAAATATTTCATCCTTCCATGTGTGAGGGTTGTGCTGGTTGGCTCAGCCTTTGTTTGACCACATAATAAGGAACCGGAGACCTGCTTAGATGGCTCCGTTGCTGAGGGGGCCATTTTTCTTCTCCCTTCTCCTATGGTTTGCATTTCTGTTTTTTTACGGGTATTTATTAATGTTTTTTTTTAAATATTTCTTCTTTGTTATATCTGTCTTTTTATCTGATTGTTGTACTCTGCTCAGAGTTGCTTTGGTGAGATGGGGGGGGGGCTATATAAATTTGCTTAATAAATAAAATAAAATAAAACAAAGAAACAAAGAAATAAAGAAATAAAACCTTGGAGCTTCTGGCAATGTTTGCACATAGATTAACTATAAAAATCATTCAGCTTTGCAACTGCTCCAGAGGAATGGCACAAAGACAGAATCACTGCATTTCCTCTAAAGATGTGAGTGATGGTTCCTTATTGGTGAGAAATATCTACCTGCTCTGCTCCTATTCCTAGACTCCTAGGGTTAGGATCTCAGAGTTTCTACTCTTCTCCTTAGATAAAATCTTAAGGTTCCTTGTTACCTCTCCTCTATTTATGTGTGTGTGTGTGTGTGATTTTTGCTCTGAAGGACTGGCTGATTTGTCTGCTTGCTTGACCTTTTTCCTGACCCTTGCAAAAAAATGCAGCAAGCAGGACACCAATTAACTGCTGCTTTAAGTGCTCACCCACTGCCCAGTTTGCAGCAACATTGGCTGGCTTACGGAAGAGAAAATGAGGACTCTTAAAGAGAATTTCACAGCTGTCTGAAAATTCTTCTGATAGTTTGGAGGAAGAAGCTGGGGGCTGTGTAGAAAAGGCCTCAATTAGGAATTGGAGAATCATTTTCATTTTTTGATTGACACATTCATGCTCAAATGTATATCACCTTCTTGAAGAGAAGGAATATCTGATGGATATTGATCAATTATGGCACACCAGCAGGTAGCCCTTAATCTAGTTTTATGTAGAGCCTAGCCTATCCCTCTTCTGGCAGACTGGTATAAGAAGACACACACACACAATAAGCATCAGACAAAAGAGGCTGTTAGAAAGAGTGTGAATGGGTGGCTCAATCTGTGAATTGTTTCCTTGCACACCTCAGCAGGGCACACAGAATAATGTCTTAGCAACCAGTACTTTACTGTACTGTCTACTGGCTCTCTTCAGTGATCTTATCTTGCCAAATAACATCTTCTTTTCAATTAGGTGTGTCTGGAATGAGGAGGAGGAGGAGGTGGACAAGGAAGGGGAATGAGAAGGAGAAATGCAGAACTCGTATATGTGCCCTTTGGAATATACTGTTTACGTGCATTAAGAGCTGAAATGCAACTGAAAAATGATGTGGGTGAACGCATACAAAGAATTTGGCAGATAGCTCTTTGAAATTGATTTGGCTGACAGCACATAAAAATGAAATGGAAGAACTGTCTCCTTAAATTTACCAATCCAAAGCATCTGCCTTCCCTTTTCCACTTAACAATTCTGCTCCCCCAAGGGTTAGCTTATAGAGAGGTTTGCTTTTCAGAAGCTATTTCTTTTGTGCTTAATAAAGCACTCACACAAAGTCTGAATATTGAAACAGCTTGCTCAAGCTCTTTCCCTATACCTTTTCAATGGAACAAAAGTAACATGGATAAGGGGGTTACAGATTAAGCAAAATAAAAAGTATAGAGGCCTGTTTCTCCTTCCTTTCTATCACATGCTGTGAATATATATTTTATTGATTTTTTTCTTTAGATTTCTCCCCCCCCCCTTTTCCCCCCCTTTTCTGAGACTTTGGATCCTCTGCCTTTAATTTACTGCACTCTAAAATATATAGAGGACTGTGGGATTCTCCTTATAATGGAACAAAGTTCTCAAATCTGTTTCACAGTTATTGCAAATATTTGCATAGAAAAAAAATGTACTGAAACATAATGAGGCCCTCTTGCTTTCCAGAAAAATAATTCCCTGTATGTCTGCCGAAAATAATTCTTGATGAAATCAGAAGTGAATTCAATGAATAGAGAAATGTTTTCCTGACTAACCACAGAAGCCTGGCTCTCATGGTTGGCATATGTTCCAGCTAAAGAGTCTCTTGGGTAACACTGCATCCTACTATGACAGTTATAACCACCTACAGAACAGAGTGAAAGGCTTTTGTCAGTGTCAGCTGGCACTTAAGGCTCCTAGTTCTGGAACACATTATAACTGCATGTTTTGAAAGCATTCAGAAAAGCAGCCTGGCTTTATTCATGCTTCACCTGAGCCTCAAAAAATAAAATAAAATAAAATAAAATAAAAATGCTGCTGCTTTAAGAAATCTGCTCATTAAAGTTTAGCCAATTTTCAGACTGTAGCATCCTTTGTTTTTCACGCTCACACATAACTTTGAAAAAGATCAGTTTTAAGGACTATGCATGATCTGAAGTGCTTGGGAAGGAAGGAAGGAAGGAAGGAAGGAAAGAAGGAAGATTTTATTTGCTCTTAAAAAAAAATAACATAGATTGTGGCAAGTTGGAGGAGGGGCTATATAATGTTGTCAATGTTGCACTCACCAGTGGATGAGAAAGCTGATGTCTGGAAAGAGAGAAGGATCTATGAAGCCATCCTACACTAGATATCTCCCCCCACCCACCCCAAAAAAACCTACCACCAAAGAAAGTCCTAAATTAGAGCCAATCTATTTAATTATCTTCTGTTAAGATCAACAGAGAGGAAAAAAATATTTTAAAATGAAAGAACAATATATGAAAGGGAGAGAGAGAAAGAGAAGGTAGTACCTCCAAACTTTGCTTAATTTATCTTGCAAAGTTTTAGATGTGACTGGTGTTCCACCACATGTCTAGATTTTTCCCCTCACCTGCCCTGCATGGGTACATGAGAATATTTAGTTATGTGCTGAATGGATGTGGAAGGAAAACTCTCCTGTTTATGTTTTTTTCCAGGACAGTCTGAATGCATATTTACCAGATATATTTTACTTATGTTGATCATTATTCCATGCATAATTTTGCATGCAAGTCTGATTCTTAAGATTTGATTCTTAACATTAAAAGTGGCTTGATATATGCCTAGGAGGCTCCAGAGAAACTTAGGTAGGAGCAAAGGAGGACAGATTTCTATAAACAGGCAGAGTAGGAAATAATTGCAAAAATCAATTATATAAATGAAGATGCCAACTAGATAGCTGCAAAGAAATGCCAAAAACTCTCTATTGCTATCTGGTGGTCATCTGGATATTTGAAGCCCTAATGCCATATGCCTAATACACACACACACACACACACACACACACAGACATTCTTTGTAAAATCTTTTAATTAAAAAAAAATCTCTTCTCAACCGTATGGGTGGTATGTGTCTTCCTCAATCTCGAGTCCTCTACCAGAGGCCTGGGAGTTTGAGGAGGCTGCACAGTATCTTAGCTGTTCCTAGCACTGCACTCTTCT
This sequence comes from Liasis olivaceus, assembly GCA_030867105.1. Lineage (NCBI taxonomy): Eukaryota > Metazoa > Chordata > Lepidosauria > Squamata > Pythonidae > Liasis > Liasis olivaceus. Next base: position 83,253,815 of record CM061349.1, read on the forward strand.
GCACAGAGAGCTCGGATGTTGTTCCTGGGATCTGTTGGAGCCACTTTCCCAGCTTAGGAGTCACAGCCCCGAGGGCTCCTACCACTACAGGGACCATTTTGGCCTTGACTCTCCACATCCTCTCTAGTTCCTCCTTCAGGCCCTGGTACTTCTCCAGCTTCTCATACTCCTTCCTCATGTTGCTGTCATTTGGCACTGATACATCTATCACCACTGCTGCCTTCTGGTCTTTGTCTACTACCACGATGTCTGGTTCATTAGCCAGTACCTGCCTGTCCGTCTGGATCTGGAAGTCCCACAGGATCTTAGCCCTGTTATTCTCCATGACATTCTGTGGAATCTCCCATTTGGACTTGGGGGGGTCTAGCCCATACACTGTGCAGATGTTCCTGTATACAATGCCAGCTACTTGGTTGTGCTGTTCAGTATATGTTGTTCTTGCCTGCATCTTACAACCTGCCATATGTGTTGGGCTGTGTCTGAGGCCTTTTTGCACAATCTGCACCTTGGGTCCTGTCTAGTGTGGTAGACCCCTGCTTCTATGGATCTGGTGCTTAGTGCCTGTTCTTGTGCTGCTGTGATCAGTGCCTCAGTGCTGTCTTTGTCCAGCCCTTTCCAGCCACTGGTAGGATTTCCCAAGGCCAGCCACCTCAGCTATCTGTCGATGCTACATCCCATGCAGGGGATTTTCTTGCCATGGCACTTCCTCCACCGGAACTTCCTCCCATGTCTGCTGCTGCCTCAGGCATTCTCGCAGCAGCTGATCTTTGGGTGTCATCTTAGTGATGTACTCCTGGATGCTCCAGGTTTCATCCAGGACAGTGGCTTTGACACTCACCAGATTCCACCCACCCTCTTTCCATCTGGTGTTCAGTCTCTGGGTGTTTGACTTGGGGTGGAAACCTCCGTACATTGTGAGGAGCTTCCAGGTCTTCACATCAGCTACCTCCATGTCCTCCTTTGGGCAGCTCACTATACCGGCAGGGTATCTGATGATTGGCAGGGCATACATGTAGATGGCATCGATCTTGTTCTTCCCATTGAGCTGGCTCTTCAGGGTCTGTCTTATCCTTTGGTGGTACTTGGATGTTGTTGTCTTCCTTGCCTCCTCATTGTGGTTCCCATGTGACTTTGGGATACCAAGGTACTTGTAGCTGGTCTCTATGTCTGCTATGTGGCCCACTGGTAGTTCCACCCATTAGTCTTAACTACCTTCCCACTCTTTACTACTATCCAGCCACACTTCTCCTGTCCAAATGACATCTCAGTGTCCTCACTGTAGATCCATGTGAGGTGGATCAGTGATTTGATTTCTAATTTCCTCATAGCATACAGCTTGATGTCACCAATGTAGAGGAGGTGGCTGATGGTGATTCCACTCTTGAACTTGTACCTGTATCCAGTCCTCGTGATTATCTGGCTAAGGGGGTTTAAGCCTATGCAGAACAGCAGCAGGGACAGTGCATCACCTTCGTATATGCTGCACTTGATAGCCACTTGTGCAAGTTGACTTCCCGTGTTGTCTTTTACAATCCCATTGAGTTCTTGAGGAAGGTCCTTAGTGTACTGTTGACTTTGTATAGTGCCAAGCATTCACAGAACCATGTGTGTGGCATTGAGTCATAGGTTTTCCTGTAGTCAATCCAGGCTGTGCTCAGATTGGTCTGCCTAGACCTTGAGTCTTGGGCGACTGCTCTATGTATGAGCAACTGGTGTTTTGAGCCTCTGGTGTTGTTCCCAATGCCCTTCTGAGCTGTGCTCATGTACTGGCCCATATGGCCTTGTAGCTTGGTGGCTAGGATGCCTGATAGCACTTCCCATATTTTGGGGAGGCAGGTTATTGCCCGGTAGTTGGATGGTGCTGTTCCCTTTTGAGGGTCTTTCATGATCATCACTGTCCTTCCTTGTGTTAGCCAGTCTGGGTGGGAGCCTGCTGCTAGCAGCTGGTTCATCTGTTCTACTAGGTATTCATGCACTGCTGTTAGTTTCTTTAGCCAGTAGGTGTGAATCATGTCTGGGCAGGTGCTATCCAGCTCTTCATGTTCTTGACCCACTGTTGGATATCTGCTACTGTTCTGGATGATTGCTGTGGTCTGCTTTCAGGTCCTGCAGCCACTTTGCACTGGTGATATGTGTCTTTTCTTTCTCCAATATGTTCTTCCAGTATTGTTCAGTTTCTGCTGCTGGTGGCTTTGCTGTTACTGTGTGGCTGCACTGCAGTTGGAAGGACACTTTGGATGGTTCTTTGGAGAACAGGACATTTATCTTCTTGGCCTCTGCTTCTTTAGTGTATCTCCTTAGCTTGGCAGCCAGTGCTGTGAGCCTTTGTTTAGCAATCTCTAGGGCTTCAGGTGGAGTCAGGCCCTTGTATTTTTTCAGTAGCTGAGTCTTAATCTCCACACCCTTCTGTACTTCCACCAGCTGACTAACTTCTCTCCAAGTTGCCTTGATCTTAGCCTTCAACCTCATTTTCCACTGCTGTTCTTCTTGATCATGTAGCCAAGCATTTCCAAGATTACAGCAGCTATAGCATATACCAGTTCATTGGTTTGAGTTATGGTGGTAGTAAGGATTGTCTGGAGGGCTCTATTGGCATCTTCTAGCATACTATCTGATTGTACTTCTCCACTGCGCCTTGGTAATTGGTCTGAGGGTTGACTGTAGCTAGTTTATCCATGATCTTATGCCTCATATCAGCTGCTGTGCTCTGTAATGGAGGGGTGCCAGTGACGTTCCAGCTTCAGGTGTTGGTTACACATCCAGTTCTTCTTCCAAATCTGCTTGAGTCCAGGTTGTAATGTGTAGTCAGTCTATCTCAGGTTGCGAGAGCAGCTTCCTCTTTACTATATTGAAGTCTTGGGTAACTAATTGTTTCTTAGTTAGTGTGGATGTAGGTCTTCCATCCATCCATAGTTTCCTCATATGTTTCATATATCCCCTCTCATTAGGCCTACTGTTGTAGTAGCATTCCATTAATTCCAAGTTTGTTCCAGTAGCCCACTTATTGTCAGATTAACATCTGATGCGGACCTTGTTAATTCAGGTGACGTCCGAGCTGGCGTGACTTTGTTAGTTCGTGCCACTCTCATATTTGAGGTAGGCAGGTGAAGTGTTAGGGGGTCTTTGCCCAAGGACCTCTACTTGTAAGGTAGGTACCAGCTGGTATTTGAACCCCGGTCTCTTGCATCAAAGGCAGTGCTCTAACCACTACACTATCCAGCCGCATTAATATATATATAATTAAAAGAAGATTTTACAAAGATTTTTAAAAAACCATAGAAACATAAAAGAAATAGAAAAAGATTATAAAAGATTAAAAGAAAAAGTGAAGAATAAGAAAAAAAGAAATAGAAAGATATCTAAAGAAGCTACTTCCAATCTTCTTTGCAGCAGCTACAGACATAGCAATTTCCTTCTTCACTCTCCCATATTGCATATTATAGTTCTCTTCTTCCCATAAAAAACACTTTTATCAATAAAGCCTGAAGTCAGCAATTTATTTTTATCCATTTTCAGCAAAAGGTCTATAAAGGGTTTCCAGTCTTTTATAAAAGTAATTGTAGTTCCCTCCTTAATCAAACAAGTCAGTTTAGCCATTTCTGCAAACTCAGCCATCTTCACAATCCATTCCTCCATTACTGGTATTTCTGTAGTCTTCCATCTATGTGCATATAATAACCTTGGTACAGTTGCCATATATAAAACCAATTGTCCATGAGCCTTTTCTAGTTGAGTGTCCATAAATCCTAATAAGAAAAGTTCTGGTTTCATCTGAATGTTAATTTTTAAAACTCTCTGCATCACCCTATGTATTTTTATCCAGTATCTTTTCACTTTTTCTTAAGTCCACCATGCATGGTAAAACGTCCCTTCATGTTTTTCCCATTTCCAACAGTGATTGGAAGTATATTTATACATTTTAGACAATTTGTCTGGCATCATATTCCAACAGTACATCATTTTAAAAAAAGTTTTCTTTTTAATTGTAAGGCAATGTGAATTTCAGACCTTTTAATCACATTATCTCCCATTGATCTATTTGAATATTATAACCAAAATTATTGGCCCATTTTACTATACATTCTTTAACTTGTTCTTCCTCCATTTCAGATTCAACAAAAGTTTATACGTTTTAGCAATCACGTGTTCATCATTTGTACATAATTTGTTTTCAAATTCCGTTTTATCACATTCTATTCCTGGTATTTTTTAATCTGTATTAAATTTTTCTCTTAATTGTACATATGAGGACCATTGAAAACTAAATCCCTCTACAGTCCATTGTTCTCTTGATTTAATCTTAAGCTACCAATTTTCTTGTGCTAGCAAGTCTTTATACAGTATGTTAACCCTTTGTCTTTGCTCACTGTTTCTTTTCAATGAAATGCTTCTTAAACTGAGGCCAACAACAGTATTTTTGGGCATAGCCTGGGTTTGTACCTATTCCATATGGCATTCCTAATATAATTATTTTTAAAATCTACATTTACTTTAACTTTATCATGAGTAACCATGCCACCCAAACCTCAGACCATGATCTTCTAAATCTAAAAGTCTCTTATTTCTTAACAACAGCCATCCAAACCAAACAGCAGGCAGCGAAATACAATTTAAAATCAGGTAATCTCTGTCCCCCTCTTTCCTTTGCATCTTGGAGGATCTTATATTTAACCCTTGGTTATTTTCCCCTGCCAAATAAATCTGGATATGTCTTTTTGCTGCTGTTTAAATGGTGCATCAGTTCTCAAAATAGGTAGTATCTGAAATAAGAATAACATTCTAGGAAACACATTCATTTTTACCACAGAAATTCTTCACAACAATGACAACTGTAATTTTCCAACTCTTAATAAATCCTTAATGTCATTCCATATTTTTAACATAATTATTTTGAAATAACATACAATTCATGTTAGTTATAGTGATACCCAAATATTTCACTTTTTTTTTTTCCAATCTGAAAACCAGTTTTCACAGACAATTCGTTTTGGTTTTCCATATTTATGTTCTTTGTCAGTATCTTTGTTTTTGTTTTTTTTTCCTTATTAATTTTAAATCCAGCCAATGCACCAAATTCTCTTCATTTTTCCATTAATACATCTATCCCTCCAATGAGGTTTCTGTGGTTTTGCTTTTTTAACCAATTATGTTAAGCCCATTTTAGGGCTTGAGATATTTCCTGTCTCAAAAAGGTGGCAAGCTACACTGACAGTGTTTGGCAATCAAGATTATAGAGGACAGCAGAAGGCATGGTGTCCTGTTTTGTGGGATACAGGTGGAGAAACAAAATGAGATTAAATTGAAGAAAACCCCCACCCCACTGCCTAATTTAGCTCTGCCCCAAGTTCATTTTAGATCTGGGCCACAATGTGTATCAAAAGATGTCTCTCTGTGTGTATAGAAATAGAGCTATTACAGATACTTTTCCAAACCTGAGCTATTGGTATTTTTTTATTGCCTGCTAAAAAGAGAGGAAAAAAAATAATTCCAAGGATAGCTTTTAATGGATTATTTTGAAATGAGAGAAAAAAAGAAGTCATTGTGTTTTCACAATTGTCCTGCCAAAGTAAAATTAGCAAATTAAGATACAAATTAAAAATTCTCCTTCTCCCACTCTCTGAATGTGAAATGCTATGAAGAGGAGTTTGTGATGGCAGTATCTAAACACTGTGGTAATGTGAAACTATAAGATTAAAATAAATATAATGCGGCTTTAAAAACAAGTGTGTGTGGGTGTATTCATTTATGATCAAACACATGAATAAATGTATATATCTAGGCAGAAATTGTTTAACTACTTGGTGTATTTAAAGAACAGATTGGTATTTCTGAACAGCACTGGCAAATTTATTGTATGAGGCAAATTAGAAATTGAAATCCAGATTTTTTTCCCCATTTAATTTCAGGTAACAAGAAATGATGCTGTTGGAACTTGCAGATTGATAGAGTTGACTCAGAAGAATCCTATGAATAGGGAGCCACGCACACTTTGAAAAAGATTTAGAAGTGCTTGGATCTCATACAATCACAGCAATTCTATATTGGGCATCAAAACACACCCCTCCCCCATCCCATTTTTCAAGCTTTCACACAAGCTTGAAAAAAGATGCCACTGCTTTGAGAGTTGAATTAATTTTTATGAATTTATTCTTTAAAACAGCTACTTTAAGGGATGATGATGATGATGATGATGATGATGATGATTTATTAAACTTGTATGCCACCTGATTCTCAAAACTCTGGGCAACTCACAACAATCAAAGAAATTACAATAAAATCAATAAAAAATGAAAAATAAAGATAAAGATAAACGATGGCAAGCATGATGAAGTGAGAGGTCTCTGTAATGGTATGTGGGAATGACCCTGGGAGACAAAAGGAAGGAAATCTGAGTCCAAAGGAGGGGTGGAGGTGGAAAAAGTAACTCAGAAGGGAACTTCCCTAGTTTTTGGGAGAGTAAAAGTAAGGAAGGAGAGAGGTTCTTTCAGACTTGCAAGATTCTGTTACTGTAACCTTACAATTAAAGGTAGTGTTAGTTGGTGCTTCTTGTCTGGAGTACCTCAAAGGACACTCTCCCTCCCCCTCGCTGAAGGCCTGGGTGAAGAGTCTTCATGGCTCTTCTAAACAACAGCAGAGTGGGGGCCATCTGGATCTCGGGGGGAACCTTGTTCCAGAGGGCAGGAACTGCTACTGAAAAAGCACATTTCTGGGATCCTGAGAGATGACATTATTTAATGGAAAGAACCCAGAGCATGCCAACCCTGCAGGATCAAATTGGCTGGGCAGATGTTATGGGAGATAGGTAGTCCCTCAAGTAACCAGGCCGTATGCAATGTAGAATATTAGGAATAGAATGTTCTATTTCCTACACAATGTTAGACCACTTTGAGTAAGACAGAACATCCTGTCCTGACTTTGGGAGACTTATACAGCACAGCCTCCTTGTCCTAGCTTAAAGATGTCCCACTTATTGAGGGCATGTCTTCACAACAGAGCCTCCATCTCATTGCCAGCTTGCTGCTTAGACAAGTTGTAATGTGTTTGAGCAGGGAAGTGGTGTGGAAAGTCATCAACTCTTGATGACTTGATTCTCATAATTTTTTAAAAGAGAAAAGGGATTACATTACAGAAATCTTGATGACGAGGTTCATTTTTAGAACACTGTTTATCCCTTGGTTGCTTTCTTTAACACTGTTTTAACAAATATCATGAAATTTTATAACCAGAATATAAAAGAGTCAAGTTGGCTCATAAATACTCAAAATGCAATGCAACATTAATGAAATCTAACACAAAACAAGGCACGCGATAATCAGCATCTTCATCTGGCTCTTTTTCCAAACAGGAATATTGGTAATAAATTAATCTGGGACCATGTCCTCTCAGATGTAAGTTCTTATTTCATACCCTGCTTTCCTAAAGTTACACAGTGAAAACTCAGCTGGTCCTAATTGCTCTCAACTGACTTTTACTAACTGTCATTCAACTGTAATAACTGTCTGTCTTTACTACAGTCATTTGGTCTGTGATAAGGCCACTCTTATTCACAGCTTAATTGTTGATGAAAAGGCTGCTCTGGCATGCATTACTGAGACCTGGTTGGGGCAGGAGGGAAGGGTCCCCTCTCTGAGATATGCTCTGCTGGTTTTCGGGTATGGCACCAGCAAAGACCCCAGGGGAGGGGAGGAAGGGTGGTGGTGGTCATCCAAGATAACTGGGGCTCTTCTCCTCAGATTGCCAGGTGCGAGACACTATTTATTAAGTTGGGCACTAAGAAGGAACATTTGGGACTGTTGCTAGTGTACCAACCTCCCTGCTGTGTTAGCAACCTCCCTGCTTATGCTGCTTGACTCCATGGCTGGGTTGGCGGTGGAGTTCCCCAGACTTATGGTCTTGGGGAACTTTAACTTGCTTTCCCTGGGTGCAGGGTTGGAGGTAGCTCAGGAGTTCATGGCCACCATAGCAGCCATGGGCCTGTCTCAAGTCATCCAGAGTCCAACACTTAATAGTGGTAATACTCCCAACCTGTATTTCTTTCAGAGCAGTGGCAAAGTGTCCTGGATTTGGGAGAGATATTGGTTTCTCTCCTGCCATGGACAAATCACTCCCCAGTGAGCCTCCAATTCTCTGGCACCACCCCCCTCCACAGGAAGGCAGGGCCTATTCAAACAGCCCACCCCAGGCAACTAATGGACCTGATTGGGTTCCAGAGGGTGCTTGGGATTGTTCTGGAAAGTCTGCTACTTGGTCTGACTGGAGGCCACTTGGAATGGAAGAGTGGCTGGGGCTTTGGATCAGATTGTGCCTGAATTGCCTCTCTGTGCCCTTGGTATGTGGAAGAGTTGAGGGAACTTAAAAGGGCTTAGAGACACCTAAAGCTGGTGAAAGACGAGGAGTGAAGATGGCTGAACACAATCTAGAGCCACTATTAGAACCTCTTGTGGCATTAAGGGTGGCAAAACGTAATTATTTCTCCCCTTTATTGCATCTGCAGATAGTTGCCCAGCGGCCCTATTTTGGGTGATTCAGTCCCTCCTTGGAGGGAATTATACTGAGGTTCACCTACCAGGTTGCTGTGAAGAATATGCTGTACCTCTAGCGGATAAAGTTGCTCGTATTTGCTCTACGTTGGACTCCAGCCTTAAGGCAGAGTCTGTGGAGGTTACGGGGGCTAAGTCTTGTATGGTTATCTGGGGGGAGTTTGAGCCCATTGAACCTGAAGAAGTGGACAGGGCCCTTGGAGCTGCTAGTTTGGCCACTTGTGTGTTAGATCTGTATCCTTCCTGGCTTGTTAAAGCTGTGCAGGAGGGGATGTGGATTGGGTCTGGGTGATGGTTAATTCCTCCTTGAGAGGAGGGGTGGTTCCACTGGCTCTTAAGGAGCCTGTGGTGCACCCCCTCCTCAAGGGGTCATCACTCAACACAACCAACCTGGACAGTTTTTGTCCAGTTTCCAACCTTCCCTTTTTAGGGAAGGTTGTAGAGAGAGTGTAGAGAGTGTAGAGAGAGAGTGGCCACATGACAGCTTCAGAGGGCCCTGGATTAAGCAGATTATCTGGACCCCTTTCAGTCAGAGTCCAGACCAGGGTTTGGGACTGAGATGGCATTGATCGCACTCTTGGATGACCTCTGGCAGGAGCAGAATGGGGGTAGTGCATCCATCTTAGCTCTTGACCTCTCAACAGCTTTCAACACCATTGATCATGCTATCCTTATGGACCGACTTCAGGAATTGGGAGTGGACAGCACTGTGTTGTGCTGGCTCTCCTCTTTCCTCCAAGGTTGGTTCCAGTTGGCATTGATAGTGGGGAGAGATCCAGCCCACAGCCCCTACTTTGTGGGGTGCCTTAGGGCTCAGTTCTCTTGCCTCTCCTTTTTAACATCTACATGAGGCCACTGCGTAAGGTGATCCATCAGTTTAGGGTGAGGTATCATAAATATGCTGATGATACCCAGCTTTATATCTCCACCCCAGGCCCTCTGAGTGATGCCATGTCCCCAGTGCTTGAGGGCTGTAGGGTCTGGATGGGGCGCAATGGGCTTCAACTCAACCCAAGCAGGACTGAGTATCTGGGTATTCTAGAGACAAGGTTTTTCCATCTTTGGTTCTGGATGGGATAGCAGTGCCCCAGACAGACATGGTATCCAATCTGGGGGTCCTCCTGGATTCATGGCTCCTGCTTGAAGAGCAGGTGGCAGCTGTGGCTAGGAGGGCCTTTGTACACCTTTGGGTGGTGCACTAGTTGCGTCCATTCCTGGATCGGGAGGCTCTGCTCACAGTCACCCATGCCCTTGTGACCTCTCACTTGGAATACTGCAATGCACTTTACATGGGGCTGCCCTTGAAGAGCATTCAGAAGCTTCACCTGGTGCAGAATGTGACTGCACGGGTAATGAATGGTGTCAGATATGTGACACATATAACACCACTAATGTGTGACCTGCATTGATTGCCAATGTGTTTCTGGGTGCAATTCAAGGTGCTGGTTGTCACCTTGAAACCCCTGCAATGACACCAACTAAACTTTACCAAACAACGTATTATTATACTTGAATTAAGGCTTGCCAAATCCTGTTGAACACGATTGTGATTGTATGAATGGATACAATAAGTTATGGGTGAAATGCCACCCCTAATATGTCACCTATTCTAGAATAGCAGTATAGACATTAACTGTTTGTTTTGATAAAACTAAATTCCGTCATTCACATTTTCTGGAGACTTCATTAAAGCTAGCCTTATCTATTTAATTAAAAGCAAACTTCACTATACTGAGGCAAACAGATTAACATAATATGTTTCAACATCTCCTGGGGAAAGAAAAGTATTTATCTTAACCATTCTAATTGCTGCAGTTACATTTTTGTCCAAATCCAATTGGTACTTGCAAAAAAGTACAGATATGACAGATACAAGAGAACAGTAAATAGCTCAACATTTAGTTACCCAGATGAAGCATGTTATTTAAATGTAAATGCATTGTTATTCTAATGAAGAGAAATTATTCAGATAGCACATTAATCAAATACTGCAAAATTCTTTGTGGAATTATATTGATTTCATAATCTAATGTATTATACTTTAAAAAAAATCGTAACAGAATTTTTGTTACATGTGTTTAAACAAGAAGGATTAGTACCTTGACTATATAATTAGGCAGAGTGCATGACAAACACTGTTCAGAGCTGATAAACAAAAGCTTAACTTAAAAAATGTGAATATTTCAGCCTACGGCACTGTAATTGTCAGTCTGTATGACATGTGCAACTACCTCTCCTTACATCAAGTGAGAGCTGGAAAGCTTGATTTGGAAGTCTTTGCACACAACTGTCTGCATAAATACACCTTTGCGTGGACATCTGCCAAACATGAAGTTTGAGCCTTTCGTTAGCACAAGTTGGCCTGGGCAATGTTATTCCTTGAGTGTCTTTTCTCTTAAATTAAGCCAACTGTTCAACAGCAATGTAAGACAAACCCATACATTGTTTTCACCTTGAATAATGCTTCACATTTAAAAAAAAATACAGGAACATAGAAAGAGAAGCCTTGGTTATCCCCTGTTCTCCAGAGCTTGGTGTCATTTCATGCTGGGTGTCTATGAGTATATGTCATGTGGTGAAATGACATCCCATAACACGCCAGAAGCATATTTTTCTTTCTGTTCCTCTCTCTCTAGACTCATCTGTCCATCCATCTCACCTCCTCTCCTATCTCTTTGAAATATAATAGCTGCCTTTTAATTTTGCTCTTCAAAGATGGCTTTCATAAAATAGACTGTAACTAAATATATAAAAAAGAAGCCACTACACAAAGCATCAAAGAAACAATAGCATATAAACATAGTAATAGTAGACTATTTTTAATTTACATGCCGTTATATGTAAGCATAGTAGAAGACCTTCCTCCCCCACCCCCAAGGTAATGAATAAAATGAAACAATGCTATCAAATATAGTTTTTAAAGAAAACAAAACAGCAAAGCCCTAAATCTCAAAAAATAATGTGGAAGTCAGGAGTGATCTAGGAAACTTAATTTAAACTAAGCAATGGCACAGAAAAAATTTGGAAGTTTGCCTTAGCTTATAATATACCTTCTCCTACCTTTCATTCTGTCCTATTGCCATGAACATATGTTCAACTCACAAGAGATTGGCCAATCTCTATAACTTAATTGCCAATTGATCAGAGAAGCCAGCTATTTCAGCATCTGTGGGTTTAACACTATTTGTCATATATATATATATATATACACACACACACACACACACACTACAATTCTTCTTTATAAAAAATAGATGCTGAAATAAACATTATCACAACTTCTAATCAGAGCTATACATTTCCTGTATGACTTTATTTGTTTATTTGTTTATTTAAATTTATTGGCTGCACAACTCCAGTGGACTCTGGGTGGCATACAAAACTAGATGTCTATATCAATAATAGAAATAGTACAGGTAGACCTTGCTTACTGACTGCCTTGTTCAGCGACTGTTCAAAGTGATAACAATGCTGAAAAAATAACTTTATGGCCAATACCCTCATTTGCGACCTTCGCAGCGTCCCTCAGTCATGTGATCGCCATTACAGTCAGTATGCGATGCCCTGTGCCTGATCTGTTGTTTTTCTTCCCCCCCTCCCCCCCGCAGAGCAGAGAGTTTGGAGAGGAAGGGATTACAAGAGAGCAAACAGGCACATAATGGGGAATCCATATCAAAAGTATCAACACATCAAAAATGTATTCCCCATTACTTGGAACCAAAAGCACACTTGGGGCTGCGAGCTATGAGTGTGCTACACAAACAGCCCGGTGTATTCCCCATTGTGTCATGCTTGCTCTCTCTATATCATGCAGCTAAGCATTGCTAGAAATTAAATAGCGACTTGCAAAGGAGATAATTTTGTCATCAAAGCCAAGATCCATGCACTAAATTATTTTGTCTATCCTTTATTGCAGATGGGCCCATATCAGACCACATTATTGTTTGTTTTCAGCTTATTAACTTATTAATGTTATAGTTAATATTAATAGTTCTAAAAAAACTATTGTAGAAACAATTACTGTTGTGTATCTGGCTCTGTTTTACTGACCAATTCAGAGACTCCTATCCACTACGCTTGCTGCTAATAATGATAGTTATTGTGGTACATACTTATTTTCAGAGGTCTCCTTATGCTGCTGTAAGTTACATGAATGACAAACAGGTCCTGAGCCTCACTTTTGTACCTTCCACAGTTTGCACTGCCAAAATTTAGCAGCCTACCACTAACTAATGGTGGTGTGCTTTCCTATCAAATTTCAGCAGAAAACTAAAATGGATGTCTCTTACTCAAATGATTTCATTACATTAAAGCACATCTTGAGTGACCCTCAGCAGTTGGGGGGAAAAAGGGGGGGGGGAACCCACATGTCTATAAAAAGTGAGAAAATGGATGGATGGATGGATGGATGGATGGGTTAGGGTTAGACAGGGAGACTTTTTTCCAGGAGTGAAGGAGGCTGAGATAAACTGGGCTGAAAGAGAAAGCAGCCCAAAGGAACCAAAATAATGTCCATGGCTGAGACAACTTCAATTTGGTTCTTTCCAGTTTTAGTTCAAGACCTTAATTATGTGTGCATCAATTACAAATGAGTAAACATTACAAATCAATTAGAAATTAGTACATATAGGTTAGATGCACCACCTTCAGAAGTTTCTGATTCATCTTAAAAGGAGCTAAGCAAAGATACATACTTGTTTCCCTTCTTTTCAATTTTATATTAATTCCATCATTCAGGCTGTATCTAAAAATGAGTTTCACCCACCAAAGCTGCCTAAAAAATCTATATCCATGCACTCTGTGCTAAAGATGCAGTCATCTTACTTCTGACAGAGTTGGGCCTAAGGTGGAACATACAAGCCTTAGCAGCATTTTTCAGAGAAGAAAAATTGACCATCAACTATTCCCAAAACAAAGGTTGTTTTATTTATAAAGAAGCATGCTGTTAGTATTCATCATAGCTATGCTACATACCCCTGATGTATCTTAAATGGTCTTCTACATTGGGAAACTGTCCTTCCCTATAAAGAGGCTCATATGAAATCTTGACAATTGAAGTAAGGTAAAATTAACCTTTATGGAAGGAGCTTTGGCCTAATCAGATGATTTTTTTTTTTTTTTTTTCTGGGAAGAAAGGCATACTATGGTCTCTCATTCCATAATAGTTAGCTTTGAGAGATCCACCTTAAAGAGAAAGCTACAGAGCTTTGACCTGGACTACAGGCTACAGAGAAATAGGAGTAAAACTTTTCACTATTGTAATGCCAACTCTGTGGTAGATCTTTCATACTACCTCATTACCTCCTTTCCATCTCATAAAGATGAGTGTTTCCATGGTCTAGATCAGTGTTTCTCAACCTTGTCAACTTTAAGATGTGTGGACTTCAACTCCCAGAATTCCCCAGCCAGCAAGAATTCTGGGAGTTGAAGTCCACACATCTTAAAGCTGACAAGGTTGAGAAACACTGGTCTAGACTTAGGGTTCTACCATTCAGTTTTTGGAGGGAAGGTGTAATAGCATTTCAATCCGAGATCACCTGTGCCCATTGGGCCAGAGCAATCAAGACAGTATCTCATGTGTTGCTATTGTTATCCCAGAACAATGGGCTTGTTGGTCTGGTATGCAAAGCCAATCACGGACTGAGAGTAGAGACTGATTTGAGCTTAATTGCACAAATAAAGAGTGCCAGTAGAAAAATATCCTAAAGCAAGCACACCTTCCCTTTGGGTAGGCTACTTTTTATACCCCCCCCCCCCCAATAAAAGCAGCAGTCACAAGTTTCTAAATCACTAATCACAGCCCAGCTAAATGTCACACTAGCCTGAGATATTCAGGAAGAAGCCAGTATACTTGCAAAGTTCCATCATTAATAAACAGCTTATCAGCTAAACTAAAGCTTGGCAAGCAACAATAGCCTTCAAAGCATTCCCATAACAAACCTGCTTTATTGCATACCTCTAAGACTGATAGCGGATATACCCGGGAAGAGCTCCAGTCTTATCTATTAGCCTTTGAAACACTCCACTGATACACTGCAAAGCATTTACAGTTAGGGGGCTAGGGCAGTTAGGGCAACTGGTTTCTGTTAGTCTCCTAATTCCATGTCACATTTGCTAATCACCTACTGTTCTCTGCCTCGGCAGGGTCATCCAGAGAACAAACATGGAGAAAGTTTGGTTTTTCTTGTCCATCACTGCGGTGCTCTCTACATCAAACCTGGAGTTCTGAATTAATAACATCTTTACTAACTAATCTTTAGATTGGCCAGCAGTCACAAATGCTTTCTTCTAGCTGGCTGATCAGTCTCCAGAAATGTCTAGAAGGATGTAATGGGTGTAAGAGGGCTCTGGGTTCAACGCTGGAAAGATTTATTAGTTGATTTAGTCTTATCTGGACATGATTCATTATTCATTTGATTAAGCATTTGGCTCTGAACTTTTTATTTTGGCTTTATGTGATTGTGTTGTACTGGTTTGATCTTTATTTATAAATAAACTACTATTAAATGCTTAGTAGTAATTGTTGTAAGCCACCTAGAGTCACTTTGTGTCAGGCTCAGCCCAAAGAACTCCTCGAGACAGTACAGATCCAGTTCTACTGCATTTATTAGCTTCCACCTACAAGACAGAGTCTTGCCAGATTGAATCTAAATTTCCCAAGCCAGCAAGCAAACACTGCAAATTACTTAGGGTGGTGCCAGTCTCATCCTCTCCACCTTCCCACACTCCTTCTGGGGGCTAAGGAAATGCTTATCTCCCTGAGCACAGCCTTCACCAAACCATTCCATCACACTTTGTGTGAGATGGGTGGCATATAAATGCGAAAAATAAACAAACAAACAAATAAAAGTTATATAGTATTATTAAAGCTGTAACTATCCTCCATCTGTAATCCAGAAAATCCACACCTGCAGAATCTGTGCCATTTAGCTATTGCAACATTGTATGCAAAGAGTAAATTTGACTGTATGTTTTAGATCAACTCTTCATCTGACTTCTCCCCATTCTGTGTGGATATTCTGAAGTAGTGTGACTGCTTAATTTGATTAACAAACTTTGTGCCACCGGGGCACTAGCACTGAACAATCAAGTTTCCCAATTGTGCAAAACACCATGAGCCATTTGAAAAAAACTTTATTGTACAGTATTTCCTGGTCAACGTGGAGAGGTCAGAGTGGTGGGGCAAATTCAGAATGCATAATCACCCTTGATATTTACAATTTTGCAACATGTGACGCACCCAGTATGTCCCCTGCAAATAGAACCATCGTTGTGCATTATTGTATGCACATTTTCTTGTCTCTGTGTTAACTTGCCTTGAAATCTGTCCTTGAGTACTTCATTCTATATTGGTAAAGGAACACTGCCCCATCAGTGAAATTGCTTCCATTTGTTTTGTTAGGCACACACCTTTGTTTATTTGTTTACCCAAGTTCCGAGAGCCAGATAGAACTTGACATGAGGCTTTACTTGCTAACAGAAGTTTTATTGGCCAAGAAACATTCTGGATGGCTCAGTCAACACCGTGGCAAGGCGTTGAGGAGAACCATACTTCCAAAGCAAAAAAACAGAGATTTTATAGTCGTTTACAAATATAATCAGAAAGTACATCCCCTGATACCCATACAAGGGATTTTTGGGATGGTCTAAGGTGGGAGAAAAGGTGGATCTCAGAAAGAGAAAGTTAGCTCAACTCTCTTCTCCTCTTACCAAAGAAATGCCTACCTCCTTATCTCTCCCTGGAATGCAGGGCCCCTTTCTTTGCAACTTTTATTGAGCTTGTACCAGACTAATTGCTTATTCGAAGACAATCAGGCATTCAACAAAGAGATAAGTTGGGGGGAAAGAAACGCTGTGCTCTTTACGAAGCAAGTTAACCCTTTATAAATAAGATAGAGTGCACCGCTACATGCATGCTTTTAAATTATGTAAAATATATAGAGTAAAATTGTGTATTAAAATAATGCCCTTCAGTTTTAAAATGCATTATATCAGTGTCAGAATAAGCTGCAACTGACAGTTTATTTACTCAGAGCACAATGCATTACAGAGATTGCCCTCCGCAAGCTCTTTGACCTCTAAAAACGTACAGCATGTTTCTCCTCCTTTTAGAAAGGGGGTTAATACATATAGGCTCAGAACTGCAGCTGTCAAGAGCTGACAAGCTAATCCAGTGACCTCATAGGCATATGATTTACACTCAGTGGTTATCTTGTCTACACTTCTGGGACAGGGTTTAGTTCAAGTATATCTGGGCAATCTGTGCAGTGTTACTGTTGTAAGAAAACTTGTTATTTTCTAATGTAAATGCATAAAATAGAAAAGCAAAATATGCACGTCCACATGTATTAGAGTTATGAAGATGTGCCTATTTTGGTTCCACATGTTCATCTAACATAGAACATATATTGTACTTCCAGATTTTGCACCTTGCATGCTTCTCATGCATTTGTACCATTATTTGTAGTTTAACCCTGCCCTTTAATGTATCTGCTGACAGATAGACATGAGAACAAAGGATGATCATGAATGAAGGTCTTGCTGCATGATAGGGAGATCTTTTCTCTCACATCCTATCAGCTTAAAGTCTTTTTTTTTTTTTTAAGCTTTAAACATATTTTTATTTAATGGCTCTTTTAAATAAGAGAGGCAGTTTACAACTCACTGGCCATTCATCACCGTCATCCTAGATTCAAAGTACTTTTGCGAATAATGAAGTCATAACTTTGGCAGTGAGGGAGGAGTAACAAAGTGAGTGAGTGAAAGGGGGGGTCCCAGACCCACCTGCTTTTAGCTCTGATGCCCCTGCTGCTTGCAAGCAGCTTAATCCATTTTGGTTCCCATAGGGGAGAAAAATGTCTTCCTACTCCTGCTTAATAACACACACACACACACACACACACACACACTACTTTAGCCTCTGTATAACTTTTAAAATCATTTCGATGTTCCCAGCTATCACAGAACCACATGATCCAAATACAAAATAAATATCTAAGTCAACCAAGATGTGATCATGGAGTAAGTTCCCAATATCAAAGTAGATGGAGCATTTACCTGGTCTCAAAGAAAAGGAAAGATGTTTGAAACAATCAGTTGACCTCTTGCCTTTCTTGGGAATATTTATTTTTTAAAAAATACTTAATTGGATAGGAATGTGATCTTGCAAGGTAGTATTTCTCTAGAAACGAATGTAGATTCAATTAATTAAAACCCATATGAGTGATTATACCACAAAACTAAAGACATTTCTTTAATTAGATGACAATTAGATGTTTGGGTAATCTTCCTCCTCAAAATACTTCTTTCAGTTTTTGTTTCCAGGGAAGATTTATACCCCCACAGACAATGGATTGTCTCTGAGTTTTGTTCACTTGTCAACACAACTTTGCTCTAGCTCACTCCACTGAAGGGTATATCTTATTCTGAGCTCTTAAATGGCTGCAGTAAGATAAAGGAGATAAAAACACTCTACCTTCTTACTGTAGTAGCAGCAAAAGTACTTTTCTGGATGCAAATAGCAAGACAGTATGGCAAAATTGGGACGCAGTGGCATAAAGGCTTAATGACACTGGAGTTTGGCAGCCAGAAATGGTTGGCACTCCAGCGGTTCAGGCCCAGGTCCACGTGATGGGGTGAGCACCCGTCATTCATCCCCAGCTTCTGCCCATCCAGCAGTTGGAAAGCATACCATCTGCGAGTAGATAAATAGGTACTTCCGTTTCGGTAAGAGGAACCAGCGGTGCTTTGCATGGAGACCGGTGCTGGATCCGATTGGCAGAAAAAAAAAAACGCTGGACACTGGACATGACTGACACAGTGGGTGGAAAAGATCATCAGTGGAAGAAAGCCCTGATGAGATGACTCCCTTGCAACCACCGCTGGCCACAGTAGAGTAGGGCTGCACTAATTGTAATTAGAATAGGCTTTTAATTTGTAATTGTTAAGTTGTATATATATGCTGTACTATGTGAGCCGCCCAGAGTCCCTCATTAGGGGGAGATGGGTGGAGATAAATTTGATGTAATAATAATAATAGTAGTAGTAGTAGTAATAGTAGTCAAAACATTAGTCCAAATAAGCATACTCCGAAACAGACATTCAGATGAACTCTTGGTGCTTCCTCTTCTTAAATTACAGACACAATTTAACATGGGTACATAAAGTATTTACTTTATGGGAATCTCTCCCCACCCTTCATGGATTCTTAAAGCTATGTCCACTAACATACAGGACTAGCAAGTTAAAGAATTGTATCCTATAAGGACTGTAACCTAAGTCACATACCAAGAAGGCATTTGGCTTGAAAAAAATGGGAAAATGCACTTGTCAGAAAGATAAAAATGCTATCATTTTGGACTACAGTTTGATCTCAAACTGGTGTGATACAAATGCTTAAAAGTAGTGAATGAGCTGCAGACTGAGAATGCTAGTCATCTGTAGCATTCCCAGTCTGTAGCTCATTCACTGCTTCTAGCACTAATAGAATGATGGTCAAATGTGTTTGACTGACTTGGCAGACAATGGAATGGAATAGGAAGAGGCAATGGATTCTATAGCCCAGAAGAGCATAATACTATGCAAATCCTTCAAAAGTGTACTTGAGAATGTATAGGAATACATACCAAGTACCTCCTTTGAATCATTAAGTTAGCCACATCTTTTTCTAGGCTCCCATTACAGCTTTAGAAGCTACTCTCAGTAATCTGTGCATGCATGTGCTTGCACAGCCACTTCACTTCATTTTATTTATTAGAGTCATGGACCCCCCACCCCCAAAAAAGAGAAAACAGGGTTAAACTACAGAATTTCCAGGATAAAAAAGCATATTCCTAGCAGAAGCTAAGGATACCTGCATTGTGTTCAGACCCAATGGTTTCTGACTGATATTGCTATGGCAAAGAATTTAGCCACCAGATTTGTTGGTTAATAGGAAGCACATAACTGCCTATTGGGGCCAGTCCCAGTAATCTGTGATATGAAGAGAGACTAACTGTCCTCCAAGGGTGATAAATAGGGCATTTCAAGAGTACATGTGTGACTGTTTCAGTATCAGTGTCTGAACATATACACAACTACTCGGTTTAGGGGAAACTATTGAATCTCCCAAACAATACCACTGAGGCCAAAAAGTCTAAGTGTGCCAGTGTAGCTGTCCTCCTATATGAGGGCAGAAATATATAATAAAAGTATTTGGAGGTAATGAAAGGTGAGCACATGAGCTTAGTGTTGGAAAGGCATGAGATGTTAAATCTATTCCTTTCCAAAGCACGGTCAAAAATTTTGTCCTTGATTTTGCTCCAGGCTTTGTCTAAGCCCAGCATAGAGATTGGGGAGTGAGCTCACAATGGTCCAGATCTGATGTTAGTGGTTATTCCATGGGGAATTAGTTCACCCCCAGGGATTTGTTGGAGCCAGTCCTTTAAACAGAGACATATCCAGACTCTAGCCAGAAAAGTGCATTTGCGACAGAGTGAGATCTCAGAAAATTGGATTGAACTCCTTCTAACAAAAGGATATAGTTATACATACAGCCAAGGACTTAGTTCTTTAGCTTTGTGGTGTTTAATTGCTACAGGCACATATTTGTTTCCCTTACATCCCATCCCTCACCCCAGAACAGAGGAAGCGTATTTACCCAAACTATTATAACAGAGCAGCAGCTTTTATTTATTTTTAAAGGAAAAGAACAGAAATGATTCCAGCAGCAAGAACTGAAACCCTGCAATGCAATCACGCTGCCATTAATCTTCTAAGCAGCTCCATTCACCACTGGGATTTGGGCCAGCTCATAAGAGCTCTGCTGGATAAGACAAAAGGCCCGTCTTGTCCTAGATTCTGTTTTCATTGAGGCAAGCTAGATGCCTATAGGAAGCCAACAAGAGAACATGACTGTAACAGCCGCCCAGAGTCCCCCCGTTGTAGGGGAGATGGGCGGGGACAAATCAAATAAATAAATAAATAAAATAAACAGGCACTTTCTTGTTATTAAGATGCATGTTGCCTCTGGCCTGGAAATGATGTATGGCCATCATCATGTGTAGGAGTCACTGATATTCTTAATCTCATGAATTGGTCTAATCCCTTTAAACTTTCTTAACTAATGGGCATCACCATACCTCATGGAAGATATAGTGATGCCCATTATACAGATGTCATTATTTAGCCATTATTTTAGTATTCTGTGCCAAAAGGCAACTTTTTATCTATCTTGACTCTCCCAACACTCAGTTTCTTTAGATGATTCTAGCATTGTCTGAAAAAGGGGGAAATTACCTCAGATACAATTTGTCCACACATAATTTTATACCAACTGTCAGATAAAACATTGCTAAGCAATCAAAATTCTGCATAGAGCCTTGTAATTTCTATTTACGTGGCTCCTTTTCTCAAAAAGAACATAGGAGCAAAAGGTACACAGTGTGTTTCGTCCTCAGTTCTTAGGAAGACTAGAAACAAGATGTGAAGCCCACATTTCAATTATTTATTTATTTATTTATCAAATTTATATCCCATCTTTACCCCAGGAGCATTTCCCTACCCCAATTTTCCCCTATAACAATATTCTTGTGGGATAGATTGGACTGAAAGAGAGAATGACTACACCAAGATCACCCAGTGAGTTTGCATGGTTGAGGGCAGACTGAAGCCTGGATCTTCCCAGTCCTCACCCAGCATCTTATCTACTATAGCACCCTGCAGCTCCCCATAAATCACAACCATGTTTTACTATTCAGAAGTCCTGTTGAGTTCCTGTTGTGTATAGTGGGAGAGGAAACTTGTGGCCTTTCAAATAGTGAATTATCAATTGAGTCCTGAGGAACTGTCTTGTCCCGATTACATCAACCCGTTCCATCCAGTCCGGCGGGAAGGGCATGTTATGGACCCCATCGGCTAAAGAATTTCAACTAGTGGGGTCCAGGAGGAGAGCCTTTTCTGCTGTTGCCCCCTCTCTGTGAACAACTTGCCCCCTGAGATGAGATTGGCCCCCCTTCTTCTGGCCTTCTGGAAGAGCATCAAGACCTGGCTCTGCCAACTAGCATGGGGATCCAATGGAGGTTTGCAGCGTTGGGGGTGGTTGGTGGCTTGAGGAATTTATCTCTGTCTTTTAGTTTTGTATATTTTTGTAAAGATTTTTATAGCTTTCTTTTTGTAAGCCACCTAGAGTCACTTATACAGTGAGATGGGTGGTGCAAAAATTTGATCAATCAATCAATCAATCAATAAAATCTCCCAACATCCATAGCTGTCATGGTTGATGTTAAGGAATCTTGGGAATTGTATCAGCAACATCCAGAGATTCTTAGATTTCCCTCCTTTGATGTACAGGATTATATCTTAAGTGTCCAGTCTGGAATGCTGGTCTTTAGCTGTAACTTTGCACTATTTTTTTTTACAGGCAGTGTGGGAAAGCATACATGCCTGCATGAGTGATTTTCCAGATATGAAATTAGTAATATCAGAAATAGCTTTGAAATTATTTCAAAATAATCTCTTGTCTACATTCTTTTGTCTCAGTGATTCCCTCAATAATTATTTCTAAGGGACAAGAGCTAATTCACTTAGTAATCATTTCATGACCACATATTTCCTAAATTAAATAGTACATTTCCAATATTCAGCCTGAATGTGATGTATCATTAGTCTAATCCTATGAAAAAAATGGTAAAACTCAAAAAAACACGTTCATTTCTGTGATGACCTTTTCTTTGTGGAAAAGGAAAAAAAAAATCATTATCATCTGTTTTTATGCCACTTGAGGTCTTAGAATTATTTGAACTAAGATGAGAACATTCTGCTACTCCAATGGGTAAAATATGAAAGATGCAACATGTGTTCTATTAATAGTAAAAATATACATTTTCTGTTTACTGAGCAGAAATGCTAGATGCAGCAAATAAGAGCTCTACTGACCATTACAGTACTGACCTCTTGTAACTCTCCACCCTATTTATGGGCAGAAAAATGGGAATAATATTTCTTTGGATTTCTCCTGGGAAAGGAGACATTTTTCCAAAAGTTTCTTCTGTTGGGACTCACCATTAGCAATGGTAATGATTGATTATGATGATTACGTGCCATCAAGTTGTTATTGACCCTTAGCAACCACACAGATAAGATTTTCTCCATGATGATCCATCCCTAACTTGGTCTTGCAGGACTTCCAGTGGTACACCTATCACCACTCTAGCTGAGTCTGTCTATCTTGCTGCTGATCACCCTCTTCTCTTTCCTTCCACCTTTCCCAGCATTAGAGCAGAAAAGCAGTGTAATATAACAGCTAATTTTTCCTTGATGTTTTCAATTTTCATTTTGCTTCCACTACACACAATGACAACAAAATGTCTGTTTGGGACACAAAGAAAGAAAAACTGCATCAACCACAAAACATTCAAAGAAGTGTACGCAAAGACTTCTTTATCCTGTTTAAAATTGTGACTCAGTTTTTCAGTGAACGGAGTCAGCAGCAGAAATGACAGCTCTATGGAAGTGTTATGGAAGTGTTAAGTTCAGGGACATTTAATGCAATCTTACAAAAGTGATATCCAATTCCACTGTTAGAGATTAATTAAAAATAATAATTGCAAAACTCAATGTACACCAAAACTATCAATCAAATGTCTTATTAAAATAAATATGTATATTAACTTGATTTTAGAATGTTGAGCTATCAATTTGATATTTTTTTCATTTACATGACATAGAAGCATCTTCCTCTCTCTCCCTCTTTCACACGCACACACACACATCTGTCTCATCCATGTATGATTTGTTCCAGTAGCCCACTGGATTATTGTCAGATGTCTTGGTTCCCGAACATCTGGCACAGACCTTGTTAATCCAGGCAATGTCTGAGCTGACATGACTCTCTTAGTTCATGCCACTCTCATATCCAAGATAGGCAGGTGAAGTGTTAGGGGGTCTTTGCCCAAGGGCCCGTACTGGTAAGGTAGATACCAGTTGGGATTCAAAACCTGGTCTCCTGCATCAAAGGTGGCATTCTACACTATCCAGCTACTCTTACGAGTATGCTATAAGATACCAATAAAGCCCTCACAACAATCCCTACTACCACCATAACTCAAACCAATGAACTGGTATATGCTACAGCCACTGTAATCCTGGAGATGCTTGGCTACAGTGCACCCACACAGTAACAGCAGAACCACCAGCAGCAGAAACTGAACAGTACTGGAAGAACATATGGGAGAAGGAGAAGACACATAACACCAGTGCAAAGTGGCTGCAGGACCTGAAAGCAGACCGCAGTAGTCTCCCAGAACAGGAACCAATCACCATCACAATAGCAGACATCCAACAGTAGGTCAAGAACATGAAGAGCTGGACAGCACCTGGCCCAGACATGATCCACACCTACTGGCTAAAGAAACTAACAGCAGTGCATGAACACTTAGTAGCACAGATGAACCAGCTGCTAGCAGCAGGCTCCCACCCAGACTGGCTAACAAGGAAGGACAGTGCTGATCATGAAAGACCCTCCCAAGAGAATAGCACCATCCAACTGCTGGCCAATAACCTGCCTCCCCACAACATGGAAATTTCTATCAGGGATCCTAGCCACCAAGCTACAAGACCAAATGGAACAGTATATGAGCACAGCTCAGAAGGGCATTGTCAGGTTCAGCCCAAGAACAACAATGAAACAGTCCAGTCCAGTGTAGTTCCTTTATTGCTTACACACTATAGACAGAATCTTGTCAGCCTAAACCTATCCTAAAGCTACTAGCAGATTAGTCCCGTGAGAGTCTAGGGAGAGGCTAGCCTCAGCCTCTTCTTCTTCTCACAGTCCTGCTGTGGGCTGAGAAAGTGCTTGCCTTGCCCCTTCCTCTGGAATGCACCCCCTCCCTCCTGATAGCCTCGATGTCTCATATCAGTCTCCTCCTTGCCTATGCCTTCCATTACAGGCATTAGGAACAACACCAGATGCCCAAAACACCAGCTGCTCATACATAGAGCAGTCGCCCAAGACTCAAGGTCTAGGCAGACCAATCTGAGCACAGCCTGGATTCACTACAGGAAAGCCTATGACTCAATGCCACACACATGGATCTGTGAATGCCTGGCACTATACAAAGTTAACAGGACACTAAGGACCTTCCTCAAGAACTCAGTGGGACTGTGGAAGACAACACTGGAAGTCAACTCAAGACAGCTCGCACAAGTGGCCATCAAGTACGGCATATACCAAGGTGATGCACTGTCCCCGCTGCTGTTCTGCATAGGCTTAAACCCCCTCAGCCAGATAATCACAATCACTAGATATGGGTAGAAGTTCAAGAGTGGAATCACCATCAGCCACCTCCTCTACATGGATGATATCAAGCTGTATGCTGAGTGAATGAGACATCGACTCTCTGATCCACCTGACACGGATCTACAGTGAGGACACTGGGATGTCATTCAGACTGGAGAAGTGTGGCCAGATGATAGTAAAGAGAGGGAAGACAGTTAAGACCAAGGGGGTGGAACTACCAGTGGGCCACATAGGAGACAGAGAGACCAGCTACAAATACCTTGGTATCCCACAGTCACATGGGAACCATGATGAGGAGGCAGGGAAGACAGCAACATCCAAGTACCACCAAAGGATAAGACAGATCCTGAAGAGCCAGCTCAGTGGGAAGAACAAGATCCATGCCATCTACACGTATGCCCTGCCAGTCATCAGATACCCTGCCGGTATAGTGAGCTGGGAAAAGGAGGACATGGAGGCAGCTGATGTGAAGACCTGGAAGCTCCTCCCAATGTATGGAGGTTTCCACCCCAAGTCCAACACCCAGAGACTGTACATCAGCCACAAAGAGGGTGGGCGGGGTCTGATGAGTGTCAAAGCCACTGTCCTGGATAAAACCTGGAGCATCCAGGAGTACATCAGTAAGATGGCACCCAAGATGAGCTGCTGAGAGAATGCCTGAGGTAGCAGCAGACATTGGAGGAAGTTCAAGCAGAGGAAGTTCCATGACCCTGCATGAGATGTACCATCAACAGATAGGTGAAGTGGCTGGCATTTGGAAATCCTACCAGTGGCTTGAAAAGGCTGGACTAAAAGACAGCACTGAGGCACTGATCATAGCAGCACAAGAACAGGCATTAAATACCAGATCCATAGAAGCGGGGGTCTACCACACTAGACAGGACCCAAGGTACAAACTGTGCAGAGGGGCCTCAGAGACAGTCCAACACATAGTGGCAAGTTGTAAGATGCAGGCAGGAGCAGGATACACTGAATGGCACAGCCAAGTAGCTGGCATTGTATACAGGAATATCTGTACAATGTGCGGGCTAGACCCCCCCAGGTCTAGGTGGGAGAGGACACAGAAGACATGGAGAATAACAAAGCTAAGATCCTGTGGGACTTCCAGATCCAGATGGACAGACAGCTACTGGCCAATCAGCCAGACATTATTGTAGTAGAAAAGGAGCAGAAGACAGTGGTGGTGATAGATGTAGCAGTGCCAAGTGACAGCAACATCAGGAAGAAGGAGAATGAGAAGCTGGAGAAGTACCAGGGCCTGAAGGAGGAACTAGAGAAGATGTGGAAAGTAAAGGCCAAAGTGGTCCTAGTGGTGGTAGGAGCACTCAGGGCTGTGACTCCTAAGCTGAGAGAGTGGCTCCAAGAGATCCCAGGAACAACATCAGAGCTCTCTGTGCAGAAGAGTGCAGTGCTAGGAACAGCTAAGATACTGCGCAGAACCCTCAAACTCCCAGGCCTCTGGTAGAGGACCCGAGATTGAGAAAGACACATACCACCCACAGGGGTGAGAGGGGATTTTTTTTTTTTAAATTGTGTGTTTGCATCTGTCTTTGTGTGGAATTTATTTTGCCATGAAGTTATGTCTCCCCAGGAGGTCGGTAATATTTTATGTTTCTCACTAATTTTCTGTTTTCTCTCCATTATTTCTAGGTTTGAGCAGGATAAAATGTATTTCTAAATTTCTCATTGGAACTACTTCAAGGAGCTGAAAGATATAACTTCAAAGTGTTCTAGAAAGACTTTGATGGTTGAAACCATTTTCTCATTGTTTTGTATGATGAAAGCAGAATGTTATGATCTGGCTGAATGTGTACTCTCCTTCTTTACAAAAAGAGACTTCAAACATTGTACTGCATATTTGAAATGACATGATCATGACCAAATTGCATATTGTCACAGAACCTGACCTTTAGAAGAATTTGCCCCATTCCAGTTAACAGATTTATAAATATGTATTCACAAGGATAATGAAATAGGCTGAAATAATTTGTTTCGGTAGGAGAGAAATATCACTTTGAAAAAGTAACTAATCTGAACATGTCTTTAAAAAACATGGACACATGGAGTGATTTTAAATTCACAGAACATGATCCTTCTAAGCTTCTGAAAGTGGCACCTGTCATGGCTTGATCTAGTTGTTCTTTCAAGGTCAACTGTACAGCATGCATTTTTCCATGCCCTTGTATTGCTGTTTCTTAGAATAGTGTCAGTAAAATGGGACCACCGCCACCTGAATTTTCTTAAGCAAATCACGTCTACCTGTCCATATACTCAAAATGTCTGAAGTGTAGATATTTTGAAAGTATTCACATCTTACTAAAGAGATTATCTGTACAGCTTGCTGGGAAAGGATTTCAGTTTTTCATTCCCAGCAGATCCCTGATGGGATGATTGCTCAAAGGAATGAATTCCAGTTTGTGTATACCTTTTCCCCCAAAGAAAATCCAACTTTCTTTGGCAAATTTATGAAGTAGTGCTTAGGTTTTTTCCCCCCCCATTTCTTTTTTTACAACTTAATAAAATAAAATAAACATCTGGATGTAATTTCACCACAGCAGCTACAAAGCAGGCAGAAGAATGAATTGCATTTACAAATCCTCTTATCCTTGGTTATATAAGTGCAACCCAAATGTGAAAAAATTGGGGAGTAAAATAAAGTAAAATCTGGGGAATAAAATAATTCAGGGAATCTCCCAGCACTGTATTTTTATAATAAAATAAATGGATACATTCATAAAGATGATAATCTGTTCCCCATACAGACGTCATGAGAAACCCATCACTTACTGATAAATTAGCCCACTTATAAAAATCACTTTCTTTAATAAAGTTGTTCTTTATCCAAGAAGCTTTGCTATTAGGAAATTCACATTTTCATATTTCAATTTCATCAAAATCAGCAGGAAAATCTGAATCTGAAAATAAGATGTTATACATAGAAATTAAGGACTGGGCTAATATTGTGCTACACCTTTAGATTTGCAATTCTTCACTCATATTAAGGGGAATAAGTTCTCCTGAATTCATCGGGACTTACCCCTGAGAAGACATGTATGGGACCACACTATAATGTCCCCTTTCTGTTATGCTTGCTTATGGTTTGTCTGATAAATACTACAAGTGAAACTATCATAGTCATTAGTAAGCCATCTCAAAATGGAGAGAGGGCATATGCCAATAAATACTTCTTGAGATTACTTTTTATTGCTTTGCTGAGAGCCTGGGGAAGGGAACATTTCTAATTATTTATTAAAAGTGTCTACACATTTTGAATGTGCTTATTTATTATTTTCCCTCCAAGGCAAAGGGCTTCAATTCATATCTGGCCCATAACTCATTCTGATCCTTTGGATTCTTGTCATGCAATGTATACAGTGGATCCATGTTATAATTTGTGTGTGTGTGTGTGTGTGTGTGTGTGTAGTTTGTAAATGGTCATATTTGGCCCTGAAAAAGTGGACACCCTAGCAGGCTGTGGTCAGTTTAGAACAGGATTTCCCAAGCACGGCAACTTCCAGATGCATAGATTTCAGCTCCCAGAATTCCCCAGTAACCCTGGCTAGAATTGAAAATTAAACAATGGAAAAACATTCTCTCTATGCACTTATACCTTCATCTTCCACACGCATGAGGAGTAAGCTATTTCTTCTTATGTCTTCAGTTCTCTGAGTAAAGCAATGAGGACCAAATTATCTAGCCTTTCATTATCAAGACATTTTATCCAGCTGAAAGGGGTAGATATATATGATATATGATACCTGCTGGTCTATGACTGTAATAAAGATTTGATTGTATTTGGAAGATATTATTCTTTTAGTGTTACATGATGTGATGTCTGTGTGCCTGTGTGTTTGAGAATCTGCAAGAGATCAGGCTGAATGTTGTGATCAAAACCCCAGCCTTTGCATACATGTACAAAAGGTGCTGGGCTTCAGTGTGGCCCTGTGCCTGCCATTTTACAGACCGACTCCCCTCACGATGCCATTGATTCCAAAATCACTGTTTTCTCAAAGATTTTCAATTTCACTTTTGTTAAATTGTATTATTTAGAGCAGATTCCTGAAAGAGTGCTAAGATAAGGTAATGGGAAAGGTCAGCTGTATTTAAAATGTTAGTGGTTCATGGTACTGCAAAGTTTGAGTCTCTGTTTTATTGGTATTACTGTGTTTTTTGTCTTTGCCAAAATAATACAGCTTTTTCAAAGGAGGGTTGGTATGTCCTGCTTATTAATGATTTTATTTCTCCTTTTGAAGGAATTTCAGGTAAACTATTGTTGTAACAGCTTGTCGTCTAATTTAGATAATACTCCTGTTCATAAAGAAAGGAGAGGTACATGGTTTAATTGGTTTTCCTGCACATTAGAGAAGGTTAGACTAGCTGATCCTTGGAGTACTTTCCAACTCTACATGCTTATGATTCTAAGTACCTTCTATTGTAGTCATCTGTACCAAAACTTCTATTGGACTGGAAAAAGAAGCATTTTCTTTTTAAACTGCTCACTTTGATGGATTTGAGGATTTTTCTGTTTAAAGCTTGCCTATCAATTTATCCTCACTATCATGAAAGGTACATTGGCAGGCAATGTGAGAAGTCTCTGTAAGGAGAAAGAATTTGCAAATACGAAGAGGAAAAAGAGAAGCTAGGAGAGTGCTTTAAAGGCAGCAGAATTAAGGAACTAACTAACTCTTACTATCAGTTTGTTTTGTTTCATGCAGTTTATGTTGCTGTGCCTAGTTTTTCTTCATTCTTTTTTGCGTGTTTCCCTTGCTTAAGGGTGTTTTAAGATCTTTCTCTTCCTCTTGGGTGATTGCTGTAGAATATTCTCTATTCTTTGATGTCTTCATTACACTAAGTACTATGCTCC
The DNA here is from genome assembly GCA_030867105.1 of Liasis olivaceus. Classification (NCBI taxonomy): domain Eukaryota; kingdom Metazoa; phylum Chordata; class Lepidosauria; order Squamata; family Pythonidae; genus Liasis; species Liasis olivaceus. Next base: position 83,283,495 of record CM061349.1, read on the forward strand.
CCAAAGGATGATTTTGATAGTATTTGCATGTTTCAGATTAAAATAAGTTTTTTGGCATTGATACATAGCATGAAAGTATTTTCTGGCTCAGGCTAGGCCAAGACAGTAATTTTCTGTAACAATTATATGCCTGGATGTATAATCACATAAAGTTTGATATATAGATAGATATACAGATAGATAGATTTGATTCCAAGATAGGTGGTTTGTTACATATGGGAATATTAATGTACCACATGTCTGCAGCCCCTTAAAGAACCTGCATTTTTTTCCCAGGACCACACAGCAGCTGAGGAGGTTATCAAGTCTGAAATGCTAGTTCTATTATCTTATGCATGCTTACACATAAATAATGTCAGTGTCTTCAGTAAGGTTTCTTCACAGGTAAATGTGCATAATCTACTTATTTGTTACTGCATTTGCAGCTCAGCTTTTTCTTGAGAGCTCAAGGCAATTTACATAGGGAGTATGTCTTTCACTTCATTTATCCCCTTAATAACCCTGTGAGGTTGAGCTGAGATAGCATGACTGGTCTACTATTATCCAGTGAGGTCTGTAATCAAGTAGGGACTTGAACTGTATTTGTCCAATCCCAATCCAACTTCTTAACCATTACACCACACTTTATTTTAAATCACTGAGATTTCTTTTTCTTTTTTTCTTTTTTAAAGGGCAGTGGTATACAGTGCATTAAATAACATCAGGAAATGCATATGTATACAGGCTCTGCAATGCATACAGAGAATTTGTATAAACCTACTTATGTTATAAATCTTACTTCAGTTTACTTTTGGAAGGCTTTTGTAGTGATTAAATATTGTTAAAAGAATAACTGGGATTTCTATGAGATTTTATGCTGAAAATGTTCCTATTTCTTTGATATTAAGATGGGTTGTCCCCCCCCCCCCCCCCCCAGCATCTTACAGGTTTTTTAGGGCCAAAAATCAGAGGAGGCTTTTTAAGGCATTTTTAATATGTTTTTAATTATTTATAGATTATTATAGATTATTTATAGATTTTAACCATCTTTGGAGAAAACTGTGTTTTTTATTGTGAGCCGCCCAGAGTCACCCGTTGGGGGAGATGGGCGGCATACAAGCCGAATAAATAAATAAATAAAATAAATAAATATTCTCTTTTTAAGAATATGGACATTTGATTATTCTAGACTAGATTTAATTTGATTATATTTTTCCCTATGAATGTGGGGGCTCCTCAAGTGAAGATGCATTCATAAACGTTATGATTTCATTTCATTAAATTACAACATTATGAAGTGGTTTATTTCCAGCACTATTCTTTATTAGTATTGTTTATTTTTACTGGTCTAGGTTAAAAAAAAAATCATTCCAAACTGAAATTCTGATGAGCCACACATGATCTAAAACCCAATCATATTGCTATTTATCTGTGTTGATAGAGTTGTACAATTTTATAAACACATTTGAGATTTTTCAGTACAATATCCAAGGCATCTGTGAAAATATTTGTGAGGCACCTGTCTTGCATTTGTTTGCTTTTAAACTATAATGATTAAAGATGATCTAAGGTGCTAGATCTGAAGGAAAACATGTTATCCTTTGAAGGTAACAAAATAGGTAAACCGTTCCCTGTGCCTCTGCAAAGGGGCCATAGAAGGTCCTTACAGCTGGCTTTAGATGATGAGATTTCATATGCCTGGAAAAGTGAATGTGATGTCCCTCAGAGCAGCAATCATTAACCACCCAAGATCTGGTTTACGATCCTGTTGATTCTTTTCTATAGGATGACCTCTCACTGACTGAGGCCATGCCAACCTTCATGCTGTTCCTAAAAGCAGTGTTTTCTTTGTCAACTTCTGCTCTTTAATAATACCTTTTACAAGACAGAATTGATAAAATGAAAAAGGAAGTCCAAGGTTGAAGCCACTGTCAACATTGATTAATTTAGATTAATATGGCTGCCGCTCTCAACATAGTGACTCTAGGAAGTGAACATTTTAAACAAACAAACAACAACAAAACCCAACAATAAAAAACATTATAACATACAAGTCATCACGTATAATGATCTGATAACGGTGTGATTCTCAAATCAAGTCTTTTACATAAAAGAATTGAATGAAAGGAAAAGTAGAAAGCTTTCTTTGCTTCCTCATAATATTTTTAAGGATTTCCCTTACTTACGAAGATTTCTCACATTTAAAATTAAACTACTTACGTGGCCTTAGAGATCAGAATAAAGCAACAAATGCAAATAAAGTGCCTATTTTAAATAGAACTCTCATCACTGTTAGAAGAATGTAAATCCTTTATGTGGGATAGGAGTACAGTGGTACCTCGGTTCACGAATTTAATTCATTCCGTGACTCTGGTCACGAACCGAATTGGCCGTGAACCGAATCAAATTTTCCCATAAGGTTCAATGTAAATACGGTTAATCCGTTCTGACCCCTACGAATTTGGTCGCCAACCGATTTTTGATCGCGTCCCGAATCAAATTTCCCCATAAGGTTCAATGTAATTACGGTTAATCCGTTCTGAACCACATGTTTGTTTTTTTTTTAAACCGCAAAAATATGACACAAAGTACAGTATGAAGAGAGAGAAAGCTAACCTTGCTCGACGCGACTTCTGGCGTGGAGGACAGGAAGGCGGGTGGGGAGGCGGTTACTGCTTGGAGGGAGAGTCCCCCTCCCTACAGGAAGCTGCGACCACATGTCACGGGAGGGAAAATGGCTGCGGATCCTGTTCGTAACCCGATCCGGTGTTCGCAAATGGAGGCAAAATTTTGAGACCGGAGCTGTTCGTGAACCAAATTGTTTGTGAACAGAAGCGTTCGTGAACCGAGGTACCACTGTATTGCCAAGCCCCTGGGAAATGTGAAATAATTGTTTATTAATCTATAAGGAAGTGCTTATTCCCTTACAGTACAGTAAAGACATAATGATGACATCGACAGTTATAAGTTCAGAGCTTCAGGTTTTATATAAGTTTGCACTACTGATAATACATTTGTACACTGAAGTAATTTTAGGGAATTGTGTGCAACAGTATTTAAATAACTTATCAGTATTTCTGCACCTAAACAGAATCACTATTATTTGAAACAAACTTAAGAATGATTCTACAATAGAGTAAACATTCATATTTACAGATTTGGGTGCAGGGGTTGGCGGAGGGAGAGACTACTTTAAGTGAACTAAAGTAGCATTTTGTTTGAATACAAAACTTCTCAGGAATATGGATCAAGCAATGGTTGTATGGATTCCAGTTTAATTTTATATGCATTAGGAATAAATCATTTTTTTTCTTTTCAAGACTCTCCCTGAATTTGGGAAACAATGATGATATCCCGGTTTTATTTGGGAATACTTGGGATCCAAATCATGTGTCTTAATGGAACAAGACTTCACATAAAATTAGATGTGATTTTTTTGGCAGTGCCACTGTGATTAACAGAATGAAATATAAATAATTATAGTCTTCTCCAAATGAAATCTGAATTGGCAATAAACTATCCATCACATGCTATGATCCTACTTAAGTCTGAAGAATTGACATACCATTGTGATTCTGAAAAGTAGGATAGGAAGGCAATCTGGTGCCAATCAGTGTTTTGGACTACAACTCCCATAATGTTTTATCACTAGTTATGCTGACTATAGTTTATATGAGTGACAGCCATTACATATGGGTCCCCTGTTCCTCTCCTATCAAGATATTTATACCAAAAACATTCTTGATTGATGCAAAAAAACCCTTGAAAAGGGAATCCATACTTTACCTTGCTGATCTGATCCAATAAAGTTAATCTAAGGATGTTTGATGTGTTTAAATGAAGTTGAGAAAACATCCTCATGCTGCTTGATAGAAGGACAGTACAGATTTTTAAAGCAATGAGTATATATATCCATCAATAAAAATTGAGAGAGAGTTGGGAAGCATCTGGAAAAGATTTGGTAATCAGTGTGTTCAATGTAAGCCAGATCCTGGTGTTCAAGACATTAATGAATGATGTCAGTGTAAACAAATGCTTATTATACTTCATTTGATATAACTGATGTGATCCAACTAGATACATGCAGGAGTGGGTAAGTGTTTCTGTCATTTTAGTCCCATTCTCTGGACTGAAGTCAGTGTAAAAATCACCTGTTAAAATCCTAATGATAAAGGATGTGCAATGACCACCTTTGTGCTTTTTCCCCCATTCAGTTTCCATCAGGAATCCAGGTCTTTATTACTGATTTTGACAGGTCCAGAGCTGTTTTATTTTGTGTCCTGAGTGGCAATTCTTTTTGCCTTCAAAATCATCTCAGCTGTTCCATAGACTGCTGCCTGGTAAATTGATAGTTGAATTTAGCAAAATGGCATCTGAATGAACACTACACATTCTGAAATCGAAGCTTTGTATTGCTCTGCAAAATGAAAAGCTGTTAATGAGCAGTTGCATTATTAAAAACAACAAGGGAACTCCTGGGACTTTAAAACAAACTTCTCTAATTACCACAATTTAAATGTGCAGCATTAATACCCAACAAACCTATTATAAATAAAAGCTTTTAAGCAGGAAAAGAATTAGACTCTTGAATTCCATTAGTGACATCTGATATTGGAACACATTAAGAAAGTGAAACTACATAGTGCTTGCTTACTTAGTTAAATCCATTTATGCTAAAGTGTATGAATTTCACCAGCTGCTGTTCTAAAGCAACAGATCTTGATGTCTAGCCTTCTGAATGCAGCGGTATGAAATGACAAACAAAACAGCCACTGACATATGGGTTCATTCATCTAAGATCTCATGTGCTTCTCACAGCATCAGAATTAACTAACTAGGGAATTGATCTTCATGTCAGCACCCCTGGAAGCAGGGAAGGGGAGATACATAGAATTTAATAGAGAAGCTGAAATAGCAGTGAATTGTTGTATATTATTTTTTCCTCCAAGATTTCAAGGGCATGTGGACAGTGGATTGACAAATGTAGTTTCAAGTGAATGGTGTGCGGACTGGTTGAATCCAAAGACAAGTTGTTTAGTGTTTTGCATCATTCTGGTCATGTTGCCTAAGCTCTGTTTTGAAACACATTGTTGGATCATAGAATTTGCACTGTTCTGAGAAAGTGGAATTATACCTCATGAAAATACAGGGAATCTACTTTAGACCTGCCAGAGGGACTTCTGAATACCAAGGGCAGACTTTCTTCAACAAATACTGGTCCTGACTGAATGCAAATGTTGATAGAACTGATGCACAAATGAATGAAATGGTTAAGGTGTTAGACAGGGACTGAAAAAACCCTGTTAAGGAGATTTAAGTCTCCTCTGAATGATGGTGCCCATTGCACTGTTGTCTTGGTGTGGGGTGGGGGGAGTAAAAAAAATCAAATGACAGTTACAACCACACATCTGAAGCCCTACCTTTTTTCTTTTTAACTGAAAGGGGCAAGCTTAGATTATGCCACTTTTTAAAAAAAGATCTCTCCTCTCCACCTCCATGGATGACCCTCGTTCACTGAGTGCTTTTAGGCCAGTTGCTATTTCTCAGCCCAGAGAGCCAGCCCAAACTAGGAGCTGGACTAGGAGCAAAGAACCCCAGACTGTAGACATCCCTTAGGCACAGAAGACAGCTGGGTGCCTTGGACCAGTCACTCCCTCTCAGCCCTAAACCCCGACAAGCCTGCTGATAAATGAACCCACTTGCATCACACATTTAGAGCTTCTTTGTAAGGAGGTGAGTGCAGTCCAACAAGAAGTAGATCTTGCAACTACAAAGGACAAACTTTAAGAAAAACACAACAACACAGTTTCTCACCTCAACCTACCTTGCAGTTATTGGTAGGATAAATGAAGGACAGCCTTCCCAACTGTGCTGTTTTGACCTTCCAGAAGAAAGGTAGGGCACTAATGTAAACAATGATGACAACCCATGTCTTTCTCACCTTGTCTGTAAGCAGAGAAGTCAGAGGAAACATTTTCCCCAATTTGTCCAAGGGCTGAATCAGTGCCAGAATTTAACTCTCAAACATATGAAGAAAAAATGAAAGAAAGAACCCTTGGATAAGTGCAGAGTGCACATTCATTTGTGTTTGTATTCCTTTATGCCCCTCATAATACGAATGTGAAAAAAGAAGTTCTAAATAATTTTTGGCAGATAGATTTTAGTCTCAATATTTCTTGATATTAGATTAAATTATATTAATTTTATTTGTATTTAATCAATATATATGGCCGCCCAACTCACCGTGACTCTGGGTAGCTTACAGGAATAAAAATCCCAAATACAAAGCCCACTCCACCCACCCCATCCCCGTGGCAACAACAATACATTTACACTAGCCATTTGATGGGCTCCAGATCAACCTGGATCCCCAGGCCTGCTGATAAAACCATGTCTTCAGGCCCTCGTGGAAGACCGTCAAGGTGGGGACCAGTCTTATCTCTGCGGGGATGATGTTCCACAGGGAGAGAGCTACCATGTCAAGATCTAATGTTCTTGAACCCACAAATTAATGCCATTACATACATATTTACTAAAGTATAAAATCACCTCCTAAATGTAAAAACAATAGGAAAAAAATAATGTTATTATAAGCAGACACAAGAATAATAGCCCAGTGCTAGACAAGTAAAAGGAAACCTGCAGGGGGCAAAAACAGAAAGGTTATATTCCTGGCTTTTGTATTTAGCTGTTGTCCCAACCTAATTATCTACTAGGCTGGTATAGCTATCTATTGATTGTTAAACACACTGATCTTTTATTGTTTGTTTTAGTGCCTATTTTCATACTCTGCTGTGTTAAATTAGCTCCCTAGAGATCACCTTTACTTGGTTAAGAAGGGGCTTTATTTATGCTTTCTTAAATTTCTGGCTGATTAATTTTCATTGATTTTTTAGATTCCCTTTTCTGTTGATGAAGAAATAACAGGAACCATTCGATCAGCAAAAATGCCAAATACATCCACATCTATCCAGTTGTTCCCCATTTATTTATATATTTATTAAACTTATGTATTTCTGTTTATACCATAGTCAAAGTGGTTTATAGCAATTAATATCCAACATAAAAGAGAAAAATAATACAATTAAAATCAAGGCAAAATTAAAATCAACGTAATTCAAATCAGAATTAAGTCAACCAACAATTAAAAGCTTGATGAAAGGGAGGGTTTTTTTGTTTTTTGTTTTTGGTCATTTCCATAGATGCTGGGAGAGTGGAGACCTAACACATTTCCTTGGAGGATTTATCTTAAATTTATCTTAAGAAATTACTTGAATATTATTGAACTCTGTTGTGATGTTTGAGCAAAAAGTAACACCCAAATTACCTACTGAGAGGTAACATGGGTAAACATTTCCAGGAAGTAGACCAAAATCTAATGGCATGGTATGGAGGGTCTTTCAAAAAACAGGATGACTTTCAGCCGAAAAAAAAATCCGAAGAAGCAAGTTATCTCTCTGGATTCATTTTGGTATCTCTCAATGTAGCAGAACTTATGAAGACATTCAGGAGAAACAGCTGGCAAAGGCTGTCTCAGATGAGGTGGTCACCTCACTCTGCCAATGATAAAACCAGGCCTGACAGCATGGGAAATGCATGTATCCCTGTTTGAATATTAACTCAACTTTCAAAATTACAGATAAAGAAACTTTTCTCACCATATAGGATCTGCTAATTTGGGGGTAAGGGTGGTTAATGTTCTTGACATTTTCTGTTGCAAACCAAATGTCAGACTAGACTGTCTGCCACTTGATGACTGAGAAATAACACGTGCTTGAGCTTACATTGCTTTTCTACAACTGGGGATGGGTTTTTTTCAGTTCATGGAAGCAACTGAAATCCCACTGAAGAACATGGGCAGTGACTTTATCCAATTCCTCCCTTTCTCTGCCACTTTTAATTTAGGCCACTATCCTTAGGGATCCACAGTCTTAAGGAACAGAATGTAATTAAGAATATGGCACTGAAAGGAGAAGGAGCAATCGGTGTGCTTTATTTTCTGCATCACTTTTACAGCGTATTACAGCCAGTTGTGAATGGGTGCCTAAAGGATTTAACTCAGAAAGTATTCTACAGTGGGTTTTTTTGCCCTTCCCTTTATTACCATATATCTGTGTTAATGCCTAGATCCTGCATAAAGTACATATTTGTCACCTGCCCTTAATTGTATGGATAGTTAGACACATGCCTTAGATGCGGACCTTTCTTTCGCTATTACAAACATTTCACTGAAAAATCATTATTCATTCATTCATTCACTGCCTGGATTTTGGTAAGTGTGCTTAAAGCTTTGAATCTTTCTGGGTTTTTTTTTTTTTAGATTTTTAATTTTATTTTATTTCAAGCAATATCAGGTAACTACATTAACATAAATCCAAAATACGTATTAAAAAAAATATAGAAAATTCAAAGAAAGATCTACTACAATGTGGATAAAGAGATGGGTACTATAAATGTGAAAATTTACCATATATAAAGAGTATGCCAAATTATAATCTATTGCTATTAAGGTAAACCATAAAGTCCAACTACATTTGATAAAACTATGGTTCCTGCTTCTGAAGTCTCATTACTTTAACTTTATCTGTGATTTTTTTCTAATATGGCAATTGAAGAGATCTTGCTAATCCACAACTCAATTGTTATATTACCTAGAGTTTTTCAATGTTGCACAATTATTGTTTTGGCTGCTAAAATTAAACAGATAATCAATTCTTTATTTTTAAGCTTATGGTTTGGTCCTGTAAATAAATATAATAAGCCTAACGCTGGAGAGCATTCAATTCTTTGTTTAGTGATAATACCTCTCTCTCCAAAACTTTTTTGCCTGACCACCACAAATGAAAAAAACTTTATTACATGACCACCACAAATGAAAAAAATGACCCTTTTTTGGCAACCTCTCCAATGCTTGGAAGAATAATTCTGATATATGAGTGCCAATCTAACAGAAGTCCAATGCCAACAATGTATAATCTTCCACTGCAATTCTTGCATTGAAGCTGAAGTGAATAAAGTTTTGAATCTTTCAATTAAAATATGTACACAGTGGATTTTTGTACATGCTTGGTTTGTGATTTGGAAACAGCCTGAATATGGATGGAGATGACAGAATGAGACATCATTTTGAGAAATGTTTGCAGGGTCAGTTCATTTCTACTGACTTATCTTAAGTTTAATGAGTTTGCCTATGTCACTATTTGTCTTATCTTTCCCCCCCCCCTCCTCCCCCCCCCCCACTCCCACTCCCCCTTTCATTCTACATCTATGGTACGGAATACATTCCAACATGTATCCTCCTAGAATTCAACCTTCATTTTTCTGTTTTCTCATTTCCTTCTTTATTCCTTGTTTTCTTTCTTCCCTCTTTCATTTATTTTTTGAAAGTAGAGGAGCTTTTACCAATGAAAACTATATTAGATTTCTGGCAATAGTCCCCAAAGAGTTGCTGCCAGTCTAGGAAAAGTAATGATTTGCAGTGAAGAAATGACAGGAGAATGGGGTCCTTAACTTCTCACTCTTTTTCTCCAGGATACTAGAGTGTGATACAAAAAAGGACAGACCTCCTTTTTGAAGGGCTGTCGGAAGGCAAACTCTCTGAAAGGCTTCCATGTCCCAATTCAGTTTTAATGCTATAAAAGCAAAAGAAGGAGAAGTAAGGGCTTGATGCTTTTAATAGCCAGCACCTGAATAACAGAGGAAAGCCACGGATCACTTGGCTGCAATCATCCCCAAGAAGAGTAGGCTTGGAAATGATTTGTCATCTACTGTATTTTAGAAAATAGGTATGAGTTTGATCTTATACATTGATTAGTAACTCAGCGTGCTCCATCTAGAAATTTCAGGGACAGCAATACATAGATCACTTTGCAATATATACAATTACTATGAATCAGGCCTAGATTATCTTGTTCAGGAAATACTGCAGCTGGAAAACCAGAAATAATTAAAAGAAGGCAGTCCTAGGCACTGTGATATGTTTACCAGTTGTGTGGCCAAAGGAGTACATGTCCTCCTTTTTGTCATCATGTCCTCCATCTGGCAGGCATAGACTTAAAATCAAATATTGGCTGGCTTTTTGCGTGTCTTGGGGTTTCTTGGGATTGTTCTTACAGCAGTAGTCATTGAAACTTTCATGCATTGTTATCTTGTAAATTGTCTGCTACTTTCTTTCAGCTTACACTGACAAGACTTGACAGCCTAGATTTATGTTATTTAATTTATATTATTTAATTTATTTCCTGAGTCCAGCAGTCAGCTTCAGTCTAGCCCCTTCAAATCTATCATTACTGTAGTCTGTAGATCACATGGCTTGTCAAAAGTTTCTATGGTGAAATTTGAAAAGTGTGTCATTGTTGATTCTATATTATGGCTAGCATAAGTTTTTGAAAATAAAGATTTGTTGGAAAATATTGTGATTGAAAAAAAGTTTTTCTGATACTGGAGAAGGTAATTACATATACATGTAGGCCTAAGTCCTTGTTTTGCATATTTTTTTTCATTGTAATTTTTATCACAGATGCCAAGAAAGATAAACAGTCAGTGTGTCCCCTTTTTTTCCCCATTTGTCCTCCTTTCCAATTGTCCATGTCCTCCTTTGCCTGTTCAGATATCTGGTAACCCTAGATAAATTGGACTTCCAGTAAAAAACTGCATCCAAAAGAAAGCACGAACTTTCTTGGGCAAGTGCAGCCCTATGCAGAATAGAACCTGAATTCTGGAATTTCATCTCTTGAATTTGGAATTCAGTTTACTGGCCACCATCCAGCCCACTACTGTGTCCAACTGGGAGCTTGAACTGAGTGACATCTGTATCTAAAGTATCTGAATTACCTCTCCCAGTGCCTTTATGAGGAACAAATTTGAGTTCGGCAGCACCTTCCAACTTAAATACCATAGGTCTGGGTAGATATTGCGTGTCTTTCCATCTGACAGTGATCTTCAGGAAAGAGCAAAGAGACATAATCACCATAATCTCCTATCAGAGAGCCAAAGGAGCCGGGATCACTTCCAGCTTTTATGACCCCTAAATGTAATAGACATAAGAGTGACACAATGCGGGGGGTGGGGGAGGGAATAAGACACCAAAAAGTGAGCCATAATTTGATTATTTGTAATTATTTGTACACATTTAAACGTTTACATTTCAGCCACAATTCTGTGGCACTTTGTAGCATGGAACTCTGTTCCAAGCAGCTTCCATATCATTTTTCTTATGTAGACTTTCCATTCATTATTTTTGAGAATTAATCTATTTTTGTAGTAAACCCTTGCCTGTAGAATGGAAAACTGGAGGTTTCAAACTCCTTGCGTCAGAAACCCTCCAATCTTCACAACCTTGCTCTGTTACCTGCTTTAGGGTAGTGAGTTGGAAGTTCCTACTGCCACCGCCTATCTTCCTTAGGAAAGCCTAAACTGATGTCCTCCCTCTAAAACCAGTGTGTGTGAAAAATAAGGCTCTCGCAATCTGTGCTGGCTTTCCAGTAACAACAACAACAACAATAAAGATCAAAAGGCAAAAAATGAAGTAATTTCTGTAATACTTTCTCCTGGCCGTAAAATGTGTTTGACTTTAGGGTTCAGCCCTTCTTCCATCTCTGTCCTTCAGGGAGATAGCCAGTCTCACAAGAGATAAATTAAAACAAACATTATTGTTTTTAAGAAAAGAAAAGATAATTGTAAAAAAAAAATAATTAAACTTTAAATATCCAAAGCAAACATTTAGTGGTGATAATTTACAGAGCTATTCAAATTACCTGAAAACAGAAGCTGGATTTTCAAAGAAAATTCTGAAAAAAAAAAGGCTTCCAGCAGACCAGAAGATGCTACTTGCCTGTTATAAATAATTATTTAGTTTTCCCCAAAAGAAGCAGAATGGAAAGTTCCAGATTCATGTTAGAAAGCATAAGAGATTTCATCCTCATGGACACCCTGAGTGTACTGCAAGCATAAAACATAAAACACAATTTCTTAATTTGTAGAGATTTAAAAGACAGGAGACTCAAGCACAATCACAATAAAATGGAAATGAACCCTAGTATAGAATCCTAGCTATATGGTTACATTAAGCATTGTCCTTTGCTTAAAATGTATTTATTTATACTTATATTTATAATATTTATAATATTATACAAAATTATAGAAAAGTGAGGACATTCAAAAGGAGAAAATAGATGAATATCTAGAGAAGTCAAATCTGCCTAAAATAACTGGATGACAAAAACAGATGTTGAATAACAGTAAAAGAAAGAATAGAAGCAATAAAAAAAAAATAGCACATCAGGAATCCACCAGGCCCTGATGCATTATCTGCATTGTACTACAGATATTTTGAAGATGAACTGCTTCTGGCCTTACAAACAGTAATGAGCTCTGTTTTACAAAAACAAATGACTCCAGAATCTTGGAAAGCAGCAAATATTGCTTTAATACATAAAGAAGGTCAGGATCCAATTTTACCAAAGAATTATTGTCCAATATCATTATTAAACAATGATTATAAAATATTTACAACAATTTTAGCAGGAAGAATGTCATGAAGGACTCTGTACATGAAGGCCATTGTGGATTTTTAGCAAAAAGACAACTAAGAGACAATATAAGAAATGTTAATATAATACAGTATTTAGAACAGCATAGTGACAAATGAGCAGCATTGATTTTTCTTGACGTTGAAAAAGCTTGTGACAATTTGAACTGGACATTTGTATTTAAAACCTTGGAAAGGGGGAATCATATTCCAAAAGTGGGGTGCCGTGGCAGAAAAGGCTGTTCTCCTGGGTCCTGTCAAATGACATTCCTTTATGGATGGGACCCGCAACATGCCCTACCTGCGGGACCTGATAGGACAGGTAGATGTGATTAGGGAGAGACAGTCCCTCAAATAACCCATCCCCATGCCATGTAGTTACCTGGACTTCCCCTAGATTGCTAGAGATTCCAGACACCACTTAAAAATTAATCCAGCCCTTTCAGTATTTATATACATTTTTTTATACATTCGATTTATTCTCTACCCATCTCCCCCCAATGGGGAACTCTGGGCGGCTCACAAAGTATATATAATCCTAACAGTGACTGTATATATAATCCTATATATATTACACTATGTGACCAGCAGTGGTCACTAGGGGGTCATCCGGGCTTTTTCCTCCTCCAGATCTTTCTCGCCGTTCGCATCGATTGTCGCTTGTGCTGGTTGCATTTGGAGTTCGGCCAGCACTGGTATTTTTCTCCCCCGCATAGCACCGCCAGTTCCTCCCATCTAAACGGGAATCCCCATTTATCTACTCACAGATGGAATAGCTTTCAAACTGCTGGGTGAGCAGAAGCTAGGACAAGGGATAGGAGCTCACCCTGTCCCGAACCGCTGGAGTGCTGACCATTTCTGACCGGCAAACTCCAGCGTCATTAAGCCCTGCGCCACCACACCACTGGCTTGGTTCACTGGTATTGGTTCAGTCATTCTTGACCTTGGTTTTCAAAGAAGCAAAACAGTGTCTTTTTCCAGAAAGTGAAGAAGGTGGAGTAATCCCTTCTCTTTCCCTCTCCCTCCCCCCTCAGATCTTGTGGAATGTCTGAGCCAGAGGTCTGTGAATGTCTGAGCCTGCAGTGTGCACACTCAGAACAATCCTGTAATACATTTGTATACCCGACTGGTATTTTGTCTTCTTGCAGTTGTTCTGCTTTCACTCTTGTTTGTTTCATTTCTTTCCTTTCTTCCATGCCCATTTTTCTCAGGAATTTTTCTTCAGACTGCGAAAAAATGGACCAAATAATGGTCCACATTCAGAATATTTCATCCTTCAGTAATTCTCTATTTCATTACAAACAGTCAAATCAATCATGCTTTTTATTCATTCTTTTTCCATGTGTATGCATAAAAAGATATGTTTGGATTGTGTATTTGAAACAGACTTTTTCAATCATGTTTTTTATTCTATTTCCTTTCGTATGGATGAAATGACATGATTAAACTATGTATTTGAAACAAATGCCTTTTGTTAGGTGGATATACTCACCAGCCACCATTCTCATTCATTCTTGTGTCTCTGAATGGCCCATCACTTTTTCTGTACTCTGCCATCACTCTGCCCATTCATTAATATCACCTAATAAAATCACTTTTTTCCAAGGATCACGTTCAATCAAAATATTGTGCAATTTTCCCAGAACTTGTTCCTCATTTTTCTACATTCAAAATGAATTTGTAAGCAACATGCAACTATCCCCAAACTCTCAATTACAAACATTTATATGAGGCCACAGCAATCTAGATGGTATCAATCCATACATTATGACATATATTTTAGCCCTTTCATTTATAATTATATATATATATACTTTCACTTTCAGGTATATATTCATCAACTCCACTCCACAAGGTCTCTATCTTCATTAATTTCATTTCATTTCACTTTCCTTCAGATCTATTACATCTTTCCCTTTTCTCTTATGGTTTATTCAGACAGCTATTGTAACATATATTCTTCCTAATTTTGAGTCAGGAAAAAAAAAAAAAATAAGGGTTCATACAAACTGTGCTGCACCCATGGCTGAGCTTTACTAGATCTTAGGACCAAGGTTGACTGCTGTCTTTACCATTTTTTGTTGTTGTTGTTGTTCAGTCGTTAAGTCGTGTCCGACTCTTCGTGACCCCATGAACCATATTGCGCCAGGCCTTCCTGTCCTTCACTGCCTCCCTGAGTTTGCTCAATTTCATGCTCATTGCTTCAGTGATGCTATCTAACCATCTCATCCTCTGCCGTCCTCTTCTCCTTTTGCCTTCAATCTTTCCCAGCATCAGGGTCTTTTCCAAAGAGTCGTCTCTTCGCATTAGGTGACCAAAGTATCTGAGCTTGAGCTTCATTATCAATCCTTCCAATGAGCAATCAGGGTTGATTTCCTTTAAGATTGACTGGTTTGACCTCCTAGCAGTCCAGGGGACTCTTAAGAGTCTTCTCCAGCACCACAGTTCAAAGGCATCAATTCTTCGGCGCTCAGCCTTCTTTATGGTCCAGCTCTCACAGCCATACATTACTACTGGAAAAACCATAGCTTTGACTATGCGGATCTTTGTCGGCAAGGTGACATCTCTGCTTTTTAATATGCTATCTAGGTTTGCCATAGCTTTCCTCCCAAGGAGCAAGCGTCTCTTAATTTTATGGCTGCAGTCTCCATCTGCGGTGATCTTCGAGCCCAAATAAATGAAGTCTGTTACTGCTTCCATTTCTACCCCTTCTATTTGCCAGGAATTGATGGGCCCAGATGCCATGATCTTAGTTTTTTTAATGTTGAGTTTCAAGCCAGCTTTTGCACTCTCCTCTTTCACCCTCATCAAGAGGCTCTTTAGTTCTTCTTCACTTTCTGCCATTAGGGTGGTATCATCTGCATATCTGAGGTTGTTGATATTTCTCCCTGCAATCTTTATTCCGGCTTTTGATTCTTCCAGCCTGGCATTTCTCATGATGTACTCTGCATATAGGTTAAATAAGCAGGGTGACAGTATACAGCCTTGTCGTACTCCTTTCCCTATTTTGAACCAATCGGTTGTTCCATGACCGGTTCTAACTGTTGCTTCTTGGCCCGCGTACAGATTTCTCAGGAGACAGGTAAGGTGGTCTGGTACCCCCATCTCTTTAAGAATTTGCCACAGTTTGTTGTGATCCACACAATCAAAGGCTTTTGCATAGTCAATGAAGCAGAAGTAGATGCTTTTCTGGAACTCTCGTGCTTTCTCCATGATCCAGCGAATGTTGGCAATTTGATCTCTAGTTCCTCTGCCTCTTCGAAACCCAGCTTGTACATCCGGTAGTTCTTGGTTCACGTACTGCTGAAGCCTAGCTTGTAGGATTTTGAGCATAACCTTGCTAGCATGTGAAATGAGTGCAATTGTGCGATAGTTTGAGCATTCTTTGGCATTGCCCTTCTTTGGAATTGGAACATAAACTGACCTTTTCCAATCCTGTGGCCACTGTTGCGTTTTCCAAACTTGCTGGCATATTGAGTGCAGCACTTTAACAGCATCGTCTTTTAGTATTTTAAATAACTCAGCTGGAATACTGTCATCTCCACTAGCTTTGTTGTTAGCAATGCTTCCTAAGGCCCACTTGACTTCACTCTCTAGGATGTCCGGCTCAAGGTCAGTGACCACACCAGTATGGACATCAGGGCCATTAAGATCTTTCTTGTATAGTTCTTCTGTGTATTCTTGCCACCTCTTTTTAATCTCTTCTGCTTCTGTTAGGTCCCTGCCTTTTTTGTCCTTTATCATGCCCATCTTTGCACTAAACGTTCCTTTGATATCTCCAATTTTCTTGAAGAGATCTCTAGTCTTTCCCATTCTATTGTTTTCCTCGATTTCTTTGCATTGTTCATTTAAGAAGGCCTTTTTATCTCTTCTTGCTGTTCTCTGGAAATCTGCATTCAGTTGCTTATATCTTTCCCTTTCACCCTTGCTTTTCGCATTCCTTCTTTCCACAGCTATTTGTAAAGCCTCATCAGATAGCCATTTTGCTTTCTTGCATTTCTTTTTCTTTGGGATGGTTTTAGTTGCTGCCTCCTGTACAATGTTACGGACCTCCGTCCATAGTTCTTCAGGCACTCTGTCTACCAAATCTAATCCTCTAAATCTATTCATCACCTTCACTGTATACTCATAAGGAACATGATCTAAGTCATACCTGAGTGGTCTAGTGGTTTTCCCTACGTTCTTCAATTTAAGCCTAAATTTTGCAGTAAGAAGCTCATGATCTGAGCCACAGTCAGCTCCTGGTCTTGTTTTTGCTGTCTGTATAGAGCTTCTCCATCTTTGACTGCAAAGTATATAATCAATCTGGTTTCGGTATTGACCGTCTGGTGATGTCCATGTGTAGAGTCGTCTCTTGTGTTGTTGGAAAAGAGTGTTTGCTATGACTAGTTTGTTCTCTTGACAGAACTCTATTAGCCTTTGCCCTGCTTCATTTTGTACTCCAAGGCCAAACTTGCCTGTTATTCCGATTACTCCTTGACTTCCTACTTTAGCATTCCAATCCCCTATGATGAAAAGGACATCTTTTTTTGGTGCTAGTTCTAGAAGGTGTTGTAGGTCTTCATAGAACTGGTCAACTTCAGCTTCTTTGGCATCAGTGGTTGGGGCATAGACTTGGATTACTGTGATGTTGAATGGTTTGCCCTGGATACGCACTGAGATCATTCTGTCGTTTTTGAGGTTGTAACCCATTACTGCCTTTCCCACTCTCTTATTGACTATGAGTGCAACTCCATTTCTTCTAAGGGTTTCTTGCCCACAGTAGTAGATATAATGGTCACCTGAATTAAATTCACCCATTCCCGTCCATTTCAATTCGCTGATTCCCAAGATGTCGATGTTTAATCTTGTCATCTCATGTTTGACCACATCCAGCTTGCCTTGGTTCATAGATCTTACATTCCAGGTACCTATACAATATTGTTCTTTACAGCATCGGACCTTCTTTTCACTTCCAGATACATCCACAGCTGAACGTCCTTTCGGCTTTGGCCCAGCCGCTTCACTCTTTCTGGAGCTACTTGGAATTGCCCTCCGCTCTTCCCCAGTAGCATATTGGACACCTTCCGACCTGAGGGGCTCATCTTCCGGCGTCATATCTTTTAGCCTTTTAACATTGTCCATGGGGTTTTCTTGGCAAGAATACTGGAGTGGGTTGCCATTTCCTTCTCCAGTGGACCACATTTTGTCAGAACTCTCTGTCATGACCTGTCCGTCTTGGGTGGCCCTGCACGGTATAGCTCATGGCTTCACTGAGTTACGCAAGCCCCTTCGCCACGACAAGGCAGTGATCCATGAAGGGGTTACCATTTTTAGCATAGATCAATTTAGGGTGATGACTGGTAAGTTCCCTGTTATCCTTTCCTCTCCCACCCAGTGCCACCTATAAGGAGAAAAAGCAGCCAGCAATCTACTCTACACGGGATTTCCTCACAGAGCAGCTAGTCCATTTTTGTTTGTTCTTTGCAAGAAGACTGTCAGTCTTCTTTGAGATTAACAGCATTAGTGCTATGTGAAAGAAATACACCAAAACACACAGTCCAACCTACTTGAAATGCCTTGTGTAAAACAGCCAGAGATATAAAATCTTTTCATATGGCTATTGATCTTCCAGGTTTTCCAGGAGATCTCTAGAGAATGAGAGCCAGTGTGGTGTAGCAGTTAAGGTATTGCACTGGCCCCAGGGAAATCCAAATTCTGATCCACCCTTAGTCACAGTAATTGGTGTCTTTAGGCCAGTCGTTCTCCCTCAGTGAAATCTTCTTTATAGACCTATTGTGGGAAAATATATGGGGGAACACTATGTACATTGCCTTGAGCACCTGCATGAAAAGGTGACATATAAATCAAATAAATGAATAAATCCAAAGTTATTTAAAAAAACAAAACAAAACAAAACAAAACACTCCAAGTCTTTCATCAGATCCCTTTAAGGGGCACATAGCTGCATCCCCAGCACTTTCTGCTTCTAGAAGCAGTTGCAAAGGAGGGAAGGAAGGAACGTCCTGTCTCAAGCAACCTGTCCTGACAGCCTGAGGCCCCCCAGCCATGCCACCCTCAGGCTTCTTCACCCTCCACCCCTTTACTCTGGTGCCCATCTCAGCCACCCCAGGCTGGCATGCCTTGGTTTTTCTCCTAGCTTATCTGGTTATAGCACAATCTTTCAACAGGTCTGAGTGAAGACCTTTTGCCACTATTCATCACACACTCCTCACTGAATATCTGATTATTGAACTCAGCTCTGCAAGTCACCTCCTTGTGCTAGGTTGTCTTATCCACGTCTCTGGAAGAGGAAAGAAGATAAGGAAAGGATTGTGGGGGAAAGAGTGCAGAAGCTTTGATTGTCTGGAATAGTTAACCTGCCGCCTTTCTTTCCCCACCCCATTTCCTTGGAGAAAGTTTCAAATGCTTTGATGTTTCCCCAGTTGCATCCAAGACAATTATTTTCTGTTGCATCTAATGAAGCATTTTTATCATGCCTTGAATGGGAGAATAGGAAACATGGCCAAAAAGGTTAGGTTTTTAGTTGAACTGATTTAATTAGTAAATATAGGCCTGAAGTTTGTTTCTCTGCTTTTTTCCCTGCCTACTCCCCCTTTTATAGCTTTGCTAGAAAATTCTTGTTATCTGTCTGTAGTGGATACAATTTTCTCATTTTCTCTGCTTCTCCTACACATTTTTCATTCCTCTAAACTAGATCTGTTACTTTTCTCTGAGATTTTAGTAACCTATTCAACTAACATGGAAATTAATTATATTGCAAGTGACCCGCTGAGATGTATTAGCAAATCATTCAAGGGAGCAAAGGGACATTTGGTTGTGTGAGAGAGTGTGAATGGGTATGAGAAATATTGAGAATAATTTCACACCATACCTACAGAACCCAATTACAGGTAGTCCTTGACCTATGACCATTCATTCAGTGACCATTCAGAGTTATGTGGCACTGAATGAATTATGGTTATGACTGGTTCTTGGAGTTGCAGTCATCCCAGCACCCCCGCAGTCATGTGTTTATGATCTGGGCACTTAGCAACTGGTTTTGTGGTGGACTGGAATGGTGGGAGGGGAGTAAAGAATGTGCTCTCGTCTCCAGAGGAGCGAGGAAGAGATAAGCGGAGGAGACTGGCACCTCCCTAAGAAATTCCATCGGTGGGAACTGGTTTCATTCTGGGAAGATTCTTGTTAAGGGGTTGTAGCTAATAAACCTTACTGGATTGATTCTGCATGGTCTCCTGGGGTTCCTTGGGCTAGGCCCGACATCACAGGTTTACATTTATAGCTGGTTGCAGTGCCCCACAATCACTTAATCGCCATTTTGAACCTTCCCTGCCGGCTTCCCCAGAAAGTCAGTAGGGAAGCTGTCAAGGAAAGTCACAAGTTGCTGGGGTAAGTCTCCCTCAACTGTGTACCCTCCCCTAGCCCCTCTGCGCTCATACCACAGCAGCCACTTGCATACCCCCTCACACCTTCACACACTCTCCCTGACCCATATTGCACCCCTTGTGCACCCCCTTGCACACTTGCACACCCTCACCCTTCCTGACCTGTGCCATACCTCTCACGCACCACCTCACTCCTTCACCCACTTGGCAGCAGTCACTTATCTACCTGCCAGCCTGGGACTTGTAACTTCCAGCCGGCTTCCCCATTGACTCTGCTTGTGGGAAGCCAGCAGGAAGTTACCTCGCCTAGTGACCATGGGGTTTGGTTAACGATGGCAACTGGGACTGCAGGGATTGCCATTGCTAAGTGATACAGTCGTGCTTTATGACCACATTGCTTAGCGACAGAAATTCTGATCCCAGCTGCTATTGTAAGTCAAGGACTACCTGTAGAAAAAATGCAACAAGATAACCAACCCATAAACACAAGTACAATCCAAGTGGGGTGGGGGAGGACACTCTTTTTCAACTGAAATGCCCCACCTACAGCAGTCTGGGAGGACATTAATGAGCAATAAAATGGAACTCTGTTATCTTATTTTTAGAATACCTCTTTCAAGAATGCAGTTTTCATGGGTATGTTGATCCCTTTTCTGAGGTGTCAATCCTGGTGTCTGATTTTCCCACTTGGTGGGGGGGAGGAGGAGGAAATGAGCCTATGGAAGTCCAGTCTCTCTCACAGCCAGAACAACATGGCAATAGAATTGCAGTACCCTGCAACTGGAGAAGCGAGGAAAAATGCCTGCAGCATTTATTTATCTGGGCAATAGGAGCCAAGCGAATCACTATTTCAGGCCAGGCCATTTTCAGGTTCATCACTGAGGAGTCCTAGATTGTCTACATGGCAAGATTTGGGCAGGGAGAAAAAGGAAAAAGCCCACTTCCACAGAAGAACAGCTAAAGTAGATTCTAGGCTGTCCTCAGCATGCTGGGATTAAGGCAGAGGTTGATGTGATGAGGACATGCCTCCAAAACACAATTAGCAAGGGAGTCTCATGCTGTGTTATGAGGAATGTGGTGATGTGCTTTTAGTTTTACAAATGCACAACAATTTTTTTGTCTTATTTTTATATACTTCACTACCTCACAAGCTTCATTGTGTTCTCTTCTTACGTTCCAAATTAACTTCTTCCACATACCATGGTTGTCAGATGGACACCATGAATATAGACCTCCACTGCCCATCAAGGCTTTCACATAATGCTTTTTGGAAAAAGAACAAGGAAAATACGTTACCAGCCTTACTCATTTCTCTGCTATATGCAACTTCTCTTGCTAATACAACTGACAGGGACACAATCCCTATCAATTTTAGCATAGTTTGGACAGCATGCCACAAATTCAAGCAAAGGTCAATTTCACACCATGCACATATGTATATTATTCTATGCAAACTAAGATCTGTAATCTCAAGACTACCTTGCAAATTGAAATATTGTTGCCCCCAACCCACCAGCTCAAATAATAAAGCTAGTTAAGTGTTCATTTACAGAATCAGTCTAATGCTGGTAGATCACATTTAGAAATGTTGTTAATACCCAAAACATTGGACTTACTTGCTTATTTCTTTATTTCTTTATGTTAAATTGTCCATTAAGGATATGAAAAGATCAAGGCATTTTTGGACCTAGGTATATAACAGTCAATTAAGTCCTGTGAATATAAATAAAGTAATATACTTGTGATCCTTTCTTCTCTATTCTACCTTCGGTATTCTCAACTAAAATAATTTTATTTTGTGAAGCCACAACATTGAGAAAAGCTGATATAGCACAAAAAATGGAGTATTATTTCAGTAAAACTTTACAATATTATATAACATCTGGATAGTGAGAACAAGATGAATTAATATGAATATATAGCTTAATGAACAATTTATATGTAACATAAATTGCAAAGTAAAATTCTTAGTAATATTATGGAATGTAGAAAGGAATCAATTTTAACATTCTTTTCCATTTTTCCTTTAGCTCATTACTTAGGTATGTTACTGATCCAGCTCCCACTACCACCACCATCACCAGCAAACTAGCAATAGATCTTCACTTGTTTTATTATATGCAGACAATGCAGCCAACCTTTCTATGATATCAGGCATGAAAAGAGCTCTGTGTGTGCTAGATATCTATTTTTAGCGTGGTTACCTCAGTCCTGAAACGTCAAGGTCTTTTAGGCTAGCTCAATTTAATATTCTTTCCCCAACATGCATAATGGGCAGATATTAAAAAGCAACAACATTTCAGAAACATGTCTATTTTTGAGGGAATGGTAAGGCAGAGATGGTGAACCACGTAATATGTCCATCCCAATATTCTGGAGATATTAATTGCACCTTTCTGGAGATATTTTCTGGACAGGAAGTTCAAATATATCTTCTCAGATATGCACACCTCTGGCAGCTGAAAGAAGTTTTGCACCAACACTTGCCTCCCATGTCACCTGCAAGATTTAAGATGCTTGAACACTATCAATAATCTTGACCTCTTTAGCTTTTATTTTGATCACAGAGTATGAAATCTGATTTATTCCTTAAATTATGCTTACTATACACACACATACACAAACACACATTCTTTCCTCCACTTCTTTGTCTTTCTGTGTGCTTCTCTTTTGACTGAAATAATAAATTAAACTAAACTTGTAGTCAACATGCATTAGTCAACATAAAGCTAATAATATTGTAAAGATATTTTTGTGCCTAATACTGTAATTCAGTATTATTTTTGATACAGATTTCTTTGCATTCTTTGTTATTCTTCTATATCAAAGGTCATTTCCATGGCATTGTATGAAAACCAACAGCGATGCAAGTTCAATAGAAAATAAATAATCAGATTAGTTAATAAAACAGACTCTTCAGTGTTCACTAGTGATATTTCTATATTCTTGGCAGATAGATTTTGCTTCATGTTATGCTTAATTGCCCTAACTGTACAAATCATTTTAGCTGTTGTCACACTGCCAAATTTCTACAATGTTCAGAATTTTTTTTAAAGCATAGACTTTTTAAAAGTATGGTATGATACTATTGTCCACATTTCAAGAGCATAAACATTTGGAATGTCTTTGTCATTGCTAACCAATAGTACGGTGTTAGGCCCATTGTGGCTGTTGTTATTTTATTGTGCATATTTTCATTATATGCATTATGCAAAACTGGATTATTGTGAGAAAATTGTCATCACAGACTGACTTCCTCTGTATGGTTTCTTCTTCCATTTGTCAAACACCAAACACACAAAAAAGAAAGCACAATTAAGGTGCTAATGATGCATGAAAGTTGATAGAACCAACCCAAACTGCTGGTGGTGTAGTTGCCAAGGCTGAACTGCATCGACAACACTATACAATATGACTCATTCAAGAAAGGAAAAGAATTCTCTGTGAAAACATAGAAAGCACTCCTGGGAAATATATTTTGACTCAGGAAATAACATACAATCATTTGCCACATAATATAAAAGGTATGATTGCTTTTTGATTACTATACCACAGAGGATCATTCATGGTGCACTGCTGTCTTGACACTCTGAAGAAAGCAAAAATTGTTTTGAAAGCTGTCACACAAAGTTCCTCCAGGAACTGTATTACTCACTTGATAGTCTTCCTATAGATAGCAGTTGGGAGACTATGTTACACCTTGTTCCTGAATTCTTTTATTGTTCAAGCAGTATTTATTACAGCATGTTCTAGCTCAATAAAGTTCACAGTTTAGCTTCCTTTTAATTAGCAATATTATTAATATCAGCTTTAGAATGCATACATTTCTGTGAACAATAGTGGTGTCCCAGATCAACTATTGTTGACCAAATTGAACGAAGAAGCAGGGCTTTTGAAAGAAAGTTTATTCTTTGTCAAAGAGCTGACAAAGAATTTGCAGGAATGTTGAACTCGAGTCAGAAAGTAGTAAAAGCAGCTGGAAGTAACCTTTTATCTAATCAAGACACAGATGAGCAATTAGCCAAATTGGACTTGAAAAAGGTTGGCAGATTGCCTACCCCATGAGAGTAAAAGTGCATGAAAGTGGAATCTCAAACTTTTTTGTGCATGGGGTTGAGGGGGGGAAGGTGGGGAGAAAACAACTTAGGGACTGTTTTTCTTGAAGCCAGTGATGTGGAAGAGCTTCATCAGGATTTTCAGCTATACATTTTCAGCATCACCAGCGTTATATCACTAGTTTCAACAGCCATCGTTTCTGGAGTTCCTGTGCTATTTGTGTTCCCATTACAGCTCCTTGAAACTGCAGTCTGGCTGAATTTACAGCATTTGGTTTACAATTATCTCAGGCTTATCTGTTCATTTCAGCCTGATTACTATTCTGAAAACAGAACTCTGACCTTCCTTATGCTTTGCCTCTTAGTTAAACACTCTCAGAGAACTCCAGCTTAGGGCAGGATAAAAGCCAAAAGAAATAGCAGATTCTTAAAGCATAGAAATCTCCCTATTCCTGAATTAGATCATCTGTCTACCTAGCCTGTTATTGAAAACACAAATGAGCAACAGTCTTTCATGTTTTCAGGGAGACATTTTTCTTGCCCTATCTGGAAATGCCATAAGGATGTAATTGGGCCTTCCAACATATGGTGCAGTTGTTCTATCACTGACCATGATTCAAAGTGTTTGAGTTGCAATGGTGGAAAGAAACACATTTTTAACTTGGTGATACAGTGAATGAAAGACAAGGCCACATCATATCTCTTCTGAAGATAGAGCTGAAGAAAGATCAGTGCAAACCAAAACATCTGTGCAAACAAGTACTTTATGGGATGTAGATAGTTCCTGTGAAGGCAATTCATCATGGAAGTTAAAGAAAGGAACCAGGATGTGTCACTGAAACTGTCCTGTTGTTTAAAGCTTGTCTATATATATTTTAAAAATGTATCAGTGATTTCCCTCATTTCCATGAACTATACCTGCTTCTCAGTTTCATGTGAAAGGAACTGGTTTGATGATGCTGGTTGGTTTTTCTTTTAAGATTGATTATGCTGATTTGATTTAATTAATTAAAGTTAGACTTTTCGTCATTGTGATGATGACAATGCTATCTGTTCAATCATGTCTGATTCTTGGCGGTTCTATGGACCATCCCTCTCCACATTTTCCAATCTTGTATGGTTTCTTTTACTTGTTTTATGCTCTGGCTGGTGTCAGCTTTGATGGTGTCTAGCCACCATGTTTTTTGGCGGCCTCGTTTCCTTTTACCTCTGAACCATTCTGAGCATAATTGCCTTTTCCAGTGAGTTTGATCACATGACATGGCTGAAATAAGTAAGGCAGAATTTTGTGATTTTGCCCTCCAGTGATATGTCTGATTTTATATACTCCAGTACTTGCTTGTTTGTCACCTTTGCTGACCAAGGAATGTGCAGGAGCCATTTTGTCATTTAGTGTTGACTATATAGATACTAAAAAGCAAAACCACCTAAAATTTTTTAGCATCAGATTTAAGATGAAACTTAAGGATGCAGATGATTGTGGCTTAAAACCACAGTGCATATTACATTTTCTCCTTCCTCTGTTAATTTGTAGAAAAACAAAAGACAGTGTGACATGGTTGTGCTATTTGGTTGGCTGTTTAAAGCAGTGGTCACTTGGTGCCAGTACCATGCTATATTGCCAGCAGGCTACAGAGTTTTTGGATGGAGAAAGATTAGCTTAGGCATTTAAGTATATTTTAGGTGCCTATGTGAATAACATAACCTTTAAAAGAAATGCAGGCCTTCTATTTATAGTTTAATTTGGATTATGAACAAATGCATGGACATTCCAACGAGGCAATCTGTTTGGTTCAGGTGCATGGTCTGCAATTGCTTCATAAATAAGGCATTGTGCAGTAAACAAAGAAGGCAACATGTAAAGGGACAGTTAGCACACTGGTTCCCAACAAAATCAATAACAAAAGCTGAGAGGTAGTGATGGGTGGGCAGTTAGCAAGAATGAATCATCAAATTAGGATGGCAATTGAATGTCTGGTGAATTGGAAAAGGAAGGGAATAAGAATTTTCCAGGTTGTAGAATCTGAAAATATCAAAGCAGGACTGTGGGGGAATAACAGTTTGTTAAAGGGGAATAGGATGAAAGGACACTGAAGGAAATAAAAAGCTCTCTTGGAAAAAAAATTACAGCAAGTATAAAGGTTATGCATGTCATCTGGCAATAAATACACCCATGATAGTGAAAAGGGCAAAGCAGATGGATATAGAAGTGCAAGAACAATCCAAGAACAGAGGAAATATATAACAGTTGTTATTTGAAGCACTTGGGGAGCACTACACTCGTTGAGCAAAATATAACCACAGCTAGAGAAGCAAATGACATTAAGATTTCAAAGATGCATATTCGTGGGGAGAGCAGGGCTGAATAATGAGGATTTGATTTAATGACAAAGAAGTAAACAATACTGAAAATCAAAACAAATGCCAGTTTAATGTTTGGGAAAAGAAATACACTTCCATGCTAGAGACAGAACTGTCAAATAATTCAACCTCAGTTTGGAACACACATTAAATTAGACTGCATGTTTTAAGCAGCAAGACCCAATCTGGCAGTCCTGAAGGCCAGAATAAAGGATATTGGTCATAAAACAAAGCAAAAGGAACTTATATTAGGGTTGAAAACCAATTTCAGAGCAAGATAGCAGTTGGTTACTTTCCCATCTACTCTTACTAGAGTATCTAGCACAGGATGGCATTTACTTTGTAATCCAAGCTAGTGCCTCTCACATTTTCTAAGAGAACCATGTCTATCCTTTGAAAGATGTGCTTCATTGCATCTGGAAGTAGACCTGTCTTCTTCCAGGTTCATATGTCTGCTTCCCATTGTGTCCACATTTGAAGTAGCTATGAACTCTGCTGAGGCAAAGTGGCTGTCCATGCTCATGTATGTGGAGATGGGCAAGAACAACTTACAAAGTAGCCACACCAACCTATAATAAAGTGTGGCTGTTTTACTGATTTGAACAGAAGTGCACTGAACTCTCCCCATGCACTGAAGAACATCTCTTTTGAAGGAATTGCACAGTCTTGTTTAATGTGTAAGAGCATCTTACACATTAAACTACAAGGATTCAAAAGAAGGACTTTAATTCTTTTTGGCTGAAAGAAATAGAGGAACTTCCGAAGTCTAAATGGATTTAAATAGTGAGAAACATATTTCATTTCTTTCAAAGTCACATTCTGTTCACAAAACCAACAAAATTAGAAGGGAGTGGGCTTTTAATCTGCATTTGGAGTGAATGGTGTTAGATTATCACATTCAAAGATTGTCAATCAGCAGCTCTGTTAAAAGTCACCTGGTCCCTCATTCAGGAGGATTGAATGAACATTTACAGGACTCCTGTGAGGAATATTTTAAGCATCTGTTAGATTAAGTCACTTGGATCCATTCTGAGTTGGGTTCCAGCTATGCAGCTTGGGTGAAGTTGCCTGACATACAGTCTTATCTTATTATCTGGAATGAGTTTGAGCCTGCTTGCTCCAAGGAAGTGGAAAGGAACTTTGGATCTGATAGTGTTTTAGATCCATGCCCCTCCTGGTTGGTTGAGGTACTTGGGAAATGATATGCAGTTGGGTCTAAGTGGGAGCAAATGTACCCTTGAGTGAGGGAGACAGCATTGGTAGCATTTTTGATGACCTCTGGAGGGATGAGAATGGTGGGGTTGTATCCATCCTGGCCTTCTTTGATCACTCCTCTAATTGAAGTGGGAGACAGAGTGTTGCAGTGGTTCTATTCCCTTCTCTGGAATTGATTCTAATCAGTGTTGTGGGGGGATGTCCAGTTCTAAGTGCCTAATGTGTGGGGTTCCACAAAGCTCTACTCTCTCCCTGTTCCTATTTAACATCTACATGAGCTGCTGAATAAAGTTATCTGATGATACCCAATTATACAGCTCCACCCTAGCTGATCAAGTGAAGCCATTAAGATACTTTCTCAGTATCTGGATGCTGTAGGAGCCTGAATGTGGAGGAATAGACTCAGACTCAACCTTGAGAAGACCAAGTGGCTATGTGCTTTGGAACCTCCCAGAGCTGGGGGATTGAAATTTTTGTCCCTGAATAAAATTACATTTCCCAAGATAGAGCTAGGTGCAATGTGGGTGGTAGACATGGCTAACATTGCCTTTGCATGGCTCCCTTTTGCATATCAGTTGTGTTCATTCTTTGACCAGGATGTCCTGTTCACTTTCACTCATGCTTTGGTCACCTCCTGTTTGGACTAGTGCAATGCACCCTTGAACACCACACAGAAGTTGCAGCTAGTCAAGAATGCTATGACACAGGTAGTGCCAGGAGTGCCTGCATTCACCCATGTGACACCTCTACACCAAAATCTGCACTGGTTCCAGTGGAATTCTAGCTGCAATTCAAGGTGCTGGTTATTACATATAATGTCCTGCATGGCTTAGGGCCAAGTGATTAGCCTATCTCCAATTACTTCTGCTCATCCCATGAGATCTGGAAGGCTGGGCATGCTCCAGGTTCTTTCTGTTAAAGAATGCCATCTAATGGGACTCAGGAAACAATGCACTCTTGGGTGGTGCAAATCCTGTGGAGCAGCATATTTCCCAAGATTTGGATGGCCTAGACTTTGCAGTTATTTTGTGTAGCATTAAAGAACTGGCTCTTCCCCAAACATTAGGCTTGGGTATTGGATAAGCCAATTTTGTGTGGTGACTGTTGGGTTTATTGGGTTTTTCTCTATGCACAAAACAATTTTATTTGTTTCTTTTTAATCATTACTAGGGTTATTTTATTGATAGCCACCCAGAATCACATATTGAACAGGTATCCATATAAATTCATATAATAAAATTAATTAATCATAAACAAGAACTTCTCAAAACCTGAGCTGTGGTCTTTGGGGAGGTTGCCCAAAACAAATTTTGTGAATACTTGAACAAACTTAATGGGAGGAGGACATTGAATCTTGCTTCTAATGGAGACATAGTCAATGCATAGTCACAGTCATAGTTTTAGTCACAGTCATAGTTTTATTATTTTGTTTTAGTTGTTAAGGAGAAGTAGGTTCACCCCCCACCCCCACCCCTAAACTCTAATATATATACAGAAAATCTTACAGCTTCATTCTCAGACCATCTCATAAGGCAGATGTCTCTCATTGACATTCAGTATTCACAAGTGGGAGGTTAGACAGATATTAAGCTCTCTTAGGTTTCAAAATAAATGGAAGAACCGACCTTAAAGATAAATTTTAAAGCTGATGGAATAGACAAATATGTGGCCACTTCCTCCTCCTCTTCCCCTCATTCTCCTCCTCCTCCTCCATCAATCATCATTTTTTCCCCAAAAGACTCCAAACTATTTGGCCAAAAATCTGTTTATTGGTGGCACAGGAAAGTCTGTGAAAGTCAGGTCTTAAAATGAGGTTTATCCTCAATATATATATCCTCATTATAACTAGAATCTTGTTGATATCTAGTATAGTTAAGATGAGAGAGCTCTTTTAAGGAAAGGGAAAAGAAAAAAGCATATTCTTTTTGTGAAGCAAATTCTTTAGAAACACCTAGAGTTCATTCAAAACAATGTTTTGTTTGTTTCAAATGCCTTTATGGTGCTTCATCAATTCCATCTGTAAGTGGCTTACAGCACAACATTATAATCAGCATGTCAGAAAATATAAACAACATCATCAGTGCCATCCACATACAGTACCTCTTAAATAATGCAATATTCTGTCAACTGTTCCAAGGAAAGAAGCAAAAAAATTGTAATCAGGACTTCTCAAGTGCTAGGTTCTATTTACATTTTATTTTATTTTATTTTATTATTTTTTATTTGCAAATTCACTACTTCCTCTGAAGCATCTTCATCATAGACCAAGCTGTTCTAGAAAGTCTTCATACAGTTCCAGGAATCTTTTGGTGATCACATGGTATGTGGTATGAAGGAGGTGGCAAGAAAGCTTCAATGTGTAGCTAATGTGTATCCATGTGACTTATTTTTATGTTTTATAAAGTGTTTCAGTCTACATAAAAGAAATGAATTCAACAATATAATTGCACCATGTCAGTATAAATTAAGAACACAGGAAGACAACGTTCCATGTCTATATTAGCCTAAGAACAAGGCTTTTTTTTTTTTTTGTCTGTGCTCAGTCATTACTGACCCTGCAGTGACTGCCTGGACGAATCCTTGCAGTTTTCAAGGCAATTGTTTTTCGGAAGTGGTTTGCCAGAGCCTCCTTACTAGAGCAGAGCCCAGCTGGCGAGCGCAGGAGGCACGGTTTCCGTTGCCTCGCTCCCTTTTCGGGCGAGTGCGGTTTCGCACTTACTGGCAACTGGTCCCGTCTCTGTGTGCAAGGCGCTGCCAGCATTTTTCCTCCCACCAGAGTGAGAGTACCCATTTATCTACTCACGTGAGTTTTCGACCTGTTGGGTTGACAGGGGCTGGGGAGGAAACAGGAGCTCAACCTGTTAACGCGAAGGCTGGACTCGAACCGCCGAAGCGTCAGCCATTTCTGGCCGGCAACTTTCAGCATCATTAAGCCACTGTGCCACCGCATCCCTAAGAACAAGGCTTTGCAAATATCAAATGGGAAAGCCATGCTAGTTAAGGCTCTGACTTAAGCATCTAATATTCTCTTCAAGTACTATATAACACTAAAAGAATAGCAAAATACCTCTTTTTAATCATTAGAACTAAGTAAAGGACAGTTATATTATGGAGAAGGCATTCTATCAAGTATCTTAAATAGTTAATATGCTTCCATGTCTAAAATAATCTTTCAGATATTCCACCTGTGGATAGGAAATTGTTTGGGTCTCCCACATCTATCCTTTCCCATCACGGGTATTAAAGAAAGATTGGGGTGTGTTACAGATAGTTTAGAAATACAGTGGATTACACTTAAATGTGATGGTTATGATAAATGCTTCTTGGGCATTTTAAATTTCAGGCTAATCTTGTTCAAGGGAAGCATTATGCTATAATGTCAACAATTTAATTATAATTACAGGATCTATTTTTGGTCCCACAGGAATTTTTTTCATAAGTATTCATATTTATAAATTTCCCAAGAGCTCTAATTAATCAGTGAAAAAAAAACTCTGGCCTGATTTGCTTTTATTTAATGTACTGAAAAGTTAGCCACGCTGGGAAGAAAACATCCTTTTATTATTAGGCTAACATGCCGTCATTTCCATTATAAGATTTTGTTGTAGGTTGATGTTGCTCCAATAATCATAGCACATCTTAATTGCCTTATAATTGTATTTAAAGTATTGCCAATCAATTAATTATTAACTTTGATTAAACTGATTAATTAGTTAGAACTTTAATTACTTTATAAGATTACCTATGTTTGCAAACATAGGATAAGAAGTGGGATGGAGTTGGGCAACATCCAAATTTAATAAATAAGTAAACAAATAAATAACATACCATTGATCAGAGGAATAGCATTTGATGGGAAA
Source organism: Liasis olivaceus (assembly GCA_030867105.1). Lineage (NCBI taxonomy): Eukaryota > Metazoa > Chordata > Lepidosauria > Squamata > Pythonidae > Liasis > Liasis olivaceus. The sequence goes on from CM061349.1 coordinate 83,314,879, forward strand.
CCATAAACTTTCTGTATGTTATAGGATAGCAGTATAGAACAGCAGGCCAATACCAACATAACTTAAAAAGTCTGGAGGCCTGCCAGTATAATGAAGAAATCCAGATTAAGGGAAATCATTGTGACTGTTCATTTCTGTGGCTTCTGATTGTTATTATTAGAAGGGAAATAAAATTAATCCTTAAAGGCAAACAATTAGCACAGGGTTTGGGTGCCTGTTTATTTCAAACATTTTTATATAGCTGTATAGGAGTGCAGAGATAATCCTAAAGAAGGAATGAAAGAGTGATTAAAGAAGTGCCAGGCTTGAGAAAAAGGAGAAGGAGGCAAACTCAAGGCAACCTGCTTTGAGTCTCTTTTGTATAAGAAGCAGCAGCAGAAACTCTTCTGGCTTTCAAGATTATATTATTGTACACTACCACAATAAAGATCCAATAATTTGGGGGGTGTTCGTTTCCTGACCTATCCTATCTGATGGCTGACACCAGCTAGGTCAGCAAGTAGCTTTACTGCCTGAACTTGTTTGGGTCAAACGTTAAGCAGGATTTGCCTGGTTAGTACTTGGTTGGGGATCCCCAAGGGACGCCCTAATTGTATCCCAGCCTGGATTTAAAATAAAAAGAACCTAGAAAAAAAGGATCCTTCCTTCCATCTTACTGAGAAGAAAACTATATGGATGTGGCTGTGAAGTCACCAAGAGTCAAGTTCAACATGAAGCAGGCTCTACTTCTTTTAAAAAAATATGTGGCTATGGTTTCAAGGGTAATTTATTAAAACAATAAATACTAAACCTAATTCTTATTATCTTAATGTTTTTATAGCCTGCTTTCTGTTAGGGGTGTACCTCTCAAGTGAGGCCACTGTACGACAATTAATAAAATATTATTATTTTACAGTTCAATAATAACATATTATTATTATTTTATTATTGAACTGTACCCAGAAAGCAACTGGGAGCCAATGCAGCTCACACAGTAGTCGTGTTACTTGGATGAACTGCGGAGCACCTGAAACTGTGTATGCCACTGCGTTCTGGACCAGTTGCAGGTTTCGGATGGTCTTCAAGGGCAGCCCCGTGTAGAGACATAGAGAAATATCATGGCATTCTTATTAGAGGGTGATGGTGGGGCTTGGCTTTTGGTTCTTGTTATGTTATTACTGTATTTCCTTTAAGGGTCCCCCCCCCTTTTTTTTGCCTTCTTTGTAGTTTGTCTAATTTAGTGCTCTTTTAAGGATATAAATTCTTACTGAACAGCTTAGATTGAAATTAATGTGTTTCATTTTCAATTAGTATTTATAAAATTCAATAAAAATTATATTAAAAATGTATTAGTTTGTTCAATAGTATTCACACTAATGTTCCCCAGATACCTGCATTGGGATTCTAACATTTTTTGGAATTTAAAAAAAAGAATAAGTAAACTTTTTCATTATGCATTTTGAATTTGACCTTTGAAGTGATAATTACAAGTTGGCTACTTATGTACTTGTATTAATATTTTGAGAAATGTTGATAGTAGTGGCTGATTCTTTGTATATTTTTAATCGTGTATATTTAGGACTTCCCCAGTAAAATTAGCATGCTATTTATGGATTACAAAAGCTAAATAACTGGTAGTTGGCCAATCAAAATTTGCAGCCAATAAATTTTCTTCTATTGCTTTGGATCCTTTTGGTAAATAATAATAATAATAATAATAATAATAATAATAATAGTAGTAGTAGTAGTAGTAGTAGTAGTAATACTCTGAATGCTATCATTTAACTTTTCTACTTCATTCTGCAAAGACATCCTGTTAGATAAATCACGTGATAATTTTATGAAAATAGGCTAATTTTTAAATAAATTCTTGATTTATTCTGTTTCACTTGTTTTGATTAATTTGCTGACAAGTACTAGGTGACATCACATAATCTAAGCATATAAAAAAGATAAAACAAATTAGTTTTATTGATCCTTAACTTCAGTCATTCATGATGCTTAATCATTGTGTCATTTCATACACTTAACTTGGCCATTTTATTTTCAGACTCTCAATAAATGTTTACTTGCAGGGCCTCCAGGGTTATTGAGGAGTGATTGCCAGAAATCCCTTGACACTGGAAGCCATTGTATTGGACCATGGAAGGATTGTCAGAGACAATCTTCTTCTCTCCTACTGTCCTTATCCAATTCACAGCATACATTGAGGGAAATGAAAATTATGGCTCTTATATCTGCCACTTGATAATGATCAGAACATTGGATTTGTTATTGTTGTTACTGCTGTTGTTGTTTTAAAATAAGCTTTGATGCATGAACAGATATTAGAACTGGGCCCTGTTAAAGTGTGTGAGCACTAGCAATGTCTAATGCTTATTTCCCTAAATTCATTAGAAATTGATTGCTCTAATATTGGATCCAACCAAGTTCTGACACCATTTGTGGAGATTTGAGCTTGTAGTTCTCTCTGAACTGTCACTTAGAGTTATAGAATATAAAAATGGGAAGGGATCTTGTCCACTACAACATCATCTCCAACAGATGGTTATACAGCCTTTGCTTAAACTGTGGAGTCCTTGGTGCTCTCTGAGCTTGGTTGTTTGCTTGCAGATGTTTCATTACCCAACTAGGTAACATCATCAGTACAGGTAAGTGTGGGGTTTGCTCCCTGTTTATATACAGTAGCTTGCCCTGCCCATGATGGTGGGGGGTGTGGTTTTCTCCTAGGTAGTTCCTTGATTAGGGTATTGTTTTCTGCTTGATTATTTGCCTGTTGTTAATCCCTGCTTATCTGGGTGTTGGCTGCTGGAGAGGATGTGTTCTGGTCTTTTTGTTTCCTTCTTAGCTTTTTTGTTGTCTCTTTTGAATGGTGCGTAAATATGGTTTATTTCCATGTGTCTATTGATGCCTGATTTGTCTGAAGTTTCCAGGAATTCTGTAGGGTTTTTGGATTTAACTTGGTTTGGGATGCTCACAGTTTCCCAGTTGAAACTATGATTGAGTCTGTTCATGTGTTGTGAGATTAAGGAGTTTTTATTGTCTTTTCTGACTGCTAGTTGGTGTTCATGGATGTGCTCTGCTAGTCTTCTTCCTGTCTGTCCTATAGTAGGACAGTAGTGGCTCTTACGGATGGACTGTGTGCTACTGTGATGCCATGTGGTTGGAATAGTCTGTTGATTGTTTCTGAGATGTTTTTGATATATGGTAGTATCCTTTTCATAGCTTGTGTTGGTTATGCTATAGTGGGTTCAGTGGTCAGGCACTTTTAGATAAAGTTGTGTAGGTATCAATTTTGTTAGAAGATGTTGCATAGGTAATCTGTTTTGTATTTCTGGTGTTCTGGGTTGCTGCAGTGTGTTTGTACTCATCTGAATAATGTTCTTACACAGCTCCTATTGTGGGAGGTTTGTTACTTTGGCAATGGAGCACTTGGTTAGCGTGGGTTGTTTTTTGAAAGACTTGCATTTCTAATTTGCTGTTGTTTCTTCTGCTGATGAAGATAACCAGGAAGGGTAGTGTGTTGTTGTTTTCTTCTTCCCTTGTGAATTTTAGTCCTTTGAAGATGTTGTTGATTGTTTCATATGTCTTCTCTAGTTGTTCTTTTTTTATTATTATTATTATTATGAAGGTGTTGTCTACATATTGGATCCATACCTATGTGTGGGAGTGCTATTGTTTCTTGATGCTGCATTACAGTCTCTGCTATGAGTCCTGAGAGTGGTGATCCCATGGGTGTTCCTCTAATTTGTTGGTATATTTGTCTTTCAAGCTGAAAGTAGGCAGTGAGGCAGAGGTTGGAGGTCCATAATTCTCGGTATTTTGATCTTAGTGTATTTGGCTAGGTTGGGTGTCTTGTGTTGCCATGGATTCTTTCACTAGTTCTGGATATATGGACATAAAGAGTGCTGTAACATTGAATGAAACCATAATTTGATCTTCTTCTATTTCTAGGTCTTTGATTTTCTGGAGGCACTGTAGTGAGGAGTTGATAGAATATTCACTCCCCTCTGTGAGATGTCCAAGCTTTTTAATAAGTTGTTTAAACTCTGCTTAAATTCTGTTTAAACTCCTCCAGCAAAGGAGAGTCCATCACCCCCTGAGGTAGGCTGTTCCACTGTTGAACAGTTCTTACTACTATGAATGTTTTTCTGATGTCCCACTGAAATCCACTTTCTCTTAATTTCAACCTTTTTTTTTCTTGTTTTGTTTTCTGGGAAAACTCTGAACAAGTCTGCTTCATCTTCTATATGACAGCCCTTCAGATACTTGAAGACAACCATAATATTTCTTCATAGTCTTCTATTCTCCAGGCTAAAAATACTTGACATTCCAACCATTTCTCAGAAGCTTTTTCTACTAGGTCTCTTATTATCTTGGTTGTTCTCCACAGCTTGTCAATATTCTTCATAAAATGTGGTACCCAGAACAGCATGCAATATTCTAAGTACATCTAACCAATGCAGAATAGAGAAGAATGCTGTCTTCTCTTGGTCCTGACATTATACTTCTATTGATACATCCTACAATTGCATTTTCTTTCCTTCTCTTTTCTTTTCCTTTCTTGCAGCTGCATTACATCATTGGCTCACATTCATTTTGTGATTAAGCATGTACTGTTGATTGTGACAGTTAATTCTCACATTGAAGTCAAGACTCATATGATCTGGTCTTGTCCAGCCTTTTTGGTTTCAGATCACTACATATATTATCAAATCAAATCTTTATTACGGTCACAGACCAGTATAAGGAGGGTGGGATACAGTCAAATAAAAATATAGAAGATACATCACAGCCAAAAAAACATTATGAAAAGTTAGAAGATATGTTAAAACAGAAAGTATATGTAAAAAACAAGAATCTAAAAGAAGGAGTAAAAGCATTAGATGGATATAGGGAAGCATAAAAGATTAGTATGTGGAAGACTATATGTATCAAATTACAGAGCATTCTAATATGGCGACTGGATGCTCATTAAGTCTCGTTTATGGCACCAGTCATCATCTGATGAATTTTGAGCACTGCTGCGCAGAATCTGGCAACATTGTATGTTGTAGTAGGGATGGCATCTGAAAGCAGCAGGGAGATACAGAATTGTCCTGTGTGCCCTGGGTATTTATGAGAGATGAGGCTAGTATGAGCTGAGATGAGGCTAGTATGAATGTCTCTGTAGTACAGGCACTGGAGAAGCACATGCTCTGTTGTTTCTGTGTGTCCAGAGTCACACAGGGGCATTGTCTGTCTACATAAGGAATCTTCCTGTATTGGTCTTCAAGAACAGATGAGGGGAGGACATGACATTGTGAACTGCATATATTAATAGAAGCTTGAGAAGAAATACTATAGTTAAAAATCTTAATGCGGTGTTAAACTATATGCCTAAAACATGGAACTTGGCATCTCATGAGGGGCTTTGGCTTTATTAAGCCTCACAACAAAGAGACTGATTTTACATAACTGGAAAGAAACTTTCCTGATTTTAAGGAATGGATCCAGGATATGAGTTCATTCTCTATTTTTGAAAAGTCTGTGTAATCTGAAAAAGGCAGTCAGATGCAGTATAATCCTATGCAGTCTAGATTTAATATGATTATAGATTGAATTTTTCTATTAGATATAATGATATAAAATTAATGCAATCTTTAAGCTTATCATTAAATCTATTATTTAATGAACATTTTGTTAATTAGTGTTTTTGTCATGTTTAATTTATTTCAATCAGTATAATATATGGAGACAGCATCTTTCTTCATTATATAACCATTATCTACTTTTTTTCTGCTGGTGCTGTAGGTTTTTTTTTCTTTTTTTCTTTCACAAATTAATTAAAAAAAAATTATTTCCCATACTCATAAAACCACTAGCAGTTAGGAAAACAATCAAAAGTTACATGTTACTCCACCACTACAGAAAAGGCAGACTTTTAATCCCCATCATCATAAACATAGCAAAAAATGAACAAGAGTTTTGTTGGTCTAAACTTACCTATATAAAAATAAATCCCCCTCTCACCTCTATGGGTGGTCTGTGTCTTCCTCAATCTCAGGTCCTGTACCAGAGGCCTGGGAGTTTGAGGGTTCTGCGCAGTATCTTAGCTGTTCCTAGCACTGCACTCTTCTGCACAGAGAGCTTGGATGTTGTTCCTGGGATCTGTTGGAGCCACTCTCCCAGCTTAGGAGTCACAGCCCCGAGTGCTCCTACCACCACTGGGACCACTTTGGCCTTTACTTCCCACTTCCTCTCCAGGCCCTGGTACTTCTCCAGCTTTGCATGCTCCTTCTATCACCACTACTGTCTTCTGGTCCTTGTCTACTATATGATTGGTGTGTGTGTGTGTGTAATAGATGACAGACCTTCTCAGTGGTGGCTCCCATTTTATGGAACGCTTTCTTTATAAAGGTATGGATGGTCCCTACTCCCTGTATTTTTCAAAAACTAGCCAAAGCAGCATTTTGCAGCAGGTGCTTGGCCCTTAGGTTAATTTAATATCATGGTGACTATGAGTTTTATTTGTGTGTGATTTTTATTGTCCTGTTTTTGCTTTGACTTTGTTGTGTCCTGCCTGGAGTCCATAGATAGATGCTCACTGGAATTCTAATATTGCACCCTTAACTTTTCTTCTAATAAACATCTCTACAGAGCTACCAGAGGCTTGTTTCCTAGACTAACTTGTTTCCTTCCTTTGTGTGTAACCACTGCCTAGTATGGGCCCTGATGTTTTTCCCTACCAAAATGTAGGGCTTTGCATTTATCTTTTTTGAAATTTATCCTGCTGGGTTTTGTCCTCCTGAATCTTAATAATGTCATCTAATGTGTTTGCTATCTCTCCTGTGTAATCTGCAAATTTGATAATTATATTTTCTAACCCCTCATTCAAGTTAATTATAAACACGTTGAACAATGGAAGGCCTAGAATGGAGCCCTGTGGCACTTGACTCAATATTTCCCTCCAGTTTGACACTGAGCCATTGTCATATGATTGTTCAATCAGCTCCATATCTACTTAGTGGTAGCATAGTCCAGCTCACATTCTGCCATCTTTTCAACTCCTGGAATATTTGGAGAGATTTTTGTCCAACGACCTTCTGGAATCAAAGTGCACCATGCCTACCACATTCTCATGCTCAGCTAAACTTGTCACTCTATCAGAAAAGGAGATCAGGTTGGCCTGACATTATTTGTTTTTGATAAACCCATGGTGGCTCTGCCCGGCAATGAATTATTTTCTAAACTAATTATTTAAAAATTTCTCTCAATATTTGTTCCATACTTTGCACGATACCAATGTTCCACTGACTTATTTTCAGTGAGTTCTCTCCCTCATCTCCCCCCCCCCCCAGTTTTGAACACAGCAACAACATTTGCTCTTTTTAGTATCATGACATATCTATCCACCATGGTTTCTCAAAAATGACAGAATTGTTTTCCAAGATTACATCTGCAAGCTTTTACCAGATATATTTGGCCTTGGACGCTTAAACTCAGTCATGACAGTAACCCTCACTTTATTTACTTGTTTGCTGCCTCCCTATCATTTGTTACCATCCTTATATCCTCTCCTAGAAGCAGGCCCACCTCTTCCTTTTTCTTCCTTTTAGAGGAGGAGGAGGAGGAGGAGGAAGGACTCTTTTCTTTACTTATAGCTTTCCTTACAATCCTAAATTCCTATTATGATTTAGCCTTTCTGCAGATATTAGTTATTTGTTGGTAAACCTCCTTGGTGATTACTTCCATCCCTCTTTTATTCAACCAAATGATATGTGACTGTACTTATTTTCTAGAAATTCCCAAGCCTCTTATGCTCTTATGCTCTTATGCTTTATGTCCATGGTTCCTGCTTAATACTTCTCTTAACTTGTGATCTAGGAGAGACAATTCCTTTGCCACTTCTTCAACCTTCTGGAAAATGAAACAGTAGGAAGATAACTGGGGGAAAAAAAAAATATCCCAATATTGCTATGTTCCTCTTCCCTGCAGGAGGAATTATCTTCAGCCTATTTTGGCAGGATATAGCATTCCCCCCACAATAATATATTTGTTGTTGCCTCCTGACTGGGCCCTCATACTCAGGTTCCTGGATCTCAGTACATATATGTACTCCTTCACATATAATGTTGCTTCTCTTCCCCACCCCTGTTACTTTTGAATAAGTTGTAACCTTCAGTTTTACATTTCACTTATGAGTTTCAACCCTCATGTTTCAGCAATGCTTACTAAATCATTTTTTCCCTTTCTGCATTATGATGTCTTGTTCTTCTTGTTTCCCTTATTCTGTGAATACCCATCAGCTATTGCATCGGGCTGCTGAGCAGGGGGAGAAAGCAGAAAAAGAGGCATTAGATCACTTCTTGCTGAGAGACCAGCTGCCTTTTGTTCTCTCCAGCCTACATGAATTATTTCAGTGCCATCTGGTCTTGATAAGATCTATAACTTTAAAAATTTGTGCCATGAGAGATAGATTGGAGAAATGCTAACACACTGAGCCTCAAAACATCAGCAAGGATGAAGCAAGGAATTGGGGGCGAGGGGATTTTAAAACATGTCTGGGGTAGATTTTGATACCGCTCACAGGCAGGATGCAACTTGAACTGTATCAGTAGGACATCCCACTTCTCTGAAGTTTACAGTTTAGGAATGTTTTGAACACCACTCTCTTTACCTTTTTATATATTTATCTATATATTTCTATTTTAGATTGTGTTTTATTTCTTTCCAATCATGTGGAAGTGTGACGAGGGTGAAGGGAAACTGTGAATAGAATTATGTGTAGAATGTTTTTTTTAAAAAATCTGGGGAACAGGTTTATGTGTAGAATAATTTTTAAAAAAAATTCTAAAAGAAAACAAAATGAAGCAGTGCCTTGAGCTTGTTTTTATACCCCCTCCTACCTCCTTTTCATGCTATGTATCATCAATTTTAGTAAGACAAGGACTGTCATGTTCCTGATATTTGTAAGCCTCTCTGAGAGTCCTTTTTCAAAATTTATTTTTGGCCAAAGGAAGTGGTTATGCAGCCAAAGTGATTTTATTAAAACAAATTCAGTTGTATGCTCCTGGGATTTACATCATCAAATCCAATTCTTTTTCCATTGTCACCAGTAAGCCAAAATGAGAGCTATAGATGTATGTATTTTTCAGACCAGAAGGCACTTCCTGTTTGCATCTAATAACTAAACAGAAACCTGGGTTCTTAGAAATCCTCAGATTTGGATGCCGCTTTTCAGGGCTCTTCCTTGTGACTAATGGGTATTCCTCCAGTCCTTAAGTCAGCAGAAAAATATGCCAGCCTAATTTGTGGGGCCTTGATGGCTGAACTGTAATCTGCCTCAATAGCAAGGCTTACAAATGGACTGCAAATGGACTGCAGCTTTATGTGGGAGAATTTAAGGGCAGTGGTTGGAAGATTCCTCTGGCTTCATTTCACCTTCCACCCAGGGTCTCCAGCTGGCAGAGAAACACACCAGCAACCATTCTTCTTAAAGTGTAGCAGGGCAGGCTTGTGGGAGTGTGAGGAAGTGCCTGGAATGGTGTATTTAGCTAGCTTTCATGTTGTCCAGGAGCAATGTCCAATGAGTGACTGGTTACTTGTCACTTTTTTTTCCCCCTGAACATGGGCTACTGGCCTATTGCATCCAAATATGGTTCAGTTGACAGGTCAGCTGTGGGTGGGAGTGGGGTGTAGAGGAGCAGCTGGGTTACTTTTGGACAGAGACTTACCAGTCTTTCAGAGGTCTGGCTGAACCTTCCTTAAGCTACACAAGAAAACTGGAAGAATTTCACTTCGGCTCCCAAATATCAGAAATTGTTCAGAGAATGGCAGTGCTGGCAGTGACTGGTCACAGTTGGCAGCACCTTGAAGTATCCCACAAAGTACATAAAATAGCACCACCTCTCTTCCAGTGTAATAAAAATGATAGAAAGGATGACTGTGCAGCAGAAGCAACAGAAAACCTTCAAGGTACTCATCTGTGGCAGAACCAACAATGTATCTCTTTCCCATTTTAAATCAACCAGCAACCCTTTTATTATTATTTTAACAGATAGGCCTACTGCGCTATTGAAGGATCACTAAATTTGTGTTTGATAATGGGTCTAGTGGTTTTCCAGAAGACTGGTATACCAAGGTACATAAGGAGCTTCTGTATGGCTGGAAATGTGTGAAGTGTGGGTCAGGCATTATGCAGGAAGTTATCTCTATGGAAACCAGGTGTCTGGTTTTACCTCAAGTCAAAATAGCCATGGAGAGCAGTGTCCAGTAACTAGTTGGAAAGGGGAATTCCCATAGCAGCCTCAATTGGCCAATTGTTGCTCAAAAAACAGCAGCCCGTAACTGGATCATCAGCAGATTGTAATAAATTCATATACCAAAATCTGTGCTGCTATTTTAAAACTGGAAATGTTAAGGACAAACTTAGGCTACCTCCACAGTGGGCTGAGGATGAGATAAGGGTTGTGTCATGAGGACAAATACTCTCAAATGGCCAGTGAGGCATATTTGGCTGCAGTTAGCAGGATGTGACAATGATCCTCCTGTTTGAACAATTCGAGGCCTACCAGCCTAAGTACTGATCAACTCATCAGAGAAGGCTTTGCCTCTAGACCTGGTAAAACCTTGTGTGAGACAACCTGCTAGCCATATGAAGGAATTAACAGAGAGAAAGAGAAAACAAAATCTGCAAAATAAAGTCAATACATTGCTGTTTTCTTATGCCTCTCGTTGCTAGCCAAAATGTAGTTATGATAGAGTAACATACTAACATGATGAAAAGGCTAGTGATACTAAAACAAATTATAGTACCAAGAAATAATCTTTTTCCTCTTGCATAAATGGTTAAACTCTGGGAAAGTATCTCCTGGTAGTTAAGGACACAGAAATTATAGGAAATAGTTTTGTTTCAGGTGGAATGGCCAAGTCACCTGTGACCCTACTTAGATTATTTCCAGGTTTAGATATGTTGCTTGGCCCATTTCTGACTAATAAAAGAATCCATCATTGTATATTTGGTTGCTTAAAAGGAAATCTCATTTAAGAGGTCATTTTTTGCATCTGAATTACTTGCTAAAAAAATATATTATTCATTCCCAGATTCAACACAATGGTAATTTATGCAGAGGGTTCTAGAAGAAATTTGCTTCAATATCAGTTTCAGGTGTAACTGCTGCTACTTGAAAGTTAATCCCTGAAGACCTGCTGGCTTTGAATTGCCCCAAGAGTATTATCCATTGTGCAAAAAAAAAAAAAAAAGACCATAGTCTATCAAGTTCTTTTAAGGGAATCAAAGAACTGGCTTTGTACATGCTGAAAAAAGTCACTCTGAATCAGAAAAAGGAAAAGAAGGTGGCTAATGTCTACAAGAAGAGAAAGAGGGAGAGGGAAACACTTACTTCATGATAGTTTATCAGCTCAGTTATATTCAGGCTACTGTGTGCTTAATTGCAGATTTGGTGAAATTCTGTGGTTGCTTCCTGCTGAACTTTGTTGAAATTTTGGGTTTATTCCTTTAAAGGGAATAGTTGTAACACGAGGAAGGAGGTTAGGAAATAAGAACAGACATTCATCCATTTATTTATGCAAACTTTATGTGCTACCTCCTCACCAGACTCATTTGTGGAACTTCTGCTGAGATCTATGGAAAATTAAATCATTTTCAATTCACCACCTTTTGTTCTTTATAATTTGCAAAGCAGAACTTGCTCTTTTTTCTAAGATGGTCTAAGCTCAGTTAATTAAAATTTTGCATTATTGAAATCAAATTGCAGTAATAATGATTCCCCTGAAGAGAACTTTATCCTAACAGGCTCCAATCCTTGTATAATGAAAAGAGCCCTGATGAATTGCATCAGATGCCTATCTATTCCTGAGTTTTCTTCCCACAATGACCAAATAGAAGCTATTGTGAAGATGAAATCTAGGACACCACCTCTATTAAATCATCTTGCTTGTGTTCTCTGGCAATTGGAATTGTGAAATACACTGCTTTTGAGATTGGAAGTAATATATTGCCTTCATGACCAGTAGCCATTGATAGCTTTATCCTCCATAATACATGCCTATTTTCCTTTAAAACTGACCAAAATGGTTACTAAAATATGAATGCCATATGTTAAGTGTTATGCTGAAAAATTACTTCCTTCTACATGTAATGAATTTACCACTTATTAGTCAAATAGCATCCTTCCTACACAAAAAGATATTATCTCTAGTGGTGCTTACAAAATTTGGGGTGGAGGAATGCATAGATATTAGAGACTCAAATGGTTGGATCTCATAGCAAATATTCATTTTCATTTGCAGAAATTCATCATTAAGGTTGCTTTTTACAGAAATTTATACCTCTTTCAAGGGCCTTCTATTTCATTTGGGGTCTATCAAAATATGTCTGAAGTTGTATTTTCATTAAATAGCACCTGTCTTTATTTTAGGCTATGGCATAGCCCCAAGCTACTCCAGTTCAGAATTTAATCAAATCTCTACATTCATTCATTCATTCATTTATTGGTATGCCTTCGAATCAGGGTTGACTCATGGCAACTGCCTGGACAAGTCCCTGCAGTTTTCTTAGTAATATTTTTGGAACTGGTTTGCCATTGCCTCCTTCCTAGGGCTGAGAGAGAGTGACTGACTCAAGGTCACCCAACTGGCTTTGTGCCTAAAGTAGGACTAGAACTCACAGTCTCCTGGTTTCTAGCCTGGTGCCTTAACTACTACATCAAACTATTTAGATTAGGGGGCAGCAAAAATGGTATTTTGATATCTTCAACCCTAATAGCTGGTGACTAAATTCTTGTGGATAGGAGTGGAAACATACCCTATAAAATAAGCCAGATTTTTTTCCCCTGAAAAATGCCAAGTTCATTTATGCTGGTAGATGATGCAAACAATATGCTAAAAGAAGAGGACTGGAAGGCAAAAGGATCAAGCTCATAGTTTCTGTGAACCTTGTTAAATATTGTTAAACAAGACCAAAACTAGATCTAAATTTATGCTGGAAATTCTCCTCCCTTGTGGGAGGCCCTTTGTTATATATCATTTGGAGGAACAGGGTAAGATGCAGGCTGAACTTCTCCAGCATTTCTGGAGCCTGAAAAAAAGTCTCATTAAATATATTCAGCTATACCATAATTTTTCTGATACATTGTGGGCCAGATCCATCTAAATGTAATATATATAGATATAACTATCTATGTAGATTAAAGCTTTCAAAAATGTGATATATTAGAACATGTATGTCTCGTGTTTGAAGCAATGGGTTGCCCGAATGGCTACTGAGTAAGTAAACTACCTCAGTTGTGCATCCCCCATGAACTGTCCCTTTTATCAAAGGTAAGTGATAAATGATAGCCTCATTCACAAAATTTCCTAAAACAGGAGTAGCTACTTTTCTATGGTCAGGATCTGCATATGATGGTGTTGATATCTCTTGAAAGCTAGCTGGTGGGTTGGTATCAATGTATAATCACCAAACAGGTCACTTTGAAATATTCAGCCTTGTAAAATTGTTCAAGATATTTTTTCAGGAGTAGTACATTTTAGAGGGGCTCTAAACTTACTGGATGTTTAAGGCTCCCTTTTATTTCATTTTCCACTGAAAATAAGTGAGAAATATCACCACCGTTATTTGATTATCACTGAATTTCAACAGTGCAGGCTTGGAAGGGTCAGAGGGTTGCTTGCACACCCCTTTCATAAAATATAGGAAATTTTTAAAAATTTCCAATAGATATTCTCCAACAGACATCTTAGGAACTATAGAACTGTGTGAGAAATAAACTGGGATAAATAAACTCCTGTGGCTTGCTTTATGATCATGGCCTCATGCAGCCTGAACAGCAGCAGTCTAAGTTCACATATGTGGAGGCAGCAAAGAAAGCAGGAAAGCAATACTACCTATTCTATTTTCAGAAGGATGGATGGATGGATGGATGGATGGATGGATGGATGGATGATAGATATATTCTCTTGATGCACAGATGTCTTTGTTCCTGCCTTCCATTGAAGACTGCAATATACACATACAGATGCAGCCTTGAATTTCATCCCATCATCTGAAAAGAGAGTACTACTGGGAGCAGATACAGTTTTGTCAACCCTGTGCTCCAAGGAATATCTGAAAATATGCTATAAAAGTCTGACACATTTGTAAGATGGGATTTTGTTGTTGTTGTTTTGTTGTTTTGCTAACACAGCAGTGTTTATGGTGCTGAGAACAAAGCAGCAACCGAACAATAATATTAATGATATTAACTAAACTTGCGAATAAAGGAAGGCCCCTGATAGCAGCAAAAGCAGTTTATTGTGAAATAGACAATTAACATTTGGAAAATGGAAATAATGTGCTCTGCTTTGCTTTCTCCCTCCCATAAGAATTTACAGCTGTGATACAGCAGACTGTAGAATAAGATTTGACTTGATTGGGCACTGCATGGATGATGCATGAATGAATGAGCTTGGATTGTTTTGCTCTGGCTGCCTAGTTGCATTGGAGTCATGGAGATAAAACTGAGACTAGTTTAACAAAATTAAAAGATCAGTGTCTCCAAGAGTCACATATTTAGAGAGATAAATAGAACCAGACAGTGATGACCTAAAAGGCTACTGGAAAAGGTGAGGGCTGAAATTGCACAGAAGAAAATTTAAAAACTGAAGAATGTTTATGCATAGACTATGTACACAGGATGAAGTATAGGATGGAAAGAGTGAGATGCATGTCCTACCCTCTTTTCCTTTGTATTTTTTGTGCATAATTCTACAATAAGAGTGCATCCAAACTAGACTTTAGTTCATCGTAAGGTAATATCTATCAATATTGGCAACAATAAAAATACATGTCAGTGTCAGGCTCCTTCCCCCTTTTTCTTTTAAATAGATGCATACTCCTGTACCATAGGAACTCAATCAGTAGGGTATATTCTCATGCAGATATACTTCAGGATACTTGTCAGCAGGCTACATAGAAAGAAAAGCAGGCTATCTACAGTTTTAATAGTAGGCATAGAGGCATTGCAAAGCTCATTTTTAGTTACATTAAGAATGCCTTATCTACCTGCAGTGTTCATGAAACTAATGTACATCTATTTTTCCCTTCACATTCTCCCAAATGGTAAAAAGCTTTTTCTGCCCTTTGAAATTTGCAACATTATCACATTGGTATTACATCAATAACCTCTGGTGCAATCTGTTCACCATGGGAAAGATTTCTTGACCTATTCCTCTCTTCTGTGCATGTATGCCCAGCTTTAATTTTCATCTGAAACCTAGGCATTACACTTCCATGCAATTAACATTTTTCTTCTGATCCCTACTACAGTTCTGTTAGCTTCTTCACAGAGCTTTTGATGTCCCTCCATTTGTGCAGGCATTTTTTTTTTTTACAAATAATTTCCCCAATGCAGAGCAACAAGTTCAGGGGCAGTTGCTTTAAAAAAAAAACTTTCCTCATGAGCACCCCATCATAAGGATTGTATTATAAACAAATACAGATTAAAAAATCAATGGATTGTGGTGGGAGAGGGATGCAAGTCAGTCATTCTACATTATTTAGGGAATAGAGAAACAAAGATTTTGTTAATTTGTAACCAGATACACAGAGGTGGGAGGAAAACCAGACTAGCAAGCTCAGAGGACCTGTCCAGCTTGGATGCAGTAAAGACTGATGTTCTCTGCAATGCTACAGTCACAAAAAATATAAGATATGTACTATGGATCTTACTTAGGTCTGACAGTAAATTAGAGGAAACCTGGAAGAATTTTCTATCAATATCTAAAGGAAATGGATTGGCTGGTTGTCTAGAACATCTCACAGATAGGGTTAAGGGGAAGAAATGGGCTTGTCTTTCCAGGCAAAAGGGGGGTGGGGAACCTTCCTTGTGGCTATAAGTGATTCAGTGATTTTGCAAACATGCATAGAAGGACTGGATTCAAATTTATATTCACAATAATTTTAGCCCTTTGACAGGCAGAGAGAAAAGCTTCAATTGCTTTTAGTACAGAGATATGAAGCAGGAGAAGTACCAGGGCCTGAAGGAGGAGCTAGAGAGGATGTGGAAAGTCAAGGCCAAAGCAGTCCCAGTGGTAGTAGGAGCACTTGGGGCCCGCTCTCCTAAGCTGGGAGAATGGCTCCCACAGATCCCAGGAACAACATCTTTGTCCAGAAGAGTGCAGTGCTAGGAACAGATATTATGCAGAACCCTCAAACTCCCAGACCTCTGGTAGAGGACCCGAGATTGAGGAAGACATGTACCATCCATAGGGGTGAGAAGGGATTTGTTATATATATAATCAAATGAAGATGTTTGCATAAGGATTGCTTCACTACTGCAAGCACTAGGCTGATAACAGAGGGGAAGTCAGCCTCCTTTTCAGAGGATGGCTATCAATTATAATGAAAAATGCAGTCTGTAGAAAAGAAGATGCTGGTGTACAGGGAGTTATTGGGCCAATTATACCTGCTTTGAGAAGCATTAAAAATTAACTACTGTGCATGCAGATTTAGAAACAGCATGAGCTATTTACCATGAAGTGCTGACTTGGACTCAAGCTGAACCCATTTATATAGGCTGCTGATTTTTGTAGGTTAAACAGAACTGTTAAGTCTGCTGTTTTGGCCTCAAAGCTGAGGCAGCAGCCATGTCTCAAGCTGACATAACTATCAATGTTATAAATTACTTTTAATACCTTTGTATCAGGACCGCAGCCTTTGCATCAGCACTCGCTGGTAGGTAAGGTTAAAACGTTGTACGCCTTAAAGCATTTCATAACACTTCTAATATAGAGTGCCCTTATGTATCTTTACTGAATACATAAACATTCTGCATGTTTTTTCTTAAGTCTTGTTTTATCCCTTGTTACTCAAGACCTTTACTTTACCTTACTTTACTTCTCCCCAGGCAGATCTTTACTCTCTATCTATATACTACTAAAACTCTCATTGTGTTTATCTGGTTGTCAGTTTGTATCCTCAAGTTAGCCCAAACAGTGCATTATACCACAACAATTTGTGAATCAAGGTACCTAAAACCCAATAACTTAAAGAATCTGTAAAAAATCTGGGATCCATTACTCCTATGGAATTGAAATTTCCACAAAGTTCAGATCAGATTTATTTGCAAAGTTGTGGCCGTTGCAGCATCCCCGCAGTCATGTGTTCATGATTTCCGATGCTTCCTGCCAGCTTCCCACAAACAAAGTCAATGGGGAAGCCAGCAGCAAGTCAGAAGTCGCTCCTGCTCCCACTGCTTTTTTGCCTACCTGTGGTCATTCTGTTTATCTGTTTAGGTAAGTAAATATCAACTTATTATTGAACTTCATTTACCACTACAATTATTTTTTCTATTTATGATGTATACTCTTCTTAGATGATCACAGGACTATCCAGCATTGGGCTAAAAAAAAATATGGTCAGCATAAAATTTAATGTTCATTCTGGTCATATCAGTCTGCACTACCTTTCTCTCCAAGGATGAACCAATGGATCATGAGGTTGTCTAGTAGAATGTAAATTCTATGGAAACTTTAGACTGGATCCAGCTTTTCTCAGGTAATTTGAATGTTTCCCAAGTTGGATTCAGCATAAAATGTTCCCAGCTGCAGTCTGCAGAACTACCTCCTTACTGCTAGTGGGTTTCCTGGTGTTTTAGAATGGATTTTGGTAGAACGTAGGCTTTGTCAAAGACAACTGCCTCCGCCAGTTTGCCAGCAGGATTCCTCTGTGGGATCAAATAACATCCACTGATTGAAGGACTGCATACCCTGTAAGAAGCAGATTCTGGATCTAATCCTCTGTAACATGCTATATTTTATGGGACACATAATAGTAATCTCTCTCTCTCTCTCGTTCTCTCTTCTTTTTTTAAAGGAGCAATTGAGATAAAAGGTAGTCAAACATGAAGTTTCCTTATGTTCTTTTATCTGTACAGCTTAACAGGTCATGACCTGGTTAGCACTTGTAAAAGAAAGTGCTTTGGAATGGCTTCTTTGTGAAAATTGGAAAGCAGAACAGGAAAAGAATCAATTCAATTATTTTCTATGAAAAAATGATGAGATGACTGTGAACATTATGAGAGTTCATCCTGAGTACAATAAAGAGATATTACTGAGTACAATAAAGATTTATAAAGGAAAATTATTAGAATAATATTTATTTTTTGTTTTAAGCAATATCTGTTAAAAATAATACAGAGTAGGATTGTACCTGATATATTTTGAACAGTTTTAATATATTGTAAAGGGTCCCATTGCAAACAGATTGCAAGTGAATTAATAAGGTATTTCTAAAGCAGAAGCTGCTCATGAACAGCTAGCAACTTTCCCATTCAATATAGTGAAGGAAAACACATATTGGCATAAATGTAGTATTATTTAATTCCTTAGCTTTGACTAGTGATGTATGAGCTTAATACATATCCACTAATAATGTTACAGAACATCCTGTGCATGTTTACCAGGGAAATGCAAAGCAAGTCCAGTCCAGTTTGATCCTGTACTTACTGCATAGGAAATATAGCAAGGATAGTCACAGTCAAGGTCTGAGTTCAAAATACAAGCAGTAGTAGGATTAGGCAGAGAGCTTAGTCAAAAGTCAGTCCAAGTTCAAAAGTTCAGAGGAGTGAGCTGATTTAGAGTCCTGGGGAGATAGGGCAAGGCTAAAACAGACTTTATTTCAATAAGGGGCTGTTTTCCTTTATGGCTTTTAATACGGTAAATATTCTCTCTTTAAGTCAAGATTGACTCCTTGTTTTTTCAGCAAAATGCAGAAGTAGTTTGCCTTTCTGATGGTGATGATGATGATGATGATGATGATGCTTTCAAAATGCATTCTGAAAGTCCCCCTCTACAGACAAAAGAGCCAAAGTTCAATAAAAAAACAAAATCAGTATGAAGAAATCCATGGTATGGAAATGACATTTGAAGGATGCCTAAGCAGATATTGATATATTTCTGAGGGCTAAAATGGCCTAGGATCCTTCTGCTGCTGACCTAATTATGTTTGTATACAATGTAGCATAAAGCTTCATCCTGCAGCTTGTCCATTTTGATGGTGATGAATGATCCACTGGTCTCTCTGGATCACCACTATCAGCCTCTGTGGCCTGAAATTCAAGAGGGAGAAGTTCTGCTCATGTTTACTCCACTTCTACTGTTCCTGAGATCCCTCAGTCAATAGCAGTTGCTGTATCTGCCCTCCCCTCCTTTTTTTTTTTAACTAAATGGCGTAATGCAAGTCAACATTCCACCCAAACTGCCCAGAAAACATGGAATACACTAATAACACCACTCAAATCAGCTGCGTTTTGTCCCATTATAAAAACAAGCTCTTCCCAAAATAGCTAATTTGAGCCAAAAACAGCTGGTGCTGTGTTTTGCACAGACCCTTACTTAAGTTATATTATCAGCTTTAGATGGTATTGAATCTGTTGTTGTCAATTAAAAATCCCTCTGCTGAATTGTGACATTCAATATATATGCAGCAAAGGAGAGAGAGGAGGAATGTTGGAACAAAGTATTTATTAGGCCAATTCAAAATAACAGAATAATGTGCAAGCTTTAAAGTTAGTTAAAATACTTCAGTAGTGTACTGAAGTACTACCGGGGATCCATTTACTGTGAAAGTTATTTTGTGACAGAAATATTCCATTTTGTATCAACAAAGCATGACCCACATTTACATTCTATTGATGTAAATGAGAAGGTTAAAAGTATGTTTAGCTATGGAAAGTAGTGGAACTGTATAATGTACTAAACTTGGATCAGATCCCACACAATTTTGGTACTTCAGTGTTTTCAAAGCTGTTAATACTTTAGAGAGCTGTAAAAAAAAATAAAAAAAAATAAGAACTACAATAAGAGTATTGCGTCAAAGTCATATTTTGATATAACTGTGGATTAGATAACACCTGAGATGAATAAATTATTAAATCCTGTTATCAGAAAGATTATTCTCCTTGCCTCCTCTGTCTTCCAAAAATGAAGATCATCTTCTGGATTACATCTATTCATCCCATTCTTGTGATGGGTGCCATACAGTCAGCACAACAAATTCTTAATATTGCCCCAGTCCTCACATTTCCCAAATCTACTTTGGAAAATGGGAAGAAAACAGCAAAGAAGCCATGGGTAGTAAAACAGAAATCATTCATATGACAGTAGATACATCTTTGCTGTGGAAAGTTCAAAAATATATAGGATAAATGAAGTGAGAACTTTCTGTTGTATTAGTCTAATTCAGCCTTCTTCAACCTAATCACCCTCCAAATAAATGGATTTCAAACTATACAATTCTTTAGTCAGCATGATTACTGCTAAGGAGTCTGGCAGTTGAAGTCTTCATATCCAAAGGGTGCTTAGATGTTTATACAGTAATCTGACTTTCTTATAAATTCCAGTTGAGCAATATACACTAGGATTTCTCCTATGAAATATTTTTCTTGAAACATGCTCAACTCACAACATCTTGAGACATTGTGAGTTCTCAGGGCTGACCAGATCAAATAGAACACACAAAGGTTTTGATTGTAAATCATTCCAACTTTTTTCCCCTTTATTCTTAACATAGCAAGGATAGTAAGAGAACAGTTTCTCTGAAAGTTTGATTTTTACAGTCAGATAATTAGGAAAGCAGAATTCATCAAATGCATAAAACAGAACTACGGTTTTCCTCTCTCTCCTGCATCTACAGTGGTACCTCGGGTTACGAACTTAATCCGTTCCGTGACTCTGATCGCAACTCAAGTTGGTCGCAACGCGAGGTAAATTTTCCCATAAGGTTCAGTGTAAATACGGTTAATCTATTCTGCCCTCCGAATTTGGTCGCACCACAAGGCAAATTTCCCCATAAGGTTCAGTGTAAATACATACGGTTAAACAGTTGCCAAGCCTGCTCTGCATTTTCTTTGGAGCCATGCTGACGAGCACACCAAAAACCTTCCAAACGCCACAAAACACACCACAAGCCTCACTGAACATCTCCTTGCTACCGCGATCTCGCCCACAGGAAGCCGCGACCGCGTGACAGCAGGGCAAATGGCCGCGGATCCGGTTCGTAGCTCGAGGCGGAGTTCGCATGTCGAGGTAAATTTTTGGGGCCGGAGCTGGTCGTTTCTCGAAAAATTCGTAAGGAGGGGCGTTCGTAACCGGAGGTACCACTGTAGTTTCAAATGAGTTTAGAAGGTAGCCAAAGATTTACAAACAGCCTGATCTACAATTTAGACATTACTCTAAATCTGATAAGTCTCTAAATCGACAATGTAAGTCTCTTGCTGCTGGCAGCAGTACTTCCTGTGCTAAAATGTAGTTGCTACTAAATTCTCCCAAGTGTTAATCAAGGGCTTAGGTTAAACTCAGCTGGCAATCTCTCCCATTAGCAGAACTTGAATCTTTTTTTCTGGTATCTCCTTTCCTTTTCTGCCTCCCTGGATAACTGGGCAGGATACATTGATCCCATGCAGTGTCATCTTCTTTGCATAGCAATTCCAGTGCTGAATCTTCTTTTATGGTATTTGGAAACTGTATCTCTTCAGCAGTCTAAGACTGTCCCATTCTATCTTTGTTTGCTTGCCATTTTTTCCTCTTCCTCGGCAGCTTCAGCTCAGTTTCCTCTTCCTGCCACCTTCTTACCCCATTTCAACTTCCCCTTCTTCCATGAGATTCCCTCTGTGTGTAACTTTTTATTTATTCTTCTCTCAGCAATTTTCCAGGCTCAGGTTGTCAGCCACAAGTAAATGTCTGGGTCATTGTGTTACAGGATGGCAGATGGTATTTGCCTCCTCCATTTTGTCTCATAAGATCTGTAACAGAATATTTTGGCATAATTAAATGTTCTTCCATAAGTTTCTGAATGTTGTCATGTTTTATGTTGGATTTGTGAAAGGCACTGCTGACAGATGCTGACATGTATTTCTTGTCTATTATGCTAAAAAAAAAACAAGAAATCCCTGACAGTATGGCTGTGATTGCTATAATAATATTATCCAATCCGATGTGGGATTTGCTGTCAACTGATGTTACTACCATGCATCCGTTGAAGTGGATCTGCTACAAGGATAGCCTTTCTTGGTTGCAATGCATGATTTTCTTTGGCATTTTTCATTTGACATCTGTAATTAAGTCCTGTCAAAATAATTAGCAAAGCATTGTTTGCATTGAAATATCCAATTTCCATACAATAATTAATTGACTCAAAAATGTGTATTCCATTTTATTGAAATAAATAATTAACATTCCCAGTCTGTGCTTACTGCTCTGTGATCGGTTAATGCAGAAAAGTTTTTCTGTACACTACTAACCTAAAAGGCGTTAGTTTCTAGCTTGCTCAGATGATTACTCTACTAAAATTCCTTTTTGAGAAAATAACTGCATAGGTTTTTTTTTCCTTTTATCTTGTGCTTCCAGGTCAGCTTTTCCTAACCTTGTGCTCTTCAAACATGAGATTTCTTTTTTTTTTGGTAGTAATTTTATTAAAAATTAAAATTAAAAAGATAAAAACTAATGCAAAATAAATAAAAATAAAAAGAACAAATGGAAAGCGCAGAAAAGAAAAAACAAAGAAAAATAGAAAAGAAAGAAAAAAATAAGAACATATTAAAGAAAAAAGAAATATATAAAGAAATGACTTCCCCTTTCATCACAAGTATAAACAATTTTAGTAACTTATCACCTTCTCTTAAAATACAACAAATGATCTCTTCTCTTATCTATCAACAAATCCTTAAAGCCTCATCATTTCAGTCCTGATCAGCAAAGTCCATTCAAGTTACCAGAGATAACAACATATCTATTTTAACCTTGATCAAATAAACCAACTTCATATTCCTTCCTTTTACTTTTAACAATCTTGATCTTTAATCTCCTCAAATAATGTCCTAGAACTTGATTTCTTTTCATTTTTTATTTGTCCCGTCTCACAAAATTCTTCAAAGCATTAACAAGTCTCTACTACAAATCCAATATGGGAAAATTATCCAGGTCACTCTCTTGGTTTGTTATTTGTTATTTGTTATTTGTATATCCCTTTTAATTAAGGCTGATTTCTTTTCTATTGTCCAATGTAGCATCTTTTTCCACATCATTCTTGTAGCCTGTCATTTTTAAATCTGCTTCAGATCAGTCTCAGTCTTCCCAGCTAAAACTTGTTCCTCTTCAGTAACATCTTTTAAACATAATCTATGTATAGAGGCAGATGCTTTTAAAATTAACTTCTGGGTCCATTGTTCAAAAATATCCTTCAATATGTCCAGTGTTAAAATATTTTGCTTCATTCTGTATTAGTAAGTCAAATTTAAGTGTACTCCTTTCATTGTAATGTTTAGTGACTTCTGATTCCGTCTACTGTCCAGCTTTCAAAGTCTCATCCTATCATTTTTTTTTAAAAGAGAATTCAAAACAAAAACATTTTCCCATGGAAAGGATTTTTATGATTTTAAAAATCTTATTTGAAATCCATCTGGACCCTTTGTTGTTGTTGTTCAGTCGTTAAGTTGTGTCCGACTCTTCGTGACCCCATGAACCATATTGCGCCAGGCCTTCCTATCTTTCACTGCCTCCCTGAGTTTGCTCAATTTCATGCTCAATCTGGACCCTTAGTCCATTTGTAAGTTTCCAAAACCAAAGTTCCAATCACCCTTCTGGTATTTATTCCAAAATTTTTTTTAAAAGTCCTTAAACTTGTATTTAAAACTTCTTTCACTAACGATTGAAGGAAACTCACCTGGTGTTTTCAGACTTGTCGATCCAAAGGTTCCTAATAGCTGAAAAGCTGTTAACAAACAATTTCTGAAAGTGATTAGAAAAGGAAATATGCAAACCCAGTGTCCCTTTGAAGGCACCAACCATGGTTTGAGCAAGATGGCTATCCCCTCATTTACCAGAGCTCTAACCCTGGCAAAGATCTCTGTCTTGCAGTCTCCCCACAAGGAGCAACTTTCTGGAGCACTTGTGGGTGATCTCATGTCCTCTTCTTGTCCAGAGAGGAATTACAAAGAGTCAGTCTGCTTGCCAGCTCTTCATTCTGCTGTGGTTGTTGGCTCCATTTTTAGCAGGGCCCTCTTCAGCTCACCATTTCTTCCCTGGAAGTCCAAACATGTTAGATGTCAATTACCAGCTTGTTTTGCATTCTAGCAGTAAGTTAAACACATCTAGAGAGCACTAGCTTGACCAAACAATCCTCAGATTTCTTGTCTCCATTTAAATAATGGAGATACAAATAATTATTCTCATTTTTAATTAATCAAAATGTATTCCTATGTTTGCCTGTCAGTTGTAGGCATATGGGTACAGGACTTCACCTTTAATTGCCTAGCTTCATCTTCTGATAAATAGATACAGATACTTATATAGATACAGATACATATATAGATATAGATATAGAATGATATAAGTATAGATATAGATACAGTTTATATAAACTAAGATAGAGATAGCGATATATATGTTGTCAATTTGTTTATAAACAATTCTTTCTTCAGCCTAGCAACCACATAATAAGAATTTGCTCGGTGGGGATTTGAATCAGCTATACTACCCAATCATGAATAAATCACCATCTTAGTATGGAATGTCAGAAGAATTATTATTACAGGGGTTGTATATAAAAATAGCTTGGGAGTTAGCTGTGGCTCTATGTCATCTGCTCTTCCTAATAATGTTATCAGTTATTCTCTCAACAGTTAAATCACAAGTATATTTTTAATCTGTGAGTGGAAACAATTTTGACTCTCTGGCTACTTAATAAAGTTTAACTCTATTAGAGAACATTGAATCACTACAAATGAGCCAGATAATAATTGCATGCTCTAGAGTCATTCATGGATTTCATGAACTATTAAGTGTAATGATATAAGGGCTTTTTTTTTTTGTCTGCGCTCAGTCATTTCTGACCCTGCAGTGACTGCCTTTCAATTTTTCATTTTTCATGCTTGCAGTTTTCAAGGCAATTGTTTTTTCGGAAGTGGTTTGCCAGAGCCTCCTTCCTAGAGCATAGCCCAGCTGGTGAGCGCAGGAGGCGGGATTTCCATTGCTTCGCGCCCTTTTCGGGTGAGCGCGGTTTCGTGCTTACCGGCAACTGGTCCCGTCTCTCTGTGCAAGGCGCTGCCAGCATTTTTCCTCCCACCGGAGTGAGAGTACCCATTTATCTACTCATGTGAGTTTTCGACCTGTTGGGTTGACAGTAGCTGCGGGGGGGGGGGGGCGGGGGAACAGGAGCTCACCCTGTTAACGCGAAAGGCTGGACTCGAACCGCCGAAGTGTCAGCCATTTCTGGCCGGCAACTTTCATAAATGAAAACAAAACAAAACAAAACAAAACACCACATTACTATTTGGAAGATCGCTTTATTTTTTCTTATATATTTCTCCTTTCTTTAAAATGTAGGATTTTCCTTGTGTGGTATTTGTTAAGTGAGCATATTTTAGAGCAATTGATTTAATCTTCAACACTAATCCATAAATGTTAGTTATGCCTAAATTCCTTTGTAATTAGAGGACTTATTCCTACCATTGTTTCTAACAGATTGGAGTGAATTAGCTTTCCTGAACTAGAGAGTCATTTTGGTAGATCTTAAATAAATTAAAAATAAACCTACATAAACTCGATCAGTCTGGAAAAGGTTTTATTCCTTGCAATGGATTCTACTGTAAAATATTTGCTCAGGATATATCTATATATTGTTACTTAGAAGTGAGTTCAGATCAGTTCATTTGGATTTTCTTTTGAGTAGATATGTATAAAGCTGAAAACTTAGTGTATCAAATATTTGAAAATAGCTAGGTTTGCCTAAGATCACCTAGTTGTCATCACAATTGGGCAGGGAAAAATCTCCCTCAACCTCTCACATCTTGGAATGGTTCTCATGTAACTTCTTTGGGGGTGGAGGGTAGTGGAAAAAGCTCCTCTTCCAAATTTGTCCAGCTGCCTTAATTAGATGATTTAGAATTGATGTTTTGTTCTAAGCTCTGATCAGGAAAAATATCTTTAAATTTAATTTTGGATTGAAAACTCAATGGATAATGAAAGTGAAAATTATCTTCACTTTGATTCTTCTATGTGCTTAGCTTCCCAAAGTTCATATGCTTGCTAGAATTCATATCCCAGGGAGCTCTATAAGATTAGGAGAGGAAGGGATTAAAAGCAAGACAAATGACTAATAGCTAAATTATTAAACTACTTTTAAACTAATGAGAAAGCTAACCCTTTTTCTCTATGGTAGGTTTATCAGCCAAGTGCTGTTTTTATTTAAGACAACATATATATATATATATGTGTTTATGAATAGTTCTGATGTTCACTTATCTTATGTAAACAAATACAGTAAAGAGTTTTTCAATTACTCAAAAGATTAATTTTAAATTTTAAATTAATTTCTGCAACTTTCTTAATATTCTAATGTTTTAAATGTCTGTTCTTTTTTATTTTAATGCTTTAATATACAGAAAAAATAAAGGGAAGAGATTTTTGAAAAAAGAAGAAATATAAAACCCACAGAAAAACATGTTACATAAAAAAAAAAATAACTCAGCACAATTTTTTAAATGATCATAAAACTTTAATCATATGGGATAGTACTGATCAGTCTTTCCATTACCCTAGTGGTTTTGTTCACCCCAAACATTCCAAATGTTTGATACACAATTCAAAAGTATGCTCACATATTAAAATAAATTCATTTGGTTACATCACATTAACAAACATGTGAATACTAAACTGATATGGTGCAATAATGGGAGATGTTCATATCATATTAAGTGTCCCATCACCCATTTTACATCTCCAACATGTGTTAAAAATGTTAGGTGGTAACCTCACTACCTGACATGTCCAACAAACATAAGTGTGTGTGTGTGTGTGTGTGTGTATAATTCTTTAAAGACCCATAACCATTTATTTATTAATATGGGGTATTTCATTTTTTTATCCCAGAGTACTTGCAAATAACTTATCTGTCTTTATGATGCCCTTTAATTTTTTACAAAAGAATATTGTAGACTTAGATTCACTCCAAACCTATACCACTACTGGCAATAAATCCAAAATTTTATACGATGACAAATGTATAGTCAAAAAGATTTTTTAACTGAATATATTGTCATTTTTTCAGTTGCAGGAAATAAACATTTCCTTACAAATGGTTTAAAATTTAAACGATTTATACAATTAATTGGCAATAAGTTGATCAAAATGTTAATACCCTTAATAGCTCATTACTTCCCTTCCACCCCCAAAAAGTGTTATCTGCAGTTTTAAAACTGGGATTATCCCTGAGTGTAAATTTGTGTTTAAGGATCAAAATTATGTTTTTGTCTTAGCATATTTCAAATAAGCCTTGCTACCTTTAATGCAGAAAATTCAATAGAGCTATTACTAAAAAAGAAACCAATCACAATATCAGGAGAGTTACTTTCTAATTGTACCCATAATAGTTTTTTTTTTTTTTAACTTAAACAAACTGCATTTCATAAAGAAGCTGAAGTCAAAACATATGCCAGTTCAAAAATTGAAGAATCAGAAAAGGTAAACCCCCTGTTCCATATACTAACTCTAATTTAGGGGAAACACACACACACACACACACACACACACACACCCCAAGAGTTTGTTTTTCCCATTTAAAAAACATTAATATCTTTAGTGATGTCAACATTTTGTTGTTGTTGTTCAGTCGTTAAGTCGTGTCCAACTCTTCGTGACCCCATGAACCATATTGCGCCTTCCTATCTTTCACTGCCTCCCTGAGTTTGCTCAATTTCATGCTCATTGCTTCAGTGATGCTATCTAGCCATCTCATCCTCTGCCGTCCTCTTGTCCTTTTGCCTTCCATCTTTCCCAGCATCAGGGTCTTTTCCAAAGAGTCGTCTCTTCGCATTAGGTGACCAAAGTATCTGAGCTTGAGCTTCATTATCAATCCTTCCAATGAGCAATCAGGGTTGATTTCCTTTGAGATTGACTGGTTTGACCTCCTAGCAGTCCAGGGGACTCTTAAGAGTCTTCTCCAGCACCACAGTTCAAAGGCATCAATTCTTCGGCGTTCAGCCTTCTTTGTCCAGCTCTCACAGCCATACATTACTACTGGAAAAACCATAGCTTTGACTATGCGGATCTTTGTCGGCAAGGTGACGTCTCTGCTTTTTAATATGCTATCTAGGTTTGCCATAGCTTTCCTCCCAAGGAGCAAGCGTCTTTTAATTTCATGGCTGCAGTCTCCATCTGCAGTGATCTTGGAGCCCAAATAAATGAAGTCTGTTACTGCTTCCATTTCTACCCCTTCTATTTGCCAGGGATTGATGGGTCCAGATGCCATGATCTTAGTTTTTTTAATGTTGAGTTTCAAGCCAGCTTTCGCACTCTCCTCTTTCACCCTCATCAAGAGGCTCTTTAGTTCTTCTTCACTTTCTGCCATTAGGGTGGTATCGTCTGCATATCTGAGGTTATTGATGTTTCTCCCTGCAATCTTAATTCCGGCTTGTGATTCTTCCAGCCTGGCATTTCTCATGATGATCTCATGATGATCTCATGATGTCAACATAGGAATACTCTAAGTAAACATATCAAACTAGAAGAAGTGTTGGGTGTTTTCCCACCCCGAAAAGCTTTCATTTCTCATAAATTCAACAGACTTTTTAACCATCTATTTGTATTATTTTTTCTCTAAAATAAAAGCAGATGATTAGAGTAGGCAGATCTGTAATATATCTGGATAATATTTAATAGGACTATAATAATTAAAGAAGCTTTTTAAAGCAATCATCCATATCTTTTCTACAAAACATTGTAACCAAAAGGCTTCTACTGAAATGTTCCCTTGTGATAAGAAAGAACTTCTTCTTCTCCTCCTTGATCATTTCCATGGCTAGAAAGTGACACCTAAAGTAGCCATTTTTGGTAGGCATCCTCTTGGTTATTTAAAAGACTCCAGGTCTCTAAGGATACTTTGAGAAAATCTAAACTTCATCTTCTCACTTTGTAGGGGAGCTTGTTTCATACTAGAGATCCATGGATGTTTCCATGTTGGAACTGGCATTTAGCCAAAGTCAATGGACATCCCTATAATATAATACATAAAGTAGAAAAGGATGAAAACAGCTACAATCATAGAGAACTGAACTAGTCTTTTAAAATTGGCATTTGTGTAACTGCTAAGAAAACAGGCTATATAGCTTTTAAAAAATTGGTTTTTTTTTTAATTAAAGTAATTTAAAATGTTCTTAACAGCCGTACGTATTGTCAGTCTAGTGTAATGATCCAGATAAGACAGCATGCTGAATTATAGGCACTAACAGGATTTTCTAACTGAGAGTAACAGTTAGGGCTGGCATTTGTGCTTTTAATAAGGCCAATCACATAAAGCTTTGGAGGTGAAAGATACCAATCTGTCTCTATTTAATTTGGTTTCTAGTATAGTCCTTCTGTAACATGCATAGCTTAAAATGAGCACAGGCTCAGGAGAAAATTATCTACGAGGCAGAACTGAAGAAGGTAATATATTATGAAACTTATAAAGTGTAAGAGAAGATTTTACTATTGCCCCAAATGTTCTGTTTTCCCATTTGATAGAAATCCTGTGCTCACAATCAAATACTATAAATTAAAATCAAATGTATAAAAAAGGAATGATGGCTAGCTTATTTTCTTTTTAGCAAGGTGCTTTGCACACAGAACTGGGAGCTGATAAAAGAAAAACAGGCCAGGTGAGAAGATTAAAAAGGTGATCCAAGGCATGCTTTCTTCGGATGCCCTAACTACTTTGAACACACTAAGCAGAACTTGTAGGTTCAAATAGATGAGAGCAACTTTGGTTGATAAGTACAAAGAACTGAACTGGATCAATTAGTCCAGTGTTTTAGTTTTACACTGCCATGAGTACAATAGTATTCCAGTTGGTAACTAGAGCCATGCTGCCTCTGTATCTGAGAATATATAGAACCATCATGATTACCAGCAAAAGGTAGTGTTAGCTTTTCCCATTTTGTCTCAGCAGATGACAGCACCTGCTAAGCAGTGTCAGAACTGGTTACAATTTGTATGAGCGGCCACCAGGAGATTCCAAGGTCACCAGGTGTGATGGAATGGAATTATGAAGGCCAGGCTCAGGGAGATAAGCATGTTCTTAGTTCACAGGAGGAGTGTAGGAAGTTCAAGAGGATGAGGCTGGCACCTCCCTGAGGAATTCACGGTGTTGTGGCTGGCTGGCTTGGGAGCTAGGTTTCAGTCTGGGAAGATTGATGTCAGGTTTAGCCCAAAGAACTCCAAGAGACAATGCAAATTCAGTTCAACTGTGTTTATTAGCTACAACCTCTAGACAGAAAAATCTCCCCAGACTGAAACCTAGCTCCCAAGCCAGCCAGCCACAACACCGTGAATTCCTCAGGGGGGTGCCAGCCTCATCCTCTTGAACTTCCCATGCTCCTCTGGTGAACTAAGAACACGCTTATCTCCCTGAGCCTGGCCTTCATAATTCCATTCCATCACATCAGGAGACAGCTTCCACTTTTTACCTTTTCTTCCAATTTTAAAACTATTCAAACTGCAGGCCATTTCTATGCCTCACAATAGATAATCCTGCAGTTTAACTACTGTATGTGCTGCATGAGGAATAGCTTCCATTGATGGAAGCTTCATTGATTAATAACTTCCATTGATAGAAGAATAACTTCCATCAGCCATCAATTTTACTGTATTTTTACATTGTTTTTATTGTATTTTAATTAATATTTATTGTTGTTTTATTGTGAACCACCCAGAGTCACTTTTTCGTGAGATGGGCGGTATCTAAATTTGAAAAATAAATAGATAGATAGACAGACAGACAGACAGACACATAGAAATAAACCATATTTACACACCATTCAAAAGACAACAAAAAAGCTAAGAAGGAAACAAAAAGACCAGAACACATAATCTCCAACAGCCAACACCCAGATTAACACCAGGCAAACAATCAAGCAGAAAACAATTCCCTAATCAAGGATCTACCAAGGAGAAAACCACACCCCCACCAACACAGGCAGAGCAAACTACTGCATATAAACAAGGAGAAAACCCCACACTCACTAGCACTGATGATGCTACCTCGTTGGGTAATGAAACATCTGCAAGCAAACAACCAAGCTCAGAGAGCACCGAGGATGCTACAGTTCAACCCTTAGCTACATATATTCTCTTCTGTTGGGATAACTTCCATTTATTGTCCTAAATCAATGGATGATCCTGCATTCAGCCCTGCCGGAGTATATACCATGCAGACGCTTGTATACTAGTTCTTTTGAAATTAAAAAGGCCCAGGCTTTGCAACATTTTCCAAAATGATGCCAATGGTTTATATCAGTACAATGTTTCACTGGATAGGAAAACAGTATTTCACTGTTTGCTGGTGAGCTGATACCCAGATGGTCACAAAAGATTGCAATTCACCAATTTGACATTGGTTTTGATTTGGGGGGAAAAATGACAAATTAAACTAACCTGACCTTTTCTTCTGCAGCACTGAGGCTTCAGAACTGAGGCCCAGAATAAATGGAGTAGACACCCCTCAATTCTAATGCAAATTCTAATGCAATTTACAGCCAGCAGTAACTAATTTACCCAAGATCACTATAGCCAAATCAAATGTGTCAAAGTCAGCATTGTTCACTCCATTTCATAGTGATCCTGCATGGTGTAATATGCAGTTTGATGAGTGAAACTGTGACATGGGGAATAGGAAAGTCCATTTACACCTAATAGTTTTTCTTGTTCATCAATGTTAGGAATGTTAGAAAATAAGGAAAACGATGCAGGCATTTCCCTGCTTATTTTGCCTTAATTATTCAAGGGGACAAAGGAATAGCATTTCTTGGATAAACACATTATTTATTTGTCATATTTATAACTCATTCTTTTTCCAAGCAGGCTGGATAGGTATACATAGTTGGATAGCTTCTCATTTATCTTGGCAACATGTTTCTAAAGTCAGGTCAATTAAGTGATTGGTACATAATTACCCAGGTTGATTTTTGACTGGGAGTTTGTCTAACATTATGTGCACTACATAGCACTGGTGTCATGAATGTTGCAGGTTATTAGTCATATGGAGAACTTTCTGAGTTAAGGCTATGATTCTCCTCCTTGAAGGCAAGCTTGCCAAGTAGTAAAGAATCTGCTATTATTACATGGGGATGGTCATAAGAAAATTACCATTATCTTAAGCTTACCATTGTCAGGATTAGCCCAGGAAACTCCAGGAGACAGTACAGATTCGATCCAGCAAAGTTTAATGGCTTTACTCCCATTACAGAAATCTTCTCAGAGTGAGAGCAAATTCCAGGGTCACCCTCCCAACCTCCCTTGCATTCTTTAGGGAGGGTTCAGTCTCATCCTCTTATCTGTTCCTCATTGCTCTGGTGATGAGAGTAAGTTCTTAACCCCTCTTGTCCTGACTCTCACAACCATTATCTTAAGACAGCTTGATATCCATAAATTCCATTCTGGGGACATTGTGAGGTATTATTCTGGATGTTCATGATATTTTATTTTTATTGTTCAGGACTTTTAATATGTAAGCTGCCCAGAGTAATTTGGAGTCAGGCAGCCTCTAAATCTAATCAATCAATCAATCAATCAATCAATCAATCAATCGGTAACTGTCAGATTTACATAGAAACTAACAGCAGAAGCACATTGATTTATAGTACCATTAGAACCCCTCTATTTGCCTCTCCAGATTAGAATCCCAGGGATGGGAGAATGGGAATAAATCCATTGATTCTTACTCTCTTTCATGTCTTAATTAAGCCTCCATCACTTTCCATATGTTAAATAAGAAATATTTTGTTTTTTGGCAATCGTCAGCTGCTGAATTCACTCAGTTTGGGGCCAGTTAGAACCAGCAGAACCTTTGAACTGAATTCTCATGAGGATGGCTATCTAAAGTGGAAAAAATACTATTTTATGAGCAACTTCCTTCTCCCATCTGATGCTCCCCTTAGCCTTTGAGAGTTAGGTAACAAAGACTTATTGCCATGAGATATGATGTGAGATATGTGACAGCATATGATAAAAGATTTTTGCTTCTCTTACAAAACAGTTTTTGGTGAACTTCATTCTATTGAATATGAAGAAACAAATAAAAAGCCTTGTATAGACAAGAATTTGACTGGGATATCATGCCAGCTGGCTGAACTGCTGCTTGGTTTTATGCTACTTACTCACCTTGATTTCCAATAGTTGTATGCTTTGACTTTGTTTCCATTTATTTTGGCCTGTGATATTGTGATATTTCCTGTTTTCTGTAGATCTACATCTGAGCTATAAAATGAATGAATGAATGAATGAATGAATGAATGAATGAATGAATGAATGAATCTGTGTGGTATAAATTGCCCCTGAGGAGGTCTCAAACCTGAGTCTGTGCATGATTTAAATAGTTTCATGTTACTTTCTTCAAATAAGTAGTTCTAGAGACATATCTCATTCTGTGCTCAGAAATAATTACTTGTTTAGCTCCAGAACAACTGGCAGGCATCTATGGAGTAGCTAAATTAATATTGCCTCTTGACATCCCTTTGCCCTATCAGCCAGGTGGCTGGACTTTCTGTGCAAGACAGATGCTTCTGAGATTCCTCCATGACAGACAGCTGTAGCACAGATTGTGCCTGGAAATCCTAAAGTCTTTTGTTTGCTTCTTCAGCAACTGCCATATACAGGGACAGCCCTTTGATAAAACAGATGGAGGAAAATACTACAAATAGAAGTTGTATAGAAAGATATTATATAGAAAGAAATAATAAAGGAGGACTGCCATATTGGAGCTGCAAAAATCCTGATAACCACTCTTTGACAGCAGAGTGATATACTCACAAATTATTTACTGCCATCAAATTAGCATTTGAATTTTTGCCACCTGTGTCAGAAGATGTCTGAGGTGGCAAGTTGTTTTCCCATCTCTTGCATGTTTTGCATATAGGCATAGGTAAAGGGAGGGCTGAGACCTTTAAAGACAGGCCCTGAGTACCTTAGAAGAGAGAGAGCTGTCAACACTTGAGCTTCAAAGCATGGTCCTGTGGTGATGATGGGCCAGAAAAAGGAGGAAAAAAAAATAAAGTCTGCATGAAGACAGCAAGAGACAAGTTAGAAATCCAAAGAAGTTAGGAGGTGATCTGACCAGAGAG
Organism: Liasis olivaceus; assembly: GCA_030867105.1. NCBI lineage: Eukaryota > Metazoa > Chordata > Lepidosauria > Squamata > Pythonidae > Liasis > Liasis olivaceus. The sequence continues at coordinate 83,348,988 of CM061349.1, forward strand.
GTTTGCAGCACAGACTGGTCTCTTGAGTATTCCTGATGCTGAATTAGGGAGGTGAACATGGATACAGGCAAAGGTAGGCTTGAAAGGGAACAAGAAGCTCAGAAGTGATGGGCAGAGGGGTGTACTAAGAGGTATGAAACAAGGAGAAGAAGGGATGGATGAGAAAATGAATAGCTTTTTTGTTGGTTGGTTGGTTGGTTTCCTTTCCTTCTGTCCGTCTGAAGTGCCAAGCAGCCAGCATCATTCCAGTTGTGTTCATAGCAAGTGGCCAGAAAAGTAGAGAACAACACCAGTTATAGGAGAAGAGCATGAGAGAGTTGGGTTCAGAGCAGCTATCCTGATGGCTAACAAGACCCCCCCAACAGTGACCAGCCTTGAGATAGCAGAAAGCAGCTTTAAGAGAGAGTTATTAGATGGGCCTCTAAATAAATAACAGAACACAGGTAGATGGATAAATATTAATGATGCTGAGATAGAAAATGCATAGGTAAATTTAGAATATTTTGGTAGGTTAGAGAGGTGAGCTAAAGTTAGGCTACAGCAGAGCTGAATAAAGCCACTTCCAGAAAAAAGAAAAAGAAAGATTCCAAAAGGAAAGAGTTGATTAAATCCAGTTGGGACTTGTTTAGAGCCAGCTGGAGATGGCATATACAGTATGGTAGAGAAATATAAATGGTAATCAAATAATAGCAATGGAATAGAGTGAAGATCCAATAAAGTTCAAATGTAGGAATAAGCTCTAGGATAGGCCCTAAATATGTTAGGATAAATGAGTGAAAGTGTATAAGAAACAAAAAATGTAACCAAACAAAAAAATAACCAAACACTTCACTATGTGCTTAATGAGCAAAATTAATTTTCATAGTTCACATTGGTAATAGTCATGATTAAGAGTTGTCTGTGTCCTGTCTGTGACTGTTTCCATCCCAAAACTCCATGACAATGAGGGAACTTGAATAAGGTCCTGTCCCTTTCTTGAAGGATTAAGTTGTGTGAATCATAGTAGCTTATCCCACACCTTTAAATTAACCCATTTTTCTCTCAGGTATGGTGAAAGACCCAGGACCCATTCTCAGGAATGAATTCATCTGCATATTAAATTCGCTTCTGTATATGAAATTGGAAGTAAGCTTAGAATGACCCCATATCTCAGGTAGCAGCAAAATGCCCAGCATCACCACCTGAGCCAGCATGGGAGTAGTTACCATGTCTCTTCAATATAAGTTCTTCTAGAACAGAACCAGGGAGAATTGTCTCTGAAGAATTGGTCCCCACAAGTTTTGACTGTGGTGAGTTTGCCTTTAGCCATAGTTTCTCAGGTGTCCATGCCAACACCTAAAACAGTTTGTACTCTGATGATAAGGAGCTGAGAAGAGCTGCTTATTTAGATTCCAATGAAATAATTATTACATAAGAAAAGGAGGGATGACAGATATGGAGTGGCAAAAGAGGAGGTCTTGTAATACCTAGTTGGACTGTTAGAATGAGAAAGCCTCATTCTAACAGGGAAAACTGGCAGCTAACATGGATTTGAGAAGCTATTTATTTATTTATTTAGCAAATTTATATAGCCGCCCATCTCATTGAATGTGACTGTTGGCGGCGTACGACCAATGACAACAATTAAAACAATATAACAGCCATTAAAACAATAACATATAAACATAAAACATAAAAACCAAGATTGCGGAAGAATAACAATCACCTAAACACCTAAATCACCCCATAGGCTTCCCATAAGATCCCCAACGTTGTATGGAAAAACACGTTTTAAGGGCTTTCTGGAAGGCTAGCAGGGATGGGGCTAAGCCTACCTTGGGGGCAATGTTGTTCCAGAAGGCAGAAGCCACAGCTGAAAAGCCATGTCTTCTGGGTCCTTCAGGTGGAACTCCTTAGCAGACAGGACCCACAACATACCCCTCCTGCTACCCTCCTGTTAGGACAGGTAAATGTAATCAGGAAGGTGGTCCCTCAAATAACCTGGTCCCATGCCATGTAGGGTCAGGCTAAAGGTCAGAACCAGCACCAGGAATTGCACCCAGAAGCAGATTGGCAGTCAATCCAGTTCACGGAACAGATGTGTAATGTGTACCATCCTAGGGGCACACATTACTGTCTGTGCAGCCACACTCTGCACCAGTTAAATTGGCTCTTGAAGATGGACTGTTGACTTCAATCCAAAAGGGGGAGGGTTGTTATCCTAAAATGGATTGGGCAGTGTTTACAATGTTGAAGACTTATTAATTCATGAGTTGTCTGAAGTCTATGAAGTGTTTGAGGGAACCATCTGTCAGCCCTTTAGGTAGACACGATCAAAAAACAGACACAGCATGGATTCCATAAACCAGTGTTCTTTATTGTTATAGGGTGGAACATCAGAATCTTGAAAGCCTGTCTCTCTAGTCCATCTTATACCAAACAAAATCAAGGTAAGGTTATTCTGAGCTTCTTTCTGAGGTCTAAATAATCTTTTCTCAAACTCCTCCCTTAATGAGCATTCTTTCCCCTTTCCCAATGAGAGGTCTATATTCCTTCATCTGAAGGACAAGTGCTAAAGAGAAAGAGGATAGACATGGGACCTTATCTACTCATCACAGAGGACTTTGGGTATTGTTGAATATGATGGAAAAAGAAAATAAAAAAAAATACTTGTCAAAGGATCATCAGCTAGATAAAAACTACCTGCCCATTCATCTAACAGAGAGAAAAAAGGAAAACTTGCAATTAATATCTATAAGCCTTTTCTTAATAGTAGAATTAGAGATAGAATTAGAATAGAGGACACATATGTTAAGCTTGTCTAATAATCTGCACACATGTACACCCAGAGCTGAAAGTTGGAGTTCAGAAAAAACTACTCTTAGTTGTACTTTTGAAACACTGACTTATGAAAAGCAAAAGCTGTAAAATGTGAGGATGAAGAAATGAAACTACTTTTGCTTTGTTACATCCATTGTTTGAATAAAACTGAAAATTACAACAACAACAACAACAACCCTGGAGCACTTCTCTTTCAATCAAAGATTTAGATGTTCTCTGTGATCCTGGCATTGTACCTGTAAACTTCAACACCAATTTGGTGTGTTAGCCTATGAGAACATTGCCACCATTCCATCAAAATCCAAAGGACAGAGAAGTGGAGAAGCATTTTGGGAGGAACATTTTATTCAAGAGTAGATTGTCATGCAGCCCAGGATCAGCAATCAGAGCTGACCAATATCAGTTATGCCCAGGTGGTGGCTGGAGTTTCAACAGCAGAACTTTGATCTGAGAGCAGTCAAATGCTGGAAGAGTTCCTGTAGTCTGACACTGTTATATTTGTTTTTCTGGAACCTCTCCTGACCCTGACAATATTTTTGTTCTGCCTGCTGAACCTCAGTCACTGGTAAGGAATTGCACACGTCTTGATTCTTCAACTGGCCAATAACTAAGTCTACTTTTACTGATTTCCCTGAGTGTGACTCCATTGATTTCTATTAGGCCAAAACATTACTGAAGAAAGTGCAAGTTGATGCAGTATTTTTTCCCAAATATATATTTTACAGTCAGTACTTGGCCTTTTAGTCCAAACATGTAGAGGGTAAGGAAAATAACCTTAATGGAAATATGCAGGAACTGTGACTTAGGCAAAAGAGGCAGAAACACTTTTTTAAGTCCAGAACAATAAGATGACATTCAAAAGCAGCTCAGCAGATACTTCCCTAATTCACTGAAGTATAAGAGGGAGGAGGTACAGCACAAGACTTGCAAGATTCTGTTAGCATAGCCAATCTCAATAAACTAAAATTTAGCCTTACTATGGAGTTGATTTTCTGGTCTGGTCTACCTAATGGGGCTGACAGAACATGATTCTTTTTCTTTAAAAATAAATGATACTTCCATTTATGTTTTGTGCTTTGCAATACAAGTAAAGTAACTCCACCACCACCCTCTAAAATTTTCTTACTGTGGGGAATGGAGTCTGATACTATTTCGTCCTTTGCTTCAGGTTGCTAAATGACACTGTTTTGTTACTGCCATCAGGTAACCATATAAAGGTTCACAGATACAGAAGAAGGCCTAGAAGCCTCAAACCAGAAGCTCTCTCATTCATTCATTCATTCATTCATTCATTCATTCATTCATTCATTCATTCCCTTTATATGCTACTTTTCTATCAGGTGCTCATGAAGCTGTACATAGTACTCCCTCGACCAATTTTCTCCACAAAAGCAACCCTGCACAATAGGTTGGGTTGAAAAAGAGTGAGTGCCTTCAGTCAACTGGTGGTCTTCCATGGCTAAGAGTGAACTTGAATCAGAATCTCCCCAGTTAAGTGATTGTAACACTATGGTAGGTGGGTATATGGAACCCATATTTACTAGTCTGCCCTCCCATTGCAGCCTTATCACAATTTACCATATTTGGGGCAGACCTCTGAGAGATAGAGATTGTCTAGATCACACTGGGTTCTAAATTATGTGGGAATTCTGAATACATCAAGAAGGCTGCCCACTTGAAACTTTCAGCTGCAATGCTGTCAATAGTGCTGCTGAAAGAGCAGGCAGTTGAGCAGAGCAGTGCCCCACTCTCCATCTCTCATGAGTGGAGTGGGTAATGGAGTCCTAGGAGTAGACCTTTACTCTTTGCAACAAACCTATGAGAAACATTTGGTCTCCAACTATATATTATTTATAAAAAGAATATCTTTCTCCCAGTTCTTAACTACACAACAGCATAACCAAGGGAAATCTGAAAGTCTGAACAAGGCATTATTTTTTTCAGATCTGGTGTTTTTCTCCTCAAAACCACACACCCCTGCTGTGGGGTTCTAGAGGGAAATATGAGCGTGGAGTAGAGTTCTATGATTAAAAAAGAAGCAATTAATTAGTTGCATTACAAAAATGTCATTGAAAATTACTTTTTAGATTTGCAACTCCCCTGAACAATGGCTTCAACCCAACAAATCACTTTGAGAATGATTTGGATAATTGTTTTGTTTGTAGAATAATGGTTGTAGACCTAAGAAAGATCAAATGAATTCAGGTATAATGGGGTTATGCATCTTAGATGTAGGTTGGTCTCCACATACATGTTTCCAAGAATGAAGCAGAGAATGTTTGAACAGACAAATTAGAACTAGAAGTGTTCATGCTGTACCAAGGCCTCAAGTTAATGAGAGCACCAGGAAGCAAGGGGAAGGCAGAGCTACACCATAACCTCAGTGCAGGCAGCAGAGACATTCTAAGAACTGGAGGCTGGTTGAAAGTGAACCTGATATTAACTGCTCAGAGGTTAAAAATATACCATCCACTAAACCTGACCCCAACAAATTGGCTGTCTATATTTTTAATGTGGAAGCAGAGAGGAAAGAGGTTTTTAACTCTTTTACTTTCTGTTCCACTTCTGGCTTAAGTTGCTCTCCTCCTTAAACAACTTCTCCCACACAATACAAAATGCATGCTTAGCTTATGAGAAATAGGAATGGCATGATAGCAATTTAAACTGAACTTTCCTACCATCAGATGGATGGATTGATCTCAGCACCCAGAACTCCTCCAGCCAACATGGACATTGATGAGAATACTGGGAGCTGAAGTCTGAATACTTGGGAAGCACCAAAATTCTCCACCTTAGTTTTCATTCAAATTGAAAACCAGTGAAGTGCATCAAGAGAGATTAATTAAATGCTGCTGAGTGATAACTCTTAACGGAGGGGGCAACATCAGGATCAGGAAGAAGGTAAGTTAAACTCCATGCAGTTGCTGAGTGTCCAACAAATTCCTACTGTATACAGTATGTCAGTTCTTTTGACAAAAACCCTGCAAGAATGGACTTCCAAGGACACAAAAACTCTCATAAATAGATTTACAGTAGAAAAGCAAATGAAGCTATAATGAGAATATTCCAGCAGCTATGACATATCAAATGCAAGCCCCACTCATAGTAGAATCAAAATTTAAATTGTTTGGCCTCTTTCTCCTGTCTATGTAGTGTAAGGAGCTATAAGCCATTTTTCTGGTAGTGGGAGGGATGTTTTCACTGTATTTTATTCTGAAAATGGACTAGGCTAGGATCAGGCTGTTTACTCGGAACTCACACTGCACAAGTGGGGTAGTGAATCAACAGCTGCACATCCAGAGAATGATGGTCCAGCAGTCTCTTGCTTTTATAGCCACTTCTCTACACTTACCAGGAAGGAGATAGCTCCCATCAAGCTTGATTCTTGCTCAGTAATAGAGCAGTACAGCTTTCTGCTCAAGGCACATTATAGCATTTAAATATAAAATGATACTCCATTCTGGTCATTGAAGAGGCTGATGATGGGGATACTTAGAGCAGAGAAGTGGTAGGTAAGAAATGGATACACCCTTTTCTGTATCCTTTCTTCCCTTCCTGGTTAGTAATCTTTCTATATTTCTTGTAGTGTGACAGCATTGTCACATACTGATTTCTGGAGCCCACTGTCTTCTATATTGGCCATTTGTAATAATTCTCAGGGTTTCAGCTATTTAGCACAGTGCAATATGAGTGTTAAGAAATGGAAGCTATTAGTAAGGTTGTGCATGCTTCAGAATATGTAAGGGCATGAACCCAGCCCCTATTTAAAGTATCCATGTCTCTTTTCTCCCAGGCTTCTGCACAAGCCCACCAAAAAACATAACTACTTTTAATGAATTGCATAATGATCATTAAAGTAGCTATGCCTCCCCCCCCGCCCCCCCCGCTCCCCCGCTCCCCCCCCCCACGGCTTGCTTGGAAGTCTGGGGAAAAAAAGAAGACATGACAATTTGAAGGAGGTGATGTCTTTCGAATGATGATATGTGGGAGTATCATCCCACATGTTCTAATGCACCTGTTTCAAAGAATGTACAGCCCATGTTTCCATTTTAACTGGTACATTTTCAAGGCAATTTGGAATCTGGAGTATATGTCTCACTGGAAATGCAACCCAAATGTGTTCATGATGAGGAATCATTCCTAGCCCTCATCAGAAATTCATGAGTTCTTTCCTCTCTTCTTAAGTTAATATGGAATTTCAGAGAGGGGAGAAATGGCTCTGATCTTAGTGTTTGTTCTCTTTCAGCACTTTTTTGCAAGGTGCTGTTGGATTTGCGGGTAGATTACACCGTTAAAAAAGAGCACTGACCTTCAGAAAATAATTTAATTCATTATCCAACAGTTAATGAAGCTGTCCTTTCCAGTTTGGAAGACAGCTTGCCATGTGGCAGAATTGGAATGTGAACCCACCAAATCTTTATAGTTTTCTTATTTAAGCATTAGAAAATATCCTCTAAGAAGCATTCCTTAATATGTAAAATGAATCTGTCATGTCTATTAAAAAGCATCAAAATTTTGATGGGCATAATCTGTAGGCCAGGGGTGGGGAGGGGGAAACTCTGGTTGTCAGTATTTGATACAATTAATTTTCAAGATAGAGAAGTGGAATTATAGTCACAATCACATTGGAGAGATACCATTTTATTTAAAACAATTTTGCTGCCCAGCACTATAATCCTCTCCTTTTATTCTGCTTTCCATCACTAACTTTTGTAGGCTTTTTGCCACCACTGTTAGATTCAAGGTGAACTTTAATTTCAAAAGAATGTCTTATTCTCAGACAACTTGTCTTTGTCTTTTTTGCTTTTATCCTAATGTATGAGTGGGTCTACATTTGTTCTTGTTACAGGTAAGCAATAACTGGCCTATCACCTACTTTCTGTGAAATTATCAGTACTAACAATATATTTAAATTTTTTTCTCTCTCTCTCAAACTGAAAAAACTCAGGCAGTGAAGGACAGGAAGGCGCAATATGGTTCATGGGATCACGAAGAGTCGGACATGACTTAACAACTGAACAACTCTCTCTCTCAATTAAATAACAAGAAATATCCCTCCAGAACCTTAATGCTTGGGCAAGATAACAAACAGAATAATCAGTTTTCAAAATTTCCTGGGAAGAAACCACACAGATGTTTATTCTATAAGGAAAATCTAAGTTGCAACTCTTAGCTCTAAGGAAGAAATATTTCAATCGCTCTCAACTGCGAGAAAGATAGCATTTTTTAAAAGTACAGGAATGAAATGCTATTAATTATCAATTTTCCTGTATAGATGTTTGATTCCTTCTGGTCTTTTTTTAGTGTGATGAATTTGAACATTTCATTTTGAAAAAAAAAATACTTAAATTACCCTTCTAGCTTATTGACCACTATTCTTTTCAGTGCCTCTGATCCAATTCTGAATAACTTTTAATTGCTCAGCATGATAGAACACATTGCTTTCTCAAATGCCACCCACCTGCACTGAATTCTTAGTATTCTCATTGCAATATATGAGATGAGCATATTACTCCAAGTGGACCCTAACCATTATCAATACTACAATGAAGATTACATATTTAGGACCTCAGTGAGGTAAAAGAAAAAGCTGTGGTACCTTCATTCTTAAAGCCACACCTTTGCAAAAAACTTTAATGTTACAAAGTTTTAGCATTTGACCTAACACTGACATAGCACTTAACCTTTTCGAGACTATTGTACAGCATGAAATGCATTCACACATATGGTACATAGTAGAAGATACAAAAAGCTAGCTTTGAAGCAGCAGCAAAAGTCTGAATATTATGTTAATGTTAAGGGAATAACTCCATGATCTTTTAAGAATCTCCTTATAATTCATTTGTGCAATGTATAACATTGGCAAGTATCTGATTAACTAGACTCTAGTCCATAATAATATGTCTTAGTCTTGAAGTGTCTCAAGGCTCTTGGTTTGTTAAAGCTCTGTAATCAGTTTTTGCACTTGGCACCTGATGGATCCAGATGGCTTCCCAAATACACTTGGAAAATTTCCAACATTGTTTGGTGGTGATACACTCAGTGCCCTGGCTGATCAGTGGAATAGAGAGATGGCTCAGGTGGTTGATATTATTGCTCCTAATTGCCTTCTTCCCTCTTTGGGAGATAAATCATCCTTTGGTTTTACTAGTGACATGAAGTTATTTATTGTGCCCCTTGGTGCTGTTAGTATCATTTGATAATATAATACATTATTAATATAATATATTATTATATGATCTTCTACTGCAGGGAGGAAAGACCTATTTGTTTGGTCTATCTGACATGACTGAGGGAACTTAACAGATTTCAGAGGGAACTTTGGGTTGTTCCTGAAACTCTGTTCTATGCTCTGGCTGATGCTTAGTCGCTGCTTGGAATGAGCAGGAGATGAAGGCCTTATATCAGATTGTGCCTGTGCAGACTCTCTGTGATAGAGGATCCTGTAGAGCTCCATGGTTTTCCAAGGAGTCTGGGAGATGAAACATCACAAGTAGCACCTAGAGCAATGCAATGAGCAAATCCAACCAAGCATGGGTAAGATACTTTATTAGGACTTACTTGGTGGTGATAAGAATGGTGAAGCAGGCTTGGTTCTCTGCTCTTATGCATCTGCAGATAGCGAACTAGTGTTCAGTTTCAGGTAACCAGGTCAGGAGGAGATGGCAAAGCCCTTGCAGGGTCACTGTGAGGATTGTTATAGGCAACTGTTGGACAGAGTTGCTCTGATCTGCTCAGAACTGGACTCTAGCTAGGCAGGTCTTATGGAAGGAACAAAGGCATGGTCTTTCCCAGTTATCTGGGATGAGTTTTGCCCAGTTAGCCCTGCGGAATTGGACAGGGTTCTTTGAGCTGTAATCTGTGTCACCTGTGTTTAGACCCATATCTCTCCTGGTTGGTTAAGGCTATTCAGGAGGTGACATCTAATTGGGTCCAAGTGGTGGTGAATGCTTCTCTGTGGAGAGGGTGGTTCAAGCTGCTTTGAAGGAGGCAATGGTCCATCCCATCCTTAAGAAGCCATCCTTGGAACAAAGGTTCTGAACAATTGTTATCTAGTTTCCAAGCTTCCCTTTTTAGGGAGGGTTATGGAGAAGATATTAGGTTCACAGCTTCAGAGGGCTCTGGAAGAAGTAGATTATCTAGAACTTTCCAGGCAGGATTTAGGCCAGGTTATAGTACTGAGACACTATTACTCATGGTTGTGGATAACCTCTGGAGAGCTCAAGAAAAGAGTGGTATATCCGTCCTTGTCCACCTAGACCTCTCAGTGGCTTTAAATACCATTAACCATGGTATCCTGGATATGCTTTGGGGACTGGAAATGAGGGCACTATTCTGCAGTAGTTTTCCTCCTTACTCCAGGTAATAAAGACCTAATTGGTCATGCTTCATGGATAAATTACTCCTGAAAATAGATGGAGAGAGCCATACTAATTCTTCTGGACCTCTAAGCAGTTTTCAATACCATTGACTATAGTATCCTTCTGGACCACCATGACAGGACTGGATCTTAAGGGCCCCATTATAGATTACTAACTTATAATATCCCTGAGGGTTCCATTTTGTTTTTCATCTGGAGCTTTGGTATGAGGTGACATTGGTGCACTCTTTTCTATCATTCAAGGAAGAAATTGGAATCCTTGAATCTTGTTATTGTGTGTGATAGTGGGCTAAGTGAAGGAGAACAAATTAAATGTAGAACTCTGGAATTGAGATTCAGTCTTCTTTGGATGTGGCTGCACTCCTTCTGAAGAAACTGGTTAGCAGTGGGAATGCTTCTTGATCTTCACTGAATTCATAACTGCGCAGAGGAGCACCTTTATATAATTACAATGAATGTGGTAGCTGTAAGGGATGCCCCGTTCAAGAGACACTCCCGTGACACGTGTGGTTCACAAAAGAGGTTTACTCAAGCGTAACACAACAGTTACAAACAAAGCCAGGACTGGCTTGGCACATTCTGTTGTACAATTTATAACTCTCCCCTTCCCACGTTTCGCCCTGTCAGGTTACATGCTACGGATTATCGATACCCCAATAATCCCCCTTAATGGTCCAGATGGCAGGTTCAGCCAGTATCCCATTGTCCCTTGATTAACTGCCCCTCCGGCATGGGCTTGTTTCCTCAGGATCCTTTCAGTTGCGCGCAAAGCCGGGGTTTGCTTGATCGCGTGGTGATCTCCTTTCCGCGGCTCGCGGCTTCGTTCTGTGTAAGCGCACACCACTTATCAGGGTGGATACAAAACTTCCACCCTGTGGTTTCCTGTTGAGCGGGCACAGGTGGGCCATTAATCAGCCGCGTCTCACACTTCCTCTTTTTCCCCGGCTTGCGAGCGGGCGGTAGAATTGGCTCAGTGCGGCTGGCTGGGTTTCCTAGCAGTGCCGTGCCGGCTGAACCTGACAGTAGCTACATACTTTTCAGAGCCAGTTGGATTTGGTGAGGGTTATTGTGCCTCAGTTACACCTAGTTTTAACTACTGAAACATGTCTCTTGTGTGAGGCTATCTATCTCTGAAAGTGTCCTGAAGGAGCAGTAGGTGCAAAATTCACTAGCCAGACTGCCAGATGATACAAGGAACAGATATCATACGATGCCTGTTGTAAAAGATCTGCACTGGTTGCCATTTCCTTACAGAATACAGTTTAAATGATTTTAATTTAATTTTAGTCTGCATTTTTATTTGTTTATGGTTTTACTTCAAAGTTTATTAGCTACCTTAAATGTTTGATAAAGCAGATAGGTGGAATATAAACTAAATTTTTTAAAAATAATGAATATAGGTTGCCAATAGTACACCTGAAAAATTCTAGCCTTATTAAGTTCATCTCAGAAGAGTAGTGGTGGTGTTTTTCCCAGTCTGAACAGGAACCACTAAGAGCAAACCCAAATTCTTTCCCAATTTTACTTTGGTTTGTGGTCAGTTTTTAATATTTTCCTAACCTTATTCATGTGCTTGAAAATCAAATGCACTGTGGGGAGGGGAACGTATAATAGAAACTTATTTTTTTTTTTTTCCAGCTGAACACAAGTATAATATTCTGTATGCTGGGAGAACTTGATTGTGTGGTTCCTTTTCCATTTGTTCCAAAATCTGGTGCTCTTGAAAGCATTCTTGTATCCTTGATTCTTTTGCATAAAGACAGCAGCTAAGTTGATCAGCTCAAAGCAGAGTACATCACTCATGTGCTAAAAGGACAGCAGCCACTTTGCAATAAGCTTAGGCAGATTCAACTCATATGCTGCAACCAGAAATATGGATTACTTAATTTCCCTTGAAAATCAATTGTTCTGATGCTACAAGGCCTCAGCTGAAGAGATCTGAAAACCCAGTAGTATTGCAAATGACATCTAGGCAAAAATGCTATGTGCTTGACCTTTCCTCAGTGTGCCACGCTGCAGCCAAAAACAAAACAAGCTGTCTAAATGTCAAAGCAGAAGAATAAATAAGAAAATCCAATCATTGAGTCAGTAGCAACAGGTAAGTTGCTGCTTCTGCTCACATCATTGGCATGCAGCAAGGGAAATCTCATTTCTTTCACTGCCCCCTTTCATTGTGTCATCTAGTACAAGAGATGTCTGAGCTATGTTGTTGGTAACCTAATGTTCAGATCATAGAACAAAATCATATTGGCTAATATATAATTCAGTAGCTTTGTTCCATCAGAAAGCTAAACAAACTTTTCAGATTAAAACCTTATCCAGTGAAGTCTGAAGAGGTTACCAGTATTATCTCTTGGGCAATGAGGATTCTTGAGTCAGAAGATTGGGTATCATTTCAAAATGCCTCTATGAAAACAGTTGAAGAACAAATTCCAGTGAAAGCTTGACTGAGGCTTCACTTGACTTTGTCCTACTTTTATATGTCCCTCAAATGACTGAATTATGGACCTTCTGATAGCTGCTTGGCATACACTCATTATCTTGCTTCTGTGTTAGTGATATATGATAGCAGCTCAAGGCTGGTGCCTGAAGAATTGTCTATCTGTCAGGCTTTTTATCTGAGAACTTGTAGGAAACCTGCATGCATTTGTGCCTCTTTATAGTAACTCTTGTCTGTGCTCTGGGAGCTGAACAAAAAGTAAACTTTGGTCAAAAGGAAATAAGTAGAAAGTAAGTAACATGGAAAAATCACATTGCTATCAGTGGTGAGGGTGGCCTTGGCAAGATGCTCTTTGGGAAACTACTTGGAGATATGCTACCACCTTGTATTTACATGTTGCACTCTGGTCTCTTACATATTATCTTAAGCAATTTAAAAGAACAAGGAAGAAAAATGAGTGTGTTTGTTCAGGTCCCACTATCTTGTGGGGAACAGAGTGGAACATACTCTCTCATACTCATATTCCTTTACAAAAAATTACACAAGATGACTGCTTCTGCCTGGTTGTAACTCCTCACTCCTTATTCTATCATAGTTCCCACCAATGACCACTATCTATTGGGGCAGTCCACTTCTTTTCTTTACTTCCACCTTTTTCAGCATTATAATCTTCTCAAGAGAACTAAGTCTTTCAACAAGATGTTCAGAGTGTAATAATTTGAGCTGGTCATCTGTGCCACCAGGGAGAACAAAGGATTGATTTGTCCTGTGATCCATGTTTGTTTTCTTGGTTATTCATGGTACTCTTAAGAGTCTTCTCCAGCACCAATGTTTAAAAGCATCTTTCTATCCTTCTTCAAAGTCTGAGTTTTGCCTCCATAGAATGTCACAGGGAAAACTATTGCCTGCACATATTGACCTCCTTCTGATTTCTTTGCCTGTCTCAGTTATGCAGCTTGCATCAGTCATAATGTCTTTTGCTCCTCTGCCTTTTATAAAGCCAGCTTGAACATTTGGTCTTCCCCTTTCCATACAGGGCTGTAATCTGTGTTGGATGATTCTAAGCGTAATTTTGCTAGTATGTAAAATTAATGATATTGTGCAATAATTTACACACACTATTAATGCTCCCTTTTTAGGTATTGGTATGTAGATTGTAGGAGAACTTTTGAGTTAATTTAAACCAGAGATCAGCACACCTTCAGTGAGCACAAATTACTTGAGTAATTGATACTGGAGGAAAAGACAAGCCTAAAGAGGGGATGGGGTTGCAGTCTCTTTTTATAAACATGCAAATTACAATATACAGTGGTACTTTGAGTTACGAACACCCCTCCTTACGAATTTTTCGAGATACGACCAGCTCCAGCCCCAAAAATTTACCTCGACATGCGAACTCCGCCTCGAGCTACGAACCGGATCCGCGGCCATTTGCCCTGCTGCCACGCGGTCGCGGCTTCCTGTGGGCGAGATCGCGGTAGCAAGGAGACGTTCGGTGAGGCTTGTGGTGTGTTTTGTGGCGTTTGGAAGGTTTTTGGTGTGCTTGTCAGCATGGCTCCAAAGAAAATGCATTTACATTGAACCTTATGGGGAAATTTGCCTCGTGGTGCGACCAAATTCAGAGGGCGGATTAGCCGTATTTACATTAAACCTTATGGGGAAATTTGCCTCGTGGTGCGACCAAATTCGGAGGATGGAACGGATTAACTGTATTTACACTGAACCTTATGGGAAAATTTACCTCGAGTTGCGACCAACTCAAGTTGCGATCAGAGTCACGGAACGGATTAAGTTCGTAACTCGAGGTATCACTGTATAAACAGTGTATGTGTGTGTGTGTGTGTTCTCTTGTCTTGCCCATGTGTAAAAGGGAAGGTAGTTAAGACCGAGTATTGTAATTTGCATGTTTATAAGAGGGAAGGTAGTTAAGACCGATGGAGTGGAACTACCAGTGGGCCACATAGCAGATATAGAGACCAGCTATAAATGCCTTGGTATTCCACAGTCACATGGGAACCATGATGAGGAGACAAGGAAGACAGCAACATCCAAGTGCCACCAAAGGATAAGACAGGTCCTGAAGAGCCAGCTCAATGGGAAGAACAAGATCCATGCCATCAACACGTATGCGCTGCCAGTCATCAGATACCCTGCAGGTATAGTGAGCTGGCCAAAGAAAGTCATGGAGGCTGCTGATGTGAAGACCCGGAAGCTCCTCACAATGTATGGAGGTTTCCACCCCAAGTCCAACACCCAGAGATTGTACACCAGCTGCAAAGAGGGCAGGCGTGGTCTGATGAGTGTCAAAGCCACTGTCCTGGATAAAACCTGGAGCATCCAGGAGTACATCAGTAAGATGGCACCCAAAGATGAGCTGCTGAGAGAATGCCTCAGGCAGCAGGAGACATGGGAGGAAGTTCAAGTGGAGGAAGTACCATGGCAATACAAGCCCCTGCATGGGATGTACCACCGACAGATAGCTGAGGTGGCTGACATTGGGAAATCCTACCAGTGGCTGGAAAGGGCTGGACTAAAAGACAGCACTGAGGCACTGATCATAGCAGCACAAGAACAGGCACTAAGCACCAGATCCATAGAAGCAGGGGTCTACCACACTAGACAGGACCCAAGGTGTAGGTTGTGCAAAGAGGCCTCAGAGACAGTCCAACACATAGTGGCAGGGTGTAAGATGCAGGCAGGAACAGCATATACTGAACGATACAACCAAGTAGCTGGCATTGTGTACAAGAACACAATGTATGTGCTAGAGACCCCCACGTCCAGATGGGAAATTCCACAGAAGATCATAGAGAATAACAGGGCTAAGATCCTGTGGGACTTCCAGATCCAGACAGACAAGCAGGTACTGGCCAATCAACCAGACATCATGGTAGTAGACAAAGACCAGAAGACAGTGGTAGTGATAGATGTAGCAGTGGCAAGTGACAGCAACATCAGGAAGAAGGAGCATGAGAAGCTGGAGAAGTACCAGGCCCTGAAGGAGGAAATCAAGAGGATGTGGAAAGTCAAGGCCAAAGTGGTCCCAGTGGTGGTAGGAGCACTCGGGGCCGTGACTCCTAAGCTGGGAGAATGGAATCCCAGGAACAACATCAGAGCTCTCTGTCCAGAAGAGCGCAGTGCTAGGAACAGCTAAGATACTATGCCGAACCCTCAAACTCGCAGGCCTCTGGTAGAGGTCCCGAGATTGAGGAAGACATGTACCACCCATAGAGGTGAGAGGGGAATTTTATATATACGCACTGTATATATATTGTAAGTTGCATGTTTATACAAAGAGACTGCAACCCCACTCCCCTCTTTAGGCTTGTCTTTGCCTCCAGTAAAATATATTAAATATATATATTTAATTTGCCTCTGATTCATTGACTAGTTGCAGTATGTGTGTTAATGTGCATTGTAATAAGATGAGATAGGTGTGGCAATGGGTAGAAATACAATGGCTGTTTTGAGCTGAAACAAAAGGTTGAAGAAACCATCTGAAGGCAATACATTTCTCTATCTGCCACCTAAAAGCCTTAAGTTCCCAGTGCTATTTGTTATTTTTTAACTCTCCTAGAAAACATTCTTTATGGTTAACATTTTCACTATCTTGTACAAATGTCACTCATTTGTAACATTCCTCAGACCTTTGTGCTCCTTGTATCTAATTGATTATAGCTGAGTGCAATGCTTTTATTTCTCTGGAAGGTGTATTTTGGGTAAGGGGCTTTTTTAGCTTGACTTTCCAAAATATTACTTCAAGACTGAGCTCCAATCTGTTGGTCACGGTGTTATTGTCTTCTTCCTTGGCCTTTTCTAAAGCCGGTTTGAACATCTGGCATCTCCCTTTTCATCCCTTGGATGAACCTAAGCATTATTTTGCCAGAATGTGAAATTAAGGATACAATGGACTCTTTTAAGTCTCCCTGCTTTGTTATTGGTATGTAGACTGACCTCTTCCAATCTTCTGGGCACTGTGTTGCTCTGCAGATTTGCTGACATAGTTTGATTAGAATTCTTCCTCATTCTTCTTTTGTTGCTTGCTGTATATCTGTAGATATTCCATCAACTCCTGTAACCTTTTGACCTTCTAATCAACTGGAATGCTGATCTAACTTCATATTTTCTTGTAAATAAGGAATATCTTCTGAAATGTTTTGGATGTTGATATATTCTACTGTGCAGAATTTCAGTATACTCTTCCATCTTTATTTGATTTTATTTGAATCAATTTCTTAGCATATCAGTTGAAAGATGGAACCTCCTTCTGAGTTCAGAGATCTTTTGGAAAACATTCCTTGTTTCTCCATGTCTGTTTCCATTTCTGATGTCTTTATAGATGTCATTGTAATACTGCTTCTTATCTCTTTTAATAGCTCTCTATTAAACCTATCAAATAATTTTTGTTAGGTTCCTTCCTGAGAACCTAAGTTCTTAGCTTTGGTTTCTTCTCTCTTCTTGGCAATTTCCATCTCTTCTAATATCTAGTTTGCTTTTTCTTGGTCTTTGGTAATTTCTTTTCACTTTCACCTTTAACAACTTCTTTGTCTTCATTCCACAGTTCCTCTGATTCCCTCTCAATGAGATTCAGGGCTTCAAAGCAATTCCTGATGTTCTTGGAAATGGTGGGTATGTCTCAAGATCATATTGTGGAAACTGGCTGGATTTCTTCTTCTTCTGTAGCTTAACTTGGAACCTGTACATGAATAGTTCATGATCTGTTCCACAGTCAGCCCCTGGCATGTCTTTGCTGTTATAACTGAACTCTTTCAGCTCTTGTACCAATAATACAGTAAATTTTATTTCTGTCTGCTCTGTCTAGTGATATCCATGTATATAGGCGTTGTTTTGGTTATTTGAAGAAGAATCATTGATTGGCAGAAACTAAGAATTCATTTCTGCTGGCTAAAGGCTGAAATAAATTTGACCTATAGTCAATAAATCATTTGTCTGCTTCATTTCTGTTTTTTAGGCCATATAGTCCAACTATGTTTTTCTCTTTGCTATTTCCAGTTTTAGCATTCCAAGCTCCAACTCTTACTTGCATGTTCTGTTGATTTTCAATGATGGACAGTTATTTACTGAAACAAAATCTATTAATCAACAGTTTTATTATTTTTATACATCGTTATATCAATTCAGTTGTAACCAAACAGCAAATTATTAACTTTCTGGGATGTATTGGAATGGAACAGATTTTGCAGGAAGTTAAAAATATATTGGCACAAGAGATTACAGACACTGCAATTTATGAAATTGGGCAAAGCATCCAGACCAAATGGATTTTCTGTTGAATGGTGTAGAACTTTTATAGACTCAGTGGCACCTGTGTTGTTATGACAGTCTATAATCTGTCATTTAATATATTTTGCCTTCATTGTTTTATGAAGCCCACATCATAGTAATATGAACACCTGAGAAAGATCCTACATGATGTGCTAGTATTAGACCAATATATTTGCTTAATGTGGATGCTAAAATATTAATTGCAACATTAGCTAGGAGATTACAGAAAGTAATATCATGCATATACAGACAAGCATCCAACAATATTCACCTGGTGATTGATATTATGGGTATAATTGTGGAAAAACTGCACCCTGTGGCTAAAATTATTGCCAATGGATTTGTCTCTCAACCCTTTAAACTACATTGTGATACTCAGCAAGGCTGTTCCTTGTTTCCTTTAATTTTTAATTTGGTTCTTGAACCATTGGATTCTTCTATTAGACAGCCTCACTATAATAAAGACATGGGGGCATTTGACACTGAATCTAAACTGTTCTTATATGCCAATTATATTATGGTTATTCTTGATAGTTATGCAATGTCATTATCGAAATTGTTGAAGTTATACAGCAATATGGTTTATATTCTGGTTAGACCATTAATTGGAATAAGTCTAATTTGGGATCTAATACATCTCTTACAGGAAATTTACAATTTGTACAGATTCTATGAAATACTTCCAAATTTGCCACAATAACATTGAATTAAAAATGTTTAAATATATAGATGTAATTTAAGTGGATATAATTCAATGGTCAAAAGTCCCATTAAGTATTTGGGGTAAGATTAATGTTATTAAAATGAACATTACAGTGAGATTAATTGTGGAGACCCCTAGAGATATCTTGAAGAAACTATGTGGCAACAGTAACAAAAGCATGTTTTAAACCTGGGAAACGAAAAAAAAAAAAAAAATTAGAAAGAAATTCAGACTGACTCTGTCTCATCTCCCTGCAGTATAAGAGAGAGGAAAGGAAAACACTGCCAGGCTTTCAAGTTTCTGTTACTGCAGTCTATACCAACAACTAGAATCCCAGCATTCTTGTGGAATCTGTTTTCTGACCTTGCCTACCTCAAAGGGCTGACAACTGTATATCTTGAGAGGGATTCCAATGTTAATGCCTATTAGATCTTCTGACTGCAACTGTCCAATTCTGGTGCAATTCAATTCGATGATGCCCAAGATGTCAATCTGTAGTTCACTTCATCTTTCATTGTATTGAGCTTTCCCACATTCATGTTCTTACTGTATTTCAGTCTTTACAGCTTCAGAGTTTCTTTCTCTGCATGGCAGCCTTGGCAACTAGACATCTGGAAGGCTTTAATTGAGCTGTACCATGAACAATATTAGAACTCTGAAAGACCTTTAGCATTTTCTCAGTAGCATGTTGAATGCCCTTGGACATGAGTGGCCCATCATCTGGCATTATATTATTAATCACTTTATCTTGTCTATCCATGTTGCTTTCTTACTGAAATATTGAAATGGTTTATCGCTTCTATCTCCCTCAGAGTACGAAATGAAGGCTTGTCACTAAAGTGGTTATCCACCTCCAACATCTTTCAGTATTGCTACTGCCTGACTAGCTGCCTGCTTGCTTTAGCTGGGCAGCTGGGATGACCTTGAGTGTGCCTCCTGGGAGTATAAACTCTTAAGGTACACTCCTGGTGTTCTTCTCTCATCCATCCCTCGAATCCCTCCCCCCGCCCCCACTGCCACAATGAGACAATGTTTCAGGACTTGGGAAAAGACTTATTAAGGATGGACACATCCAATCTGAACCATACATTTGGGCAAATAGAATTGGGGCGATTCAAATTATCAACTTAATATGGGGAACTGAAGCAATTTGATTTAGATTTCCAAAACCAATAAGTCCAGTTCAGGTTGTTGATTTGATGTAGAAAGAGAAGTTTTGCATATACAGATATTCCTCGCTTAGCAGCCACGATTGGGACTGTCAACTCAGTTGCTAAGCACTGCGGTCGCTAAGTGGAAAATCACGTGACTACGACTAACAACTTTACTTCCACCTTCTGTATTCTGTTTGTTGCAAGCCAATTGTGAAGCATGCATATGGCAATCACATGACTGCAGGACATTGTGATAGACATAAATGTGAGGATTGGCTGCAAAGTTATTTTTTAAGCACTGTTGTAACTTTAAACAGTTGCTGCATGAGGCAGTCAGTAAGCAAGGACTCCTTGTACGCAAAAGCCCATCACATTTTTAAAATCTGACAATTCGAAATTAGTTCAGTCAAGACATTCTGATCATCAATCTTCAGACTGAATCTTCAAGTCTAATATCTGGACATCTCTATTCTTTATATTCTTAATTTCTTTTGCCTATATGAAAAGCTATTTGTTTATCTATTCAATGATTATGAGCCATCAAGTTTGTATTGACTTCTAGTGACCACATAGATGTCTTTTCTCCAAGACAATGTTTCCCCAACTTGGTCCTTCAGGTCTTCCAAATAAGTCAATTCAAAACTATGCTCACAAATCTTCCCTTTCAATATGCTACTAAAAAAAGAAAAAAGAAAACAAACAAAGCAAGGAGTGCAGCCCAGGCTTACTATTGGAAGTTTGTCACTATTTTTTAGTATTATTACATCATGAGAGTGAAGAAGATCTTAAAGTCCAAACTTAGTGGAGGAAATACCATCAAGGCGATTTAACACCTGGGCAATTCCAGCATTAGATACACAGCTGGAATAATGGACTGGACTCAAGCAGAATTACAAGCCCTGGCTAGGAAGACCAGAAAAATGATGACAATGAATCATGCCCTTCATCCACACAGCGATGTTGGAAGATTCCACTTACCAAGGATCATAGGTGAGCATGGAATGTTATAAGTACACCAGACAGTTGAAGAAGAAAAAAGGGCATTGGAAGAATATCTGAAGGACAGTGAAGAAAAGATGCACTGAAGCTAGTACACCATGAAGGCTTAATGAATACTGAAGAGACCAAACTGGCCTACAAGAAAGAGCAGATGAAGAATAGAAAAGAGACATGGCAAGGCAAAATATTACCTGGCCAGTACACAAAAAAACCCTAGCAGGCAAAGTTGAAGACCTGGCAATGGCTAAGACCTGGCAATGGCTAAGAGCAGGAAAGTTGAAGAAAGAGCCTGAAGGGCTAATTCTGGCTACACAAGACCAAGCCTTAAGAACAAATGTATACATAGCCAGAATTAAGAAGACAGCAACAGGCAGCAAATGCCACCTCTGCAAAGAAGCTGAAGAAACAGTGGACCACTTACTTAGCTGCTGCAAGAAAATCACACAGACTGACTACAAACAATGGCATGACAAAGTAGCAAGAATGGTACATTGGAATATCTGCAAGAAATACCATTTGCCTGCAAGCAAGAACTGGTGGGACCACAAAACAGACAGAGCAATAGAAAATGAAGAAGCTAAAGTGTTCTGCGACTTTAGAATTCAAACAGACAAGCACCTGCCACACAACACCCCAGACTTAACAATTGTTGATAAGACAGACAAAAAAAATTGGATAGTGTATGTGGCAATACCTGGAGACAGCAGAAGAAAAGAGGAAGAACTGGAGAAAATCACAAAATATAAAGACCTGAAAATAGAAGTGGAACGACTGTGGAAAAAGAAAGCAAAGATAGTACCAATAGTAATAGGTGCCTTGGGTGCAATTCCTAAACATCTGGAGCAGCACTTGAAGACCATTGGCATTGACAAAATCACCATCAGTCAATTGGAACAGCTTACATCCTGCAACACCATCAAACAACATCTGCCTATCCCAGGTCCTTGGGAAGGACTTGATAGGTGGATAAAAATGCCAAATCCAGTCTAAACATCTGGCTGATTGTGTGCCCAACAATAATAATACATTGCAAGGCTGGAAAAGTCTTTTCTTTTATGCTTCATTTTTCTATATAAGAGTTGAAGAACTCCAGATGATGTTGCTCCAATTCCATTAGTCCCAAGGAGTATAGCTAATGATCAAAGTTAGGAATTATTAGAATCCTTTAAATTATGGGTGTCCAAAGGTTCTATGTCTATTTTTCATGCTGACTGCATAACAGACATTGACTGGTATTGGTAAAAAAATGACCTAGAATTGTAGAGTCAGATCTGTTTATACTCTTTGTACTAGGTTGAAATAAAAGAGCTTTAAAATATTTTAGTTTGCTAGATAATCTGCTGTGTTGTTCCACTTCTTCTCTGTAACAAAACACTTTATATTTAATTGTATATGGTTGTCCATGTTGCCTTCCTATATTATGCAAGAAGCAAATTAGTTACATTTTTCTAAATTGAAAAAAGATGCTCAGAATACATTCACCTGTACATTTGCCATGTTTTCAATCAAATGATATATTTTATTTATTGAGCACTTTTATATGCTGCTCATAACAGTGTTCTCTGGGGTGGCTAACAATAGCAATACAGTATTAAAATACATAAATCAACTATAAATAAATAAAAACTAATTTAAAACAGAGAGTAGAATGATTAGAATCTGTAATATTCTTCTCGCCTATTTCTTTCCTATAATTAAACGTTGACTAATATCTGCTGTAGGAAACAATCCAAGTTAAGAGCTAATTTAGACTAGATTTCCTGCAAATATATTTCAAAGTTTAATAGCATTATCCTATTCATATCTATTCAGAAAAAAATATATTGAGTTGAAGGGACCTTATATCCATTTCACATACAATTCTCCTTGAACTCGCTTTGAGTTATAAAATATATGTAACTATTCATGCTGAAAAACATGCACTCCTAAGACTTTTCCAGCTTTTTAATGTTTTGACAGCATGAACCTATGTAGATAAGATCTATTGTCAAGGTATTAAAAAGCTGGAAAGGTATGTATGTGTTACCTTCCTGATTAATTGCTAGTGTTTTAGTTTTGTGGAAGACACACAGAATGGGCAATTTCTATCACAGAGTAGTATATGAAGAAATTTGGTTTATATTTTTCTCAAGTTTCTATTCTTTTCATGAAGTCATTAATAATTCTAAATCACTGAAATAAAGGTAAGTGAAGTGTAAAATAACTTATTAATTTCTGCATTCATTCCCACTTTCAAAAGAGTTTAATATAATTTTGCTGCATTAGGATACAGTTCTGCTAACTTACTTGCTGAGCTTTCAACAAAATATTATGCTAAAGTCTTAGAGATTAAAAAAAGTGGTCTTAATATAAACAAGTCCTACTCTCTATTTTGCATATCATAATAAAATCAATCCAGTTTTCGTACTCATGCATTTCTGACATCACAAAAGTAGATGAACAAAATACTTGTTTTTAGATAATATACTTTCTAGATCCAGAGGAAATTAAGATTATTTAATGGATCTCTCTCTCTCTCTCTCTCTCCCCCCCCCCCACATATGTGCATACACACTAATAATTTGATAAAAGTATGAAATCGTAGAAAACAACTTCTTAAAAGTAGGGCTTTGTAAGGATTACCTGACTAATTTTGTAACTGAATTCCTGGCTGTAGAAATAACTGATAAGACAAATTCTTCTTTTCTGGGTCAGCAGAGGTAGTCTGCTTCCTAGTTTAGTAGTATGAACTGGGAGAAATGAAAACCTGTTTTCATTTGGAGGCTTTCCCCTGCAACCTACTCAGAGCTCATTATAGTATTTACAAAACTCCTAATAATCCTGGGCCAAGGGATTTAGATTTAAGGGAAAGGGGTTAGTATTCATAAAGACAATAGGAATAAAGTAGACAGTTACAATGAGATTTACAATTTTACAAAATCAAAAAGCTAATAAATGATTTGCCAGGAGGATAAATGAAAGGACTAAAAACAATAACTCAAGATGTCTAAAGAAAAATAATAATAAAAAAAGAATATATTTGTATTAAAAAGAGGTGGGAAAGAAGGAGAAAGAGGGTTATCCATCCATTATTTTGCCACCACCTAAAAACCGAGTTTGGAATAACTGTTGGTGGTGAGATTGTGAAGCTTACTCTGATTTGAAGATATCTGTCTTTAGTCTTACAGTCACTAAATCAGTACTGCAACCTTTTATGTCTCCATTACAAAATACCAATTTTTTAAATTTTAATTTTGGGCTCTCTGTGTTGTTTTTTGAAACAGGGCAAGAACTACAGGCATATTGGAGATGGAATTTTGAATTGTGGAGAGTATGACGTAGAATCTTCCATTCTATTTCAAATGAGTTTAAAAATACCCTGGTTTTGAACTCTGTTCCAAAAGAGGAGTAATTGTAAAGTGATCATAGTTGCTTCCAAAGCCTTCATAGCCTAAATTCATAGCCTAGATCTTCATTCTCTCTGCTTCAGTTGAGATTATATTAGCATGTTTTAGCAAAGTTTAGTGGTGAAATAAAGATGGGAGAAGGAAGGAGAATAAATGCCTACTAGCAATGTACAAAGCTTGAATGAAAAGAAATACTTTTTCTTTTGCAATACTGACCTAGAAGCTATAACATATTTTTTAGCATCTGTTCTTTCACTTCAGTTGGCAGGAAGCTGATGAGAAAAGGTTGTATTGCTGTTATTTGTGAAATGGAAGCCTGCAGTGAGTACTCAACAGTATACTTTAATGATGCACCATGTTTAAATTTTTAACTGCTGAAGGAGTTCCCTCCAATTGAAATTCACTACTAAATGCAAGTTGCTTATGGTGATGACTATGTTGGCATGAGTACTGTGCATTGCTGAGCCAAAAAAATGTAAAAATGATAAACTAGGAAAAGCAAATTTGTGTGATTAAGAACAAAGTGGATGACTTGTGAGTAATGCCAATGAGTTTCACATGAGAAAGAATAATTGGTGGATCACTCAAAGGGAAATTGTTGACAAGCTTGGCATTTCACAAGAAATGTGTGGATGACATTATTGATGTTTTTAAATATTGGAAAGTTTGTGCAAGGTGGGTTCCTTGCATGCTGATGGCAGTGATGAAAGCTTCAAGAGTTGAAATTTGCCAGCAATTGTCATACTATGAGAATGAGGGTCAGGAATTTCTTCACTGCATTGTAACAGCTGGTGAAACATGGACTCATCATTATGACCCAGAAACAAAGTGTCAGTCCATGGAATTTAATCACAGAGCTTCATTAAAAAAAAAAAAAAAAATGAAATTCAGGATTCAGCAGGAAAGTCATGGTTGCAGTTTTGGGGACAGAAATGGTGTTATTCCCATGGATTTCCTTGAATTGGCACCACTATCAACTGAGAGCACTACACTGTAATTCTCAAAATTTTAAAACAATGATTCAGCAAAGTTCAGAAGCACAAGAAGCCAATTTTGTTGCAACATGATAATGCTAAGCCCCACACTTCATGAGTGACCCAGGAGGTAATTGCAAAGTTGGATATCACTGTTTTACACCCATCTGCCATACAGTCAAGACTTGCTGCCATGTGACTTCCTTCAATTTTGGAGGAAAAGATGGAATACCCTCATGGGCATCTGTCTGATTTAAATGAAGAGATGGAAAGGACTGTCAAGACTGGTTGGAAAGTATGGAGTTCTTTCATGATGACTTTAAGAAGCTTATCTATTGTTGGTAGAAGAATGGTGGTGATTATGCAGAGAAGTAAATACAGAGTACCAAAGAGCTCATTTTAAGGTTTATTTTTCTGTTTCATTTATTAAAATATCCCTACTTCAACTAAAGTTATGGAGGTGGAGGCATTACATTTCATTCAACCTTTATATTTATCCTTCACAATATTTTTCTTTCAGGTAGGGTTTTTTATTATTATTATTTTAATATGTTGGTTGTTTCTCATGTATAAAGCCCTCAAAACTATTTTCATATGGATTCCCACCATCTAGGTACCTTACCTATTTATTTGTATCACATGTTCTCAGTTCAGACCATTCCCTTAGCAAAGATACCCACTGTTCATAATGAATACGTTACTAAAGCTCACACACTGAACACCATTACAATAAAAAGAAAGCATAAATGAAATATTTCAGTTCCTTCTGTAAATATTTGCATCTTTTATTTTGAGCCTCCAAGCAAGCTATGTACGTTATTTATTTTTCCTCTGCTTCCAATACTCTTCTATTGCTCTACCTTATCGTACACCTCAGGAACTAAAGCTGATCTTCTACCTCTGCTTTGTGATACTTTCTTACTCTTTAGTGATTTGTCTTACTTCCTATAATACAGTATTGTACACAGTTCATTTCAAGTATTTTTGAGCCCTTTCAGTCCTTGTAAAATAGCTCTGAGGAAAAGCCAGACCCCTTGAGTTTTTAAATCATTCTATTAGATTTCTTTTATAAGCAGTCTCACCTCACCAATTCTGTCTTTCATTGAGTCCAGTTTTCTAGAATTGATGTATCTTCTATATACTTGGACTCTCAAAAATTTAATAATTTCAGAATCATTTTCCCTGGGCATTCTGTACAGATTTTCTTTATTATAAATGCTAACTATAGATGATGACAACTGTTCCGACAAAAATTATGATTTATGAAAGCCTTCCTAAAATAAATAACCCTTATTCTTTCAATTACTGTACTTTCATTCCCTATCAATCAGAACCACATTTGAAACAATTGAGTCTCTACTTGCTTCTTTGGTCATTTGAAGAAACAAAACATTTTTCCATTGTTCATCTTTTCAAACATTTGATTTTAAATATCAGATTACTGTATTGTGAACAGTTCAATTCCTCCTCATTGAATAACATATCTACTGTATATCTTTCATCTGTTTGTGATCTTCAGGAAACTTGGTTATGGCATTTGCAGAACATCTTGAAAAAGAGATTCAGATAACAAACAAGGCAAGACAGAAATTGTAAAAATGGGAATTTAGAAGTGAATAAGCTATTGTCTCCCTGAGATGATATAAGCTTTGACCAGCAGTTTAGATGGATGAATGGACAACCGAGTGAGAGATTCATATGCGTAAACTGATGTGCCTGGTAGAGGAAGAAGTGATGCTGTAATCATGATATCTTGAGCTATAAACTGAACTGGCTATGGCTATCAATTTGCAGCAGCTCTGCAAAGGTAAATCCATACCAATAACTATAAATATTTACATACATACATAGCCATCATGATGTTCCCCTTTGGGTTAAGCAACATTATGCAGAGTATAGAAAAGGAGTAAGGAAGAGTAAGCCAAAGGAATGAAAGGCATGAGATAAGAAAAGAATATATCATTACAACTATTTACAGCAATACTATTCACTGTACCCCACTCTTCTTTCCATCCTTGCAAACCATTTTTGATTCTACCACATCTGTACATCACAGCATACTCGCCATGAATAAGTAAGTAAGGGTGGAAGAGCAGGCTGCTTAGCAAAATTGCGGGCACCTGGGCTGCCTTCTTTCCCTCCTAGTGGGCCCTTTCCTGGTGTCAGCACAGCAGAGTTGCCAGTAAAGCAGCAACCTTGACACAGGTGTGTGTGGGGGGGGGAGATGTGTGTTTTGGAGCTCTGCAGCCACCAGCAGAGTAAGCAGCCAAACACGAGAAGGTATTTTTCTTTCAGAACGAGTGGATGGCCCAAAAGAGAGAAAAAGAAATATAGCAGCCCAGCAAGACAAAGCACAACTTTAAAAAAATGCAAGAACTCTACACACTGGCCATTAACAGAAAAAGAAGATGTCTCAGAGAAAGCGGACATAAGATAGAACAGGGTTAAGAAAGAAACGTTGATGCCTCCTTGTAATAGTATAGAGCATAATATATCGGTAATTGTAATAGGTAATAGTAATACTAATTGAATCATAATGGTATATAAAGTATGGTATATTGAATAGTAATAGTATAGAGTATAAACATTGTGATATAGTAATTGAAGAGTAATAGTATCATAGTAATAGTTTTGTTTTTTTTTTGTCTGCGCTCAGTCATTACTGACCCTGTAGTGACTGCCTGGACGAATCCTTGCAGTTTTCAAGGCAATTGTTTTTCGGAAGTGGTTTGCCAGAGCCTCCTTCCTACAGCAGAGCCCAGCTGGCGAGCGCAGGAGGCGGGGTTTCCATTGCTTCGCGCCCTTTTCGGGCGAGCGCGGTTTCGCGCTTACCGGCAACTGATCCCGTCTCTGTGTGCAAGGCGCTGCCAGCATTTTTCCTCCTACCGGAGTGAGAGTCCCCATTTATCGACTCACGTGAGTTTTCGACCTGTTGGGTTGACAGGAGCTGGGGAGGAAACAGGAGCTCACCCTGTTAACGCGAAGGCTGGACTCGAACCGCCGAAGCGTCAACCATTTCTGGCCGGCAACTTTCAGTGTCATTAAGCCGCTGCGCCACCGCGTCCCTTTTAGTAATAGTATAGAGATAGCAATAAAATAGAATATAGGAAGCACCCACGTATTGCTTTTATATGCTTGTTTTTACAAAATTAAACCTCTCCCCAACCCTTATAAGGAGATATAAAGAAGCCAGCTGGTCCAGGGTCCACTGCTTTTGTGTCCCTCTTGAGTCTGGGTCAATCTAATTGGGTACAATTTAAAAAAAAACTTGTGACAGTAAGTAAAGAAATAGATCTGTCTTTTCCAGGATTTTCTCAACTTCATCCAAATACATCTGCTTGGTCTTCCTTTCAAGACATTTGCCAATGGACTCTGATTCTCTCTCTCCCTCTCCCTCAATGATGACCAAATCACTTTAGTATACATCCATACTGGTGTCTCACTTTGTATTCAATCTGCATTCACTCAGTGCCCTTTTATTCTTGATCCTCTGTCCTTGTTTAACCACACATACTTCTAAGTACCCCATTCCAACTGCATAAATTTGTTATAATTCCACCTTTAGACATATCACTATCATTCCCATACAAATCTCTAAAATGATTCCTCTACCATTCTCTTCCTCAAATTTCAAATCATTTTATCACTTTCATTTTCTAATTCCATTCACTCTGCTGGACGCTCCTTGTTTAATTCTCTTCAACCACTTCTTTTTTTTAAACCCTATCAAATCAGTCTTCATTTTCTCTGCCTCTTTTAATCATAACCATTACTTGCTGCCTTTGACTACATTCTTTGCAGCTATCTTTTTCTATTTAAAACATTATATAATATTTTTTCTCATCCTCATTTTGTTGCAATCATCCGTTATGTGCATTTATTTCTTATTGACAGCCTATTTCACTTCATCGTTCCTCTAAGCATCCTTTTTCATACTTCTCATTAGTATGCACTTTAGAGGCATTTTTTACAAGCGCCTTCCATACTCCCTTCCCCTATGTCCACTTTCCATTCATTGTTTTTAATCTATCCTATAGTAATTATTCATGCAGGACTCATATTTTCTTTTCCCAGAGTTGTTCTACTTTCACTGTTATTTCTTTGAGTACTAAAAAATCATGTCACATACTGAACTTCCCCTCACCCTTATAATCTTCATTAATTATCTTAATCTTAATCATAAACAATCAAATCAATAATACCTTTAATTTTATATTCATATCTTAAGCATAAGTTGTTTAAGATATGCTTAAACCATGCATTCAAAACAAACAGATGTGCATTTTTTTTCCTAAACAGATACTGTTTAACAATCACTGTTCTTATTCATTCTTGGGTCCAGAAAGCTTCCTTCCTTCCTTCCTTCCTTCCTTCCTTCCTTCCTTCCTTCCTTCCTTCCTTCCTTCCTCCCTCCCTCCCTCCCTCCCTCCCTCTTTCTTTCTTTCTTTCTTTCTTTCTTTCTTTCTTTCTTTCTTTCTTTCTTTCTTTCTTTCTTTCTTTCTTTCATCTCAATCCCACCCATCCATTCATGTCACAAAGCAGAATAATGTTTTTCCCTAGATTGCCTTAATTCAGAATATTGCATTCCACTCCACCACAACCCCCCCTCCATGTTTGGTTCATCAATTATCACCATTCGCTGAAGCATAACATGATGCTATTAACCATCTATGGATTTCTACTTTTATATGCACTCACTACAACTAGATGACATTAATTCATACATTTTGACATAGGTTTTAGCTCTTTCATTCATAATTAAACCTACAGGTGAAACTCGAAAAATTAGAATATCGTGCAAATGTTCATTTATGTCAGTATGGCAACTCAAAAGGTGAAACCAATATATGAGATAGACGCATTACATGCAAAGCGAGATATGTCAAGCCTTACTTTGGTATAATTGTGACGATTATGGCGTACAGCTTATGAAAACCCCAAATTCACAATCTCAGAAAATTAGAATAGTGTGAAAAGGTTCAATATTCTAGGCTCAAAGTGTCCCACTCTAATCAGCTAATGAATCCATAACACCTGCCAAGGGTTCCTGAGCCTTTAAATGGTCTTTCAGGCTGGTTCAGTAGGAATCACAAGCATGGGAAAGACTGCTGACCTGACAGTTGTGCAGAAAACCATCATTGACACCCTCCATAAGGAGGGAGAGCCCCAAAAAGTAACTGCAAAAGAAGTTGGATGTTCCCAAAGTGCTGTATCAAAGCTCATCAATAGAAGGTTATGTGGAAGGGAAAAGTGTGGTAGAAAAAGGTGCACAAGCGGTAGGGATGACCGCAGCCTGGAGAGGATTGTCAGGAAAAGGCCATTCAAAAGTGTTGGGGACTTTCACAAGGAGTGGACTGAGGCTGGAGTTAGTGCATCAAGAGCCACCACACACAGACGGATCCTGGACATGGGCTTCAAATGTCGTACTCCTCTTGTCAAGCCGCTCCTGAACAACAAACAATGTCAGAAGCATCTTATCTGGGCTACAGAAAAAAAGAACTGGTCTGTTGCCCAGTGGTCCAAAGTCCTCTTTTCTGATGAGAGCAACTTTTGCATCTCATTTGGGAACCAAGGACCCAGAGTCTGGAGGAAGAATGGAGAGGCACACAATGCACGATGCTTGAAGTCCAGTGTGAAGTTTCCACAGTCTGTGTTGATTTGGGGAGCCATGTCATCTGCCGGTGTTGGTCCACTGTGCTTCATTAAGTCCAGGGTCAACACAGCCGTCTACCAGGAGATTTTGGAACACTTCATGCTCCCTTCCGCAGACGAGCTTTATGGGGATGCTGGCTTCATTTTCCAGCAGGACTTGGCACCTGCCCACACTGCCAAAAGTACCAAAACCTGGTTCAATGACCATGGGATTATTGTGCTTGATTGGCCAGCCAACTCACCTGACCTGAACCCCATAGAGAATCTATGGGGCATTGCCAAGAGAAAGATGAGGGACATGAGACCGAACAATGCAGCGGAGCTGAAGGCCGCTATTGAAGCATCCTGGTCTTCCATAACACTTCAGCAGTGCCACAGGCTGATGCATCCATGCCACGCCGCATTGCGGCAGTCATTGCTGCAAAAGGGGCCCAAACCAAGTACTGAGTACATATGCATGCCTATACTTTGCAGAGGTCTGATATTGTCCTATTTCCAATCCTTGTGTTATTGATGTCACATAATATTCTAATTTTCTGAGATTGTGAATTTGGGGTTTTCATAAGCTGTACGCCATAATCATCACAATTATACCAAAGTAAGGCTTGACATATCTCGCTTTGCATGTAATGTGTCTATCTCATATATTGGTTTCACCTTTTGAGTTGCCATACTGACATAAATGAACATTTGCACGATATTCTAATTTTTCGAGTTTCACCTGTATACCTTCATTTCCCTATCAGCTCCACAAGATCAGAGCAATTTCATTCAAATCTGTTATATTGTTCCCTTTTTTCTTAGTTTTATACACATACAATATGTCTATTTTCTTTTATCCATTCATTCATGGCCTTTACCATTTACTCATTTTATGTTCCAACCTGCTGTCTGCCATATGCCATGACCATCACCAGATGGGCCCATAAATACTGAGCACTGCCAAACATCAGCCATCACGAATTTGGTAAATCAAGGCTTTCATGTAATGCTTTTCAATAGGATAGAGAAAGTGTAGATTAGGTTACCATGCTTAGTCATACCAGTGTTACATTCAACATTACCTTTTAAGATAAAGCTATTAGCAGTCAGTTTTGGCACATTTTGGCCAGCATGCCACAAGTACAACTGAAGCCCAGTTTTATCCCTAGTATGTTCAGACTATGCTATGCAAGCTTGGATCTCTAATCTAGAAATTACCTTTCAAGAACAAATATTGTTATCCACATCCCACTGGTTAGAATTGTAGTAACACATGTGAAGAAAAAGGCTAGAAATGAAACTACTAGTTTCGGTTCCTTAGAATATCTTGCAATAGGATACAACTATGGCCATTGATGCAGGTACAGTTCAGTGCAATTATACTTGCTGAGGTTGAGGTGTTGCTAGATTTGTTTTGGGTGTTTTCAGAAACTCAGTCTCTCCTAAAGCCCTTGACAACAACAAAGAAAAGTGCACACATCTGGATGGTTCCAATGCTCTGCAACACAAGTAAGTGATGGAATCTGCCCATGTGGCCACAACTGTACAATGTCCATGAACTAGTGCATTGAAAAAGGAAGAAATCCATTTCATTGCGCAATCAATGAAATGCATCTTCCAAGGAGAGGCATGCTGCTGGTATGACAAAGTCATACTTCAATCAACTTTAATCTTTGCAGCTTGGAAATAAGATAATTTTTCATCTCCCTGATTAGTTTGTGGAGGAAGACAATCTTTTGTTAAATTATGAGCTGTCCAAAAATAAGCAAACATACAAACAGCTTTGGCATTTGTACCTATGAATCCTAATGAAGAGGGAATATGCTTGACAATACATGTGTCAATGAAATGTATGACAACCTAATGAATATCAATAGCCATTTTCATTTAGCCAAATAAGTAAAATTGCTTGTTGAAATTGAACATTTAAAAATTGTTCCAAAAAGGACCTAGCTGATCATAAAAATGGTAATTTTGTATGATGTACAAAGCTTAACATGGGTAAATGTAGCTGTAATCACTAATTATTATTAAGGGTTTCACCCCCAGGGTCAACCAGCTACCTTCAACTGCAATTACTGTATATAACTAATGTCTAACCTTCAGAAAGCTGGAGGCTGAACCTGGACCTAGCTGTACAAGGTCAGTTGATTGCTAACATAATGTCAGAAGCTGCAGTTAACTACAGTAATGGAAGTCACAGTGATATTTATAATTAAATAAACAACAGTATGTGCTGGAGAAACCTACATCTTCCTCTACTGATATTTGCCTAAACATATTTTAGTCATTTTTGGGGACCTCAGCATGAAGAGTTAAACACTTTTCCTTCCCTTCAAAAAGAGACATTTAAGAGGGGTGGCATTTGGTGATAGTTCAACTAGGCTGAAGGGGGGGTGAAAGCAACAGGACACTGGCCTTGACACAAACTTTGCCAATGCACTCTTTATTGCCTCATTCAGCTCTAGCCTCTGGATCATTTGTTAGGGTTGAAAATAGTCCTTCATCTGAGTAACGTAAAATAGATTGCATTGGATGATCCCATTTATATTTTCCTGAACACTGTCAGAAATGCTTCAAAAGCAAAATTCCTTGGCTTCAGTTGTTCCTTCCTTTAGAATAGAGTGAGGCAGTACAAAAGCAAGAGTAGGGATTTTTCCATAGTTTGCTTTCATTCTGGGGTTGCAATCCAAATCCGTCCACAGAATATCAAATTGGAGAAAGATGTCACAAGGCCGTGAAATGTTCAGTACAGTCAGCTTCCTGTTAGCTTTCCCTCAGCCTAATAGTATATTGTACCATATAAAGTTTTTCTGTGAATAGAAAGCTAGGTTTTAGTTCAATTCAGTGAAGAAACTCACTGGGTGGTTTTCAATAAATTACTATTTCTCAGCCTAAGCCACCTCAAATTTTGGTTGGGTAAATAAGAGATAAGAAAGGCACTCCACATCATAGGGAGCCTGGGAGTTGACTTTTATAGATGTGATGAGCTGACTTGCAGCCATGGTTCATAGCTTCCTGGCATAAGATATTTCTGTCAAATAAATAAATTTCATAGATTGCTGTGCACAAAGCAGAAGTCTCAGTGCAGATACTTTTCTGCCAATCAATCTCTTAAAGAAAAAAGATGGTGAACATGGTGCCATACCTTAGCAAAAATTAAATTATGCAAGATGCATTTTTATCTTTTATGTCTGGTACTTGCAGAGAGAACAACTTTGTCTTGAAAAGCATAGCAGTTGAATGATAATCTGAAATGGAAGTTGGTATGTATTTTTGATATCACTATAGGAGTTTTTTCCCTAGCCAGGAGAAAATAATGGAGTCTCCTCAACACATGATGATATTCTTACTGCCCAGACCAGAATAGGACAGTTGGTCAAGGGGAACTGAGATGAAAGGGAAACAGAGACTGAAAGATAAATTGATAGTTGATATAAACTAAACTTGAATTACACTAGTATTTGGCTGAACTAAAATGAATAGAGCTTTTAAACACTGTACATGGATTCAACTTAATATTATTCTTTGATTTATTCCCAAGGAAATGAATTATAGCATGACATCATGTTACCTTAGAATCAGATAATGCTGAACAATTAGAAGATGTTCCATACAGCATATGTAGGTCATTTACTCTGTCTGCTTCCCTAACAATAATGTAATCACTTTCATTTGTTTAATAAAGTCTCATAAAAAATAAAGTTGTATGTGTGTATATGAATCATAGACTCATATAGGAAGAGGCCATTTAAGCTGTTCAGTGCCCTAAGCAACACTAAAATCCATATTAAAGTATCCTTGACAGATAGCTGTCTAACTTTCACTTCAGCACATCACTGAAGGGGAGCCCACCACTTCTTTGAGTAACTGATTTCACTGTCAAACTGCTCTTATTGTTAGGAAACATAATATTCATTCAGATTCTGCCTTCCTGTAACTGAAATCCATTATTCCATGTCCTACATCCTGGAATGAACAGACAACAGGTCTCTTCTCTTTTGTATGACAAGCTTCCAGGTATATGAAGAATGCTATCATATCTTCCTTCATCCTTCTCTTCTCAAGGCCAAAAATGTCTGATGCTTTTCATCTCTCTTCAGAGGTTTAGGGTTTATCTGTGCTGCTCTGTTGCCTGCCAGAAATTGACGTCATCTCCCATATATCCCCTGCTTACCTTCAAAATAATCTCAGAGTATGTTTTTCTACTGTACTCCCAAAATACATTTTCCCATGTTATGCAGCCTCAAGTGCTCATGTTCATTTCAGTTGGTTGCAGCAGTCCACTGGCTATTTTGCAGAGGAAGGAATCCCCTTTCAGCTGAGCCAATGCTTATCATATACTGTAATAGGTTCTGTAACTTCTTTTACCTTCCAAACAGATGACTGGAAAAAAGATTAAACGGTAATCCTCTGGAGTCCTTTTTTTTTTTTTTTTTTTAAGAAGCCTGGGAGAAACCACATATTCAAGAAAAGAAACTACGTGATTTTAAAAATGCACTTTTGCCAGATTTTGAAATTGTAATCTTTATTATGCTAAGCAAGATGCATAACCATTATGCTGTTTTAGCAGTGTTGATAAAGGGAAGTATAAAACATATTAGAGTGCACATTGGAATGAACAGCGGCATGCTTTCTTTTTAAAACAGTACAGAATATAAGCAAAGTCCTAAGATACCAAATAATAACAAACAATCTGTAAAAAGAAAACAAGGAAAAGAAAAAAATAAGAGAAAAAAGGAAACAAAACATTTTATTTTTTTGTATTTATAAACACTGGTTTACAAAAAATACAATATAATACTATATTATAATTGGATACAAAATATTATTATGAAGTATCATAAAATCTATACCAATGAAGAATTTATTGCTTCATCCTTTGATTAGCAGAAATGTTACCTTTTCCAAGACAGATAAATTACACATTTCCAAAAGCCAATCCTTTATATATAGAATAATATCTTTTGCAATTTTTCTATATGATTCTTTTAGCCAGCTCCCATTTATGGTATAACCATAATTCCTCACAGATAGTCAGATTCCAGAGCTTTGATATATAATTCAACAACACATTAACCCATTTAACATTTAAAGATTTCCCCATAAATCTACTAATATACATTAAAATACGGTTACAGAAAAGTGTTGAGAATTCATAGGACCATATCATATGGATCAAGTAATCCTCAAAGATTTTACATCTCCAATACAGAAAATCTGATGTCCATCCTTTTGAGTAGATTCTTTGAGGAGTCCAATACACTCCAGATACATTTTTTTGGTGAAACAGCTTGATACCATTTTAATGTTTTTAAGAACATGAAGCCACTGATGGGACATTGTTGGAGATTCCAATTCTTTGTACCATGTTTGATATATTCCAGTAGTACCTACTTTAAAAATATTCTTGAGCTTTTGATAAAGATATGTTGTGGGTTTAACTTCTGTCATGGATTCCATCAAATAGGAAAGAATCTCAGGTGCCTTTGAAGCATCCAAAACATCTGGCCCATTTTGAGCTAAGCTTAAGTTGAAAATACTGCCATTGTTGTGAATTAGGAAAACCAAATTAAATTTGAAGTTGTAAAAAAATCCTTAAAATGATTATTATATAATAATTGATTTAAAGTCACTATCTTGGCTTCTGCTGTACTTTCCAATACAAAATTTTACCATCTATTTTTAAAGTAGATTTTTTCCAAAGAGTTAAATATTTGTGAGTCTCATTATCAAAACCAAATCTGTGCCACAACAAGGTCCAAATATTTATCTCAGCCCACACTCCTGGAAATAAGACACCTTTGTTAATACATGTTGTTCCAAGAACTTGACATGACCTCAAAGGAACAAATAGTAACTTTCCAACATAGCCAATAAAAGATGATGTTCCCCTAAATTTTCATTCCACATTCTTATGGCAGATAAGTCCAATGATATTTTTGCAAATCAGAAAAATTAAACCACCCTCTTCAACTGGTAATCTCAATTTAGTAGTGAAAGCCTTTATAAGCCTCCAAGTCATTGTCAACTGTTAGCAGCTACATATTTTTTTTTTCTTGACAACCTGTCTCTAATCTGGCCTTCCAATGGTTCACTCATTGCCACTCTGAGTCTATCCACCTCGTTGTTGATCATGATCTTCTCCTCTTTCCTTCCACTTTTTCCAGCATTAGAGCCTTCTCCAGAGATCTAGGTCTTTGCATTATGTGTCTATAAATTGCCTGGTTATTTGTTCCCTGAGTAAGAACTCTGGGTGATTTGTTCAATGATTCATTTGTTTGTTTTCTTGGTTGTCCATAATATTCTCAGGAATCTTCTCCAATACCAAAGTTAAAAACTGTCAATACTCTTCCCATCCTGCTTCTTCAAAGTCCACCTTTCACTTCCATAGAGCATGATAAGGAATACCATGGCTTGCAT
The DNA here is from genome assembly GCA_030867105.1 of Liasis olivaceus. Taxonomy (NCBI): domain Eukaryota; kingdom Metazoa; phylum Chordata; class Lepidosauria; order Squamata; family Pythonidae; genus Liasis; species Liasis olivaceus. The sequence continues at coordinate 83,386,188 of CM061349.1, forward strand.
GATTCTGATTTTTATAGGTATGGACACTTCAAGGCATCTGAATATCTTTTCAAAGGCCTTCATAACTGCTCTACCAAGTATTAGTCTGTGACGTATTTCTTGCCTGTTTGTTCTTTTACTGTTGATGGTTGATCTTAAAAGGCAAAAGCTATCCACCACTTCAATATCTTCATTGTCAATCTGACCTGTATATAAGTTTCTCATGAAGACAATGAAATGTTCTTGGATTCCCATTTTTCTGAGCACAGATTGTAATGTGATCAATGCAATCAAAGGCCTTTCTATAATCCATAAAGCATATACTGACTTCTTTTTGGTAATCCTTTGCTTTTTCAATTATCCAGCAGGCATCAGCAATAATGTCTTTTGTCCTTGGCCATTTCTAAGCCAGCTTGAACATCTGGCATCTCTTTTTCCATGTGGGATCATTGGATGATCCTAAACGTATGAAATTAAGGAAATTGTACAATAGTTTGCACACTCTGTTAAGGCTCCTTTTTTGGTGTGAAGATTGACCTCTTTCAGTATGTTGGCCACTGTGTTTTCTCCAGATTTGCTGGGATAGCTTGGTTAGCTTGATTGATGTTTCTTCTTCTGTTGCTTGCCATATTTCTGTGGATATTCCACCATTTCCTGTAGGCGTCTGACTTGGTAATGACAGGAATGCTGATCTAATTTCATTTTCTAGTACTAGAGGTTCTTGTAAGTAAGGTATCTTCTAAGGTATCTTGTATGTTGACATATCTACTATGCAGTATTTCAGTATACTCCTTCCATTTTCATTTGATCTCCTTTCAATCAGTTACTATCTGCCTATTGTTGTTGTTCAGCATATCAGTTCAAGGTTGTAACCTCCTTCTGAGTTCAGAGATCTTTTGAAAGATTTTCCTTGCTTTTCCATGTCTGTTTCCATCTTTAATGCTTTTATAATGTTCTAATACTGCTTCTTGTCTCTTCTAACAGGTCTCTAAAACTCTTCGTTAAGTTCCTTTCTGAGATTTTTGTCTTTCTTGGCTTTGGGACAATTTCCATAGTTTGTTCTTACTTCCAGTTTGCTTTCTTCTCTTTCTTACTTTTGGCAGTCTCTTTTCACGTTCATCCTTAATAACTTATTTAAGTTCATTCCACAGTTCCTCTGGTTCTCTGTCAATGAGGTTTAGGACTTCAAAGTTATTCCTGATGTTCTTCTTGAATCTCTAAGGAAATAAATGAAACAAGAGGCAACATTCATTTTAACATTCATTTTAGTAACATTAATTTTACCCCAGACCTAAAGGGATCTTAATCCATCTATTTGCATCCAATTCAATCTTTTCTAAAAGATTCAACATATTTATTTCCACATATTTAGAAATATTTGGGGGCATATAAAGTCTAAGGTATTTAATATAATCAGTCAAAATCACAAAAACCAACTCTTTACATAACTGTGTTGATATGTTGGAACCTAAAGAAAATAAAGATTTCTCCCAGTTAATCTTATAGTCAGAGTACTTTCTGAAATACTGTGCTACCTGTATAAAATTAGGCAGAGAAGTAGGGTACATATCCAAAATTGCTAAAATATCATTGGCATATAAAAATAGTTTGTACTTACACCCCACCAAAGTAACACCCATGATGTCCAAAGATTGCCTTACAATAATAGGTAAAAGTTCAAGGATCAAATTAAAAAGCAAGGGAATAACTGGGCATCCCTGCTGAGTACTATGTTGTAACTCAAAGGAATCCAGAATCATTAAGTTGGTTATGACTCTAGCACAGGTTTACAAATAATAAATCTCAATCCAATGAACAAAATCCCTTGGAAAACCATATTGAATCAACACTTTAAGCAGCTTGTTATGACTGCATGTATCAGCATTTTGATGCTTTAAACTTCTGCGTAGAAATTTAACTCATCTTTGTATGCCTAAATTGTGTGTATGTGTGTGTGCATGTAAGACATACACACACATAAGTATACATGTCCAGGAAAACTTGCCTGCAGGAAGGAAAGTGATTGGTATTTTTTTTAATTGAAAGAGAAAGGTAAGATGGCATAGCTCGAGGGGAATTGTCCAAATGAAAGATCTGTTATGAAAATGAGCAGAATGAGCATGGGACAAGGGAAGCTTAAATACTAAGTGTGGATACGTTATGGAAGTCAGATGATCTCTCACATAACAAGGATCTATGCCATGAAGAGCTTCATAGCACCTTGAATTGTAACTGGAAGTCTACTAACAAACCAGTACAGCTCACAAAACAATGGTGTTGCATGGACATACTGTGGCATGCCCATAACTGTCTATGACACTGTGTCCAAGTGGTATTCAAGGGCAACCCCATGTACAGCACATTGCAATAGATTAAATGTAAGGTGACCAAAGCATGAGTAGTTGCCCTAAGGGTCTCCAGATCCAGGTATGGGTACAATTGGCATATAAAATTAATTGTCTTCCTGGTCACATGAACTGGCACATGAAATGGCCTTCCTGGTCACAGCTTCCACTTGATCTCAAGCAGGAACTATGAGTCCAAGAAGACTCCCAAATTGCATGTTGAAGGTAGAAGTGCAACCCCATTCAGGAACAAAGGTGGAAAATTTCTAGACCCAGTCAGTCCAAATACCCATCGCTGCTCAGGCTTTCTAAATTGATGAAAGACGTCACCCAGCTCTCTCAAGTTAAACAAGAGGGGCAAGAGCGTTGAGCCCTGAGGCACTCTAAGGTGTCTTCTGATAACTGGAGAGTAAAATGGAATTATTATATTCTGGGTTTTAGAAATTTACATTGATTCCAGTATGATCTCCTCTAGAATCTTCCCAATTATTGATACTGGATTGATTTGTAGGCAATTACCTGGACCATCTTTTCATCTTTTCATCTTTTTTGAAATTAAAAATAATATTTATTTTCCTGTGATGAACTGACTTTTCATAAATTCTCCAGGATTTCCAAAGCTGAAATTTGGCCAGATTATCAGCAAATTCTTTCAGTATTCTAGGATGCAGTTCAACTTGTCCTGGACATTTAAGCTCATTCAACCTCAGGCTTCAATCCTGCATTTTTCAGTTGCCTTTTAGAACACATACCTTCTTTTTTGAAGGACATTGAAGTAGAGTAGTTCTATGTCTTGTTACCTCTTAGGATTTTACTATCTTTTTTAAATATAAAAATTATTTTCTATTTTATTCTAAACATGTCTGAAAAGGCCTTGTGTATTAGCTATTATTATTATGTTTATATTATCATATCATATATCATATCATATTATTATAGTCAAACTCATTTCATTTGGAGCTCCAGGTTTTCTGTTACTGTTTCTACAATTATGGGCTACTTCTATGTACTATTCTTCGGTAACCTGGCTCTCTTTCTGCTTCCTGTGTATGTTCCACTTCTACTTTCCCACTTTTTTCCTCCGCCTCCTCTGCCTCCTCCTCCTCCTCCTCCTCCTCCTCCGCCGCCTCCTCCTCCTCCTCCTCCTCCTCCTCCCTAAATCGTCACATGATTCTTGTACTGCCATGCATTTCTTTTTCTCAGTGGAATTGTTTTTTAATGCGCTTTTAGCCTGCCTGCCTGCCTGCCTCCCTCCCTTACTTCCTTCCTTCGGAATTCCCACTCATCTGCTATTCCTTTTAGCTTCTCTGACATGGAGCCTTACCTATCATTGATGAGTTTATTAAAATATGCTTTTTCAAGTCCAAGAAAATGTTTTAAGTTTTGTTTAAAATCAGGAACTTCAATTTGACATGTCACCTTTTTACAGGTTTCCTTCCACTTCCATTTCCTTCACTAAGTCTTAATTTGTGAATGTTTTGTGAATATTAATGACTATGGCTATAAAAATCTTTAAAGAGGTGCCCAATTTAGTAAAGCTTCAAAAGAATCACTCCACTGAAACATTGTAGGAGAGCTGTATTAGTTTGTGGTAGCAAAAAATCAGGAGGAGTCTGGTACCACTTTTTCCAACTAACACATTTTATTAAATGTTATTAAAATATGTAAGTGTGAGCTATAAGAAATAAGCTGTAGCTCACAAAAGCATATGCCTTTTAACAACAAAGGTATGATGAGACTCACATTGAAACAGATTCTCAAATTTCAACAGGGACTTGCTTCAAAGTACTAAACTGAATTAGATGGCTTCAAAGTGTCTTTTGAAGCATTTGACAGATTCAGTGACTTTTCTGCTCTTTCTGGAGCTGTTACAGACTATGTAGAAAATTGTAACTTCATTTCTATATATGGAGAATGCTGAATGAATGATGAGTTGTGTGCAGGCTCTCTGACATTGACATGAGTAGTCAACCAATGAGATTTATCACCTTATTTATCTCTATATCTATCAGAGCTCTTTAACTTAGCAAGTATAATATTGGTATCCTTTCACTTTCTCTCTCCCAACTTCTTTAAGTACAAAGGGGAGCAGCTTAACCTTGCTCTCTCTTGTGCTAATGAAATATTGCACTACAGTGTTGGTACTGCCAACACAACTGAGAGTCCAACTTAGTTCCTGAGTATGACCTCAAGGCTAACCAGTCTCACATACACTCTTGTGTTCTTGCACTACACCAAAGCCAGGGAAGGGCTTTCCTAAGAAGGGCTAGCTTGCCAGTCAGGTACATACTAGAAAAATTGAATAATCAGAAAGAGCAGAACATACCACCTCATTAGTCTTCAGGGTGATGACAAACTTAGTCACCTCAGAAAATCAAGCAAACAAGAGTTTATTTTTCAAACATTTTGTGAATATATTTATTTTTAAGTTAGCATGTGATAATTGCTACATTAGTTCCAACAGTCTAAACTTTTTTTTTTTTTGGACAGTTTTAAGGCTGTTGTGCTGTACTTTTCTCATTAACATTATCTCTGAAAAGGAGATACGGCTGAGATAGTTCAAGGTTTTTTTTTTTTTTATCATATCCTGAAGTGTTTCAGATTGAATTGGCTTGCTCCCAGATCATGTATGTAAGCATGCCCTCTTTGAATGTTGAATCTCCAACTGAAATTGAATCAGGACTGAGTCACCCAGTCCTATTAATGATTGCTAGCCAGTTCTTGGATGACACAATGTAATTTAGAAAAAAAATATTGTGGTTGATGTTAAAACATGAACATGCGTGATAGCAGATTACTTACTTTGTTCATTTAGATATCATGGGAAGAGTAATCTTTGAAATAGTTATTGTGAAAATGGCCTGTATTTGGTTCTGAGCTGAAGATAAAGGAGCAAATTTGTCTTCAATAGTGAGATCCCCCCCCTTCCGAAACTTTGAAGCCATCTCTGCCAATGCTAGATATCTAAAGGGGAAAATTACAGTTCTGCTTATGCTGGATTCACACATCATGCTGATCCATGGCTTGCTTATCTTGTTATTTATTTAATCAATTTATAAACTACTCAACCTTTGCAGCAATCCTAGGGGGCATGCAACAATAAATGAATACAAATTAAAGCAACACAGAGATGGAAACAATAATATTAAAAGTATTAAGAACCCATATTGGAGAAACAACACAAAAACTAGACAACGTATAAACATCAGCCAGTCACAAACAAGCCAATATCAGAAGAAAAATCACGAATCACCCTGCTCCACGGCTTGTTGAAAGAGCCAGTTTTTACTTTAGCCACAATTACTTGAACAAGCCAATAGTGATTCATATTATTAAGCCAGAAAACAAAGCATTATTGATGAGCTCACACATTTCAGTAAGCCAAATTGAAATAATTACATTTGTCTAAATCAGGATTTTATGCATCTTTATACAAAAACAGGTGATTCTAACTCTAGCACACTTGGCTTTTTTTTTTTTTTTTGCTCAGATGGTGAGTGCTGGCCTTACTCCAGTCTTCTCTTTAATGCAATTTAATCCAGGGCATACAACATGACACTTATGTAATTAATTCTCCTACATTTATAGTCCACCTTTCTTCTTTAGAACTTATAGTAGGTATATAGGGGTTTCTGGTTGTGTCCTGTCTGTTTATTGAACCAAATTAGCTTAGCTTCAGGAAGAGGCCTATTGTGTGCTTTCAGTCCAGAAGGTAGCACAATAGCAGCTCTAGAAATAATAGCTTAAGGCTTCTTTAACTGTTGCTTTAAGAAAGCCTACTTGGCAGGTTAAAGGGCCCAGCTTACTATACTGAAGTACATTGTTAACTACTGTACTGTGTAAGAATCAGGTGGGGTGGGGGAGATGGCTGGAATATGTTTGAAGAGGTCTAATGAGCAAGCATCCAAGTGAGCACACATGAGATTTCTAATAGCAGCAAGTTAGAGGTCACACAAGGTGTGAAAAAGCACAAGCCTAATTTGATAGAAAAAAGGAGAGAGGTGAACATGAAGTGACTGAAAAAAATAATGGGTTTCTCCTTTGAATATGTGATTCAATGTGGTTCCAGTGGGGAATTGTAATGACACGGTGAGAACACACTTAAATAGCTCTGCATTTCATAAATGCAATGCCTATTATGTGACAGGTATAATAAAGTCCTTTATGCATGTACAGCTTTTGCAAAGAATACCAAGGACTGCAGTTTAGTGACATATTACAGAATCTTCATTTAAAATGGCCTCCTTCAGGTCTTCATTTCCAGCTGAAGAAATCTGGATGGTAAGGTAAAAAATAAGTCTGCTTGAAATTAGAGAGAGCTGTTGGCAATCAAGGAACTTGCAGAATGTTGTCCAACAAATTTATTATATGTGGGAACTAATTCTAGATGGACCCTCAGAGTGGAGTATATAATTACTCAAGAAACCACTCTGACTTGTTGGCAAAGCATTTTGCAAGTAACAATGCAATACTTGGAGGAGTTTGTCTATAAATAGTTTTGGAAGAGGTTAGTGACTCCATTTTTCCTGTTCAATTACATACCTTTCATCTTCTTCAACTTGAGCATATAAACAAGATTCTTGGGAAATCCAATGTATCACCTGTGTTCTTGACCACTTCCTACTGTTTCAAAGATCTTTTCTTAAAAAAAAAAAATCAGCAAGAATCAAATGTTAGATTTTCCTTATTTTGCCAGAGCATAAAGCTATGCCATTTGCAGCTACTGGCCTGGAGAGGAAAATGGATGATATAATAGGCTATTATCTGAGTATTCAAATTGGTGCCCAGGGACAAATAGTGCATATGTCCTTTGCCTCCCTCTCAATTCCCTTTCCTATTTTGTTTTGAAAAAAGTCAGTTAATATATAAAAACACGCAATGGAAGTTAGCATTCTGCAAAAGATTATCTAGACATTTCTAAAACAATTTCTTCTATCTTTATTTTCTACATTTCCTGATAAGATTAGAAAAATGATCGGAAGAGCATCTTAAGTTCTTCATTCTCGTATTTGTCCCACCATGGTTCCATTGACAATGAATTGCCTCACTCCCAGAAACGTCCATAGAATTATTTTAATTTATTTTAAAATATTTTAATTGAAATTTCAATTTCAAGAAAGGAAAAACAAAACAAGAAATAGAATCAGAGAGATAACAAAGAATTTACAAATGTGATAACATTACAATTTTTCCATATTCATAAGTGATTAAAGATACCTGAATATCTTTGAACTCCAAAATCACAAATAAACTCTTGGCAGAATGTAAATATCAGGAATAACAAGTAATACATTCTAGAATGTGCAATAAAATTATGTATTGCAATGATTTTTTTTAAGAAAAAAAATAAAAAAAAGGTTGCCATTGATATACAAAAAAGAAAGGAAAAATATAAAATATATTAAAAAAGTAGAAATCACTAGAACATTATTAAAAACTATTTGTCTGCATATTATACTCTTCCCTCCCATTATATCCTAGGTGTTGATTGCAACCAATATATTAGGCAACATTCTGATTTTTATTTGATTCATTTCATCTATTTTGATTTTTCTTTTCCCTTAGAAAATTATTTTTAATTTCCAGACTTAAAATGAAGGTTATAGGCTGAATGCATTAGTAAGTATTAGATGTGCTTGGTGTCAGGTTTCACTTAGCGTTCAGAAGCAAAGAATAATAGTAGACACCTCCCCCTTCTGAATTCTGAAAGGCTGCTATTCACTAATCTGTTGCTATCTATTGTCCATGAGTGAAGCGCACAGGCTCATAGCCAGGAAGAAAAGCAGAAATAAATAAATAAATACAGTTCATCATAACTGATGAAGTATATTAGATTCTATGGAGAAAAACAGAACTTTGTATAGTGTCTGAGTTGTGGGAGTGTTACTATTAAATGTGAATATAAGAGCAGAAAAAGAAAGATGATCGCTTTTGCTTTCCAGAAATTAAAAGATTAGGATTTGACTGGCAAGAATCAATATTATATATGTCCTTAAATTGACAGATACAACTACAGTGCTGGTGATTAGGCAACACAACTGAACTATCACCATGGAAACTCAAAACCTCAGATGTTCAAGTCAAGGGTGGTAATAATAGTTGGAAGAATCTGCAGTTGGGTATTTTTCCTTTAGATTATCATCTGTTATTAATTTTCAATTTCACTTATTTCAGGATGATGAATTCTCCCTCTCACAAACCAAAAAATCTCAATGGCTAAGAATTCTTTCTACTACTGCAGTTATCAAGTGTCCTTTCCTTTGAAGGGCTTTGTGTAAAGTTCTAAGAATAAAACCATCTTCTCTTTTAAATATGCCCACACACATTCTTCTTGAAGAACATTACACATTAAGAAATACAGCTGATTCTATCCAATATGTCAGATAAAATATGGGGTTTCTTAGCATTGTATTTCCTTGCAGGAAATGCAAGTTTCAGTTAAGATCCTGTTTGGTGTGGCTCGCCTGTAACTAAATGAAGAATTGCTTCTTCAGTCCAGATCAGAATAAAAAACAATGAAGCTTCCTGTCTTTCATAGGCCAGTACTGGAAACCTCACAAATGATCATTTTCTTTTTGTCTCTCCTGTATGGAGTAAATCCTACACAATTTTAGACTGAAATGTGCAAATAGATAATCAGTGATGACTTAGTTGGGTCCCTTGATTAAAAACAACAACAACAAAAACCTGCCAAAATATACTTGCACATGTATAAAGGCACTGGATTTAAGAATCTGTTAAGTTCTATTTCTTTTTTCTTTTTAAGTATGCAACTCACTTTTGCTTTAGGACACAATTAAATGGCATTTGGGGAACTCAATATTCAATCCCTAAAATACTTTGACTGGAAGGCCCCTGATGAACAATTCCCTTTAATTAGAAATAGACTTATAAGTCACTTAGGTAAGCTCCCTTTTCTCATCCTGAAAAAACAGGCATTGAAAATTACAGAGGTTTGCTGCTGTTGTTAGTTTTACAGGTATAGTTATACAGGCCTGTCTGTCTTCATTGCTCAGAAGGAACAAATAGCTCAAGATGCCTGATGATGGTCCCAATTTTCAGAATGTGCAGATATGCTGGGGAGCAAGCAAATTCTCCCAAACTAGGCTTCCTAGTGGTGGGAAGAAAAAGGCCCATCTCCTCGTGCTTTTCCTTCTCCCCCCCCCCCCCCGCTTTTTATTGTGTTATTATATCTTGATACATTGTTATTTTAATACAATGATATCTGTATAGTATAATTAAATTCTTGATATTGCTTCGATCCTTTTCTCTTTTGTATTTCTTCCCCAGCCCCTTTCTCTGCTTGATTGCACTGAATTATTACTAGCTGTAAGTACATTGCCAATTATGTATGGCAAAAGCTCTTGTCTCCTTCATGTTGTTTACCTGTTTCTTGGTTAAACTGATGGGTATCATAGTGACTGTCTGTACAAGTTATTTTAGTTCCATCCACATAAGTTACTTGTTCTGGATAAGAAATAAGCCGAGTCTTAATAAAATGCTAATTATACAATTCCAAAAATAACGTTTGGCGGAAATAGTTAATCCGGTTTGCATATGGAAGTCTGATTCAATTGAGCTTAAACCAGTTTATTAGTAGTACACATTTTTTATGGCTTGATGCACCACAGTGAAGTGGGTTAGATGGAAACTGATGTAAATCATACACGAAACCATATATTACAGAAAAATTTATACTCTTTTAAACCATTTTAAAGTATTTTTTTACAGTGTGATGGCAAACAACAACAGATGATGAGGAGAAAGTACTTTCATAGGTGGGTATGAGGTCCTAGCACTTACCTTAGTTTTGAGGTGACTATGAAGAGTGTGTTCTGAAGTCCCATCTTTCATTCATCATTAGTGGTCTTGCAGCCTCCCTGGCTTTCTAAATTTCAGTTAAACCCCAAAAGAAAATATCAAGAATAAAGTATTTCCATTGGACTTGCTTCTCAGTTTAAGAAGATGTCACCCAAGAGGATTGTAGTAAGACCCTCTGCCGCCTTGTAATAATAAAGTCTTCTCTCTTTCCTCTGCTTTAGCAAATTCTCATTCAACCAATTCAAACCAAATAAAAGTCTCAGGGCTGATACATTTTAAATGCCACCATTTGCAGGACACCAAGGGATAGATCTAACCCTTCAGGAACATGTTGTGTTTGGTTTTTGTGTTTATTTTGGGGTGTATGCTTGTGTTTCTGTGTGAGGGAGGTGAATATGGAAATATATCTACAATTTGTTGTTGGGGGGTAGGTTTTTTTTTTAACTGGCTCTCATATCAAGACTGCCTACAATAGCAATTAGATCAGATTGCTTAGATGCAGCTTGAGGCAAATTTTAGAAAATACAGCCTAATAAGACATAGTAGCATGAAGAAACCTCAGAACATGAATAAAACTGCAATAATCAAAGTGTGTGAGCCATCTTGATTATAAAGGGCAATGGAATAGACGGGAGAATTATTTGTGGCTGTATGTTTTGATATGACTATTTTGCTGCTTCCTATGTCGTTTTATATTTTTATTAGTATTTTGCATTTGCTTCATAGAGTTACATCTTTTTATAAAAAGGCTTTTCTTCTTAACTTCCTTTTGTTCTTGAATCATATACTCTATGAAGACAAATTGAATGAAATTTTATTAATCAGAGTAAGTCCATGACAATTATATATCCAAAACTTCTGCTGTGTGTGGAGAATGTGGGGGGAGATTTACCTTTTTCTTATCTACATAAATAAGTTACGTTAGCCAAGTTGAACAGAAACACGCTTAGGGGAGGAAAGGGCAAGGTGTGCCTATGGATAATATTGATTTTGAGCTTCTATCAATGCTCACCTCCATGGCTGTTGGCAAGAGATGATGTAAGCTTGTTGTAACCTCTTTTACAAAGGATGGTGGCAATCAAGCAGAAGGTAAGGTTTTAAATACAGAAAGTGCTTTACTGTAGAATTATAAACAATATATTTGTGATATTTACATATCAAAGACAGTGATTTTTTGTGTCTCTTTTAAATCTTCTCGCTCTATATCTGTTCCTTCTCTGTCTTTTCTACTGATTTCCATGGTTAGACTTTCTCTGTATTTCATATCTTTCTCTATGCAAACACTAAGTTCTTCTTTTCATTACTCCTGTTCTCACTTCTCCTTGATTATTTCTCTTTCAACACTTTCTTAACTCTTCATGTTTTATATCTTAACTCTTAGGCTTTTATTACTTTTACTATCTCTTCTTTCTCTTTTCTCTGCCCTCCCTTTTTTCCTCCCCAGAGTCATTTGTTTTGATTTTTTCCAGCTTCTACCTTCAACCATCAGGGTCTGAGGTTAGTTGTTCATATGAGGTTAGTTGCTCATCATCTTCTGTTGGTGCAACACTATTCCTCTCTCTTAACCTTCAACTTTCTTGTAATGGTCTCTAATGGGAAGTCTATTCTGGTGAATGAAGGGATTTGTTTTGCCACCCTCTTTTCTTCTTCTTGTGGCTCCTCAAAGATTCCATCAAGCTGCTTTCTATCTTCTCCTTTCTCTGACCCTTTTATGGTCTTCTCTGAATGCTTTGAGCCAAAGGTTGGAGAGGCAGATCAGACAGATTATCAGCCTGAACAGCTAGGAGACAATTAGGTATCAGCAGCAGCTTCATGAGGCTTAGAAGGTGAGAACTAATTTAGATAATGAGAGGCCAGATTCTGTTAGGGCATCTAGCCCAAGAACACACTGGCAGCTAGGAATGGCTGAGCAAAGGTGAGAGGAGAGGTTAGCAATGTCCTTAATCAAGTCGCACCAGCCTCCAGGCCTTTCATTCCAGACTTGCATTCTTGTCACTCTTGCTCCTTGAATGAGCTTGGTGACTTCTGATTTTCTTCTCCTTTCCCCTCTCCAGCCATCTCCAACTCACCATTTTGATGCTATCATAAACAACAGTCTCTCTCAAACCAAAAGCTTTCCTCCCTAACTGTCCTTATCTAATCCTTCTTAATTCCACCTCCTTCCTTCTGGACAAGTGCTTCTGTATGTGTCACAGGACCTTGGTAAGATGTCCTCATCAAGCTGTCATCCAATAGTCTCTAGAAGCCTCACATTGCCTGACCTGTTTCAAGGGAAGAATTAGGGAATTCTGTAGTTTGGAGGAACTCTTGTTAAGAAAGATCTTCATATAATCATGTTAAACATGTCAGTATTAGAACATTATCTCTCTAAAATAAGTAAAATCTAAACCAAAACCTTCTCAATAGAGAAACAGAAAACATATTTTTAAATATAGATATTAGATATGCTTTGAAAACAAACAAGCAGAGGGACTTCCATAGCACTACAGTCCCTAATACCCATTTTTGCAACCCCTCAAACCATGCAATTTGGATGTAAAATGGCTGAATTTGGCCAGTATGGTTTTCCATTTCCACTCTTTTAGCCCCTGAAAGGTGTGACATTTATAAATTCTACTGTCAGTCTTAACTTCTTTTGGCATTTGGAGAGTTAAGAGTAAAAAAGTAGGAATGGGAGTATCTAGGAAGCAAATTGTTTTCATTCTATCCTTAAACCAATGTTTCCCAACCTCAGCAACTTTAAAATGTGAGGGCAAAGTTTATATACCACTTCAGTTACAATAGATTATGTAGTATACAAATATGCATAGTAATAAACGTAAAATTCAACAATATAACTATATTAAATATAGTAGTATAGAAAATAGAATAGAATACAATTACTTTACACAGTTGAACCAAAGTTGAAGTCCACACATCTTAAAGCTGCTGGCATTGAGAAATACTGCCTTAACTACATTTATTTACCTATTTATTTATTAAATTTGTCCCCTGCCCATCTCTCCCCAATGGGGGACTCTGGGCGGCTCACAACCTTTGCCATTACCTTGCCAAATGTCCCACTCCCAGACAGCCCCAACACCCTACCCTCCTGGCTTTCCAGAAATAACTAAAGACCTGGCTCTGCCAGCTGGTATGGGGCAATAAGAATCTTAATCCTGGGGGTGGCCGGTGCCCTCATGATGCTCCCCGAGCTACTTGCCAATTAACATCAACTCTTGGACTATATTTATTTCTTATTTATTCAGGACTATTTATATTGTATTTGTAACTGATTTTAGCTTCTCTGTAAACCGCCCAGAGTCATTTTTTAACAAGATGGGTGGTGACAAATCTGATAAATAAATAAAAGATTTTGATTTTAGGGGGTTTTTTCCCCAGGGTTTACATCACTAATGGTGGGAATATAAGTTTGATTCCAAAGGTATCCTTACTAATCCTTTTTTGTAAACCTCCCTCACAAAAGAAAGCCAAAAAATTCAGCCCCACCTCTTCCAGTAACATAAAAAATAAAATAATAACATAAAAAGTCTTCTGTAGTCCTGCAACCTTTCAGAAGGGCATCTGTGCATTCAACCCATGAGGTAGGACAAATAGTTAACCCCCCTTTGTCATCGGTCTTCTAAGAAGATATTTTGCCACCACTTGGGCAAAGTTTATATACCACTTCAATTACGATAGTTTATGTAGTATACAAATATGCATAGAAATAAACATAAAATTCAAAAATATAACTATATTAAATATAGTAGTATAGAAAATAGAATACAATTAATTAAATTCACCCTGGATACAAAAAATCCAGTCCTAAAAGTTGCACTTTCAGAGAGAGAGAAACCCTTTTCTAGTAATTTCCTCCCCCCCCCCCCCAAACTATAAGATCTGGCTGCAAAAATCCAGATGATCCCTAGCTGGCAACAAAAGGTTAGTTTTTCTGTGTTTCTTTGCTGCTATTTAAGATCCAGATAAACTATATATTTAACTCAGTTGCCTGGCACATGGGTAAGGCCTCTAAGACTAGGCAGACTCTCACATCAGCACCAATTCAATATATTTATTAAATAATCCAGCAATCAGGAATCAGAACTGGCTTGTTGCAGTTTTAAAACAAAACACAACATAGACTTTACTGAAACTTAACCAGTCAAACTTCTGATGGGCTTTAACCTTGAGGATATTAAAGAGAATCCACAGCAGGGTCTAGTCTTTACTCTCTCGAGTCTCTTGAAGTCAAAGCAGGTTCACCCAATAGATTTTTACTTAGGACTGTGTGTGTCTGGGTGCAGTTGATGGTAGACTCAGACAGGAGGCAAAGTCAAAGGCTACCAACTAACCAGACTTTTTATTACTTTAAATCTGAGGTTGAAGCTTTGTTTGTTTTCAGACAATATTTTATCTACCTTAGTAGTTAACTTATAGGATTACATCTCCTGAAGTCCTATTTTCTGTCTTCAGGTTCTAGTTTAACAGTTAACCTGTATCCTATGTCATAATCTGTTTTAGCTTTATTTTAACTCTTACTGGGTCTAGGCCTTTTCTTCTAAGAACATTCCTCCTTTCCTTGTCACCCCTGCTCAAAGTCACTTGTGCATGTTGAGTCTCCTGCTGTGTGGAGCATCAAGGAGGTGTTGGCCTTCTTTTCCCTTCTCCATGGGCTGTCATTCTGGGTCTTCTTGGGATGACTGCTAGTGCTCCAGGCTCTCAGTGTGTTCCTGGGGCTCAGTGCTTTGTTCCAGCTCTCCTTTGTTGGGCTTTTCTCCTGTCAGCCTCTGGGTTGTTCTTTCACTTCCAGCATTCTGAGCTTTTTACAGTTCCTAGCCCCGGGACAGCTGAAAAACTGCTATCAGCATTCTGGACTCCAAAACATTTGCCAGCATTTTGAACTATTCCCAATTGCCAGAACTCTGGACCTTCCAGTGAAGATTCAGTTGATGTTGCCTGACATGCTCCACTATTGTCAACTTTTTTCACTGCTCACCATGCTCCATTCTTGCTGTCACTATGTCTTATTTAGCTCTTTCTTTCTATATTTGTTCTGTCTCCTTTCTTCTTTCAGCCTTTCTGCTGCTCCCATGGTCTCTGTTTTAAAAGGTCTGGCTTGTCTGGTCTTCAGGGACAGGACTTGTCAAGCCCCAAACACCTGGGCTAGCTCAAAGAAGCAGGAAGTGCACAGATTTCATTTCTTTAATGCTAGTTTTGGGGTAAATGCAGAATCATAGAAACTGCAAGAGAAATTATTAAATTTTATTTACACTGAGTGCATTAAGGTGGAGCCACCAGGAATGATTTGTAACATTTATTCCCAATTTTCTTGACAGTGGTTCCTCACTGAAGAACCAATGCCTTGGATAAGGTTACCAGACCTCCAGCAAAAGGAGGATATATCTTCCTTTTTGTCCTCTGTCTGGCAGGTATAGCCTTAAAGTCAAATATTTCGGCTTTCTGAGTATCTAACAATCTTTCTTTTCCTGAGCAGCTTTTCTCCATGCTAACAGCAAGTTAACAGGTTGTGCTCTGTGACCTTAATTAGTTGATTAGTACCCTTATATCCTCTTGTCCTGCTGCCTGAAATTGCCAAGAGCTTAATCAGTTACACACTGAAGGCTTTTGTCTCTTAACTGGCTCTAGCAAATTCCTGTGACTGAAAAACCAGTCTTTATGAAGCTGGAAAAGGTAATTTCATATACATGTAGGCCTAAGTACAATTTTTTTGGGGGGGCAGGCATAATTTTTGTTATGGATGCCAAGAAAGTTAAACAGTGAGTGCGTCTTCCATTCCCCCACATTTGTTCTCCTTTCCAACTGTCCCTGTCCTCCTTTGCCTGTTCAGATATCTGGTAACCCTAGCCTTGGATAATCTGATTAGGTGCTTCCAGGTGATTGCTATAGCACCTGTTTAGCATAAGACTGAGACATATAAAGATGGATTCATGGAGGGGAGAGTCTGGACATCTCAAGATATATCCTTTATTTAAAGCAATGGTCTACCAGGGTGGGGGAAGGGTCTAAATCCAGTTCAGGACCTATGGAATGTCAGGCATATTGCCCATCAAATATTACTCATAATAACTAGATTACTACATGAGTTTCCTGAGATGTTCAATATCAACACAAGCAGTTCTGGTCAACCCTCAACCTCAGAGCTTCAGAAATGGTTTTCTGCTTGGTGGAATGGTTGTTGGAGTTCCTTTGCTTCAGTGGAGAGTGGTCAGCTAGGTTTTACCTGAATGAAGCTGAATGCCTCCATCCTTGACAATATTACTGAAATAACATAGCTCTATCTGAAAATATATTTTAGTAGAAAGCAGCTGGAAAAGACAGTGGCGCAAAGGCAATAAAATAAAATTGGATATTTTTTTCCATATTTTTAATGAAAGAGAACGTTCCCATCTATTCTTATCTAGATAAAAATGTGAACTACTTTTATTCACTCTTGACTGAAGCCAAAGAAAAACTGTTTGCTTGTTTGCTTTTTAAGAGCCCATTAAATAGGGTGGCCCATGCAATGGGGAAAGGGGGGGGGGGTCTACCACATTAAGCCAAGTCCAGTTGAGGAATTGCTATAGAGTAGAAACTAGAACAGCTAGGACCCATAGCAAAATGTTGCAGCATGGAGGGCATTTGTTCAAAATCTGAGCTTTCACATTCTATTCTCCTTTCCATTTTAGCTTTCCTTTTTCTCTTATATTTTCCTCAGTGAGCTATGTTCTGACTTTTATGTCCCGTTCCTTTTATTTTTGGCAAAGAGAAGAATGTTAATGCCCAGAAAAACAGCACAGTACACACACAGACACACTGTCTCTGTTTTTTTCCAAGGGAGTCAGAAGAGGGGAAGAAATGTTTTTCTTTGTTTCTTTTCCCCAGGTTAATTTAATCTTTATTCAAATATCTGTTTTTTGCTGATGTCTTTACATAGTTCTCTCTAAAATATTATTAGGAAAATTCTATGTAACTTCTTGGAGTGAAGCTGGAAATGACCTATCCAGACAAAGAGCTGCTACTATTTATTTCTTGACAGCTATGCATGTTTTCTCCCCCCACCCCCTCTTTCTACCAATCCATGTCATAATTCCTCCAACTTGATCTCCTGTATTGTTCCCGGTGATGCCATTCCAGTTTGGAGGCCTGGATCAATTTAAACCAAATCTCTAAATCAGGCTCAGTTCAGCTCAGACCAATTCTGACCATTAAATTAAATTTATGATCTTAAACATGTCCTTTTTTTCCTCTTCCTAAATGTAACACCTTATATTTCTCCTTGTTAAAAGATATCTTTTTCCTTTCAACATGTCCAGATTAAACAGCACTCTTGTTCTATCATCCTGGGTCTTGGCCAGACCTCCCAATATTGTGTGTCTTCTCCAAATTTGATAAGAAAGCTATCATCCAGGTCATTATCACAAATGTTGAATAATACTGATCCCAAAACAAACCCCTATGAAACCTCATCAGTTACTGTGCTCCAACCTGACGTAGAACAGCTGTGGGCCACTTTACAGTATATGGTGTTCTGGCTGAATTTGGCATTCTGGACTTTGATGCAAAATTTTATAGCTTATTGCTACTACAAGGTCCTGCTGCATAAAAACAAACTTTTATGAATTAAAGTTTCTGCACACATGTTTTGTGGCACAAATTCTTACTCTAGGTTTCTTGTAGCAAAGGGGTAACGGAAGGAAACTCTTCTGTAGTGTTGAAAACGCTTTAATAAATTGCATGCATCAGAGGTTAGACACACATTACAAACAACAGCAACAAATTAAATAATGGAACTATGCTATGTTGCCTTTGTTGCCTAGTTCCTCTTCCCCAACCAAATTCAATTAAATAGAAATCCTACTCACCTTCTTGCCATTCAGATATATAATTGATTTATTTACATTAAGGAGCTTTGTCTGCTGCTCTCTTTTACCTACTTCCAGTATTAAATCAATAACTGATTTCTTTACTTAAAAAAAATGCTTCCTTTGCTGCCTTAATGCTTGATCCCCCCCCCCCTAAAAAACCCCTAATCCCCTTGCAAAACAAACAACGTGTCCTGATTTATTGGTTTATATTAAAGTGCTTCCTCTAGTGCCTTACTAGCTCTTATTCCTCCCCTCCCCCTCAACAAGTAAAAGGCCATACCTGTTAAACTCTCTCTCTCTGGGAATTAAACTTTGAGTTACAGTAAAGCTGCTTGCAGCAAGGCAAGGAAAGATTCTATCCCTGGTGTGAGTTTAGCCACACTAAAATAGATTGCCCGTTTTAGTAACAAGAGGCAGGACTGGAGTCTCCCAACAGCAGCTACTAATCACAGTTACACACAGAAAAGTAGGCTCCAGGCAGTTTCTTCTCTGAGCCTGCCTGGGCTGTTGAGGTGAACCAGAACAACTTAGGGTTTTCCCCCATCACCAGAACTACAAGACTTTGACGATACAGTATAATATATGCTAGTGTATGTCTCTCCATTCATTTTACAGGACTTGGTCCAATGCTTCTACTCTAAGATCCCATTCTAAATCCTATTAAATACAAAAAGCTGCTTTATGCTGCTGGAGACTCCAGTCCATTATAAGTGTATTTTAAGATTTTATTTTATTACCTAGTTATTTTTGTCATGGAAGTGGGGATGAAGTAAATGCTCCTCCCCTTTTCCCCTCTTATGCCTGGTTTCTGTTAAATGAAGACTCACTATTATGTACAGTATGAAACAAGGAATTCTTATTTCAGGTTCATAGACTGGCATATTATACTGAAAAGTTACTGAAGAAAAAACCAAACCTCCATACTTTTAAGTAACAGAAACCTCTGGCTCACTGTAAGCCAGGAATAAAGTGAGGAAGCCAGCACATGGGAGGGGAGAAGGATGAGAGTGAAGGATGAAAGCCAGATGCTGGTTCTTGGCTTCATGCACTACGGTTGATCATGATGGGAAATATATATATTCATTCCCAGTACAGCTCTTTATGAGATGTGTAGCATCTGCTGAAAATAGCATCCCTGTGTCTAAGTTGTAGTAAAGAGAAAGTTGGAAATAATCATATTCAGAATTGCTCCATGCTCAGTTATTCAAGTAAATGAGGAACCTTGAAATGCAATGAAGTTACATGCCAGATTATATTTTACCATCTGCTTCTAGAAGAAAGAAAAGAAAAAGACAGGGTTTCTTTTGCTTGCTAATCCCACATCTCCTATCATCTACATTTCCACCCCGAGATGATTTAACTGGAGCTTCAAGTCTAACATTTTGGAACAGTCTTCTAAAAATGCAAAACCTGTCTTCTGACACAAAGAAGGGATAATGTTAATTATTGGTTTATTAATGTTAACATTAATCCTCTGTTAATGTTGCTGGCATACCAGGTGCAAAAATCTTTCCAGGGTGTGAATAAGTGGGGGGAAGGGAGCTAAAAAAATATCCAGTACTGCTTAATGACATGAAATCATTTGACTGTGAAGATTAAACAGCTTCACCAGTCTACTAAAGAATTTGTATGATAACCAGGAAGCAGCTATTTGAATGGAATACAGAACTAAATTGTTCAAAATTGGGAAGGAGTGCGCTAAGATGGTATATGCCACCTTATTTATTAAACTTACATGAGGAATGTACCTGAGAAACAGTGGACTATAGTAATGTAAATTGGAATAAAAATGAGCAAAAAATAAAAAATCTAAGATGTACTGATGATACTATTTGGATGGATGGAAGCAAGGAAGACTTAAGGAATCTCATGTTGAAGGTGAAACAATGCAAAAGCTGGTAGTCTGCTCAAAATTAAAAAATAAAACCTAAGATTATGCCAACCCAATGCATATAAGGATAGAAAAAAATTGAAGTAGTATCAGACTTTATCTTCCAAGTTCAAAAATTGGCAGAGATGGTGACTGTAGCCATGAAATAAAGAGATGTCTGATATTTTGGGGGAAAAAAATATAACAAATCTATACAAACGTAAAGTGCAGAGACATTACACTAAGAACAAAGTAAAATATTGTCAAGGCTGTTGTTTTCACAGTTGCAAAATATGGCTGTGAATGTGGATAATAGGAAAAGCTAAATGCAAAAAAAAAAAGTGCCATAAAAATGGTTGTGAACACTTTGGATCACAAGAAGAACAAGTGATTAAAAAAAAAAAATACATGAAGTAAATCCAGACTATTTATTGAAGCAACAAATAATGAAATAATGAAGCTAAAGGTTAGATATTTTGGAGACCTAATGTGAAAACAAGAATCACTGGAGAAGACCCTGATGCTTGGAAAAGTTGAAGGCAATCAAAACAAAGGCTGACAGAAGATAAATTACCAACAGAAGAGAATATGTGTAGCTCAGGGTTGAACTTTGGAGTCCTTGGGGTTCTCTGAGCTTGGTAACATCTTCAGTGATAGAATGGAATGTGGTTTGCCCTCTGTTTATATGCAGTGGCTGTTTATGCTGTCCATATTACCATAGGTTCGACTGGGAAAACTGTCAGCATCTTAGACCAAGCTAAATCCAAAAATGCGAAGGAATTCCTGGAAGGTAGCCATCAACAAGCACATAAACAACATCTACACACTATTCCAAAGAGACAATAAAAAGGAAAAGACCAGAACATCTCCTCACCAGCAATCATTACCCAGATAAGCAGAGATTAACACCAAGATTATCACCAGACATGCAATCAAGCAGTAAGCAATACCCTAATCAAGGATCTACCGGCCGAGGTGGGGGGGCACCAACACAGGCCGGGCAAGCCACTGCATATAAACAGAGAGCAAACTCCACTTCATTCTCGCATTGAAGATATTACCTAGCCGGGTAATGCAATGTTTGCAAGAAAATAACCAAGCTCAGAGAACCCCAAGGACTCCACAGAAGATAAATTGACTGAATACTATCACTGGTGACATAGACAATAAGCTGACAAGAACTAAAAGAATACATTATTGACAGAAAATCCTGGCAAAATGATGTCCATCAAGTCATGAAGCATCACAAGATATATTGTGAGGATATCACTGTAAAAAGCAATTGTATTTAGCAAATGATTTTTGTCTCATTACTTTTTCTAAATATGGATGTTAACTATTCCATACATCAAAACAAGTAAAAACTAAGCCTATCAGGTTCCATAATAATATGATTGTTTGTTGGGAGGCTTATTTATGTGATACCTTGTTCCTCAAGAAACACTCCACAGAAGGACTGAGAAGTGTATTGATAGACTTTTAGCCTGACAACTGAAACTTTGTTTGTTTGTTTGTTTGTTTATTTATTTTTCATATTTCCTTGGAACAAAGGAAAAAAGTTATTGAAAAGGATTAACTGAATTGCTTCAAGATGATCTCTCCAAACTGGAGGAGTGGTCCTTCAAAATGGCAAATTGCGTTCAATGTAAACAAGTGCAAAGTAATGCTTACTGGCACCAAAGTGTGTGCTTGTGTGTGTTTGAGAGAAAGAAACTGAACTAAATCTGTGCAGGCAATGACTAATCAGAAAAAAGAACCTGGAATCCTGCTTCATAGTGGAATCATTGAGGAAGGAAACTGAATCATCATCATCATCATCTGATTAGTGATGCCCTTCAGCAAACCTATTATGAGAATGGGTTGAGTATTTTGTTCAGTTCTGGTCACCACACTTGAAAAAGAATATTGAAGACTTGTGAAAGGTACAAAAAACCTAACCAAATAATGAATATAGACCAGCTTACTTTGAAACAGGTAAGGTAAAGGAATACGTGATAGAAATATGTAAGTCACTCATGACTTGGCCTTTTCCATCGTGGTGCTGGCCCTCTAGAAAAATTGGCCTTCAAAAAGGCATTTAAAATCTGGTTTTTCCCTTGGACACTGGGACCACAATGGTCCCTGATCACATATTAATGGCTATTCTTATGATTTTAATTGGAATTGTTTCTTCTGTGGATTTATTTTTCTGGATCTGGACTTTTTATTTTTATATTATTATTATTATTATTACTACTATTACTATTACTATTACTATTACTATTACTATTACTATTTTGGCATAAAAGTGATCACAGAACCATACATTTTCCATTGGTTCCCCAGATCTGGACAAAAGCTTATATAATTTTTATGAAACATGCCAAATCACCCCTTTTTTAAGGCTTTAAGGATGCCTATTTACCTAGTGTACTTTGTTAGGGAACATGTCTGCAGCTATATTTTAAGGCTTGATTTGTTTCTTCCACTGTATCTTTTTATAAGGCTAGAGTTAGGATTATTATATTTTTAACAGACCAGGCTGCATTTAAAACAACATCAGCTGTTTACTAAATAATACAACCAAATGCTTTTGTCAAAAGGCCAAGTTATAACCACCCCCACCCCCCGCCCAAGTTACACTGGGCATGATCAAAGCCAATTTATTCTACAGAACCATATGCTGTAGATGTCTTTAAAACATTCTACAAGGAACAGATTGCTAGAATTAAACAATTGATGTTTTTATATGGAAAAACAATGTCAAAGTGCAAAGTGCTTCAAGTGAACTTAAGTTATAAAGCAACCTGAACAGTCTCTGTAATGTTAAACTGAAGCCACCAGATGGCATAAGGAAATTAATGTCATTAACTGTACGTCCTTTGGTTTGGAGTTAGTCCAAACTGAAACCCATGCTAAATTTTGGAAAGAAGAAAATCTAAAGGGATATAAAACAAGAATAAAAATATAATTAAAATCTGGGACTTCTTTGGAAGAAAATCCTGACTCTTAAGTAGCAAGATTGCATTTGGTTTTTGTTTTGTTTTTGTTTCTGTTTAGAAACAAGTTATTTGGAAAAGCCAGGATAAATAGCTTTTAAAATTATGATGTGAAAAGAATGGAGAATAGAAAGGCATTCATTTTTCATGAAATTCATAATCTTCAAGTTTAGGATCATCCAGTGAAGAAGACTGCAAGTACTTCAGGCCTGCCTTGTGCAATATGTATATTATTATTACCCATGTTAGAATGAGGTACTCTTTCCAATATGAAGAGAATTAAAATTAAGGGAAGGAATGATCTATAGCTCTCTAAATATTGGTAAAATACAATTCTCATCATTACCTCATATAACTTAGCTGCTAAGGTTGCAGTTCAACAAAATTGGAGAGCTGTTGGTTCTCTGCCACTACTTTAGAGGAATAGACCTGGACTTCTTGGAGGAGAAAAAAAAGTGGGAAAGAGTAACTTCAGAGAGCCATGTCACTTTGATAAAGTTTTGGATAACGCACTGTGATTCACTCATTTGTAAGAGTGAAATGACCATGTTGTTTTGCTTATATTGCTTTAGACCTCCTCTCAGCCTTTTCTAGCAAAGTTTGTGCTGAAACAAGGCTTCCCTGATGAGCACTAACAAAGTTGCTGTGAGAAGCCTTCTCAGGACTGACTGAACTGCCCCAGACCTCTATGATACACTGTACAGTAGAACCTTTCCAGGCACTGATGTAGACTGATTGGTCAGTAGTTCTCTGAGGTTCCTTTCCCCACTACTATAGGTAGGTACATTATACTGTATGCCCTCTTCTAGTAATCTAGTACTTCTCCTACTTTTTTTGGGGGGGGGGTTGTTTGTTTTTAAGAAAATACAGGAAGTAACCATCAGTAAGTTTCTTCAGAACTGGTCCTGGCCAAGTTCTGAAGAAAGGTTTAAGTCAATGTAGATGGAAGATTGTTTAGAGAGAAAAAGAAACTGTCCCCAAATCATCTAATGAGCTCATAGTCAAGTGAGGAGCTTGAACTTGACTCTCCCCGGTTGTAAACCATCATCCTAATCACTACACATACTTATTCTCTCAATTAGGTGGCAAGTCAGGACCAAACAACTTATTGTTATTAGATGCACAAGAATATGTAAGCGAGTTTTGAAGCAAATACATTGCAGAAGATCTAGGGCAAATTTCTCAGTGGAACCAGGGAGTGAGAGAGATTAAGGAACATAGTAGGAGAAACAGTTGACATAAATAGTTGCAAATGAAAATAAATCAGAAAAATGGAACTGAAGGCAGTAGTCTGAAGTAGAACTGAATTACATATAACAGATCTGTGGATGCAAATATTAACATTACTTGTTTCTTCCATTTTTAGACACTATTTTGATTGATGAGGAACATAGGTCAGCAAAGAACTTGTAGGACCTAATCTTAAGTTAACATTCCTTTACTCAGATCCACAAT
This sequence comes from Liasis olivaceus, assembly GCA_030867105.1. NCBI lineage: Eukaryota > Metazoa > Chordata > Lepidosauria > Squamata > Pythonidae > Liasis > Liasis olivaceus. The sequence goes on from CM061349.1 coordinate 83,410,483, forward strand.
CAATTTCTCTGAAATTAAGACTATTTCATTGGGACTTAATTCTACATAATTAGCATAGGTTCACAGCCTTCATTTTAAATGATTTCTTAGCAACTGTTTGCCCTAGAATAAATAAAGCAGCTTGATGCACTGATATAATCTCTCAGGGGCAAAGGGACTATTCTCCTAAGATAGTCTCAGTGTTACAGATAGCATACTTTACCATAAGCTAGTTTGTATATCAGATATGCGATGAACAATGTAGGGAGCCCAACATGTAATTATACTTACACACTTGAAGACAGACAGGACCACAGTATGTCTTACTATCATTTCTTGTTTCTTTGTTAGCCCAGTAACTTCATAGAAATGTAACTTTACATGTTGCTGTCTGGTGCCTTTTCTGTTTTGCACCTTTTTCCTGTCATATGTTCCTGCCACTGTATGTAGCAGTCAGTGATACTGCCCTCTTCAGATTCTGTCTGAGACTGAAGAACAACAGAAAATTGGTAATTCCTTCTCTTTCTGAATTGCACTTTCCCAAGAAAATGTTGTTTTTAATTATACTCTTTGTTGTTCCACCAGTGTTTTTGATAAACTAACCAAAAGTGAATAGCATTTCTATATGAAACATTTTACACGGTCCATAGTTCAAGTTGACTGTGCCTTCTATTAGCCCAAATAAAATAAAATCACAAATTTCACAACATTTGGAAAAGTAAATTGAATGTTAAGGCTACCAAATCTGGGCTGAAAAACTTCAGACCACCAATGATATCAAGCTGATACAGAAAACATGAATTCTCTGCTGCATTCTAATGGGCATAGGGATTTTTGTTATCCACACCTGGTAGACCTAATAAATATTAATTAATGGAATATAAAAGTTACAAGTATTTAAGTATTTAACTGGCAGGGATGTGGCATTAAAGCAGCCATATCTTTTGGAAGGCTTATGTGGCTGTTCCAAAGGGTACACACATAGACAGGCACTTCTAGTAGACTACCAATGAAGCAGCCCTTCATGCACACATATACACAAACGGCCAGTGCAAACATGTGAGCCTTCCAGAGGACATGGCTTCTTCAGTGCTTCAAGGAGAGGCGCTTTGCTCTTTATGTACAATAAACTATGGCACATGACACTAAGGTTCTTATGAGTGCTTTCTTGCCATAATTCCATAACACACATTCTGTTATTTGGATTTCACCTATATTCACCTGGGAGGGGGAGGAGTTATTTTCACATATTCTTCAAACTCATAAGAACTCCTCATGGGGTTGTCCTGCCTCCTGTGGACCTGCCCAGCTCCTTCAAGGTCCTGTCTTTCTGCACTGAGTGTCAAGTTCTGGAGGGAGCATGAAGTCCCACTCAGCTGGTGCTCAGCTCTGTCCAGCTCAAGCCCCACTGCACATTTCAGGACTTTCCAAAATCAAGAAATCCTGGCCTTCAAATCGGGTAGCTGAAGTGATGGTGGGAAAATGAGAGAGGGACATGTAGTATTGGATTTCTTCCTTTGAGTTCAGAACCATCTGTGACCTTGGATGGTACAATCTGACCAATCTTATGGTCCTGAGGCTGTTTTCCAAAGAACATAAAATTATGGACTGAACAGTTTTTAAACATACCTTTGCACAGAGTAACAAGAGAACAGGATACATGCATTTTAATATGACATTGGTGCTAAATGTTTCTTCAGAATTTTGGATGTTTTTGGAGTAGTATAAAATATATTGTCAGAACAAACTCTCACTGCCTTAAAGTTATACAGCAAGGATACCTGATTTTCCCACATGTCCTCTGGGATATGTCAGTTTAGTTACAGTTAGAAGATTTTAAGTGGGATCAATAGTTTTCACTAGGTTTACTTGGTTTTAGTCTTCTACACAATTGGGTATCTTGTTAATTTTTTCATGTATACAGGAAATGTCAGAATGAACTAAGCAATTTGGGGAGTTCAAGCTCTTATGATACAATATATCACAGAATGGAAAATGTAGGCAAGGGAAATAGAGCAAAATCAGTTCTACTCAGTTCTCCTTTTTATACCTTTAAGGATTTTGGGGTGGGGGGTGTTTGTTGTTTTGTTTTCCCATTTCCATAAAAGTTTTGTTCTTTTTTTCCCACTTGAAAAGATTAAAGGAAAATTGATGTGGTCTTGTTGCATATTTCTCTAAGTATACATACATAGTGCATACAATTTTCCCCTAATGCGCTGATTTTGTGTACACATTCTAATGTGAGCATTTCTGCATATAGTTTTCCTTAATATAATAGATTGTTATGCAATTTCCTTAAGAGATACATTATACATATCTATAAAAGTGTGGATTTCTTTTACTGCAGAAATAATAGAAATATATCTGACTGCTGCTGTTAAGTTCTTGTGAATATAATGCATCAAGAAAAACATGTTATGCTAAAAAGATGAAACCATAGGTAAACCATCTGAAGTACTGACTGTTCATTCCATAATGCTGTGCCTAAGGCTGTAAAGCTTTTTTAAATGCCACCACTGAATTTTAAATTTATAGCACTTTTTCCAGCTGAGTAAAAAACTGATAAGCACATTGGTAGACTCTCTTCTAAAGTTTTCTGTTTTCATGTTACTGAGATGAGTCTCTCTATACTTTGTAAGTTTGTTCATATTCCACTAGAACTTCCACTGCAGGTAGTAAAAGCTACATAAAACAAAGGAATTACAGTCCTCCTTGTCTTCCTTGTTAACTTTTGCTCCCAATGACCATGTGATATAAGAACCCATATGCCCTGGAATATTAACTATTTAAGCATTAAACATATCAATTGTTCTCTATACTCCTATCTGTAGTGGATGGGTCAAGTGATTGGAACATGTAAGTGTTCTCCTTGATATGTGTAACTTAGGCATGGAAAACTTGTAGATGTTATCCATCTACAGTTCCCAGATGTCTAACTAACTATTGACCATGATTTGAGAGGAGAAGGTTGCTGGGAGTTGTACTTTAGCCAGTATTGGAAGATCACAGCTTCCCTATCCCTAGTTAAGAAATGGAGAAAAATGTGGATGTTGGGAAAATAGTTTTTTATTCAAGAAGACTGCACAAGTCTTTAATATAATTTTGTAAAATGTATTCTAGGGATGTGCGAGATGGTTGCGTTTGTTTCAGTGAAGTATTTTGCACCATGGAGGTAATGTGATTTGCTTGATGAAGCTACTTTGTATTGCCCTAAGGCAGTGTTGTCCAAACTTGGCCACTTTAAGATGAGTGGACTTCAACTCCCAGAATTCCCCAGCCAGCATTCTGAGAGTTGAAGTCCTCTCATCTTAAAGTGGCCAAGTTTGGACAACACTGCTTTAAGGTTTCATCCAGCAGTTCTGCTATCAGAAGAGCCTTACACACATATATAGTCCTTGTATAGAAGTACCTTCTGGGCAGTAGAACTACAACTGTTCCTTTTTGGAAAGGGAGGGGGGATGCTTTGTGACACAACTTTGAATACTTTAAATACCTGTTTTGTATTAAACTTGATCAAAGCAAAACACCCCTTCAAACCTTTGCACAAACCTACTATTTTCAACTGACAGAGAGTGGTGTATTTCTTAACAGGATAGCTTTGTCTGTTGTAATATTCAAGATCTTTTTTTTTTAATAACTAGACTGTTAGATTAACTGTGTACCGCTTAACTTTCTTTTTCTTCTCTGAGAATGTCTCTTGCTCATACAATAGCTTTAGGGACAATTAGCCTCAGTAGTTGGAGGAAGAAAAGATACATCAAGGGCTCGAAAATATACTTGTTGTACAACCATACTGAATGCCGGTCCTGCCATTCTATTAAGATTCTAGCTATTGAGCAATCGCAAGAGATTTTTTTCCTGGGATGTAACTAAAGGCTTGAGTTATATTGAGCTAAGAGCCCCTAGATTCACTTTAGTCCCTTCAGCTAAATTTACTGAAAAGTGTGGAAGAAAGTACTTGGATAACTAATTATGTTTGAACTTTTTGTTTGCTTGTTTATTGTCATTCAAGTTGCCTTATAGATACAGTGCCTATAGATTATCATAAAGGGCAGTCCCTTCTTTCAGAAAGCCACCCTTTAGATTGATTAAATTTAATTATTCATTTTCTTGGTTTTGCTGTTGAATTTTCCTTCATAAAACAAAGTTGTAAACATAAACAATTATCATTATCATTATCATCATTATTTTATGAACCTCTTTCAGATTTGCCCCTTTTTCAGGTTTGTCCTTTATTTTTTTCCAGCGAAATATGGTCACTGTACTTATAGACCATAACGTTATCCTTCACCTTTGTGATATATTTTATGAGAAAGAAAAAGGGAACTCCTTGCTATGCAACAGTAGTTTCAGTGAGAAAAAAAATCTTTTTTTCCCTTAATCCTTGAGGGCAGGTATGCTTGAAGAATCCAGTCTCTGTGAAGTCTAATATGGAATGACCTGATCCACGCTTCCCAGGAAGATCAGAATATAATTATCCATGAGCATGAACAGTTTCAGAATGTCTCAGTAAAGTTTTTTGGGTCAGAGTGCAACAAAAATATGTTTTGAAATATGTACTTAGAAAGTACATTAGGAGACAATTTGATTTCATCCGTGAAGAGTGAAATTTCAGCAGGGAAAGAAGCACAATCCCAGAGTCTTTTGGAAACCGGGGAGGAAACTCTGATTCCTGCTCCATTGGTGCTCAGAAGGTCGTGGGGGAAGGAGGCACATCAGCAGTGAAACCCCAACCGATATTTTTGCAAGGGCAAAAGCTGATTCAAGGGATTGTTTAAATAAGGTTGTGCATGTACACAGCACATTATAGCATTATTGGTTTTGGTAATTTAGAAAAGTAGATTCTGATCTACAGATTCAGGAAAAGTAAGCTAAGTATTCAGATAAGTATTATGTTCTAGAAAATTACAAACAAACAAACAAACAAGAAAGCATGGGAAAATCAGTCATTGCAATTATTTGATTTTTCTCCTGGGCACTGAACGGTGGGTTAGTATGTGTGCTGTCTATCATGTGGTCAACACACTAATTTAAATATCCTAATTGAAGCATTATAAAAAGAGGTAAGAGGTGCTGTTATTTACCTAATTAGTTAGATAACAGAATTAGCTTGAGAACATAGTAGCAATATTACACTTATTCAACCACTAAAACTATCACTTTTCACGACAAAAGTACATACAATGGTCATTCTTCATTTAGTCTACAAAACAGATGCAAAAATGATTAGTTGGCCCAATCAAACCAGGCTCTAGGATCAGGTGTTGCTTTATCAAAGGATAAATGTCCATAAGGCATTTGAATTTCCTTGGTGGCTAATCAATGAAGTTAGCTTAAGTGTGTATTCATTTATCTCTATATGCTAGTTCTTTTCTTTTGATGAAAAAGAATTCCATGGAATACATGGTCCCCTTGTTCTTCTACATGCACTATTTCCAATGTGTTCCAGAGATCCCCACAACTCTTCAGATTTAGGGAGTTCATACTGGGTACAATGGGGAAAGATTATTAGATTTACCAAACATATTTATTCTACTAGCATATGGATTTGGCTGGATAGAATTCAATCTATTTCAAGGTGCTTCGCTCTTGTGCCAAAAACAGCTCTAACTTTCCAAGAAGTTTAGTTCTCATAAACATTTTAATCCATTCTACACTGAGTTTTCCATATATATTTCCCAAATTATTATGCTTATCGGCTGTGTAATTTGTATGCACTTCTAATGATCACAAAATAGGGACTCTTTCCCCAAAATAAATATATGTTTTACAGGAATAACAGAATCTATGTTTGCATGAAAATATATATTGGATAGAAAAATTGAAATAATAGGAAGTCAAAGAGTAACTGGGTCTCTCACTGAAATCAGGGGGAAAGCAGAAATAAAATGGAAATTATATAATGAATGAAATTCTAAGAAATGCAACATAAGCATGGTTTTAATAAAGTACTGAATGAATGAGTAATAAAAACAAATGAAAAATAAAATAATACTTTTTCTTGTACATTCAAGTTGTATGAGCTCTTACTTGGGAATAAGGGCTAAATTATACAGTAAGTAAAAAAGTAAAATAAAATTCTGCAGCTGCCTTTCTGACTTTTATTTACTTAAGTGTAAGTTTCTAGTGAACTGATCTACTTGATCATCAAGCATCTGGTATAGGAAACCTGTCACCTTCACATTTTGGTTGGAAAAGAATCACAAACACCTGGGATTTAAATAATCCACTGACATGAACCAAAATTACTTTTAAGTCAATACGTGTAGTGTAGAAAGTCAATATTGTTTGACATAAATTTACAATAACAGAAATAGTGTATTTGTCACTTTCTGTAACACCTTGAATATATGTTCAGTTTCATAAAAGTCATTGCTAAATTATTATGCATAGTAAGATAATAATTCCAAATCTTTCTCAACTCTGAAATAATTTTATTTTATTTATTGTTTTTATTGAACTATGATTAACAAACAATATCAGGTAACTACATTAACATAAATCCAAGATGCATATAAAGAAAAACAAATACAAAAAAGAGCGACTACAATGTAAATAAAGAGAGAGGTACTGCACATGTTCAAACTTACCATATATGAAAAATATACCATATTATAGCCTATTGCTATTGAGGGAAATCATAAAATTCATCCAAATTTGATAAAATTGTGGTTCCTGCCTCTGATATTTTATTATTTTAACTATCTGTGATTTTTTTCTAATGTGGCAATTGAAGAGATCTTGTTAATTCACATCTCAAATGTTATGTTATCTAGAGTTTTCCAATGTTGTGCAATTATTATTTTGGCTGCTAACATTAAATAGATAATAAGCCCTTTATTTTTAAGCTTGAGGTTTGGTCCTGTAAATGAATGCAGTAAACCTAACTCTGGGAAGCATTCAATTCTTTGTTTAGTGATGTTACTTATCTCCCCAAAACTTTTATGCTAAAAGACAGGATATAGCTTTATCATATGACCACCACAAATGAAAAAAAAAAAAAAAAAGAAAGACCCTTTTTTGACAACCTCTCCAACATTTGGAAGAATAATTTTGATTTATATGTGCCAATCTAATGGGAGTCAAGTACCAGTGATGTATAATCTTCCACTGCAGTTCTTGTACTAAAGATGAGGTGAATCCACCTGGTTTCCATAATTTCTGCCAAATTATCTCCTGTATGGGATTACCAAAATCAGTATCCCAAGCTTTCTAATTTCTAATCTCCTATTTCTAATTGCAATAATAACCTATAAATTCTTGAGATTGTTCCTTCTGGTTATTCTAAATACTGAAGTATTAAATTCTTGAAATTGGTATAAGGCCCTGTTGCTGAAGCTCTAATATTTCTATTGCCCAAAAGAGATTTGAGTTGATACCAAAAAAGCCCTGATAATTTATCACCTATTCATTGCTCTATCTGACCTTTATTGAAAGATTCTCTATTACTATAGAAATATTTTAGTCTATAAAGATTGTATTCTGTCATTTTAGCCAAACCGTAATGATTGTCCTGATCTATATATGTTATTAAAGGAATTAAAGGAGAAGTATCCTTTATCAAAGCTATGTATTTACTCTTCCAAATTTGAAGCATCATTTTAGTGAAAAATCTGTTTTATTCTAGAATAATATTTTAGGTAAAAAACCCATTGATTTATAAAATTATTTGGCTCTAATATAGTTTCAGTTTGGACTCATTATGGAAGAGTCTTCCATAATAAGTGGAATCATTTGCCCTAACTGTGCTGCTTGATAATATATTATCAAACTGGGCATGCCCCAGCTTCCCTGTTTCTGAGGTCTATATAAAATCCTTTTATTTATTCTCAATTTTTTTTTGCATGAAAGCTTTTCTCTTTTCTTTTTTCTTTTCTTTTCACCAATGTCTTAAAGCCTGTTCTGGAATTTCCACTGGGAGGCATTGAAATAGAAAGTTGAGCCATGCAAGGATTTTAATTTTTACCACTGCAATTCACCCTAAAATGTTAAAATGTTTTGAAGCCCTGTTTTTCATTTCCCTATTTCATTTCTTATGCTGATATATAATTATTAGTAAAGTTTTTATTAATATTCTTAGTAATAATGATGCCTAAACATTTTAAAGATTTATATACTATTGGAATCCCTAAAACTGTAGATGTTGCCTTTCAAATTTTGGGGGGTTTATGAAAAAATATCAGATGTGATTTGGGAAAATTAAGTGATAGTCTTGACATGTCTGCAAATTCCTCTAACTCTTTCTTAATATTGTTAGCTGAATGGGAATCATTTGAGAGGGTCAGAACCATATCATCTGCAAATAGATTTCAAAGATATGTCTTGTCTCCCAATTTAATCCTGTAAATCTGATTGTTGGATCTAAATGCTATTGCCAGTGTTTCTATAGCTAGGTTGAATAATAAAGGTGACAAGGGGCAATTTATTTCAATTCTGAACATGATAAAGGGGCAACTCTGAACATAATATAAGGTGATATGGGGCCATATTATTTCAACTGTGAAATAATGAAGAGAGAGAAAAAAATCTATAGTTTATTAAAAATGTGTTTCATTCACAAAATGTACAAAATGCACACAAAAATGTATTTCAGGGCACACCTAACAATTTATAAGAAATCCATACATTTCAAATAACTGATCAATATGTTGAAAAATAACTCCTGATTTGGTCATCCCCACAATCAGTTGCCTGACATTTTACTTGTGCTTAATTATACCATTGGCAAAAATTGATTTTACATTGATCTAAAGTTAACCTCACCTGTGAGAAAACAATGTGGCTGGTTTTCTGTGTTATATTTCTTCATCCTGCTATTTTTAACAAACAAATATGCCAGATTAATAATACTAAATTAGATTTATAAGGCTGCCAAATCAGAGAGACTCAAGGAAGCTTCCATTAAAAATACAATAAAAACAAATAACAAGCATGCAAAAGATAAAAAGTAAGCAATGTTTTGGGGAAGTACATTAAAAAATACCATGGCTTGTTTTAAAAAAAAGTTTTTGAATGCTGTTCTAAATAGCATAACATTATTATTAGCATAACATTCCACTACTTTCAGTGGGCCTTCAAAGACAAATTCTGTTTTTATAATACATGAGACCATTTTCAGTAAACACATAATTGGGCACAACATTAGACATATCAGAGTCAATGGGAATTAGGCAGCTATAATAAACTTGAATAAAAATAAAATCAGAAATCGTCTGGAAGGCAAGCCCTAACATTAAACAATGGCTTCAAGTCCAGAATGCTATGGAAGTAATTATGAGGCTTTAGAAGACAGAGTTTGGATGTTCTATATACTTTAAGCTGCCTTGCTATCATCAGATGTAATGGATAATACTTACCTATTGCTAATATTGAAGTAAAATCTGGGTCCTATCACAATTGACTCTTACATGTAGAATGAGTCTGTGTATATGCCATTTTTATCTTTTGTCTTAAACAACAAAATTATGCCATGCAGAAAATGTCTGCATTTTTTTCTTCTCACTCATTTTGATAAAAGTTTATTTTGAAACTTCTTTCAAAGAAGAAGAGAATTTTGATGAACTTCCAAGAGCGAAGTATAATTGTCTTATTTACTTATGTGCCCAAGTTTCATGCTGGTCTTCTGTTTTTATTGTCAATCATCTTCCCAGTGGTCTGCAGCCTCTCTGGCTTCCCATGCTTGAATTAAAGCTCATGGGAAAGTATCATAAAGGAATTCTTCCCATGAGTTTTTCACAGTAGGAAGTGTGGGCAGTCAGGAAGGCTTTAGAATGATGGAGGGATGTGCAACAAAGAGAATAACACCAATTATAACATCCTGCACCATCTGCAGCAATAAACTGAAAAACGCCACAATGAGAAATTTGAAAGAAATTCTCAAGTAGCCCGAGAACAAGATGAGAAAATCAGAAGATTCTTTTGAGATAATGCAGGGCAGATACCAGCAAAACATTACAGGAAAATATCATGGACCATGTCTGACTTGAAAATCTATAGATATAGTATACAAGCTCCAAATAGGCCTGTCCAGAAGTTCATCTAAACTCACAGATATTGGAGATTAAGTTTACTTTTCCCATGGGATCCCTGAACACTGATGCAGTCTGAGTTGTAAACTTTAGTATACACACAATTTTGTCTTTGATATTACCAGATCTTTGTTTCAGTGACTGTACGTGGAACAGTTGCATTGAAAAATAGCAGTGTTGTAATGTGATGTGTAATGTAGGTGAGATGGTTATAAGAACTAAAATTTTGGGAGAAGCAGATGAGTAGAATGACCAAAATTTATTCTGAAGGTGAATGCATACATGGAAGCCAGCTGAAGAGAAAAGTCAACTTTGAAATCAAGTAAGGAGTTGAGGGCAGCAAGTCACATTTGACAAAGCAAGCTAATGGTCAATGAAAGGACAGCTGAAGTGGTACATGATACAATGTATCTGACAAAGGATAAAAAGAAGGCTAGAACACTCCCAATTTGTGCACACAACTATTAACTGTGAAGAGCTGCACATCTCTTGGCTAGGAAGCAGCTGGGCAGACGAATATGTGTGTCTGTAGTGACGCTTAAACAATTGTACTTAGTAAACCTTTTGCGAGTCAAGACCCTCAATGTATTATATGTTTCACTAAGCATTTAACTACTGCATAAGATCCCAAATCTCTCATATGTAATAGGACTAAGGGAAAGTATTGCTGCTGGGTGGGGATAGGGGATTTCACTGAAAAAAGACTGAGAAAGAGAAGTAGTTTATTTTAGCAATTACTTTTTCAGATTCTGTTATAGTTAAATCAAAATGTTGCTCATTTAAACTTCAAAGAGTATACTATTCCATGGATATGGATGCAAGAAAGTATCAATTGCTGGATGTTGTTTATTAATACATGTCATTGTATTTGTCTAAGAATAGTACTTGCATTTCAACGGCTCATTAGATCTAACAGCCCATGCTGTAAGTTCACTTCTATACATGATCATCATTCTGCTATTATGACTCAGATGCATTTTTTTTTTCCTTTTTCTTTAGGAGGTCGAAATAGCACACATAGCATTCCCTTCATAGGTTTACCATCCAAACACACAAATGTACAAAGACTCTTTAGGCCCTCTGGGCATCTGCTGATCTGCCCTCTGTTTCTAACCAATCTGACTCTTATCTAGCATGCTAATAATCTCTTCCATTGGTGAACAGCCCTGAGCTTTATTAGGACCATAGCTCAAACTCTTTGCCTTTCTATTTCATTTTGGCTCAGTGACTTAGCCTATGTTTTCCAATTAGTTTACTAAATGCATTTTTTACATCCAACTTTATAAAGTTAGATTCTTACAAATAATTATTCATACTCTGGCTAACACTGCCCATAGCTGTTTGCATTTTGTCTCTGCGATCCATGCCCCAGATCATTGATGTTGGCTTTGAGCCATCTACAACACAGAAGGGCTACATTGTGCTGAAGTATCTGTCCTGGAATTCAGCATTCATGGTTATTTAAAGCTAGATATAGATAATCTTTTTTTTTTTTTCCAAAAGCCCAGCTGCATTCATTTAAATGATTACATATCTAGCAATGTCTGATTATGCTTGCTAGCATAAAACACAGCTGCATTCATTTAAGACATTACATGCTGAAATGTGTAGGGGTTGTACTTTGGTCTTTCAAAAATTAGAAGGAGTTTTTGTATGGATCAGATTCGGTCATTCAAGTGTGGCTTGATTATAAGCTTTTAATAATTCATTTATTTCCCTGCTGCTGCTGCTGCTGCTGCTGCTGCTATTGTTTTCCCAGAGTGGAATATATCTTTCTCCTGTATGTTTTAACAGTTTGTTTATTTGCATTACAAAATCATATATTTAATGAGTGCATTAAATACCACTGACTTGTCTGACACAGGTGAACACATACTGTTAGTTCCTACCAGTAAGTGGCAATTGCTTATATACTTTGGTATTTATATGCAACCAGGGTTTCAAACTGCCTCAGTTATCTAAAACAACTGTCTACATTCATCATATGATGGCAAGGGGATTCAAATGTGCACTTTACAGCAGACTGGCTCACATCTTCGGCATCATGATATTTAGCATTTTTTAAGGGAAGAAGGACATTGCTCACTTCTGACTTAAGCAGATGAGATGCCTAGTAGGCAAAAAAGAACTCTAGCATCTCATCTGAGAACCAGCATTGCCTCAGTCAAAAGCAAGACACAGTCCTGATACCAAGAGATGACTGTACTGTTAGTACAGTATAGCATGCTTGAGAACTTTTTTCTTTTGACACTGAATAGTAATAATTCAGTGAATCATAATTCAGTTATGTTTTGTAGTCCCTAAATATTATGAGGTCTGACTTTTAGACAGCCAATCAGACCAAGGTTCAAATACGACCACCAGATGTGCTCCTTAGAACATGAAGCAAGAAAGGGCTTGTGAAGAGGCAAAGGCTGCTAGGCAAATAAACATACCTTGCTCCCTCAGGTCTGAGATTCAGTGACAAAACTTCTCATGTCAGTTGGAAACATTTGATCCCCTGAATTTTCTGTTTATCATTTAAGCACTGGGCTCCAACGCTCTTCAGTTCCTAGCCTTACTTCACCATCTGCAGCTGGTCCAGAATGCAGCAGCTTGGATACTGATGGGTTTGCCTCAAGCATCCATAACACTAAACTCTGAGAGTATAATGCCCAGTTGGCATCTGAACACAGTTCAAAGTGCTGATTGTCACCTTTAAATCCCTTCATGGTTTTGGGCCTGGCTATCCACAGAACCACCTTCTCCCTGCAATGCTTTCCTGCCAGAAAAGATCCAGTTGGCTAGTCTTCCTATGTGTCCTCTTATTAGAGATTGTTACTTTCAGGGGCCATGTAAGCTGTGAGTGTACCTTTTCAGTTGTTGCCCCTCTCTGGAATAGCAGCCCTCAATGTACAATTAGCTCCTTCCTTCTCACTTTTAGGAAGGTAATAAAAATCTGGTTCTTCCACCAAGCCAGGAAGGCTAGATTGCTGTAATTGCCTCTCAGTTGTGAGATGGCATTCTTTTTTATTCTTGCTAATGTTTTTATTAGTGACTGCTGCTTCCATAGGAATATTTCTAGCTGTTGTTCCCTAACTGTCTATATGCCTGTAATCCCAATTACTTACTGGGGAGTTGTCTGCTGCTCAGAGTCAGCAGATTGGAGCAGCCAATAAGCTCTGTAAGAAAGTAAATAAGTAAATAAAATTGTTTCCCCATTATGAAAGGCAGATGAAGCTGTCAAGGGAAAAAGAGGGAAGTCAACCCTGCTTAGTGGAGAGGAAGATGGAGACAATGGGAAGACTGGGAAGTATTCTGCCCACAGAAGTTATAATATCCTTCCTTTGCAGCTCCCATTTCTGAAGCTAGTCCAGTCATACTGTCCCTCTTTGCTGAGTCTGCAGTTCCACAAGCTGCATTTTCTGTCAGCAAATAACAAGAGACAGCTTCTGGCAGGGCTCATACAGTAGAACCCAGTCAACCTACTAAAATTTTGTCACCTTTAAATGCCTTCATGGTTTTGGGCCTGGCTATCCACAGAACCACCTTTAGGTGTGTGATAAAAGAAATGTTAAAGGTCTACTGCCTACAAAGTGGGTCTTTCCTAGGACTTAATAAGAGAAGGAGAGATTTAGTAATGCATTAGAGATGTAATGGCATTTGTCAGTATGGCACAAACATATATATAAAACACAACAGCATCTCTTGTTCAGAGGGTGATAAATCTGTGTTTTAGGTATAAGACAATGTCTCAGTATTTCTTTGATTTTCTATAAAAGTTGTGGCTTTTCAGAAAAATTAGACTTGTGGACAATTTCATTTTGTTAATTATCACATACAAAGCAGTAGAAAGGTTGAGTGAAGAACAGCAAGATGAAATATACTCCCAATTCTTTCCTGCTATACAAACTGCTGAATGATTTAGTAAAGGTCTAATGGTTTTACATTAGGCATTTATCACAAACATTAACAAAACCATTAAGTCTAATTAATCAAATACACTACATCCCCAAGACATTTTCCAATGAAGTCATTTAGAAAGATGAAAACAAACAAACAAACAAAGTGACAGCTTGGATGGGATTTTGTAGAGGCAATATTAAGAAATTTGTTGTTGTTGATGATGATGATACTATGCACCATGTGGTATAATAGTTGAACTGTCAGGTATTGGATTCAAATGTCTGCTCAGTCATAAAGCTAATAAGATAACCTTGGACCAAAAATATCCCAAGCATCTACAGTTAAAAAATCAGCTAATGGGATTGGAAAGTCTTTGGAAGAATCTGGAAAACCTCTGATTGGTTCTTCACAAGATGGCTGCATGGGTCTGAATATGGACAGCTTATGTGGGCATATCTGTGATTCTGAAAATGTGGCTTGTAGACTACTTGTAGCTCACAAAAGCTCACCTGGTATTTCATCTCTGTTTCCCCACATTCAAGGGCCAGAGTCAGCAGACCACCTCAGCTCTACTACTTTTTGTGTACTGAAAATCTACAACTGTTCTGCTAACTGGAACTATGATTTCACCCCAGCAACCCAAAAGAAAAAGGTGAATAGGAAATGTGGTTATGAATATCTAAAAATGGAATTCCTTTGGGCTAGAAATCCACTCATTCTCTAGACTCCAAGATGTCTACTGAAGAGCATTCTTGATAGCAAATTCATGCTAAGAATTGTGATTACGGCATGGGATACATAAAATAATTCAGGTAGTAAATAAATACTTAATTTTGGATTAAATATTTTGGTATAAAACTTAGTTTTAGGAATAAAGGAGGTAAAAAGATATACAAATGCAACTATAATCATGATCTTATTTACCCCCCCCCCCAAAAAAAAATCCAATGTATTTAAAGATGAAAAATTCAGAGGGAATGTTTATCTAATGAGGAGATCTTCTCATTTTCTGAATGTTTAGTTGCTGGTCCCCAACTGCAGAAATTTCAATAAACACTGATTTAAAATTATGTAAGTCAAACTCCCTAACTATCCAAAGAATAATTTAAGCTAAGACTTATCTTTATGTACAACACAGTATGTTTTTATTTTTGTATTTTTTATTTATCAAAAATGTATTCATACAATAAATACACTGATCAAATTTGTAATATAAATATAATAAAAGAATACTTAAGAAACCATCAGGCAAAAATAAGCTATTTTGAAGTAGACTAATGGCCAACCCTACCTCAACATAAACTTTTGTGTGTGTGTGTCTATTGTTTTCTTCTCTAATTTTTTTTCCTGCATATAAAGAAGAAGAAATACTTAAGAAGAAATACAAAATTTGCCAAACGAATGTTATCTCATTATTTGATCAGGTAATTTTTAGTGGATTGTGGAAGTGCTATAGATGTAATATATCTTGATTTCAGCAAAATGGTTGACAAAACACACATGTGGTGGACAGCATTAGAGATCAAGGCTATCAGGAAGGAGGGGTTGCATTCCAGGAAGGGAAAGAGACAAAAGACAACACAGTCTGCAGAGGGAGCATGGGAAGCATAAGAGGTTCAGGATAGCCATTCTCTGGAATCTCCCAGGGTATATCTACTGGTTGCAGTAGTATAGATTTAGTTTGGCAAGATTCTGCCTATATGGTGTAAGCAAATAAAGGAACTTAACTCAGTTGAACTGTTTCACCATTGTTCTTGGGCTGGCATGGGCTGGAAAACCCATGACATGCTGATTATTTATTTACTAGACTTATATGCCACCCCAATCACACCTACCATCTGTAATAGGATTAAAATTATATAAAATCCATGAGAGCCAGTTTAGTGTAAGTGGTTAAAGCACTGGGTTAGAAAATGATAGACCATGAGTTCTAGTCCTGCCTTAGGCACAAAGCCAGTTGGGAGATCTTGGGCCAGTCACTGTCTCTCAGCCCTTGGAAGCAGGCAATGGTGAACCACTTCCGAAATCTTGCCAAGAAAACTGTAGGGACTTGTCCATGCAGTTGCCAGGATCCAACAATGACTCAAAGGCACGAACAAAGATACACACACAAATATCCATATTAACAATAACAACAAATCCCCAACATCAAGGTCTAACTCACACACAAAACATTAACCTCAGGAGAGAACAAAACAAACTCAGGCCTTCAGGTCTATGAAGGGCCAGGATAGTCTGGTTATTAAAGTATTGAATTACATGTCGGTTAAATGAATGTTTTATTGGCTCATCAATGGCAATACATCTAATGGCAGAGAGGAATTAGGGGCCCTGGACTCTAAACTCTTTGATGTTTTTTATTAATTACTTTAATAAAAATAGGTAGAGGGAGTTTTTATCAGATTTTCAGGGAACACAAATTTAATTAGTATCTGAAAGACAGAAAAATCAAGATTATATTAGAAATGGGCTGAAAATAACAAAAATGCTAATATAAAAATGCTTTTAGATTAAGAGACAAATGCTCTTAATATAAAAACAGAATATGAATAAACTGAATGTGAAAGATCAGTGTGAATGATGAGGGGATTACAAACCAAATCCTGTGAAAAGCAATGGAAGAAACTGGGAATATTTAGCCTTAAGAAGAGGAGATTGAAAGTGGATCTGACAGCAGTCTTCAAATACCTGAAAAAATGTCACTCAGAAGAAGGTCAAGATTTGTCCTCTATCATTTCAGAGAGAAGAACAGGGAAAAATAAAATTTAAGCTATAAAAAGGGAAAATATGATTGAATATTAGAAAAACTTCCCAATAATAAAGAGCAATGAAATAAATTACCCATGGAAGTGGGATTTTACCCTTCATTAAATATGTTCGGTTTGAAGCTAGACAGCATCAGCTATCAGGGATTCCTGCACTGATCAAAAGTAGTTGTACTTGA
Organism: Liasis olivaceus; assembly: GCA_030867105.1. Classification (NCBI taxonomy): domain Eukaryota; kingdom Metazoa; phylum Chordata; class Lepidosauria; order Squamata; family Pythonidae; genus Liasis; species Liasis olivaceus. Next base: position 83,427,319 of record CM061349.1, read on the forward strand.
TGGGATTAATACCCCCTTGCCACTCCATGAATCTATGATTCCATTCATAAGCACAAAAATATTTAATTCAGGAGAAGTTTGCCTTCTTTTTGAAAGAAATTTTGAAAGCCATTTTTCTCTTTCCAAATTGAATGCGATCTCACAGAGGATATCTATCTGTCTGTCTGTCTGTCTACCTACCTACCTACCTACCTACCTATCTATGGCACCCAAAGATGAGCTGCTGAGAGAATGCCTCAGGCAGCAGCAGACATGGGAGGAAGTTCAGGCGGAGGAAATACCATGGCAAGACAAGCCCCTGCATGGGATTTACCATCAACAGATAGCTGAGGTGGCTGACATTGGGAAATCCTATCAGTGGCTGGAAAGGGCCGGACTAAAAGACAGCACTGAGGCACTGATCATAGCAGCACAAGAACAGGCACTAAGCACCAGATCCATAGAAGCACCAGATCCATACCACACTAGACAGGACCCAAGGTGCAGATTGTGCAAAGAGGCCTCAGAGACAGTCCAACACATAGTGGCAGGGTGTAAGATGCAGGCAGGAACAGCATACACTGAAGGGCACAACCAAGTAGCTGGCATTGTGTGCAGGAACATCTGCACAGCATATGGGCTAGACCCCCCATCCCCAAGTCCAGATGGGAGATTCCACAGAAGGTCGTGGAGAATAACAGGGCTAAGATCCTGTGGGACTTCCAGATCCAGACGGACAGGCAGGTACTGGCTAATCAACCAGACATCGTGGTAGTAGACAAAGACCAGAAGACAACGGTAGTGATTGATGTAGCAGTGCCAAGTGACAGCAACATCAGGAAGAAGGAGCATGAGAAGCTGGAGAAGTACCAGGACCTGAAGGAGGAACTACAGAGGATGTGGAAAGTAAAGGCCAAAGTGGTCCCAGTGGTGGTAGGAGCACTCAGGGCCATGAGTCCTAAGCTGGGAGAATGGCTCCAACAGATCCCAGGAACAACATCTGAGCTCTCTGTCCAGAAGAGTGCAGTGCTAGGAACAGCTAAGATACTGCGCAGAACCCTCAAACTCCCAGGCCTCTGGTAGAGGACCCAAGATTGAGGAAGACACATACCACCCATAGGGGTGAGACAGGAATATTTTTTATATGCAAAGAACTTTTCTCCTAGGTAATGTCAGGTTCAGCCAGCCTGGCGCCCCGTGGAAGCCCATAGAAGCCACCACCGTGCTGAGCCATTTTGCTACGAGCCGGGAGGAAAGGGGAAGTGGGAGCCGCGCAGCTGATAGCGGCCACCTGCGCCTAGCTGGCGGGGAAACCGCAGAGTGGAACCAATTAATCGGCGCTGATAAGCGGTGCGAGCCATCAATAAGTGGAACAGCAAGCCGAGGAACCAAGATACCGCGCCTCCAGTGACCCCGGTTCTGCACGGATAAGAAAAGGACTTAGAGGGAACCAACCCACACCGGAGGGGAAATCAATCGATGAACAATGGGGCCCGGCTGAACCTGACATCCGGACTTATCGGAGTGCGGATAGCCCGCCGCCGGCAATGCGATCGCGAGGCGGGAAAAAACCGCGGGAAGGGGGGGTATAAAGGAACCAATGTACTGTGCCAAGCCAGTCCTGGCTTTGATAGTAACTGCTGCGTTACGCTCGAGTAAACCTTTTTTGTGAACTAACACGTGTCACAGGAGTTTCTCTTGATGAACGGGGCAGATTTTTACATAAAGCCAGGACTCACCTTTGACGCTACCTGGTACCACCGAGGAGCGCCTTTTTCCCCGTACTCTATCATAGGTATGGCCAGCGTCGAGGAATCCGGTGGTCAGCTGGAGCAGGAGGAGTTTGGGATCGCAGAGGGGATGGCGAAGCCCAACCTGCACGACGGGACGACGGCCAGGGTCGGGGACCCTCAACCGGAGAGATGGTCGATCAGGGTGAACCAGGGACCCGACAGGTCGGGGGTTACGCTGACCCAAGGCTCGGGGTCATGGAACTGAGGATGGGAGGCGGAATTCGCCCAGCTGAAGGCAGAGGTCGGCCAGCGCCTGGGATCCGTGGAGGAGATGCTCCAAACTATCCTACTGAGGCTGGATCAGCTGACGGCGGGCGGCAACGCGAGGGGCGCAGCCGGGGTATCGAGTCCCCAACCGAGGGCAGCGTCGACCCCACCATCGGTAGACCGCCGGGCAGCAGATGCCTTGAGACTACGGGGCGTCACCGGGAAATTCTCAGGAGACCCTGAACAATTACCCCAATTTCTAACTCATGTGCGCAGTTTCATGCAGCGGGGGGGTCACTTGTTTACCAGGGATGAGGACAGGGTCTCCTACGTAGCTGAGCTGCTAGACGGCCAAGCCGCGAGCTGGGTGACCGGCCTGTATGACGCCAACGCGGCGGAGCTGAGGAGTTTCCCGGACTTCATGCAGGCGCTCCGGGACCGATTTGAAGACACACTGAGCGCCAGGAGGGCGGAGGACGACATCCTGCATTTCAGGCAGAGGGAAAAGTCCGTGTCTGAATATGCGTTGGAGTTCCGGAGGCTAGTAGAAAAGCTTACAGACTGGCCGGAGTTGCTCCGGGTAAAGTACTTCAAGAGGGGTCTCAACCCAGAGATCCTGGAGCGGGCACTGGGCCGGGATGACCCGACCACTGTAAAAGATTGGATCTGGCTGGCCGGGACGGCGGAGTCAGCCTGGCGGCAGATTCAGCAGAGCGCCCGGAGGCGGGACCGGGCGAGAGACAAACCGAGAGAGCGGATCGCTGAGGAGAAGCGGGGCAGTGGCCGGCAGCCCCCGGGGGGGCGAGAGGTGCCAAAGGCATCGAATCTATGTTTCCGGTGCGGAGGACGAGACCATCGGGCGGCGCAGTGTCCGACAGAATGGGAAGGGACTTCATCCCGCGCCGAGGTCAAGCCCCCGCACCCCACCGGGAGTAGAGCTGGCGACCTTCCCCGGAAGAGCACAGCGGTAGTGGTGACCGAGCGAGGCCAGTTGGGGTGGTCGACCCCTGAGACGGCATCCTCCGGGGAGGAGTCAGAGCTGGCGGGAAACGAGGCGCGCTCGCACTGAATGGCGTCCCAGTGCGAGCAGGGGAGCTGAGATGCATGGACCCGATAGCTGACGAGGACTGCCCCCCTCTACGGGTGAGAGTACACGTCCGGGGGATGAGATCCGGGGGGGAAGCGCAGTTACAGGCGCTGCTGGATTTGGGCTGCACGCACTGCCTGATGCACCCAGCCATAGTATCCGGGCTTGGGCTGGGGCTGGGGCGCCTCAAGGAGCCCATTGCGTTTAGCCAGCTAGATGGGACAGTAGCAGGGGGGGGGACCGGCTCGGTACTACACCGAGCCGGTCCAGATGACTGTCGGGGACCACCGGGAGGAGCTGAGATTCGTGGTGGTCCCAGTCGCCGACTATGCGGTGGTGCTTGGCTTGGCGTGGCTGCGGCGCCGGAACCCGCGGATCGACTGGGCGAGAGAAGTACTGAGCTTCGAGAGTGAGGAGTCGAGGAGGCGAGAGAGCAGAGAACATTGGCAGCCGGCAGAGGCCAAGACGGAACCAGGGGGAGGCCCGAGGCACCCGGAGCGAGTCAAGGAGCACCGAGGGGCGGCGGCGAGACCCAGGCGGGATCAGGCGGCAGCGAGCGGTCCCAAGGAGGAGAGTGGGGCGGGGCCGCAGGAAGCCCCAGACGCCGAAGGCATCCCGTGGCAGTACCAGGACTTGGCGGCAGTATTCGGGGAGAAGGAGTCCTACCAGCTTCCACCCCACCGACCCAGTGACTGTGCCATTGAGTTGGAGCTGGGAGCCAAACTGCCCAAGCCTAAGATGTACTCCCTGTCGATGAAGGAGATGGGTGCCCTGAGGGAGTTCATCGACAAGAACCTGGCGTGGGGTTTCATCCGGCCCGCGAAGTCACCGTTAGCGGCCCCGGTGTTGTTCCGGGAGAAGAAGGATGGCTCGCTCCGGATGTGCGTAGACTATCGGGGGCTAAATGCAATTAGCCCCGAATACAAATACCCCCTCCCCTTGATGAAGGACTTATTCTCACATCTATCCAAGGGGAAGGTATTCACCAAATTGGACTTGCGCGAAGCGTACTTCCGGGTCAGGATCCGCGCAAAAGATACGTGGAAAACGACGTTCAACACGGCACTCGGAAGTTACGAATTTTGCGTGATACCGTTCGGGTTAAAAGGGGCCCTGGGGGTATTCATGCAGCTAATAAACGAGGTGCTGCATGACTTGCTGTACCGGGGCATCCTGGTCTACCTGGACGACATCCTGATCTACACAGAAACGCTGGCAGAGCATGTGGAGCTGGTACGTACGGTGCTCCGTAGACTACTGAGGGCTCAGCTGTACGCGAAGCTCTCAAAATGCGAGTTCCACCGGGAGCAGCTGGACTACCTCGGCTACCGGGTATCCAGCCGGGGGATAGAGATGGATCCGGCCAAGGTGAGGGATGTGCTAGGTTGGGAAGTGCCGCGGACCTGGAGGCAGCTACAAAGCTTCCTGGGCTTCATGAACTTCTACCGGCAGTTCATCCCGAACTTCGCCCAAGTGGCCCTTCCCCTGACAGACCTACTGAAAACCAAGGGCAGCGAGAAACCTCCAAAGCCCAGCATGGCAATCAAGTGGACCTCGGAGTGCCAAGGAGCCTTTGAGGACTTGAAGCGGCGGTTCACGGCTGAACCGATTCTGCGACACCCCGACCCCGACTGGGCATTCGTCATTCAAGTGGATGCGTCGGACGTGGCAACGGGGGCGGTCCTACTGCAACCTGGTCCGGAGGGGCCCCTCCACCCGTGCGCCTACGCCTCCCGTAAGTTCACTGAGACTGAAAGAAGGTGGATGGTGTGGGAGAAGGAGGCGTACGCAGTGAAGTGGGCTTTAGCTACCTGGAGACACTTGCTGGAGGGGGCGTCCAAGCCGTTCGAGGTATGGACAGATCATAAGAACCTCGAAGCCCTAAAGACCCCGCGGAGGCTATCCCCGAAGCAGGCGAGATGGTCCCAGTATTTTGGGCGGTTCAACTTTACGTTGAAGCACATCCCCGGGAAGAGGAACTTCCTGGAGGATGGATTGTCGCGTATGCCCCAACATGCCAGCCTGCGAGAGGACATTGTGGACTCCATCATCCCTGCTGGCAGGTTGGCTGCGAAAGCGGTAACCCGGAGCCAAGCATGCGGGAAGGGTGGGCACGCGATGCCAGAGCTGCAGCAGGAGTTCGCAGAAGCGGCGAAGCAAGACCCCTGGCTCAAGGCGAACAGTGGCAGCCTAACCAGCCAAGGAGATATGTGGTGGCACGAGGAGAGAGTATATGTCCCGGAGGGGTGTCGGCGGCGGGTAATGGAGAGAGCCCACGACAACTGGAGCGCGGGGCACTACGGGTTCGTGAAAATGCTCCACTTGATCAGGCGGCAGCTTTGGTGGCCGACGCTCCGAAAGGACGTAGAAGCCTACGTGGGGGGGTGCCCAGTGTGTGCGACGGAGAAAGGGAGTCGGGGGAAGCCCAGGGGGCTGCTCCAACCCGTGGCAAACCCAGACGGTCCGTGGCAAGAGATCGCCATGGATTTTATTGTGGAACTACCGGAGAGCAAGGGCAAGACCGCCATTTGGGTGGTCACGGACTTGTTCTCAAAACAAGCGCACTTTGTGGCTTGCCGGCAAGTCCCCACAGCAGAGAGGCTGGCGAGACTCTTCGTGTAGCATATTTACCGACTACACGGCGCGCCTCGACAGGTCATCAGCAACCGGGGGGGGAACTTCATCGCCCGTTTTTGGAGGGAGTTCTTGAAGAGGGTAGGGACGCAGCAAGCCCTCTCATCCACGGCGCACCCCCAAACGGACGAATCGACCGAACACCTGAATGGGGGGCTGGAGCAGTACCTGAGGTGCTATGTGGGGCATCAGCAGGATGACTGGGCGGAGCTACTGCCATTCGCGGAAGTGGCATACAACAACGCCGTCCACAAAAGCACCGGGTTCTCCCCATTCAAGGTGGCCACGGGGCGGGACTTCGTACCCATGCCGGAACTGCCCCAACCAGCATCCCACATCGGCTCCCTGGACTCCTGGTTTTCCCAAATAAACGCCACGAGACAAGCGGCGTGAGCGGCGCTACAGGTGGCCAAGGGGGAGTACAAGAAGTACGCCGACCGCAAGCGGCTTCCTGAGTGGCAGTGGAAAGTGGGGGACCAAGTGTACCTGTCGACCAAGAACTTAAAGACACACCAGGCGTCGAAGAAGCTCAGCCCGAGGTTTGTGGGACCGTTCCCCATCGCAGAGATAATCAACCCGGTGACGGTTCGGCTGACGCTCCCCAAGAGCCTGGGGAGGATCCACCCGGTATTTCACTGCAGCTTATTGAAGCCGCACCAACCGGGGGACGACTGGCACAAAACAGAGGCGAGACCGGCACCTATCATGGTCGGCGGGGAGCAGCACTTCGAGGTGAAGCAGATACTGGACTCGAGGAGGCGCAAGGGACAGATCCAGCTGCTGGTGCAGTGGAAGCACTTCCCCAAGTCCCACAGCAAATGGGTAAGCCGAGCCCACGTCAGAGCGCCGGACTTAGTACGAGACTTTTACAATAGATACCCCGGGAAACCAAAATAAAGAGGGGGGGGGTCTGTTGTCAGGGGGGCGGAATGTCAGGTTCAGCCAGCCTGGCACCCCGTGGAAGCCCATAGAAGCCACCACCGTGCTGAGCCATTTTGCTACGAGCCGGGAGGAAAGGGGAAGTGGGAGCCGTGCGGCTGATAGCGGCCACCTGCGCCTAGCCGGCGGGGAAACCGCAGAGCAGAACCAATTAATCGGCGCTGATAAGCGGCGCGAGCCATCAATAAGTGGAACAGCAAGCCGAGGAACCAAGATACCACGCCTCCAGTGACCCCGGTTCTGCACGAATAAGAAAAGGACTTAGAGGGAACCAACCCACACCGGAGGGGAAATCAATCGATGAACAATGGGGCCCGGCCAAACCTGACATCCGGACTTATCAGAGTGCGGATAGCCCACCACCGGCAATGCGATCGCGAGGCGGGAAAAAACCGCGGGAAGGGGGGGTATAAAGGAACCAATGTACTGTGCCAAGCCAGTCCTGGCTTTGATTGTAACTGCTGCGTTACGCTCGAGTAAACCTTTTTTGTGAACTAACACGTGTCGCGGGAGTTTCTCTTGACGAACGGGGCAGATTTTTACAGGTAAAACAACCCCATAAGATCCATTCATTAAAAGACTGGTTCAATTTTATTGTACTGTTTCTTCTAATTTTTTATTCTGAATTATTTTACTGCACTTTTGCTCAGTTGAGTATTGGAGACTTCAGGATGCTGATAAAGTGTTTCACTGGCTACATCTTCACAAGCAGCCTCAGGCAAAATGATACCATACTTGAGGTCACTGAAAAATTCAAGAGGCCATTTGCTAATAGAAAAGCAAGAGTTTGGCATTGTACAACACACTTGGGTTTCCAAAGACAAATAACATATGGATCCCAGTATGCCACTTGGACTACAGAGATAATTAGCCCTCACAGATATGGCCATTTTAACATGGGCCCAAGCATACTATTTTCTGATAGATGGAAACCAAAATTTCAAAAATGTGCCTAGCTGAATAAACATCAGCACTAACTTGAAATTTTCACTCAGTAACTCATCATGTACAGTACAGAGGATGGGCCTACAGGCAAAAAAGAAAAGAAAAAGATAAAAGAATGCCTTACAGAAAGGAGCACATGAAGAAGAGGTTTGCTTATAACAGCATTGCTCAGTGGGAAAGGGCCTGTGGCAAAATGTCTTCAAATGAGGAATCGCAACATTTGATTTATGATTTCATTGCCATTTTTAGTCAAGAAACATCATACTGGTATACTAATATATCCCAGGGAATAATACCCTGTCATAATTTCACCAGCCTGTTCTAAGGTATGTTTAATCAGTTAACCAATAGCAGTATCAAGCTTTCTAAAATAGAGTAATTTGATAGAGTTATATTGCACCTAACATAGAACCTGATGCAGTTGTCAGCACAGAGAACAGGACACAATTCTGATTAGGGTATAGCATTTATGGCTTCTTCTCTGATCTGGGCACAAATGACCAAATTGGATGAACATTTCTGCATGGGCAGGAGTAATCCTACAACAATTTCTCAAGGGCACAACTTCCTCTTGCCAGTGACAATAGAGTCATATTGAAAAAGTCCCGTGGGAGATCCTGTGATTTATTGAAATATCGAAAAGCAGAGAAGCTGCAGACTACTCAAAGGTTATTTACTCTGTAATTAGCCATTAGGGCCTTCTTTACTTTCATACATTCATAATCAAACCAGTGTTTACAGTTTGCAACAGATATCCAGGATCCTTGTGTTATAATTTCACATAGACAATACTGTAAAAGCCAAATTAATGTTTGATGGTGACCTTGTCTGGATCTGAAAGCTAAGCAGACTCAGGCCTGGTTGGACTTAGATGGGAGACCAGTAGGATATTCCAAGCCTCTAATTTAGACTGGAAAGCATCCTGGAAGAAAGGAAAGGCAAACAACTTATTTACTGCATGGCAGTGTTTATGAAATTGCCAGGAGTCAAATTCAGACAGAAGGAGACTTTATCTTTAGCAGTGGGTTGCCAAATTATCAGATATTATCAAAGAGGGAAGCTGGAGAAGGTCTTTGATCACTAAGAGTTCCAAAGACACATTCCCAGTCTCAGACACTACTCGACCCACATCATCACAAGCTCTGTCTTTCTAATTATGCAATAATCAACCTCTAGGTGTTTGCTATTCTTGAAGGTTTAATTCAAGAACTAGAGGTAATTTATAGCTGTCTGGCTGACCTCATACGGCAGCACTGGCAACTGGCTTGTATAGATGGTGAAACATTATCATCTAATTTGTGGCACCAGACAAAATCTGCCCCATAACTGTATTCTTTTACTTCACCTTCCTGTGCCACTCTTTTTAGGATATTGAAATCTAGCTCATTTGTCAATAGCATAAGGCAAAGACTTTCAACATTTCATTGGTTATCTTTCCTGAGTAACATCTACTCTTATCATTTTGGTGGATGAGCTGTTAAAATTAGTGTATAATGCAGTGTCATTCAGTCTCATACAAATAATAAATGTAAGCTAGAGTTATTTGTATCTCTGGCTGAATAAACTTTCATTATGTTAACAGTGTATCATTCCAGACTAGCCTAGAGTTTTCTGGTCTTACTCTTTGTACACTCTGGTAGACAGAAATAAATATTAATAATCAGAAGGGTGTGCATAGCAAATGTCACTACTATGACTAAGGACCTGTTGACTCATGAACCTAATTTACTAGCTGATGCTTTGAGTTGGGTGGAGGTAAGAAAGTGTGTGCTTCTTGAGGACACACATGACAAGTTAACCCATTTCAATCATTTGGCTATAGTAAACCTATGTGGAAAGAGTAGACTTGGTGTCACCAACTTGATGCCCACATTTATTTATGGTGAAAGTATATGTTTAAAGAATTCACAGTTTCACAGGTTTTGGAAGGTTTGTGGATATGGGCTGGTGGTTGATAGATGGCATAAAGAGGCTACTTTTTCTTTTTACAAATGTTAATTATGTATTTATTGTTTTAATTTGATGTAAACCGCCCAGAGTCCCCCATTGCAGGGAGATGGGTGGGGATAAGTCTACTAAATAAATAAAATAAATAAAATAAGAATGCTTTATTCCAGCTATGGCTAGTGTGACTTTTATCACAGGAAAAGGAGCTGTGTATGTGAGGACCCACATACATGCATATTAATTCTGATGAAAAATTCACAATTGTTTTATTAGGTTTGGGAAATCAGGCAGGATTTTAATGTCTTTCCATGTAGTGATTAGGCTTGCAACTGAAAAGAGCGAGGCCCATGGAGATAACTTTGAAGCACCGTTGCGTAGAGGAAGTTGGCTGCTCATTTGGAAGGCAGAATCTAGGTGAAACAGGTAAGATGGATGGGAGTCTTTAGAAGCCAAACATCTATTGTTTTTGCAAAGATAAGTAGCATGTTTTTCCTTGACTGACATATGGAATGAGGAGAAGACCTAGCTGCTGCAGTGACTTGCAGGTAAGAAGCTGGTAGTATTTCCAAGGGATTTCCTTCTCCAAAATATTTTGTTCAAAGACATGCTAATGAACTTGAGTTAGTATTGATCCCTACCTTTATTAGGTAGGAACTTACTTAGTAAGAACTTTCACTACAGCTTTCACTTTCACTTTTAGATGGAAATATATTCAACAAACATGTCCACCATCCTCTTATGTGCATTTCTAATGAGCCCCTTGGTTATGTAAAAGAATGAAAGGTTGAATTAAGTTTACTTAATAACTCATAATGATCAAAAGTGTAAGCCAGTTGTGAGAGTGTCCAAAGCTCTACTGTGAATTAGCCCATCCAAAAGTTTAAGAATTAAATGCAAAATTCAACAAACTGTTGAGTAAACTTTAAATAATGTACGTATCATCAGTTTTCATAGATAATAGCCCTGAAAACATTTTGGTTTTTATGCCAGGCTGTAATGTACATCATAATGAGGAAATTCAGAGGTCACAGACAAAGCAACCCCAAAAGGGCAATATGTCACAAAATGTTCATTTATAGCAATACTAAAATGTTAATTTATAACAAAAACTGACATCTCCAGCAATTACTTCGACACTTGGATCCCCACCCCCACCCATCAGACCTCAAGAGATAATGCCATGCTAGAATTTCAATATATGGGGGGGGGGGGGGGAAGGCCTTTACCAGAATTGATGAAAAAACATAATGCAAAGGGGCACAGGGTTCACAGTTTTTTTAATCTGGAAAATGAAACAGTTAGCTATCTATAGCTAAGAAAGAGACCTGCAGTTTAAAATGAGTTCATCTGAAGGTTTGGCTACAAGCTTTTTTTTTGTTTTCCCCTTAAAAGAGTCTACTATATACTTCTTTTTTCTTTCTACCTGTGAGGCTGGACCTCAACAAAGCAAAAATAAAATTTATTGCTTTCCTTTGCTGATATAAGTAAGAAAGAAAACCTATTGGCTATCTTTAAGTAACCTGCAAAAGTTACTTGGGGAAAAAATCTTATTTGATTTTTTTTTGTGGGGGTGCTATTTGAATGGGATACCTTCAGACTTATGCTATAGATTATCTCAGTACACAATTTATTAATGGATATCACTTTCTCATTAAATGCTTTATGCTTTTTATTATTCATACCAGAATTCTGCAATGCTCTGAATAATTTATAACAACAATTTATTATTAAATAAATACATCCTCCTTTAGAACTTTTTGACATCAGTACCTAACAAAGCTGCACAAATGCTATTGCAAATTAAGAGGCGGGGGGGGGGGGGGATAAGTGAATAGTTTTTCATTATTCTGATGGAATTGTTTTCCACAGGAAAATTTACTTTTCAAATCAGTAAACAAAATCTGACAAAAAAAAAAAAATCTGTGCAATGATGCTTATGGATTTTCATCCTATTTTTCCCCAGTGTGTGCGTAATTAAATAATGATAGATAGATAGATAGATAGATAGATAGATAGATAGATAGATAGAACAATAACTCAGAATTAACCATTATGAAGATCACACCTAAATCACATCATTTTCAGTCTGAGATGCACAACTGCTGTCTTAGTTACATATGTAGTCCTTGAAGCATGTTAAAAAAGATTCATAAAAACTAGATGGCCTTTCCTAAAAGACATGAGCAAGGGATAGATGAAACATTCTGTCATACCACAAAAGAGAAAGACACAATGTACAGATTCTTTATATTCATCTAAACAAAGACTGATTTGTTCTGCTTTAGGGATTTATTTTAGGCATCCCACATGAATGGCTGTAGGTACAACATCAAATCTGGATGAGAAAATTTGTGTAAATTGTTAGGTTCACTCAGATAATTCATACAAGACTCATTAGAAAATAAAGAGATTTTATTTTCTAATGTAAGTAAGAATTGTTAACCAAAATCAGAAATCGTCATTTTTCTATGTCCAATTAATATTGTTTGAAAATATTATTGACTTTAACCATACCAGCTTTAATTTTGCTTACAACTATATCCTATAATTGGCTGATATCACATTAATTAAGCAAGACATCAGACCACTAGTCCTGGAATAATAAAGCTGTATCTAATTATTCCATATAAGCCTCCGCATCTGAGTTGTAACTATGCATGTACCTGCTTCATGGTGTAAGAGGACTTTGAGGACATATTTCTGCAACTGAGAAAAACTTTTCTTGTATCAATTCCAAGCAAGATAGTGCCCCTGTTCTCTAAATATCTATCTTATATAAGAAAAATTGAGCTGAAGGGGATAACAGTAAAAAAATAAACATGATTAAAATATGACAAGCACCTTTAGAAAAATGGAATCTAAAGGTTGCAGCTGAAGTTTGCATAGCCCAAATGGTAACACATATATGAGATTTCTGATTATTGTAATTGTTAAGTACATCATTTGCATGATGTGAAACACAAGCTTTTCTTAACTAGGATATGAAGTCAAAAGTCTTTATCTCCCAGGTTTGAACTTTTTTCCCCCAATGTATAATAATAAATTGAGATTTCCTCCATTTCACTCTTTATTTATTTTATTTATTTATTTAGTGGACTTGTCCCCTAAAGAGATTTCCTCCGTTTCACTCTTACCCTGAGATCAACAACTTCTGTTAATATTGGCATCTCATTACTGCGATCAAACATTCTGAGGGTAAAAAAAGGCTATAAATTTTTAGAGAAAATTATGCATCAGTATAGGATTTCTACAATTTATATAAATTCAGTTATCATTATTTTAATGGAGGCATATGCTGCCTTCTCCCTTCTTTCCTGTAAACAGAAGGGAAGTCAAGCCCAAGGAGGCTAGAAGTACATTCAAATGGAAGGAATGGTCACATTTCAGTTCAAATAGTAGCTATGTTAGGTTTCTGTGGTCAGATTACAGTCTGGTGGTGGTAATATAATATAAATCAGTGGTTAAATAAATATCAGTTATGTCTGTATCTTTAACAGGCAGAAGAATAACCATGAGGAACACGAGGAAGAGCTGCAACCAAGATAACAGTCAAATAAAAGAAATCTGAGGCAGAGGCCTCAGTAACCTGTAACCTGAGTAAGCACCTCAAACAAGACCATCTCTAGTTCTCACAAAGGTAAAGGAAAGGACGGGGGAGATGTATTCAGACTTGCAAAATTTTGATCACATCTAAGCCACAGTTGCTGACTTCAAAAAGCTAAGTACAGTTGGATCAGATTAGTATTTTAATGGGAGACCAACAAGAATTCTCCAGCTCGTTAGAAGACTGGGAAATTGAAAAACATGCTAGAACATGCCAATGGCAAACCATTTCTGTACTGTTGCCCAAAGCCCCATACATGCAAATGTCCATATCATCAGAAGTTGAGCTGTACAAGTTGAGCTCCTTTTGAAGAAGATTACTTTATATAGGCTGACTTCATTTAGTGACTGCAATTCATTTCAGCAAAATGGTTGCTAAGCAACATGGTCACTAAACAAACCACATGAGTCTGAGGCAGAGAGAGAGAGACCCAAAGATTGCTAGTTGCTGCTGTCTCATTTAAAGTTTTCTCGTGCAGCAATGCTAGTGTTACTCTCACTTTGGTGTGCATTGCTGTCAGGTGCAGAAATTTGGGTGTAGTGTAAGTGCATGTATTGGTCAGAAAATTGTGTATGTGTATATACACACACACACACACACATAATTTATATATATATAATTTTCTGACCAATACATGCACTTACAGTACACCCAAATTTTTGCACCTGACAACAATATATATATATATATATATATATATATATATATATATATATATTACAAGTGTTTACTATAATTGATTACCATCATATTTGCAAATAGCTGCTATCCAAGGTGGTTGCTAAATGAGGACTGCTTATATTTTAGGCAATATCTGATTTAAATCCTTTGCCCTTGGCCAGATATGATCTATCTTGCTCACAATCAGTAGACAAAGGTCTAAGTAATCAACTGGGGGAAGGGAGATAGTGAAGAGAAGATTTTCCGTAAAAGATATATTTAAACTGGAGACCATGATGCAATTACATTGAAACACAAATTGATTTATTGGCAGGCATTGCATTAACAACCAGAAGTCAAGAAACCCAAAGAGGGTTAGAGTTATAAGTCCTCTTTATAGACTTATGCAAATCATTGCCTTCATTTGATTGGTTTCATTAAAATTACTATTAATGCAGAGAGCCAGTTTGATGTAGTGGTTAGAGACTATATCTTCTGTCAGTCTGGAAACTGGAAGACTGTGAGTTCTAGCCCTGCTTTAGGCACAAACCAGCTGGATAACCCTGGGCCAGTCACTCTCTCTCAGCACTAGGAAGGAGGCAACTGCAAACCACTTCTGAAATCTTGCCAAGAAGACTTCTCCAGGCAGGAATCAACAGTGACTTGAACGTACCGGGAAAAAAAAAAAGGCAATTTGCCATTATAATCATGGTGATTAGTAAGGTTAACTCTACTTATTGGGTAAATCTATATGCATATTAAATGAGTGGAAAAGAGATGGAATCATGACATCACGCTTTCCGTACAGAAGGCAGCTTTTAATCCAAACAACAAGCTTTAGAATTATAGCTAAATTGTGATTTCAGCCTAATCATTAAAAAGAATAACCTTGGTTCCTAGCACCTAATGTTAACCATTCCCAAATGTTTATTATAATTGAAGGTGGCTGGCTTACATCCCTGCAGTTAACACTTTCACTCATCTTGTTAGCACCTTGTTAGTTTAACTGTGCCTGAGGATTCAGGCGATTGCTTTTTGTTGAATTTGAAATGATGCCTGTTAGGAAATACATATGAGCTGGGGTCCAAAACTGATATGTTCTAATTCCTCTGAAAATAGAGAAGAACCAAATAATAAAACTAATAGAATGGCTGATTCAAGCCAAAGAAAATATTTAGATGTATGTAAGAATAAATGTTTAGATGTATGTAAGAATAAATTAAGAATAAAACAACAAGAACAATTTTATGGTCCACTAATTACTTTTCTTTGAAAACTTGCTATTACCCAGTTATTTTGAACAAAATTTCAGGACATCAACTCACAATCATAAGCATTTTATTAAATATGATTTGTTAAAAAAAAATCAAGCATATTATGAAAAGAATTGTGAGAGTCAGGACAAGAGGGGTTAAGAACTTACTCTTATCACCAGAGCAACAAGGAACAGATAAGAGGATGAGACTGAACCCTCCCTAAAGAATGCAAGGGAGGTTGGGAGGGTGACCCTGGAATTTGCTCTCACTCTGAGAAGATTTCTGTAACAGGAGTAAGGCCATTAAACTTTGCTGGATTGAATCTGTACTGTCTCCTGGAGTTTCCTGGGCTAATCCTGACAAGAATACATCATAAAAGAAAACTGAGAAACACAGCTTTCGTAGCAAACAGTACCTTTTATTTTAGATGGTCAAGTAAAATGAGGTCATGCAGAAATTCAGAATTACACTATTGCAGAGAAATTGCCCATTTTTAAAAAAAATGCAGAATGCACTTCTTTGGTTAATGTAATTCAGAGAATGGCTTCCTGTGCTGATCATAATGCAAGGTGAAAGCCCCTTCAGGTATTTTGAACCTAGGCCATTTAAAGCAACCTAGTGGAGTTTCAGTAGAGTTGAGAAATAACTGAAAGGCTTACAGTTGATGCATGGTGGGAGAAGTTGGTTAGGAAGTTGTATGATTAAAAAAAACTGGTTACAAAGTTCTGTAACTGAAGGAAACTAAAATCTGGGTGAGGAGGAGGTGGTTCTGCTTTAGTGTCAAAAGATATAAAGATATACTGTGTTGGGGGGAGGCTTGGGGACTAGTGAGAAAGCCATTACATCAGGCGAAACTTCTCTTCCTCCTCATTTATCCCTAATAGGAAAATGAGACATTGGTAGACCAGTCCACACTGCAGCCCGTGAGGTTTGCCTTCCCTGAACTTATGGGAAGGGCAAGAAGCAGAAGAATATATCTTGTGGTGTTCTTAATCCACACTAAGCACCATTGTGAGCCCATTGCAAGCTGGACTGCAATTTCTTAAGTTGCCTTAAGAAACATAGGGGAGCAGCACGGGAGACCTGCAGTTTAGATTGCCATGTGAAATTGCCCAGAGACACCTTTGGGGGAGAAAGGAAGAAGAGAAATGTAGCCTGATGTAATGGCTAAGAAAAAAGAAGGAAAGGGAAAAGTTAGCATAGGAAGAGGCAGCATAACCAGATAACAGGATTAAAAAACAAAGCTTTAAAACAAGAAGTAAAAGGGGAAAACATGAGGCACTTTGCCCAGCTGGAGTTCTACCCTTTGAAGCTACCCACAGAAAGACAGCTTGGGGTGTGTGTAAGGAATCAGGAAAATTAGTGGCAGTGTTTGGCAGAAGTGGCAAAAGAGAGGCTGGCTATTTTCATCCATGAGGAAATTGCCCAGCGAATCAGCTATGAGGGGCCTGAGGCCTGAAAAGCTGTGGGGGAGAGACAGAGCAAATTCACACCTGCTAGGATGGAAGAGGTACAACTCAGGAGAGAATAAGCAGTCAGGCATCAGAGGATGAAACGAACTATGTTTACTCTTGCTTTAAGCGTTTTGCTAAAGGGGTGGATAAAGGTTGGTTTGTTTAAATATGTGCTGTGGAGATGTACTGCATGTTTAAGGAGACTATCAGTCTGTTGTGGATGAACTGCTATCTCTGAGCAAGCCTCTCTGCAGGACACAAGGAGATTCATCTGCTGAGTTCAATAGCTTAATGTTGTTTAAAATATTCTTCAACCTATGTGATACTGTCTTTATGGCTGGTTTTATAATGTAAGTAGTAACATTGTCCTTGTCTGCTCAGAACTAGAGATTTAATCGTTTTCATATATGACACTGCAGAAGGGGAGGAGGAAATTGCTCCTGGCTTAAAGACTCCTGCTTGGCAGTAGGCTTTGTTTAAAGCAAATGGCCAAGATTTCCCTTCTTGGAAGATCTCTGAAAAGCCAGCTCCTTGAACCCAGAACAGTTGCTGTGTTAAAACAGAAACTGCAACAGCAAGAACTGAATGCAGAGATCATTTTAGCTAGAATACTCTTCTACAGACATTGACCATGTAGAAGTTTGAATAGGGCTATCATATCGGGGCTGCCAAACCCCAAATGATGGTATCTTTGGTACCTCTTTACTTCCCTCTAGTGACCATCTAGAGGTTTGCAGCCTATATATAGGTACTGAAACAAAGTTTAGCAAACATGTGAATTGCATGTGGGCCCCTAATATTATTTTTGTCTCTAAAGCTCCTGCAGACTGTTCTGCCACAATTTGTTTTAAAACTTGTTGATTATTTAAAAATAAAAACAACACAAAGTATTACCAATAGGGTATCTTCAAATAGGCAAAGTATGAAAAAATGCCCCCCACCTATCCAAAATTGCCTGTCTCTGACATAAAGTTCCAGCACTAAAGTAATGCACACACACTCATTTTTAAAAGCCTTTACAGCTCCTGAAACTGCTTTGTAAATTGGCCTGTATTCAGAAAGTACATTGGTGATTAGGTGTGAGCTGTGTTTAACAGGAGAAAAACACAATTTACTCCTATTATTCTTCCCCCCTCCCTCTCATAGTTAGATAAAATTGGATGTCGATGTGGAAAGTGCACATGCATTTTTCAGGATAATAGATGAGGATGTTGACATGTAACAACATAGTCCTGAACATCCCGTCTTTCGTTTTATTTATTTATTTGTTTTAAAAATGTACCTATTTGCACTGCCTGCACCAAAGGGCTTTTGGTTTTCTTTTCTTTTTTTTGCTCTTAAGAGAAGAAAACAATCTCTACATGTAGAGACCACTCAACATATTCTGAAGTAGCTAAAAAGCATCATTATTATAATTCATGATGGTGGTGCCAAAAATATAATAGCGTAGGCAAATTACAGAACTAGTCTAAGGTCTGAGGACAAAATAGAGGACACCATTCAAAACAATTAAAATTAGGCGATAACAACACTAGGAAATTATAGCATTTTGGCATGCAGTCAACATTTGACACTTAACTGATCTGATGAGTAAGGACAAAGAAAAAAACAATGGAAAATAGAAGAAAATATTGGTAAGAACTTCAACTAAAATTGGATTTGACATCAGAACAATCATCTCTCAGACACATAATTCCTTGACGATTATAATGAACATCCAAATGGAGATTCTTGGCTTTCAGCATCATCCTTTTCATATAACCATTCAAATACCATTCCCTAATAATTTTAATGTTTCCACTAACAAGCAATGCCATTCAGCCTAATGTGTCATTAGCCAGGCCAGACAAATGAAAGCTAGTGCTTTTCAAAGACAGAGAATGTCGATTTGTCTGCTTGCTTATATTTAGAAGGATGTAGGCATATCCTCAAAAGTGTGTGTGTGTGTGTTGACACTGGCAAATTGCCTCTGCTAAAAATGTTTTACTCCAGTTCTATGGTTTGTTTGCTTTTGGTACATCACTGGATCCCACCATACTAGACAACTTCTGTCCAGTGTCCAAACTCCCTTTTTTAGGAAAGGTTGTGGAGAAAGTGGTTATAGCAGCTTCAGTGGACCCTGGATGAAGTGGATTATCTGGACCCTTTCAGCCAAGAATCAGGCCTGGACATGGGACAGAAATGGCATTGGTTGCACTTTTGGATGATCTCTGGCAGGAGTGGAATGGGGGTAGTGCCTCCATCCTGGCTCTTCTTGACCTCTTTGTGGCTTTCAGTACCATCGACCATGGTATCCTCCTGGATCAGCTTTGGGGAGTGGGAGAGGCTGCTTATCAAGTGGAATGTGAATCTGAGTTTCTCTGGTTCCAGTCTACCATGTTAACCTCTACATTATACTGACTCTAGTAGAGCAGAATAGAATTGGTTGTATCCAATGCCTATTTTAAATCTGTGGCATGCAGCAATCTGTTCTATTTTTTTTTTTTTTTCAATTCTAATGCAAGGATATGCAGTTCCAATCCAGAACCATTTTGTCAATATCACCACAGATCCTGATTACAGTGGTACCTCGAGTTACGAACTTAATCCATTCCGTGACTCTGATTGCAACTCGAGTCAGTTGCAACTCGAGGTAAATTTTCCCATAAGGTTCAATGTAAATACAGTTAATCCGTTCCACCCTCCGAATTTGGTCGCACTACGAGGCAAATTTCCCCATAAGGTTCAATGTAAATACGGCTCATCTGCCCTCCGAATTTGGTCGCACCATGAGGCAAATTTCCCCATAAGGTTCAATGTAAACTTATTCTTGCCAAGCCTGCTCTGCATTTTCTTTGGAGCCATGCTGAAAAGCACACCAAAAACCTTCCAAACGCCACAAAACCCACCACAGGCCTCACTGAACATCTCCTTGCTACTGCGATCTCGCCCACAGGAAGCCGCGACTGGGTGGCAGCAGGGCAAATGGCCACGGATCCGGTTCGTAGCTCGAGGTGGAGTTCGCATGTCGAGGTAAATTTTTGGAGCCAGAGCTGGTCGTATCTCAAAAAATTCGTAAGGAGGGGCGTTCGTAACCCGAGGTACCACTTTAGTTCCTATTTCTGTTTAAAACTATTTATTTTGATATTTCCAGTTTTATTGATGTGACTTGGAAACTGCCTTGAAACAAAAGGCTAGGGTAAAAAGAAGGATATTAATAACTGCCCTCAGCAGTCCTTTTTGGACGTTTTAAGGGCATTCCTATGCACCTTCGATTATGTCCATGTGGAGATGGCTCTATAGAAACACTAAGCCATATGCTATTATATTGCTCCCTATATAAGGATTCTAGACAGATATATCTATACCCGATATTGAAGAGATTTCCTGGCAGGGAGTGTGACTTTCATCTAATGTTACTCCTTTCGGACAAAGACCCGGAAATATCCTCCCAGGTTGCCCGGTTTTGTGCTACCATCTGTACAATACGCTCCACCATTATTTAGAGTTAAAATTCCACAAAATAGTATCTTACTTTGATACATTTTAGCATGGTTATTTTAATTATTAGATTAAATAATAATTGTTTTGTTTTATAGATATATATAAATGTGAGATGGTTGCTATTGTATACTTTGATTGTATCTGGCCTTAGGGCTGTAATAAATATGTGTGCGTGTGGATATTAATAACTGTATAACTGTAACATTTTACCCCAGTGCTTGCTTTCTCAAATGTGAAAATAATCTCATGCAGTTGCAATGCAAACTCCACTCCTTTTGTACATGCACGTGACATCACATCTTTCTTTCTTTCTTTCTTTCTTTCTTTCTTTCTTTCTTTCTTTCTTTCTTTCTTTCTTTCTTTCTTTCTTTCTTTCTTTCTTTCTTTTCTTTCTCTCTCTCTCTCTCTCTCTCTTTCTTTCTTTCTTTCTTTCTTTCTTTCTTTCTTTCTTTCTTTCTCTTCCTTCCTCCCTCCCTCCCTCCCTCCCTCCCTCCCTCCCTCCCTCCCTTCCTTCCTTCCTTCCTTCCTTCCTTCCTTCCTTCCTTCCTTCCTTCCTTTTTGGAAGCCCGTTTTGGATTTTTTGCAGGAAACATAAAAAATGAAATTATATGGATTTGATGATTAGTTGCTAAATTTTAAAAACAGAAAGATAAAAACTAACAAGAACTAATACACAATAAAAAGAATGGAAGAAAAGAAAGAATAATGAAAAAGAAGGAAAGAAGTTCAGAAAAACAGAAAAAAACAGAAAAAAAGAATGACTTCTGCCTTATGGGCAGATGTAAGTAAAACATACATTAAACTCTTACTCTAAGATTGCAACATCCATTTTTTCTATAATCTATTCATTTTACTAATCATCAAATCCATATAATCTCATTTTTTATGTTTCCTGCAAAAAATCCAAAATGGGCTTCCAATTAGCATCAAAATTAGTCAATATCTTTCCCCTAATCCAAACTGTCAATTTCACCATCTCAGCTTACTCCATCAACTTTATCATCCATTCTTCCATTGTAGGTAATATTGAGTCTTTCCAACTTTGAGCATATAAAAGTCTCACTGCAGTTATCATATATAAAAAGAAAGGTCCATGAGATTTTTCCAGTTGTTTATCCATCAGCCCCAAAAGAAATGTCTCTGGTTTCAATGGTATATTAATCTTCAAAATCTTCTGAATTAATATATGTGTTTGCATCCAAAATGTTGTAGCTTTATTACATGTCCACCAAAGATGATAAAAAGTCCCTTCTTGTTCACATTTCCAACATATATTTGAAGTCCCTTTATGCATTTTGGACAATCTTTTTGGTGACAGATGCCATCGATGCATCATTTTATAGAAATTCTCTTTAAGATTATAATATAATGTAAATTTCAACCCTTTCATCCACCGATTTTCCCATTTGTATATTATATCCAACATTTTTAGCCCATTTTATAATACAGTCTTTAACGTGTTCATCTTCTGTTTCAAATCTCAACAGAAGTTTATATATTTTAGCAATAAGATGTTCATCATTAGTACATAACTCAATTTCAAATACAATTTTATCATGTTCAAAACCATATGACTTTTTATCAACTCTAAATCTTTCTACTAATTGTATATGTTGAAAACCATTAACGCATATATCCTTCTAATATCAAGTACATCCTGGTAGAAATCTAAAATGTCACCATAAGTTAGCCATTTCTGCTTAATTCCTTTTTCTCTTCTATAATATGCTTCTTGTGGTGATAGCCATAAAGGTATTTTTGGACACAATCTAGATTTATATCTATTCCAAATTCTTAAGATGATAAATCTAATAAAATGATTTTTGAAATATACATTAACCTTAACTTTGTCATAAACAACACACTTATTTATAAAAGAAGTAGAGTTTGTATCATGATGGCACAATGCTCATTTTATTATTTTGACAAAAGTGTCCTTGTCTGTTCCCCTTGACCCCCATCCTCCACTCCAGACTCCTCTAGATTCCTTCCAGTTTTGGAGTTTTGAAGAAATGTCCATTGGTACCAGTGTAGACCTTTTTAAAAAAATCCTCATGAAAGGAGCACATTTTGGAAAAATAGTGATGGGATGAAGATTAGGCCCAGTATGCTTCAAAGTCATCATCAGGCTTGATTTCAGATGATGTTACAGATCTGTTCATGTCATTTATTGGCAAGAAAAGTACCTTCTTCCTACCCCTCCCCTGGAGTTTCCTGGTGGTCTCCTATGAAAACTCTAGCCAGGTCCAAAGGTTTAGGCATCAGGCATAGCCTGGCTCTCTGTCAGGAACGGATTCCCTCTGCCCAGTAAACCACCTTGCCTGCTTCTGATCATTCTGCTCCAAGTGTTGGAAGCTATATGGAAAAAGTATGGGATTCAGCTGAGATACTAGGCAGGGGGAGAGAACGTGTTAAATTACTGTTAATACATACAGTATACTTGTTTGGAGGGAGGAGGAAGTCATCTTTTATATTTCTTACTGTCTCTTTTCTCCTTCCTTCCTTCCTTCCTTCCTTCCTTCCTTCCTTCCTTCCTTCCTTCCTTCCTTCCTTCCTTCCTTCCTTCCTTCCTTCCTTCCTTCCTTCCTTCCTTTTCATTTGTAAGTTTTTTAGTTTTGTATTAGTTTCTCTCTATATATGTATGTATCTATGTATGTGTGTATGTATATATACAGTTTAATAAAAACATTTTAAAAAATTATCTTTCTTCTACTTGAAGTGCCAATCTGTTGAACTGAATGTACTGGCACAGCATAGAAAGGGGTGGTAAGAGCTGAATCTTTCATCTTTATAATGTAGCTAATATATTCTATGACATGAATATTTGGGGAGGGGGAGCATGAAGACCAATTGTGCTTTGTAGATTAATTACCTTGAAGAGAGAGAAGATAACAACAGGTTGACATCTGAAAATATTAATGTGGTGTCTCATATTCTACAGAATCCATTGCACAAATTGTAATCAGATGTATCAGAGCCATTTTTCTTTTTGCAGGCAATGTTTTAGGCTTTTTAGCAAACATGGCTCAGCTCCTATTCTTCCTTTGCTTCCCCCTCTTATCATTAGCTTTTTTTCAGCTATGCTCTGAGGCAGAAAAGATCCTTTTTTAATTGTTATTTCAGTTGAAAAGGAATATGTGCTTTTGCAAACACTTTTTCTTAGCGGGAGTGGAGTCAGATGAAAGCTGTATAAAGCTGTTGCTTACAGTCTTCAAGCAGACTTTAAAAAGTAATATATCCCCTGAAAATGAAAAATAAGAACTCCACGGATTTACTCACTTTGCATAATTGACCATTGACTATGATCTTCAGCACCAAATAATAAAGAAAAATTCAGCCCCCAGCTTTTGAAGGTTTCTAGGTTTTACATTAAGGTAAGGGTGGCCAAGCTTTCAGAGGCCAGAGGTACAATGTGAAATTACTTTTTTGGGGTGGTGGTGGTGGGGAGTGTGAGAAAGTGGATGAAATAATGATATAAACAGGCCAGGATCATATCATGTATTTTAGTAGAGTTTGGCTTTTTGTTTTTGCTTTTCCTGTTTTGGAGGGTCCTTCCTTCCTTCCTTCCTTCCTTCCTTCCTTCCTTCCTTCCTTCCTTCCTTCCTTCCTTCCTTCCTTCCTTCTTTCAAATTACAATAACATTGTTTTAGAGTTCATTTCACAGTGGGAATTCTTCAGCAATTGTTGTCAGATGGGTTACAGGTTATCTACCCCTGGTCTATAGATTTAAGTCACCTTCCAAAAGGGATAGTTCTTTACATTTTTGCAGATGGATGCTGAAATTATTTCCATTCAATTAAAAAAGTGACATTAAAAAGTTAAAAGGGAGATTTGTTGTGGATTCTGGCAGGTCTTACTGATGACACCTTGTATGCACAAAACATTTGAGAAACCAAGTGACATATCACTGCTTTTAAACACTTTAGTAACATGCCAGATAATACTTGAAGCCTCGCCATGCATTTCAGCAATGAATTAGAACAAGACATTGGTCTGCTAATATGCAGTTAATCAGTAAAGATCTCTGGGCTTTTACTTTGCAGCCTCTCTCACACTATGCTTGCTGCATGCAAATGAAATAGAATCAGGGCACACAAGGGCAGAATCATGCACACACACAAAATAACATTCACTAAGAAGGCAATGCATAAGTCTTTTCTAGTCTTCTAGTGGCCTTTTATTTATTATATTCGACCATCATCAGCATCTATGCTGATCTATAAAAAGGAGGCAAGAATTATCCAGCATGAAAGTGAAAAACTTCCACAAATCTTAACATATGTGTAGATACGTACATTCCAGAATCATAGAATATAAATGATAACTTTGTAAGAATGTAACCTTGCTGTTGGAGAAGACTCCTGAGAATACCATGGACAGCCAAGAAAACAAACAAATGAATCATCAAACAAATCAACCCTGAGTTCTCACTTGAGGCACAAATGACCAGGCTCAAATTATCATATTTCAAATACATTATATGAGGATCTAGCTGGAGAAGGCTCTGATGCTGGGAAAGGTGGGGAGAAAGAGAAGGGGACTACCAGCGGCAAGGTGGATAGACTCAGTTACAGTAGCAATGAGTGCACTGTTGGAAATCCTGAAGGACCAGGTTAGGGACATTTATTTGAAATTATTCATTCTATTTTATACCACATCACTATTTTTGGTCCTATGCTAAAGAGTTGGTACCATCTGTCTTCACCTGAACTCTGTTCTTAGTTTAGATTTTTTTGGATTGCTTCCTAATATATCTAGAAGTATACATCTTATCCTATCTCTGTTGATGACAACTTCAATACCACTCTTTCTATTTCATATCTTCCTCCTGCATGAAAGTGCCATGTACTGTGTATTGATTCTAAATCATTCTGAGATTTTCTTAGTCACCCTTGAGAACAAACTACAAGATATTAAATGTGGATCCAGAATAAAAATTGGCAATCTCCAACTCACCCTCTAGCTCCTTCTCACTGCAGATTTACTGAATGTCACCAATGGCACCATATTCCTTGCTTGGTACCACAGCACTCCTATGCCATCAAAGGGGTGGAGGCAGACAAAAGCAATGGCTCCTGACTTACAGTAGCCTCCTTCAATTCTTTAAGGTCTGGGGTTAGGTTGGTTATTAATTATTTATTTATTTTATTTGACTTAGACACTGCCCAACTCCAGTTGACTCGAGATGGCTCACACAATAAAAACAAAATAACAAGTATGTAATCATAATCGAACATACAACGGTAAATAAGATGGTGAATCTGGTCAGCAATAACAAACATCTCCCTCTCAACAAGAAGCTCTGCCACTGTTAGCCCTTTGAAGTAGTCCAGACAAGAAGCACCCAGGAGTACTCCTTCTATCTTTATTGTAAGATTACATTAACAGAATCTTGCAAGGCTGAAAGTATTTCTCATTTTCTTTCCTTTTACTCTCAGGAAAACTAGGGAGGGCCCTTCTGAATCCCTTCCAATGCCCTCCCTACTTCTGTGTACTGATATATATTTTCCACACCGGTTGTCCGTCTGTGGCTCTCCCTCCTGTCTTCCAAGGTCATTCCCACATACCATTACAACCACCCTAGCCCAGAACCTGGAAGAACAGCCAAGTCTTTAAGGCCCAAATGCTGTTCGATTTTAAAGAATTGGGGTGCACCAGGGGCTTGACAACCCTTCTAATAATTGAAGTTGGCTATCTCTAGTCATAGCTACCACTGCTTAGCAGTTGAAAGTCACCTTATACACAGTGACAGATAACAGATAAAGCCGCCCAGAGTCCCCCATTGTGGGGAGATGGGTGGGGACAAGTCCACTAAATAAATAAATAAATAAACTTAATTAATACTTTGGATTTTCCTAATCCAAAATGAGCCTGCCAATTCTGCAAAGATAACCAGAGAGGACATGATGCTATTGAAATCTGGAGCAGAAAACAGGCTTTTCCTGTGGCAGTCCCCATGTTGTGGAATACTCTGTTCCCAGAGGTATGCTTGACCCACTCACTCTCTGGCATTTAAGAACAAGTGGTGCTTATGGTGTATGTAAAGAAGGTGAACATGTGTCAGGAACTTCTCATTATTGATACTTACATTCAAATATTTTATCCCTTTGAAGTCCATGCTGTTCTGTCCAGGAATACAAGGACATCATATGAGTGGGTGAAGCCCATACATTTTAACTGTTTTGTTTTGAGGGAAGGCTTGTTGCTTTTTTGGGGGGAAGGGGTGTTGCTTGCTTTTTAAAAAGAGATGATGATAATGATTCACATATCTTCATAACAAAAAATGACAACTCTCAGTGATTTATAAATAGCATCAGCACCATAAAATCCATACAAAACATTCCA
This sequence comes from Liasis olivaceus, assembly GCA_030867105.1. NCBI lineage: Eukaryota > Metazoa > Chordata > Lepidosauria > Squamata > Pythonidae > Liasis > Liasis olivaceus. Next base: position 83,453,652 of record CM061349.1, read on the forward strand.
AATAGCAATATAAAACAACCTATAGAAAATTATCAGTGCATAATCCAAATAGCCCTATAGAAAAATTCTATTTTCTTAATGTTACAGGAAGTCAGGCTGAAATGCTAGGGGAAGGCTGTTCCACAAGGCTATTTTGCTATAGAGAAACATCTCCAAGACCTCATTATCTTCATGATGTGAATGAGGAATGCTGAGATCTCTACTTGGATTAAGCATACAGAATAAGTTGATTCCAAGCAAAAAAGATGGTCCTGAAAGTACATAGGACCTTTAAAGAACAGCTTACATGAGACCCAAGCCATGTAGAACTTTATAATTCAAAATCAGCCATTTTTAATTGAACATGGAAACCTGTCAAAAGGCAATGAAGTGCCGACAACACAAGATGTTATATGACTGTTGTAGCTCTCACCTGCCAGCATGCAGGTGCTGCATGTTGCATTACTTGCACTTTCTGAGCAGTCTTCACAGGCAATTCCATATCAAGTACATTTTAGTAGCCTAATATTGTGGTGATAAGGGCATGAGTTGCCTCCCACTCTAGATAGGCCCCCAAATGAAGCATCAGCCAAAGCTGGATGAAGACTCCTTGGCTACATTCTTCACCCACAAATACAGCAGTAGCTTTAAGGCCAGATGAACTCCCAAGTTCAAGACTTCTCCTTTGAAGGAAGTGCCACCCCATCCACAGTCAAAACCAGGGCAGATACCAATAATTTTTGGACAAAAAACAACTCCTTTTTGGTAGCATTCAGCTTCAACCTATTTTGTCCCATCTAAACCTCATATGATCATCATCATCACCACCACCACCACCACCACCACCACCATCACCATCATCCTATTGACTTTTGTAAGACTTAGGCAAAAATCGTATCCTACTTAGCTGGGAGTAAGCTCCATTAAACCTTGTTGGATTTACTTCTGAATGGATTCTGCTATAGAACTGCAGTGCTATATCAGTTTTATTGGAATTAGCCCCAGTGAATTAAATTAAAAAGGGCAACTACTGTGGCACATCATATAAACCAGTCTTGTGTTTTGAGCACCACATCTACATTTAGCTGAATCTTTTAATTTGTTTCTGAAAAGACACATAAATGTTCAATATGCCAATAATAATATTTTGGTTAAATTAGTCAGAATGTTAAATCTATAGAAATCAAGCATGTCAAAAGGGTTTTCCATTTGAATGGATGTATTGGACATTCCATGCTTCCTGGTTGTTAGACATGCAGCTGTAAAAGCCATGATTTCTGGCACCTTTTATCTAGCAATAGGAGCAATAGGAGCAATAGAGTAGAGTTAAGAAATAAGGAATTTTCTCTGTTCCTCTCTTTCGGTCAGGTCTGTTTTAACCTGTTGATTGAAAAGCTGATAGTCTTAAGCTCTCTCTTTGATCCTGAAGAACAGAGGGAAGAATAAAGTACTTCTTCTTCTGTTCCCTCCCCATTGGAACAGGACACTTAAATATGTGGATTTTCTACTCAACTTTATTTGTCCTTGCTAGACAAACATCTGTCACTAGAAGCTGCTAGTGACTTGGGTCTACTCACGGAGAAGAGAAAGGCAAACCATTTTCATGACACTTTGGAGAAACCTACAGTTTTCCTGAGTTTTCAATTCAAGAGAATCTTTACCTTTACTACTCAGTCACTTGTATTCTATTAAATAAAAACCTCAGCAAATGAACTGAAAGTTTCTAGCTAGGGTTACCTCAACAATATCCCTACACTATATTCTTGGATAACTAACTTAGTATAATTTAGCAACTGTTTAAAGATGGTGATTATAGACTTACTCTTTTTTCTATTCTGTTAAATCTGGATCAAATACTTAAAATATTTGTTTAGTTTATACCATATGTTTAAATATGCCCCCCTTCCCCAAAAAAACCAAATGTACAGGCTATGAATTTTATATTCTTCATATGTTTCAATTGGATTAGGACTGTAAGAAATTTTTCCCCTGATTTTTCATGGTTAGGTTTGGAATGACAGGATGTTGTTATATATTTGTTTCCAGTGTGTCCATTGTGTTACATAATTCAACAGTGATGCTACCAGAGAACACAACAGTAGATCATTATTTGTGAAACTCAAGCTTGTTTGGGAAATGATCACTTCTTAGTGACTCCACAGAAGTGTGTGAATTTTATAACCACATAAACGTTAAGTCTAAATTTTTGCAGAGATGTTGCTTATTGAGTGAAAAAGAAGCACGGAAAAGAAGCAAAGGGAATAAAACAACATAGAGAGCACTGACACTCTCGGTGAAGGAGACACTGCTAGCCCTAAGTTATATGAAGAAAAAACTCTTCATTTTTTACAATCGTAATTATGTAGTTACATCTTAAAGCTGAGCCCAGATTGAATAATGATGCTAGAAGCCCTGGAAATTAGAAATTTTGATTTTTATCTTCCTTTTTAGAAGCTGGGGAAAACGATTTTGTTGTACAGAGTAAACATGTTGTTTTACAAAAGAGACTCATGAATACATCCATGTATTTTACAGGCAAATACCTTAGTGCTTTGTTTCTATCTATATCTATGATTTCATTCTCATAGCTTTTATTTTATTTCTAGATCTATGCCTTATGCTTCACTGACATTATGACTGTATTACTATTGTTGTGTCTGTTTGTCCCATTAACCTATTCCTATGCCAGTGCTCTTAGTTGTGAAGCTATACTTCTAATACTCAGTTTACCTTCAGTTGCAGTATCTATCTTCTGTTTGTTCATTTCTATACCATTATATCTTTATATTTTCTCTATTACTGTATTCCTATATTCTGGGTGCTGGGTCTATCTTCCTTTCCAATGGAGCCCAGTCTGTCTTTGATCTCTTTGACTTTATTTCTTCAGCTTTTTCTTTCCTTCCTCGCTGTCAAACCTCTGCTTGTCCTCCCAAGGCCTATAGGTGCAGTGACCGTATAGCCTTTATTATAAAGGACAGTCCTTTATTTCAGGAAGCTGTCTTTTACATTTATTTACTTTTCGAAAACTCACTTTTGTCCTTTATTTTGGTCATTTAACTTTTACCAAACAAACAGGATCACTTAATGCACAGTCTAACTGCAGAAATCCTTTTTAACACTTGTTTCTTGTAACTTCATAGCTTTTTACGCTTTTTAGATATTTTTATTAGAATATGTGTTTTTGTAAAGTTTTTCTTGGTTTTGCTCTTGAATTTTCCTTTGTAAAGCAAAGTTATAAACACAAACAACTGATTTTTGTTAATAAATGTAAAAGGCACTGACAGCAGTTGCAAGCAAGATGACTATTCTGATTGTCCCCCAGTGCTCAAAACCTGCCGGGGACCACTGTCTTTCAGTCTCCTCATGAGGAGCAACTGTTCAGAGTGCATGTGGGTGATATCCCATTCTGTCCTTGTCCACAGAGGTTCTGAAGAGCTTTCATTTTTCCCAAGAAAATATAGTCACCATACCTACAGGTAAAACTTTTGTCCCTCTAGGGCTTCTTTACTTTTTCCTTGAAATGATGGCTCCAGCTGGAGAAGCAGGGGAAAGAGAAAACTTCTCGCTTCTGCACTGGAAAACCTTTACCTCTGTTCCCAACCTAAGGCTGGGGGCCAGGTGTGTGTGTGTGGTGTGTGTGTGTTGGTGTGTGTAGAACACACTCTCACAACCCAGTTTCCCAGCTGCTACCATTTCTGTTGCCTTTCAGCTTAGTCAATTTTGGTGTTGCTGCTGAACTTTTGTCTTCAGGCCACCACCTTTGACTTCAGGCTCCTGATCTGAATTCTGCCACAGCAAAGAAAACCTTTACCCATCAACTGTTTTGCTTCCTTTTTTCCTGGGTTCTGTGCCCAGCCTGACTGTCATCAAGTTATTTGTGACATATAGCTCCAATGTACTCACATTCTCTCCCCCACCTCACTGTTTGAAATCATTGATATTTTATGAGCAGCTGTGCTATCCTAACACTGGGGAAGGATTCACAAAGATGGGGAAAGAGGGAGCATTTCTGCCTAGCAGTTTTTTCTTTTACATATCTCCTTATTTTGGTGTGTGTGTGTGTGGGGGGGGGGACTTCTTAAAGTATTTCCTCACTTCTTTTTTCCTGTTGTCCCTGCTCTCTCTGTGTCTTTCCTACAAAAGGATAAAAAAGTCAGCCACCAGGTTTTACTGTCCTGCTCGGTAACATATGTTAAATCAATACTGTTGTAATGCCAGATATTATCTTGTTAAACACGAGTTACTGTAGTGTCTTTCATCTGTTGCAGAATGTGAGTGATTGATGGTTTGTCATAACAGAAAACTCTTGGCCATATAGGTACGTTCAAAAAGCTTCTATTGCCCATTTCAAGGCATGTAGTTTATTTACAATAGTGCTGTATTTCTGTTCTCTGGATAAGAGTATTTTTGACTGATAGATAGATCACAGAGAAGATCCACTTCTTTATAGTTCTGAATTAACAGATCTCCCAATCCTATTTTAGAAGTGTCAGTTTGGAGGAAAAAAGCATAAGTGAAATCAGGTCCTTTTAACACAGGCTTGGCACAACGTGTTTTTTGTTTTTTGTTTTTGTTTTTTGCAGCAGGGGCGGGATTGTTGTCAAATGCTTTCTAGCATTCTTTGGTCCATTTATTACTATTAGCTCAGTTTTCTCCATTAGATCCCTTAGAGCTTGGACTCCATTGGAAAAATGTGGGTAAACTGTAGTAATATCCTCCCAATCCAAAGAAATATGAGACTTCTTATTTTGCTTTGTTTGTTTTGTTTTAGAGACCTCTACTTGCTTCAAAGTAATAATCTTCCTTTTTTCAGGTTTTATCTCCTCCTTGCCTAGAAAGGGTCCTAGGCATCAGCTTTCCTGTTTACCTAAGGTCCACTTGTCCAGATTGATTGTTAAACTGGCTTTTTACATGCTGTTAATCACGACTCCCAAGTGCTGCAGATGTTAAACTGAAATTGCCTCTGTGGGATAGCAGAAACTGTTTTTTCCCCTACATTAGCTTCGATCAAAATTTGCCAGTATCCTTTTGAAAGTCCAAGGAAGACAAATATTTAGCCCCATCTAAGCCATCCAGAAGATATCCATTTGGGACACTAGATACCCATTACATTTTGTCACTCTGTTGACTTGTCAAAAGTTTTGGTTTGGGGATTGGACCTAACATAACTGGGGAATACCAGTCATTTATGGATGGATCTGTTATGTTCGTTTGAAGCATCTTACTGATTTTCTTTTTTAACACATCTTTTAAGTGCTCAGGATATCATAAATTTGTTGTTCTTAACTTCTTTAGTATCTAGATGATGTTCTACCACATTTGTTAAACCTGGTTGAGTGGTGAATATTTCTTGAAATGTATTAAAAATCCATGTTATTTTACCTTGTTTATGTTGAAGGTTCATGTGGACCTTTCACTGTGGAGTCTGAAGTATCACATCCCAGGCTGTTCTGGTCTCTCTTCTCCAGAACTATTAATGCTGCCCCCCCCCCCCCCCCCCCCGCAAACACATTCAGTAATATCATGCCATTTTCACAATAGGTTGACATAATATATTCTTCTTTTCTTTCATTTCATACTGATTTGATAATTCACAGATCCAGTTCTTTCCTGAACTACATAGGGACCTTGTCCCTTGGCTTTTAATTTAGTTTCTATGCTAGGCAGCAAGAATAATGCCTGTTCTTGCTCTTCAAATTGTTTTAGTTTTAATCCTTTATTATATTGCCTTTTCTGTTCCTCCTTCACTATTGAAAGATATTTTTGTCCAGTTTATCCTAATGTCTTTAATATATTTTGCTGAGTGAGTATAATTAAATTGTTATGGCATTCCAATTTCTCATTCCATCGGTCTCTAATTATATCTAATAGCCTTGAGTTTCCTCCCTTATAGTAACTGGAATGGGATACTGTAGATCTCATTGATTCCTATGGAACCTCTTGATATGTACATAATAATAAAAAAAACCCTAACCAATACTTCTGATTCTGCAGTCTTAACCAGTGTATTTACAAAGCATAACCTTAGGGGTCTGTTTCATATCTTGTTTAGGCCATCAGTTTATTATTTATTTATTTAAATATTTATATGACCACCCAGCTCAGACCATGTGACTTTGAACAGCAAACAAAAAGAAAAAAAGAAAAAAATGAAACCATAATCTACTAATGCAAATAGAATATTTCATTAACTCACTAAAACAATAAAATGGTGTTCAGAACTGAAATGTTCTATAGCTCATCAACTGGAGACTTGGCTCATCCTGAGCTTAAGGCCCAAGGAAAGAGCCAGGTCTTAACTATCTTCCTAAAGGCATGCAAGGTTGGAGCCAACTGTATGTTGGGTGGAAGTTCATTCCAAAGGGCAGTGGCTGCCATGGAGAAGGCATGCCTCCTGGGTCCCATAAGATGACATTGTTTCAGTAAAGGGCTTTTGAGTGTGCCCTCTCCATCAGAGCATGTGGAATGGACAGTTATGGGATAACCCAGTTCTATGCCATGTAGGGATTTATAGGTGATAACTAGCATCTTGAATTCCACCTGGAGGCTGTTTGGGTGCCAGCACAGCTCATGGAGTGGAAGTATTGCATGGGCATAAAGAGGGATGCCCATAACTACTTGTGTCTGGGTCAACTGAAGCTTCTGATGGTTTTCAAGGGCAGCCCCATGTACAGCATACTACAATATCCCAATTGTGAGGTGACTAAAGCATGACTGACCCTGACAGTTTGTGGATAATGTGGGTTCATATGAATGAGTTTAATCCTCAAGTTAGCATAGAGATATTTGAATAAGGTTGGCTGAAAGTTGCTCCCTTGATCTATAAAGACCTGCCAAGGTGTGTCTAGCTGGCTGAATTTTTTAAATTAGTTCTTCAGTTATTTTTTTGGCACTCATACAGCTTCCAGATAATGGGTCATGTAATCATAGGCACCCAATATATATTTGTTGATTTGCTGGACCAGAGGAGAGGACCTAATATAATCATTGCTATTTTCCTAATCACAGGTATTTTCTCCATCAGGACACTATCCTACTCTCCTTTTGGTTTAACTGATTGACAGACAGACAGGATTTACAGTTTCAGGTTACCAGTATTCAGTACATAGCACAAACTCTACCAGGTGTCCAGACTAAAGATTCTCATGTGCTATTTTTAACATAGCCTTCTAGTATTCCTGGGGAATCACTGTTTATTACATCTGGCCCTTTGAATAAGGGTGTCTCTTAATTCAGAATAGTAATCCCATTTTTTTTCCTGAAATCTGTGACCCTTCTGTATTTTCTTTTCCCTCCTGAGCTTCCACCCAACATAATTTTAAGGTGGGATCCTTTTGTTTGATAGGCCTCATACTGACCTCCTGTTTGAGAATGATTTTCTCTCTGGGTTCACCTCAGGATTTTTCTGTGTTCTACAAGGCTGTCCCCTTTCTAGGGCAACTCATGAAGCAACATACGTATATACAATCCACCCAAAACTTCTTATTCCACATAATTATATTCATATTTTCCTATTTTATGAGTTTTTGCCATAGATTATTAAAATATATCCATGACAGAAACTTCATAAGCAATGCTCTACTAACTGAAATGGGAACTTGATAGTAGCTTCTAATCATGATTAATAGTTGAAGGCAAATATACGCAACCTTTTCAATTCATACATTTACATTATAAATAAGAAGAAAAGCAGTCTGCCAGGATTAAATACATACATGCTCAAAATATTCCCACATTGCGCATGCACACTCCAAGAATCATGTATATTACATTAAACCCCTCACAGCAATTGTGAAATTATTCTTTTATTTCAGATGTTTGTGTTGATCTTTTCGAAAATCTTCAGTAGTACATTTCAATTTTATAAAATAAGTATCCATCACAAAATCAAACTGGGGGAAAATAATATGGTTAAATATTTAACATTCATGCAAAATAAATACATAAAACATACCCAGTGAAATTCAGCCCACTCTGCAAATTTACATTCATGTAGGTACCCATTCTTTAAGGTGGCAGTACAACTTAGTTTTTACTAATTAGGAATCAGCCCTTCAAATCATTCTATTCTGTCATTTGCTGGCTAAGGGTTTGGTCAACTCCTTCAGTAGTCACTGTCATCATCATCATCATCTAGTAAAAGGCTATTGTAATATGCAGAAAATGTAAATAAAAGGACAAATTTAATGATTAAGACTCTTGATTAGAACTTGTAGATTCAGCAGACAGTGCCATGCAAATAACATGAGGAAGATTCTCTTGAAAATTCAATTATTACTGCTATGGAAGATTTATCTCAATGCTATTTCAAAATAAAAGACAAAAATCTCTCCCTTACATATTTCTATCATAAATGGTGTACCAAATAATGAACAATATCTTCCACACAATTACATATATGTGTTCTTCCAAAGAGATGCTAAAATACCACTCTGTGGCAAAGGCAGAGGACATCATTTGAAACCTGAGTTTAGTAAAAACTCCATGAATTTCTGGGTAAGATAGGAACTGAAAATAGGCTGCTTTACAAAGGTTCACCTTTATCAGGGGGGGAAAAAAAATCAAGAAATGAGAACCACAAATCATACTCCTATCATCACCTGCATGATGATCATAAATCCAGTTCCACAGGGCAAGGTGGAAATTATCTGCCAGAAAAGCTTCCATGCTAAGGTATTTCAGAGCAGAACCTGACAACACCATGCTCACCCTTCATCTCTCAATTGCTCCACCCAATACAATTTGGGCAGCAAATGTCTTCAGTTCAGTTCAACCTGCACCAGAATTTTATCTAGCACAGATCTATGCAAGATTTGATAGATGACAGCCCCAGTTCTGCCTTTAAGAAAGCTGCAGTGTGCTCTGGGGAAAACCAATGCCACAGTCAGAGATTTATTCTGCAGAGTTTCTAAAGTATTATCAGCAATATTACTCGAAATTTCTATCCTGCATTTTTGAGTGATTTAGTTGGGGAAAAAGTCTTTAATAATAGGATCAATTAATTGGCCATCCTTATGATTTTTTAAAAAAGCTTTTGTATCAATGTAATCATTCTACTAGTTCATAACTGAGTGGCAGAAAAATTAGTTTCTCAGGAAACAAAACTAAACTCAAGATAACTAAAAGACCACCCTCTTTCCCAAAAATAGTAATCTAGTGACCACTCAAATTTTCATGACCTTTTCTCAAATGCCATTATTTTGGAGTAATTAACAGGCAAGTTTTATTTTCTATGTAAATTATTAAACCCTGTTTATACAGTATTCTCAGGAGTCCTATCCTATTTTGAAATATCAAGATCAGGTCATTTTTATACAGGAAAGTCACAATCTTGTGATGACTGAATGTAAGTGGAAAAAACAAGAGAGATATTAACTGGTCAGCTACAATCATTTTAAAATTCTCTACGGACACAGTTTTTTCTTTTTCCTCTTCCCCTAAGAGAATTATGCAAACTAAAATTTACTCACTGAGTATTACTTGGCACAATTGTATAATGAGCTGTAACAATCTTCTGTTGATATCACAGTCACCTTAGACTTAAACTGATCCCTATTAATTCAAATGAAAATTAGAGATCTAGAAAGGCCATTAAGACCTGAGACTTTGATACTTATGAATCAAGAAATCCAGTCAACCTCCCCCTCCCCCCCCACAAATGTGGTAAATTGTATTTATCCTTCCTAAAGACCACTTGCTTCTCATATATGATGGAATGAAAAAAAAAATCAGGTTTGCAGTTTACTCAAGAAATATTGTTTTTCTAATTTAGAAGCTACATCTAAGAAACAAGAAGAAAGATGCTGGAACAGTTTCTATTTGTGGAACTGGAACCTACGAAACTTTACAAAAATGTGAGGGGAGATTATATCTTCCCAAACACTTTCCCCATGGAGAGAGAGAAGAATCAAAATTTTGAGTTCCATGGTAGCATTAGGAAGTTACTTTATTAACTTAGTTGGAAAGTAGTTTCCTTTAGTTGAGAATCTAAACGATTTTCAGAAAATATTCAGTCCAAATGAGTAATCCATTTCCCAAAGTTAATAAAAGTGAACTGGAACATTTGTCTTTCAAACTCATCTGTATTTATCTGATTCCAACAGTTGTGTTCATTACTTTCTATGAGTGCTGAATCCAACATCCAATTATTTTGTTAAAAGGTTATATTCCTTTATAATGATATATAGTTATATATAGTTATATTCCTAGAAGCACTGGACCTGGGAAAGAAAAAACCTTGCTGTACAACAAAGCCAATAATATCTACTAAACCAGCTACGTGAAGAATTTGGAAAGCTGTTAGAGGAAATAGTAAGTGTCACAAAAGTTTTAAAGCCCCAATTATTTTCTGGTAAATTTACTCATATTCTATGAGCCCTCGAGAGCCTAATGATACAGTTCCTGAAAGTTAATATTTGTAGATAGAGAACTTATGTAAGATGCAATTTGAAGATACCACTTCTGGCAATTGACCTTGAATTCCTGGATGTATGGCCAGTTTACGTTGGTTGTTCTTCATTCTAAATTATAATGACAGAGGGAAATGATCACTTGCTCTCCTTGTATTCAAAGATTGTGATGGTATGAAGAAACCAAGGACAAGCAAGCCAACATATAATATATTGTACTAGCCCTTTTCTCTATCCACTAAGTAAAATAGCCTGCAGATTGTTCTAAGAAACTCCCATTAAAGTAACTCAGTCAACTTAAATCAGAGTCAACCTAAATAAAAGGGCATCGATCACTGCCCTATCTTGCTCATAACATTATCACAGGAGATGTTGGAGTTGTTAATGGAATGTTCCAGGTCAAGGCTAAGTTACTTTAAGATGCTAGAATGAACTTGTCTTATTCTAACTTTTGAGATCACCAGGCACAATAGGTAGAACAGCAAAGATAGGAACAGAGTTTTTGCCCTGTTTTGAAGAGTGCCCTATGAGGTCTGTACAAGGTTCAATATTTTACTTGATTTCTAGAGGTCTTGCTTAGGTTACTTGTGATAGGCTGCCTCAGAAACTTTATAAGCTATGGATTTATTCCCAGAAATGAATTTAAAAATATGTTGCTATCACTAAAAAGTGTTATTTGAGCAACAATTTTCTCAACTATCCTGAGAAGGAAACTAAAGGTATTATTTGGGAATGTCGGGCAGAGAATGATATTCTTCAAATTACTAGCACAATTTGATTGAGTAGATTTGGGTGAGGAAGGTTGGTATTTGAATTTAAGCAATTCTCAATCACACAGTTGTTGTTGATTATTAAGAAATGGAGTATAATTACTGTTGTCATGTTCCTGGATAATTAGACTAATATTTAGTAAGCCAAATATGAAAGTTATTGTAGACTTGTGGGTTTCTGCTTTCAATTAATTCCTGAATAACCACAATGTTAAAAGTAAGAAAAAAATATTTATTTATCTATTTATACATCACATTTACATAGCTGCCCATCTCATAAAGTGACTCTGGGCAGCGTACAACAGTTAAAATAAAATAACAAGTAATTAAAAACAGGAACAACCCCTTCCCTCAAAGAATTAACCACTTTTAGAGCCCACTCACATGACACCCCCTGGGCTGCTTTCACGAGCCAGGAGGGGCATGTATCTAGGGAGCTCACAGTTCAAATGACCCTGTCCATTTCATCAGGTCCAACAGATTCAAACTGTTCCCAGATAACTGGGCAAGACTCCACCCCAGGCATCTCCTTTGGACCCACAGCAAAACCAGCATCCAATTGCAAATGAATCCAAACAATTTTATCCAACAGATGCTGAGCAAATTCCTCTGCATGTCCCTGCAAAAGGTGCTCTGGGCCCCTTTACCCAAGATGGCCCTTGTCACCTGAAACAGGGCTACAGGGCAGCAATCTGCGGATGCAATAGGGGTGGAGAAGTATTGTCGCTTCGCCACCTTACCACCCCCAGGTTGGCCTTAATAGTGACTCTAACCCATGTCCGGTCGAGCTTGTCTTTGGTTGAGTGCCAGCGATACTCTAGACATCTCTTCTCTCGTTTCATCTCCCTCAACTCTTCCATAAACCATAGGGAATGACAGAATCCACAAGAGGGGAGGGGTCGCATGGGTGTGATCTGATCCAAGGCCTCATCCACCCTCTTATTCCTAGTAGCAACCAAGGCTTCAGATGGACCATGCAGCAGACCAGCAGAAGGAATCCCCAGCTCCCTCTGAAACCCATCAGGGTCCATCAGTTGCTGAGGGCAGATCAATCTAATGGGTCCAGCCTCCCTGCAGTGGATATGGCACTAGAGAATCCCATGGAAATCAGGGTGTGATCTGACCATGACAAAGGAGACACCAAAAGCTCCCCCAATTTCAGATCACATAGCTACTGCTCTGACAGGACCACCAAATCCAGAGTGTGACCACTATCCCTCGTCAGGCTCTAGATGACCTGGGACAGGCCCATGGACATCATGGTAGCCATGAACTCCCAAGCTATCTCAGACCCCACCCCAAGAGAAGGCAAATTGAAGTCTCCCAGAACCATAAGTCTGGGGAACTCCACTGCCAATACTGAGATGGAGTCAAGGAGCTCAGGCAGGGAAGTTGCTATGCAGCAGGGAGGCTGGTACAACAGCAACAATTGCAACTGATCCCTAGAGCCCAACCTAAGGAATAGAGTCTCACACCTGGAGACCTGTGGGGCAGTGCCTCTGAAAGCCATAAGGGATTCCTGGATGACAATTGCCACATCCCAATCCCTGCCCTGGAGTCTCAACTGATGCTATACCCAAAACCCCACTGGGCATAACCCCCTCCCCCTTCTGGACCCAGCCAGGTTTTGGTAATGCATACCAGGTCAGCCCTCTCCTCAATGATTAAATCATGAATGAGGGAAGCCTTATTGTAGATTGACCTGCAGCAGCCTGAGGCCAGGGCCACTGAAGGTCTGCTGACTGGATTCCAGGGCTGAGATCAAGGAGCTGGAAAAGTTATCCTCCGTATGTGTTTAACATGTCTGGTGAATAGATAAATAGAGGGTACTTTCAGGTGCCCAGGTCTTCTAATTTCTTATTTGAAACAGTAGAATGTGTCCTGACTATGGAAGTTATCAGGGTAATACCAGCAACTATGTTGTGAGTATGTAGCACTGGAAGAGAACTGATAACCAGGCAGAATATGCTGTTCCTCAACAATAGTATGCATAGATGGGTCAGACAATTGGTATTCAGCTGCTGGGAACAACCTGAGATCCAGTGGAATCCAGCCACTTCAGCAGTATTCCTTGCTTGCAAATGGAAGTTCCTTGTTTGCAAAACACAACAAAACCAAACAAAAAAAACGAATCAAGAGCAAAACCCAAACTTGCTTCTAGAGGAGAAAGCCCTGATCTGGTGGAATCAAATGCACCTAGGCTGAACCATGGTGGGGAGTATCAATTAATTACCCAGGCATATTTGAGTTCCTTCTGGAGGCGCCTGCAGATAAACAGTTGTCTACGTCAGTGTTTATATAGTACAGCTATAGCACTGAGAACAGCTTCCACGTAGCTGGAACCTTCATGGAACCTAATGTCTTTATACAGCCTTTCCATTTTGTAAGACAACGCCAGTGGCATACTTTGCACAGTGGGGGCTGCATTTATTCACACAGATATCTCAACTACTTTCCCACTGATCAGAGTGACATATGTTGCCACCTGTTTTAAAAGCTTGTTAGAATGTAATAATAGAATTATGAGCCATTCTCCTGATTCTTGAAAAAGTGAATCTTAGTGAAGATTGCACCAACTACAGATTAATTCAGATACTTCTTTCAAAATATTAAGAAGTCAGATGGCCACAAAATTCCTACTGATCACATTCCAGAATTTGGGGAACATCCTAAAGGAATGACATATATTTACAGTATATGTAATTATAAATCAAAACCAATAAAAATGTTATATGATGTAGGTGTTGAGAAATATGATCCAGATGATGATGATGATGATGATGATGATGATGATGATGATGATGATGATAAACAAACGGATTTTAAAAAATATCTGGCTGATGTACAGTCCTGGGAACAAAGTCCACTGAAGGCATTGGGACGTGCTTTTTATAAATATGCATAGGATTGTGCTATTAGTCTTGGAAGACAAGCTCTATACCACACATGAGTAAACCTACTGAGATTTGCAGATGCAGCATACAAAACAGCTGGTAAGGTTGTAAATGTAAGTAGTGATATTTATGACACACTTTCAAATGGCCATTTTCAGAAATAGAATTGCTTTTGCAATAAATGTATAAATTGTTTCCACATTGCTCATTGCCACAGTTAATAATCTTACAGCTTGTGCATAACCTCTTGGCAAATTTATCTATTCCTTTGAGTTGCTTGCTTTCTGTTTCAGAATGTCTGGGATGAAATGCATGTTACTTTGTAATAAAAAGAAATACTCATCTTTTAATTCATGCAGAACTTTGTCTCTATGAAATATAATCCTTGACATAATTTAAATGATGTCTGAATGTGTTTGCCTATGTTCATATTTTAAATTCTGCCTTGTGAGCATTAAATTTAAGCTCTCCTGGTATTTGAAACCCAAAATCTATGCTTCAGACTTAAATACCTTCCAGTAAATATAATGTTTCGTACAATGCAGAGTACACGATGTAGTGGCTAAAGGATGCAGGCTAGAAACTGGGAGACCATGAGTTCTAGTCCTGCCTTAGGCACAACACCATCTGGATGACCTTGGGCCAGTCATTCTCTGTCAGCCCTAGGAAGGAGGCAATGGCAAACCACTTCCTAAGAAATCCGCATGGACTTCTCTAAGCAGTCAAGACAGATCCAAAGGCTTTTTTTTTTTTTAAGTTATAATGTAATATAGATTATATATTGTAGAAATATAAAATATATCTATAAGGGCAACCTGTATTATTATATGTACTCTAGCTACGGCAAGAGCTGAATTTCTAAGCAGTGGTCTTGGAAAAAATGAGTAAGAAGTTTGAAATAATTTAAAGCAAAGCCAAAATAAACATATGAAGAGAAGAGGAACAGATAAGAAACAAGAGACTACAAAGCAGCGCTCTGGAATGACAGAAGCCATGTAAATGCTACTAAGGCAAGCAACAGGTTCCTGAACCAGCTTCTGAGAAGCAGAAGGAACCAGCCTGAAGCAAGAGACCTGCATGGATCCAAGATGATCTCCTTATGGCAAATCTGAGCTGATGGAATAGACAAGACAGCATGACTAATAGAGAAAGAAAAGCAAAGTACTGTCTCTATAGGCTGTGAGAAAACAATACACATTAAAAAGCAACAACATTGCAAGGTATCCATAACCATAATCCCTTGTGCTGAATAGTTAAAACAAAGCAAAACAAAACAAAAATGAGGATACAGCATGCAACCAGTAAGGACTGAACAGGATTTCTTTCCAAATGTAAACATGCATAAAAATGATAGACAACATCAAATGAACTATTTATCTCTGAAGAAGCTCCAGGAGTCTAATGGCTTCTAAGAGACTTCCCAGGAAGTTGAAAGGTTTTTCAGGCATGGGAAGAGAATAATTGCAGAATATTTTTCTGGATAATATTTTAAATATGCATATCTGCAGAAATATGCAAGAAAATGGTATATGTTAGAAACACACACACATGCTCACACTCACATAGAAAATTGCAAAAAAAACCCACAACAGTACATATACAAGGAGAAATGCACATGTGGCTAAAATGCATATTCCATTGAGAAAATGAGCATCTGTGCATAATTGAACATATTTATTTATTTCACATATGTCTATCCTGTTTCACATTACAGAAAACTTCAGGGCAGTTTGCAATGACCATAAAAGCATTCAGAATAACAACTGAGTAAAATGCATAGTTGAAAAGAGAATAAAAATAAAGTAAAGAAAGCCCATTAAAATACAGGCATTAAAAGGAGTCAATGGCTGGGAAGGCCAACTTAAAAAAGATTCCCTATAACATGATGTCATTGGACTTACATCTCTTCATGTGGAAGTCACTGTGCAGTATACAAATGTAGAGAAGATTCACTATCAGTGACAAAGAATTCAAGACCTCCCCTTAATATATTAGATTTACTCATTCCTACTCTACAAGAATGATTTATGCTAGAGTGGTTCTTCTACCTGATGTTCTGTCTATCTCTGAATTCAACTCTGAATCCTCAGTACCATTATATAATATCAACTATTTCCAATTGATTGATGGCTTAGTAGACATACTTACACAGTTCCATTATTTTTATTTTATTTGATCTCTGGCTGGTTCTATTCCCATTCACTGTTAAAGTATTGTCTTTAAGTTTGAGGGTAGACACAAACGACTACTATTTAACTTTCTTATCTCTTCTGACCAGTAATATACTAATGTACACACTGTCATATCAACAACTAAAGAATGCAGGAGGAAATCTCTACCAGATCCTAAAACAAGAGGAGAAAGACCTGATTTTACACACACACACACACACACACACACACACACACAGATGAATGAATGTTGAGTGGCATTTAAAATCCAATGTAGAAGGAAACACTTTAGCTTCTACATGCCAATGACGCTAAAGGCATAAGTGATTTACATTTACAGTTGTTGGTTGACTGAACTGAAGTTAGGTAAGTTGTCCTTAATACCATTAGTGAGGCAGAGGCATCCTGCATTAACAACTAGGGCCTTCTTTTTCCATGTAGTTGAGTATAAAATCTCAAATGCACAATGGATTTATATTGGAGAAAAATATAATTTGCAAAATAGCTTAGCATGCTGTATTAAGGGTATGTAAGTAGAATTTATTAATGGAAATTTTATGCAACAGGGTAGCAAGAAAAGGAAATGAAAGCATAATTTTTATGATTAGTTAGGTTCTAAGAATCAGAGTTTGAATTTAGAGTTCTGGGTTATTTTAATTATTCCCAAATGTTGTCTGAAATTAATTGGCCTGACATCTAAGGCATGTTAGGGCTCAGCTTTAAAAGTTTGATTGCTTTTCTGCAATAAGCCCAGCTAGTTTTCTACTTGATGAAAAATTTCCTATATTAAATTTAAATAGCTTTATTGTATATCTTCAGCTTTCTCCAGGCTGTTTCTGTGCTGATGTGTTGGACTATAGCTTTGCCCATCCCAGCTAGTTTGGCCAAGATGAGATTCTATGCATCAGGTTTGGTATGTAGCCATTTATAAGTGAAAATTAGTGCTAATATGATTTGATTCTATTGGTTGAGTGTCAAAGATAACTTTTCATTTATTGAAAGGCTGTCATATATTTAATGGATGTTTAGTGTTATTGTAGCATAGAAACTATAGTCTACAGCTTCCATGCTATAGTCACACTGCTTTTCATATATGGTTGTTTTGAAAGCAGTTTACCATATGGTGGGCAAAGGATGAAAGAGAAGCATATTGGCTGCTGAGTGAGAAAAACAAATCTAATTCTTCTGTCAACACTCTGACTCATATGATTCTCTGGAGCTTAGCCACAATGTAACAACATGACAGCACATGGCAGGATGTGGAAACAAGGTACCTGTGTATACCCACTTGCCAAAATTCTTATCCCATTGGATTTTTAAAAACGAAACATTATAATGACAACAGGTACAACAACCAGCCTTAGACTTGATAATGAAGATATTGAAGTAGTAGATAGCTTCTGCCTTCTAGGAGCTACCACTGACAGTAAAGGAACAAGCAGTCAAAAAATACACCACAGACTTGGTAGAGCAGCCATGAAAGTCTTGGAAAAGATATTCAGATGCTGTTATGTGTTTATTCCTACAAATATCAGAATAGTGCAAGCAGTGGTATTCCTTGTGACCCTCTAGGGGAGTGAAAGTTGGACTTTCAGCATAAAAAAGCATAAAAAAGAGTATTGATGCTTTTGAACTCTGGGGTTGGAGAAGACGCCTAAAATACCATGAAGAGCCAAGGAAACAAATGAATAGATCATCAACAAATCAACCCAAAGCTCTCACTCAGGCACAAAATAGGCTCAAATTATCCTACTTCAGACACATTATGTGAAGATGAACTCTCTGGAAAAGGCTCTGATGCTGAGAAAGGTGGAAGGAAAGAGAAGAAGGGGATGGCCAGAAGCTAGGTGGACAGACTCTGTTACACTGGCAGTAGGTGTACTGTTAGAAGACCTGAAAGACCATGTTAGGCACAGATTGTCATGGAAAAAAATCTACCTATGTGGTTGCAATCAATCAATCAATCAATCAATCAATCAATCAATCAAATATTCTAAATGGAAAGCTGGTGTACTGCCAACAATGTGTTCTACTGTTTTTATATATATATATATACCATGGCAAGACAAGTGTTCTAGTGTTGTTATATATATATATATACCATGGCAAGACAAGCCCCTGCACGGGATGTACCATCGACAGATAGCTGAGGTGGCTGATATTGGGAAATCCTATCAGTGGCTGGAAAGGGCCGGACTAAAAGACAGCACTGAGGCACTGATGATAGCAGCACAAGAACAGGCACTAAGCACCAGATCCATAGAAGCAGGGGTCTACCACACTAGACAGGACCCAAGGTGCAGATTGTGCAAAGAGGCCTCAGAGACAATCCAACACATAGTGGCAGGGTGTAAGATGCAGGCAGGAACAGCGTACACTGAAGGGCACAACCAAGTAGCTGGCATTGTGTACAGGAACATCTGCACAGTGTATGGGCTAGACCCCCCCAAGTCCAGATGGGAGATTCCACAGAAGGTCGTGGAGAATAACAGGGCTAAGATCCTGTGGGACTTCCAGATCCAGATGGACAGGCAGGTACTGGCTAATCAACCAGACATCCTGGTAGTAGACAAAGACCAGAAGACAGTGGTAATGATAGATGTAGCAGTGCCAAGTGACAGCAACATCAGGAAGAAGGAGCATGAGAAGCTGGAGAAGTACCAGGGCCTGAAGGAGGAAATTGAGAGGATGTGGAAAGTCAAGGCCAAAGTGGTCCCAGTGGTGTTAGGAGCACTTGGGGCCGTGACTCCTAAGCTGGGAGAGTGGCTCCAACAGATCCCAGGAACAACATCAGAGCTCTCTGTGCAGAAGAGTGCAGTGCTAGGAACAGCTAAGATACTGCGCAGAACCCTCAAACTCCCAGGCCTCTGGTAGAGGACCCAAGATTGAGGAAGACACATACCACCCATAAGGGTGAGAGGGAAATTTTATATATATGAATATATATAAGAATTCTCTGAGTTCCATCAGCATTCTAAGAAAATAAAATAATAATTAAAAAAAAGACGAGTAGCCGCACCCTAGCACTTTGTTTCGAAGGTGTCCCTTTCAAATTTTCCTCCCTAAAAACAGATCCATCAAAGTGGTACTAAGCACTGATGGAGTGTGCTAGATGAAATGGTGGAAAATAATCTCACTGGTTTTCATCTTAGGTAATAGGTATTTGTTTTGGGACTGAAGACACCCAGGGCAGCTATTTTGTGAACAAGCAGACTCACAGTCTTTAAAAATTCTACCTATATGTGAATGGAATGGAAAAATACAGTGAAACTAGAATAAAACTAAGTGAGGATACAGAAAAAAGTGTATTTTTAAAAAAGTATGTCCCTCGAAACTTTCTGACATAATGTACATGAATGTGTCATCCTGTTTCTGACAAAGATAAAAAACCTCAGTTTCTTTGGTTGCTTGGTAGCATAAGAAATTGTACTCTGTCCTAAACATTTTTTCAAACCCTTTCAATGGCAGACTCACTTTCAACTGAAGTCTTGCTCAGTTGTTTTCTTTTTTAAACTCAGCCACTTCTGAAGCTTTTCAGAGTTCTCAGAGCAAGCAGGAAATTCATTTATGTAACATTCTTAGGACTTAGAATAGGGATGAGCAGAACAAGGGAGGCAATACTTTACTAGTGAACTATTCAGAAAAACCTGGTGATTATCATTGGATTCCGATTCATGAGATCTGGAAAATAATGTGGGAACAGAGTGAAGAAATCCTGATTCAATCAGATACTTTTAAGGGTTTGTATTCAGTGCTCACCTGACCCTGATGGAATGACACCAACCCAGCAGAACAGATTTTTCCTTTCCCTCTCTAACCAGTTTGAAGGAAGAGCACAAGGGAAAGGAGAACAACCAGTCCCATTGCATAATGGGAAGTCCACTTGTTTGATGCTGGATCGATGTTTATGTTCTTAATTAAGAGTTTGTGCATTGCAGATTTAAAAACATGTCAGTAGCTCATGGGAAATCTATTGAGAAATTGAATAAGCCACAGACACTTGGTCAGTCAATCCCCTCATTAGATGGATTGTCAAGAACATATACCCAGGCATTTAACATTGCCATTTTGTAGAAAACAAATTTATCTGGCACAGCAATTGAAGCTTTTGATATGCAATATATGCATTTGTGCTAGACACTAGCACAAATGTGTCATCTATTAAAATAACTGACTATTTTAAAGAGTTCAAAACTAGTCAGGAAAAAAAGTGAAGCTAATTATGCCATACGTTTTAGTAGGGAAGAGATTACCTTTAAGTTAATTACGTTTTTATAAGAATGATCTGTTCTTTATTTTACTCTGAGATTACACACACACACACACAGTGCATTTGGAAAGTATTCAGACCCCCTTCACATTTTCAATTTTGTTATGTTGCAGTCTGATACTACAATTGTTCAAATTCATTTTTTTTCTCATTAATCTACACTCAGTACCCCATAATGACAAAGTGAAAACAGAATTTTAGAAATGTCTGTAAATTCATTAAAAAGTAAAAACTGAAATATCACATTGGCATAAGTATTCAGACCCTTTACTCAGTACTTTGTTGAAGCACCTTTGGCAGCAATTACAGCCTTGAGTCTTTTTTGGTATGATGTGACAAGCTTTGCACACCTGGACTGGGGGATTTTCTGTCATTCTTCTTTGCAAATCCTCTCAAGCTCAATCAGGTTGGATGGGGACCGTCAGTGGACAGCCATTTTCAGGTCTGAATACTTTCCGAATGCACTGTGTGTACGTATGTATGTGTGTATGTGTGTGTGTTTGTGTGTGTGTGTGTGTGTGTGTGTGTGTATGAAATGCACAGCCATTCTCTGTTATGTAGTTCTAGGAACTGATGGTTAAAAATCATGTTTAGTGTAATTAAGTCTTCAATCATCAGATCTCTTCCCCCAATTTTTGACAGCCTGACAGCTAAGAGATGAAGCTAAGCCCTTTTAGTTTTATCCATTGAAGATGGATTCCTTTTTTTCCTCTTAATTTATTACTGTGTTTAAAATAACACTCTCTCTAAAGTATATGTCACTTATATTTATAATATCACCAAGGCAAAATGTATGCACATTAACTGACATATTAAAAAAGGACATAGTTTTATGCCAGGAGTCAGGAAATTGAATTACATTCTAATTTTGCTTTAAAATTTAAAATACAACTACTATTGGTTGCTTTTAAAATCAGCTAATTGTAGACAAGCAGACAGAACTGCCATTTTATATACTGATTTCTATATTTACAAAATTGTGTTAAAGAAGTTCAAGAATGAGAAATAAATATTATAGAAATTGTATAGGCAATTCCTGCTCTCTTTACAGTAATAGCTTGCATTTATATACTACATTTCACCAGAAAAAAATACCAAAGATTCAAGGAATTAAAATCAGATTAGCTGATTTTAAAAGCAACCAATAGTAGTTGTATTTTAAATTTTAAAGCAAAATTAGAATGTAATTTCTGCTATTTTATTGTTCAAACTGGAATCTGAATTTAAAAACTATGGTGATAGTAAAATAAAAAATGGTATTAAAATCATGTACGTTTAGGCGAAAACAGTTTATCAATTCTGCATTTAACTAATGTCATCTAGAAAATTCATGCACTGGTTTCTAGACATTTTGATAATTCATTCAGATTTTCAGTTTCTCAACCAATACCTATCAATAAAAAATACAATGGAGGTAAAATACCAGAATTAAGTAAAAGGTTCAAATATTTGCCATCTGTCCTTAGACGTTTACAAGTCTATTGTAATCTTCAGGAATAAAAGATACATAACTCCTAGACTCATCCAATTCCACTTCTCCCACCTGTCTGAAGTTTGTCTCACCTTTACACAGATTGCCAATCCTTTCTGAAAGCTGGGGATTTTACAAGGCAATTTGGGAACTATAATATTAGGAACAAAGACACATAGCACAAGAGGAGAAACATGTGTAATATTGAATCTAGCTTGCTTGGGTTATTCATTCATTTATTTCTTTATTCATTAATTCAATTTATATGTCTGCCCATCTCCAGCTGGCAGACTGGGTAGCTAACAATATTAAAAGAAAATGGAACAGAAAAACACACACATATAAAAAGCACTCAGAGTAAAAACAAACTCACAATCATAAATCAACAAAAGAAATGTATGGGTTCAGTCACACTTCTTGATTGGGTAGGTGGCAATTCTGTCCATACTTCCTTTGGGATTAAGAGTAACTGAACTCAGTACAGATTACCTTGATATAGATATGTACAGAAATGTAAAGTCTGATGCATTCACACTTTGCTATGAATTGCATCCTATATTAATGAGTGGAAACTTCATATGATTTCACTCCTTTCTGCATAAACTGGGTAGAAAGAATTTTTGATTTCAAGGAGAGGGTGAAATTACTATAAAGGAAACAAAACAGATTGATTTGTCCATACCTACCATATAATAGAAAGGATGTTCTTTTCAATAAAAATGTATATTATTACGCTGTGATTAAAAAGGCACATTTTAATTGTTGGAATAGGGTGGAATTTTGGTTTATATAATACAATCAAAGTGTATGATTATTCATATTTATATTTATTTCACAATCCTATAAAGGAGTCTACATTTGTTCCATGTTTATAGCTGGGTCTGAAAGATAGTATCTTGCTCAAAGCTATTCAAAAAGGTGATAATAATAGTAGCTTTTAAGCAGAAACTTCTTATCTTCAGGTTTTGCATGGACTCTGAGCAGTTATGTACAAACTTTGGATGTGGGAAGAAAAATATTAAATTGGTAATACATATAAAATCATAATCATTATTTAAGATTATGAACGAGAAACATGGGAGGAAAATATTTTGTTGTTTTAAGACTATTTTCCCCCCAACATCAACACATGGGTGAATGGTTCTGGCTTAAAGTGGAATGAAGCAAAGAAGGAAAAAAGTATGAAGGAATAAGAAAATGTAAAATATTAATCATAGTTGAATTCTCACATGCAGAGATGAGGTTTTAATAAATGCTAAGCCATGGAATGCACATGTTCTTAAAGTTCTATGTTGTGATTGTTTACAGTGTGTGAATAGAAAGAAATATGGAAGTGAAGGACGTAGATTTGTTTCCATTTTTCTATACTATGAGTACTTTACTTGCATTCCTCTGAGATTAATTTATGGTTACAAATGCACTTACCTTTATGATACCAGTAGAAGGCTCAGTCTTAGCAAAGTTTTGAAATTATGGAGACAAAAGGTGCTGTTTGGGAAACTGCTATAGGATTATATATCCCTGTTGTGGTTTCAACAGAAATAAGGATATTTGGAAAAACCTTTTATGATGTTCCTGTCATCAGAGAGCTAGGAATCAATAAAGGTAGGATGCAGGTTTCTACTTTCCACTACATCACTCTGATTAGCAGGAGAAAAATCCCAGGACTGAAGTAGCTATAGTTGTCTGAAATGACTTGATCCCAACAGGATTGAAAGAAAGGGGAAAAAAAAAAAGGCATTTTGCTCTACATAGCAAAAATGATTACTGAGTACATTTCAATTTCCATATAAAAGGAAATCATACATCCATGTAGTTGCATACTTCTAAAAACTTCTATAAATACAGAGACAACTACTAAAATTATACTCTCCAGCTGGGGGAAAAGGACAAAAATCCAATAGCTATAAGAGCCAGTCTGATGTAGTGGTTAAAGGCACTGGGCTAGAAACTGGGATTTCTTCCCTTATTTTAGGCATGAAGCCAGCTGGGTGACTTCGGGCAGTCACTCTTTTTCAGCCCTTGGAAGAAGGTCATGCCAAATCACTTCCACACATGTTGCCAAGAAAACTGCATGGACTTGTCCTTGCAGTTGCCAAAAGTCACTACTGACCTGAGATATCTCTTCTAATTAACAATGAACTTTGGAAGGTCACTCTTTACAAGACATTTTTCCTGAACTATATAATTCAAGACAGAGGAGGAGGAGGATCCCATCTGCTAGAGTTCCATCTGAAGGGACCCAGAAGACATGCCTTTCCTGGTGTGGCTCCCATCCTCTGGGACATCATTCTTCCTGAGGTAGGCTAGCTCCATCCCTGCTAGCCTCCTGGAAAGTGCACTTAGCTGATTGTTATTCTCCTGCAATCTTGCTTTTTATTGATGTTTAATTGTTTTTATTGGTTGTTATACTGTTTTTACCTGTTGGTTATTAACTGGTTTTACACTGTCCAGAGTCACGTTCAGTGAGATGGGCATCTATATAAATTTGCTAAATAAATCAATAAATACAAGATGATGATAATAATGCAATATTCTATAATTATTCAATATGGAAATTTTCTTGCTAGAATTTGGAGGCTTGCAGGCAATTGTTCCGGCATTGGCTTTAGACTTTTATTTTCCCATAAAAAACAGCAGCTGACATGATAGAATTGCTGATGCCAGAGGCATAGAAGTTGGAAAAAGAAGCGGCAAATCCCAAGTGGCCTTTTAAAGAGAAGCAGAGAACGTAGCGTTATTGAAACAATAATTTTATTTCTGCCAATTTAAATTTAAGTGGAAAAGTTGGACTAAAAATGTCTGAACAGCAAAAAAAAAAAAAAAAAAAAAAAAAATCCCATCAGATGGTAAACACATTCTTCTCAAGTGAAGCTAAGTGAATCTGCCAGTCAAGGATCACAGATTAGTGCACTGTGTAAACAAGTGTTTGATAAAGTTTGTGCTCTGGGGGGTTCTTCATAAGAGAGATGTGATATGCCCCAATTTCTTCATGGCAGACAATCTTATAAAATTATCAACTATGAATCCATAATATAGTTTAGAACAGATGAACACTCAGTGACTTTGCAATATACATATATGAACTGATTCCATGGTGCTCAAGGAAAACACTGACATTTAGTACTTTTGTCAATCACTGTGCTTATGTATGGAAAGAGGAGGAGGAGGAGGAAATCATCAAGGGAAAATTGGTAGATGTACTCTTCTGCACATATTATATTTATTTTCCTTATTTTTTTTAGGCAGAGCTATAAAGAAACATGTATTGATATAATTATTTTAAAAGGAATCTAGAGGGATCCAGGAAATTGCAGAATGGTTAGTCAATGTCTGTTCTGAAGATATTAAATTTGTAGGATACTGCACAATTTCCCCAGAGCCACTCTATCAGGGAGGCCCCTAGATGAACATCGAAATGGCTTTGGGATGGCTATTCCTTAATGCTCACTATGAGATTCCTCACAGACTGGGCCAAAGTGCCAAATCTGGGAGACCCCTTTTCATCCACTGGGGAAATTCAGGCTATAGCTTTCCCTGCATTGTGCACGAAAGCCACCCAGCTGGGAAGTCTCTTGCCTGGCTACCTCCAGGACATGCTGGACAATTCTCCACAGTCCACACCAAAGCCATCCAATCTAGGAGATATCTTGGTATACACTGATAAGATTTTGGGCTGGTCACCTTAGCTGCACGTAGTTGGATTCTCCACTTCAGTTCAGTCTTATAAGCAAGGGAGCTACTGTTGCTCTGCAAAGCAGATCTGAGGATGTGTTTTGTCTGAAGTATTATTAAAGTGAAGCATTCCTTCAAAATTTTTCACAGCCCTGGGTCAGAGTGTTTCATGATTACCATGCCAGTGTGACCCAAAAGCTGGCAATGAGCAAGACATTCCTTCCCATTGTTTGCTTGTCATTTGGGGTTGAGAATGGAATTTCCTTGATGGGATTTCTCTTGAGGAGGTTGATAGAGCATGCAAAGTCTGACTGTCTCTTCCCACATTAGAGCCATGCACCTTACATTGGAGGCAGGGGGAACGAAGGAATCCTATAGAGGTTATCCTCAACTTACAACCACAATTGGGACTGGAACTTCTGTTGTTAAACAATGCAGTCATTAAGTGTGTCACGCCCAATTTTACAACCTTTTTTGCCATGGTCATTAAGCAAATCATGCAGTCATTAAGCAAATCTGGCTTCCCCAATTGACTTTGCTTGTTGGAAGCCCCCTGGGAAGGTTGCAAATGGTGATCATGTGATCCTAGGGCATTGCAACTATTGTAAATACAATCCAGTTGCCAAACACCCAAATTTTTATCATGTGATCACAGGAATGCTGCCACAGTCACAAGTGTGAGGACCAGTCGTAAGTCACTTTTTTCAGTGCTGTTGTAACTTTGAATGGTCATTAAATGAATGATCGTAAGTCAAGGACTACCTGTAGCCCTTTTAAATTCTGAACACGGCTAGAGGATTGTGGCCTAAGTAATTCATTGCCACTGCAAGGAAACCTAAATAATAGTAATTTTAAAAGAAAAACAATAATTGATGTAAAAATAAAGATCTACTAGCAATGTCTCCTAGTGTGCTATTTCCCTCTTATATTTGAATTCATGATTGTTTGGGTTAAATTAGTTCCAGGGTATAACTGAGATGAGGAGAAATTTCTGCTGGAAGGGAGTATGAGCCACCATTCAGAAGTATATGGCTTAATGTTAATCTAGTTGTAGAGGAGCCTCAAATTATCCCACACAATTACAGCTAGAAATTGGTAATTTCATTTTCTCTTCTCTTTCCAACTTGGGAAACAAGTTAAAGTAATTTATGCTTGTTTCAGATATATTTCTGGAAAAAGTCAGTGCAAGTATTTGGATTCTGAATATGGATGCTTTCACGAGCAGACAGTTGTTCTACATGTTTATGGAGATGCGTATGAAAAGTAGTCATAGCAGCTGGTACACTTCATACTTTAATATCTCCCTATCCATTCCTGTGATTGATTGTGTTTGGTAATAATTTCATCTTTCATCACAGTGTACTCTTCTGAAATGTTTTGTGAAAGCCCTATATTCAGAGCTGCATATTTTAACACATTCCACCTAACCGACTGTCACATAAGCAATGAATAAGGAAAGACTGCTTATAAACTAAGATTTTTACTTGTTCCATTGTTCAATTTATTTTATCTCAAAGCATCAGTTTCATTGTAGGACATTTCAAAACTGCACTTTACAGTACAGCATTGACTTTATCTCCCATCAGAACTAATTTCACCTATTATTAGGTTAGTTTTAGTATTCAACGAATTGAAACTGAGCAAAATTCAAAAGTATGCAAACTTTCCAGAACTAGCATGAAGTACTTCATTTACTTTTTGGACACGGAACTAAACTTAAGAACTAAGTAAGCCAAGGAGTCACTTTGTGTTGCTTTGCACAGCAGAAGTGGCTTCTGAACATGTGCAGTACATGTGCCAAAGCCACTGTTTTTAAGGTCACTTTGCTACTTGAGTTTGGTCCTACCATGATGCTTCATGTATCTCCTCCATGAGATACTTCCCCCACAGTGATGTGATGTGATATACTGTACCTCTGCTGAGGGAAACTTCATCATTAATATAATTTGCTTCAATCTAGGCACCCTAATATAAAATAAATAAAACCTGTGTAGGCAGGGATGTGGAGATCTTCAAAAATCTGCTTTGTATGGCTCTTTGAATATTTAAAGGACTGATGTAATTCAGCAGAAATGTGATTGAATCCCCAAATCAAAAAATCTTGGAATCAAATCTAGAGAGGGAAAGGGTTGAGTGGTGTCATGGGGTCTCTAATATTGACATGCATAGCCAGCAGCCAATGTCTTTTATCATCACCACAAGCCTCACCTATCACAGTGCTTGTGGGGAGAGCTGCTAAGCTGTTGTTAATCTTTCTTCTGTTAGTATTTGTTGGGGGATTCACTCAGAGGGGGAGAAATCATCATCATCATCATCATCATCATCATCATCATCATCATCCAGAGTTATTCTGCTGCTCTTTTCTGGCACAGTTTGTTCTTTCTGTCTTTTGCCTTTCTTCTAATACATACACATTTATTCTCATCTTTCTTTTACTCTCAATCTAGTTGCTGGCCTATACTCTTTCTGAGCAATTTCAGTCCTCCTTTTCATTCCTTATTCATTCTACCTACTCCACCTACAAAAACAAAACCCGAAAATTCCTCTTTTTCCTTTCTTCTGGTTGTCTCTGTCTTCTTGTCTTCTACTGTGTGAGTGTATACAAGATCTGTGTATTTTATGTGCACTGGTTTGAATGACACACTTCCCAAAGTTCTTTTAAACAACCGATGCAAAAGCAACACGTGGCTGTGAAATGGTGGCAGCCATAGTGTTTGTTCTGCAAACGTAAGTTTGCAGTGGGCATTCTGCACTATCAAGCATGCCTCACTGCCTTCTATGCACTGCCTTCTGTTGCACCTGGTGTGAGTGAAGTGCAGATGAAGACATTTCCTCTACCACTTGCAATCAAGGGAAAATGTTTTTAAACTTTTAAACTTTTTTTTTTCTCTCAGGACCCCTTCCCACTTATAAAAATTATAGAGGATCCCAAAAGGGCTTTTGTCTGTATGGGTTATATTTATCAGTATTTATCATATTAAAATTAAAATTGATGCATTTGCTGGCGCTACTGCTTCTCACAATTGTTTGATGGGAGTTTCATATTTTATTATTGTTCCATAGGCTGGCAAATAACTTTGATTCATGGACCCCTGAGAAGGTCTTGATTGACCCCCAGGGGTCCTAGGACTACAATTTAAGAACTAAGTAAACTAAGGAGATACCAGAGAGACCTGGATTGAATTCCTAGTGCCCTGTTCATCCTTGTTGCCATTCTCTAAACATAATCCATTTTTTCTCAAATTTTCTTAAAATGGGAATTGGGCATAGTCCTTAAAATGGGGAATATAGTGGAACCATTATTTCTATGATTTGGAAATTATACTTCCATTGGTGCAATCAAAAACAGTTGTCTTTTTTTACAGCCATGTTGGTTTATATTCAGTTTGTGCTCAAGTATAATTCCAAGACTAAGTTATCTATCCATCCATCCATCATCTATCATCTATCCATCCATCCATCATCTATCATCTATCTATCATCTATCTATTTTCACATTTAGAGGCTGCCTGGGTGGCTAACAAATAAAAAAGACAGCATATTAAAAAAAAAAAAAACAATTAGAAAAGGACTCTGGCACTCAATTTGGACCTGAACCCATTCAGCTTAAGTCTTGCAATTTTGTGAAAGATACTTATTGGTTTAAGGGAAAGTTAAAACATTCTCTCAACTTTTTAAATTTGGCCCAAAGGCTTAATTTTGTGATCTTGTGCCAACATTACTGTGCTTGTGCCTCAGCTCCTGGCCCATTTCTGGCCATTTTACTCAACACTCTGAACACAGGCTGAAGGCTAACCAATTTGCAATATTGGGTTAAACCCTTCCCTCCCCACACCCACCATTGCTCAAGCAGATTTCAGTTTTAAGCACTGAATTAATGGGCACAAGACGAACACAGGCCTTTCCCCAAATGTGTTGCTTTTACAAATAGGTTTGCACAATCAGCGATGAGTCTTTTCCCAAAACAATCTCTCTTCCTAGCAATAAGGGCAAGGCCACAAGTGGTCCTTCCCACAGAACCTATCTCCTTCACCAGTTGGGTTCATGTTACAAATGGACTTTGTCCCCAAATGCTTACCATTTAAAAAAATAGAGGCAAGGCCTGCCTTCTCTTCCAGGTCTACCATTTTCTCCAGCCTTTGCTCACTGGCTTATTTCTAAGAGCCATGCATTTTCTCTAATGCCAGCTTCTTCCTGCTGATACCACTGCCAAATCCCACCTGCCAGCATGCATTGGTCAAAAACTGCTGCCTCCATCTTGTTTAGTCTTTCAATTCTTAGACATTTTAAAGAACCCCAGTTAGATTACCTAGCCTGCCAGCATACACTTGTGTGCATCTGGTACCATAACGAAACTATGAAAGCCATGTTCTTGTAGCTTGCCATCCTACTTCCACCAATGTCTACATCCTCATCCTGGTGCAGTTACTCAGATCTGAAGGTAACTTACCCCTCACATGCCTGCCTGGCTGTCAAAGATTACGTCCACTGCCTGATGCAGTTGCTCATCTGTGAAAGTCACCTTCTTGCATGCCAGCTCTCTTTCACCAGCTCTACACCTGCTAGCCTGGCTTTGTCAGTCTTCCTCCCCTGCCTGCTGTAATCATTCCAATTCTGCATCAATAGCCAGTCTGCCTCTCCACACGTGTTTTATATTTGCATGTGCCAGCCATGCTGCAAGAACTGAGGTAGACCGTTGATCTCAATGGTCCAATTAATAGTTATGAGTATTATTTCTTGCTCTGTCTATGCCTGCCAGCCTGTCTCCACTGAAGCTTATCTCCTCCATCTGAAGCAATTGCTCAATTCTGAAAATTTCTGTGGCAATACAAGCCAGCTTGCCAAATTGCCTGCCTATGTTTGTTCCAGTAGCTGTAAGTCACTAACTCAGATTGCACTTGCAGCAATACAGCAAAGCCATAGAGCCTGTCAGCAGCTCTAGTGTCTATTTAACCAATTGTGGGGTATCCTTGTGCATCATTTTCATGAGAAGTATACTTGCCAAGCCTAAGTGACCGAGAAAGCAAGTAGGCAAAGGGTAATTCTGAGAAGATTCTCATTTTGCCAGCAATCTCTTCCAACACAGCAAAGCTAATGATGAGATGGTCATTTCCAGAAAAGGCTAACAACAAGGTTTGAAGGGTGACTCTTCTACCATTAAGATTTCTGGGGGTTACATCGCACAAGGTCTTATCAATTGGCATTTCCAGTCATTCTCATTCATTTTGTTATGTTTTCCTCATTCCTGCTTTCTGTGCCTTAGAAGAATTGAAGAAGGACTATCTCAAAAAATGTATTTCCCTTTACAGTTTCTACTGTACCTGCTCATGTTCTGATGCTTCCCATTCTTTCAAACCCTTTATCAAATCAAATATCAAATTATGTTGAATCAAAACTTTTTACTTCAAATTTCATATTGCAAAATTGAATAGAATCTTTCCACCTTCAAATTTGGAATCTCAGACCTGGATAAATGACCTCGACTGCTAGGCGAGATCATCCGTCATCATGGGGTGAGGTATCATCAGTATGCTGATGATATGCACTATACATCTCCATCCCTGGTGAAATAAGTGATGCCGTGGCCGCCCTTTCATGGTGCCTGGAGGCTGTAAGGGTCTGGATGGGGAACAACAGGCTTTGGCTGAACCCTGGTAAGATGGAGTGGCTGTGGGTTAATGGCTCCTCTGTATCTGGGATTTTGTCATCTTTGGTGCTGGATGGGGTGGCACTGCTCCTGACAGACCCAGTGTATAATCTGGGGGTCCTCCTAGACTCACAGCTCCTGTTCGAAGGGCAGGTGGCAGCCGTGGCAAGGAGGGCCTTTGCACAACTTCGGGTTGTGCATCAGTTATGCCTTTTCCTGGATCGGGATGCCCTTTGAACAGTCACTCACGCCCTTGTTATCTCCCAGATAGACTACTGCAATGTGCTCTACATGGGGCTACCCTTGAAGAGTATCCAGAAGTTACAGCTGGTCCAGAATGCAGCCGCGCGGGCTATTGTTGGAGCCCCAAGGAGGGCCCATGTAATGCCTCTGCTCCGCGAGCTGCATTGGGTGCCAGTTTGCTTCTGGGTCCAATTCAAGGTGTTGGTTATCACCTTTAAAGCCCTATGTGGCATGGGACCACATTTTCTAAGAGACCGCCTCTCCCCTATGACTTCAACCCATCCCACCTGATCACACAGAGAGGGCATGCCTCAGACCCCCTCAGTGAAAGAACTTTGACTGGTGGGGTCCAGAAGGCGGGCATTCTCTGCAGTAGCCCCTGCTCTTTGGAACATTCTGCCCCCGGAGGTGCAATTAGCCCCCACACTCCTGGCCTTCCATAAGGCTTTGAAGACCTGGTTCTGCCACCTGGCCTGGGTGTGGGGTGGGAATATCTCAAGCATGGGGATGGCTAGCCCCATAGAGGCCTTCTGCCTTCAGCCTCAGATTTTTCATCCTCTTGTTCTCTCCTTCTTCTTTTTAGTAATGTTTTTAATTAAGGTTTTATGTATTTATATATTTTATGTTTTTAATGTTTGTTGTGAATCGCCCAGAGTTCCCCCATTGGGGGAGATGGGCGGTTGAAAAATCAAATAAATCAAATAAATCAAATAAATCAAATAAATAAATATAAATAAAATAAAATCTTGGCTGATTTACTCTTATAACTTTGCTCTACTGCTTATAGGGCAGTTTTTTGGTCCAGCTTATTGTTCTAAAGATTTAAAAAGAACAATAGAAAAAAATTGCTGAACTGGTAATGGATGACAAAAATGTATGAAATGTACTGACTTCTACTTTGTATAGAGTTTTTTTTTTTGTTTGTTTGTTTGTATCTTTGTATCTTTGATGCTTCCTGGAATGACTATCTGTGGTCACATGGACATTCCAGGAACCTCTTCAAAGGTGAAATAGCCTCTAGGCAGACAGGCTCATCCTACTGTATGCCAAACATTTAAAGAGTTAAGTATAGTTTTTGTGTTTATTTATTTGTTTAAAAATATTGGTCACCCAACTCCAGTGGATTCTGGGTGGCAAGTTGAAGGAAAGGTGAAGGAAACCCCTTCTCAACCCACAGATTTTTTTTTTTTTTAATGCAAGAACAAATACAAAGCAGATTACTTTGTGGGTGTATCCCCCAGATGTTAACCAAATGTCTCTATGGGGAGATCCCCCAAATCTTCTCCCAGAGGAATTTGTTGATGGATTCTTTGACATCTCTTTTCTGCAGGAATAAGTAGTGAAAAAAAAGACCTTCAGAATTCTAAAGCAGTAGAGCCGGGAAGCTCTCCTAAAGATCTGTAGTTAACTAGGTGGTGAAAACAAGGGAAATTGCTGGCTCAGTTATTTTATATTTTATTTTATTTTGGCAGAAGACACTTTATTAGAGTCCCTAAACTAACTATAACTAATGAGGTGTACGATGCTTCAAAAGGCCATTCATTCTGTCCTATCCAGAAAGCTGTGTGTGGCCCTGAAGCTCCCCAAGGAGCAAGGAAAGACTGTGTGTGCATTCTACACATGCTGTCACTGGCTGTAGCTACTTTTATCTCATGCCATTCCCTGTCAGCCTCCTTTTGGCAGTTGTCTCATACCTGCCTCATCCTAATATTAATTATATTAATAATAAATATGATGTGGAAAAAGAAAAAAAGAAAGAGATGGGAAAAAAGTCCACAAAGCATATTGAAACATCCATACATCCATACATACACACACACACATTATATTATGAAGTTATTAATATTCCCATCAGCTTATTTAACAACAACAAAAATTAAGCAAATAAATTAGTATATGTAGTCCAAATAGCTAAATAGCCTTCCAGATCGGACTCCCAATGGTAAAAATGTTTTGTTCCTCCAACTGTTGTATAATTGATAGAGAATGGTATTCTTCCAACACTGAAGCATCAATATTTTTGTGGCTGTAAAGGAATGCAGTATCCATTTCTGTTGCCCTCTTGTTAATTTCCAAATTGTTGGTATATCATTCAAAAGAATGTAAGTATCTGGTCTTCCAGAGCAAAATTGGTAAGTTTAATCCTGAAGCTGAGTTAGGATTTTTTTTAATACATTATGTACATCAACATACAGCCTCCTCTGGTGCCATTATGAAAGAGAGACAGAAAGAGAGAGATTATTGGGCGGGGTGGGGAGGTGGGTGTAGAATTTATCTGCTTGATATTATTTGCCTACATGACCATCCATTCATTTTAGTGGAGGAAGTATATTCATAAATAACAAAACAATCTATACATAGAGTTTCTATGGATTACTTATTCTTAGGATAACGTATGGCTATACCTCACAACACTATTTTCTGAAGCTGCTAGAGCCCTGCAAGTTCATACCTTCACAATTTGGAAATAAATTGCTGCCTTTCAGTGACTTTTTTTCTCTGTGTAGTGCTGATTGATTGATTGATTGATTGATTGATTGATCACATTTACACTGTACTGTCACTGGATACTTGGAGTTTCACAGTAATGCCAACATTAAAACATCCATAATCCAATAAAATCCTTTTTTAAAATGTAAAATGTGCCATCCAAATATCCAGAAAATAATCTAGCAGAACAATCCAAAAGACAGGCATCAGGCCCCAAATCCTTGTCCAGAAAAGCTCCATCTTCAACTGTTTTCAGAAAGTCAGGTCTAACCTGCCTTCAAATGGGGGACCACTCCATAGGGTTAGCAGTGCTATAGAAAGAGAATTAGCCATCCTGAACAGCCACTGGATAACAGACTGCTGATGCAGCCCTTCAGGGTGAAGCTGGAATGGTTCCAATTAAAACTTGTGTCCAAATAGCAGATGCTCATCACTGGCTCAAATTAATTTTCAGCCCAGGTTGTCTGGCTTCTTTGACTCTTCAAGACAAATTCCAGACTTCTTGGTGAAAATTACTGGGTGCCTAATTAGGGTACCAATTACCCTAAGCCGTTGTGGCTTCTCCCTGATTCCAATAGGATTTGATCAGGCCCAAGCATCTTTCAAGCAACGTGCCAGAAATATGGCCCTGCAGAATGATCTTAGCCAGGCTTCACCATATTAATTAATTCGGTGAACCCACAAAAAAGTGTTGATCCCGCACATTACCTCTACAATATTGTCCCCAAAACACCAGAAAAGCTTTTACACTGGTTCACTATAATGTCCTCCCCTCTGCCCTTTTGGAAGGAAGGCTCTACAGCAAACCAGAAGAGCTGCAGGCCTGTCCTTGTGGTGAGGGGGAAATTGAAACTGTGGGTTATGTGCTGCTGTGTTGCCTTTTTTATAGAAATCAATGAGATATGTGTATTTCTCCATGTGTAACACAATACCCGGGCAAGCCAGAGTCTGATTACCTCAGTTTCTTGCTAGCTGATCAGGTGTCAGGGATTTCAGATGATTTAGCCTGCTGTTATATCAGAGCTATGATTAAACGTAACCAACTCCTTCAAGTGAAGGGATGCTAAGCCTTAACTATGCTTCCATAACTCAATATATTTTCTCTTCCTTTTTTTCCCTTTTCTTTCTTCCCCCTCCCCTCTCCTCCTTCCCCCCCCCTTCTCTTCTCCTTCTAAATATACACATACCATTCTATGTTTTCTGTTGCTATTTCATTGTTATAATTGGTTGGACTATAATTGACTTAATCCTGACAAACCCTAGCAGGGCTTCAGCAAGTGTTAGACTTCATATAAGTTAGCATTGCCTTGCATTCTTGTAGTGTTTTATAAATTCTAGCATTAATTATGTCCTTTTACAGTTATGTATCCTAGTTATTTATAGCATTTAGATTATTCATTGTAAAATTAATTTTATAGGATTCTTTTGCGTTTTAATTCTTGTACTCTGTAATGTTACGTTAATGATTTTATCTTTCCCATATTTTATTCTATCAATATGACTTTTTATTTTTATTTCTATTTTAGCGTAATTGTTATGCTATTAGTTCTATGCTGGTCTGTGATTGAAATAAAATTGATTGGATTTTATTTGACTGCTAATGCAATGGTTGAGAAGTGAGAATGCTTTACCTCTCTTACCACCATGGAGTAGGATTGAAGCTGGACATATACCAGATTGATTGCATGCTCAGTCTGATCCCTTCTTTGTCCTTCTGCACCCATGCTCTAGGCATCATTTCTGTTGTTTGTCTCCCAGGGGTTCTCCAAAAACAAAGGGGATGCCTGGGATCAACCACCAGAGAGAAAGCTGCTCAGAAATAATCTCTGCAAGGGCCTGAGACATCTCTTGTTGCCAGTGGTGAGACAGACTTGCCCATCAGGTTCTCAGGAAATTTCCCAAATACCCACTGGCAACCATCTGGCTCCATAAGATCCCTGGGGCAGATAATCTGAATAGGTCCAGCCTTGTGGAAGTCCCAGGCAGCTATCAATCACAGCTGGACACAGATTTGATCTGACCATGATAAAGGGATGAGTTCAATATTTTCCATATCTTGATCAGAAGACAACTGCTCTGAGGCAAAAATGAGATCTAACACATGGCCACTCTATGTGTATCTGGTGTCAATGTACCTGAGACAAGCCCATGGTTGCCATGGAGGCTTGAGGTCTTCCAGACCCAGCCCTCGCTGCATAAAAGTTGAAGTCCTCCAATAGCAATAGGTGGGGGACTCAACACCAGCCCAGCAATCAAGTCCAGGAGCTCAGGGAGGAATCCAGATAGACAGCAGAGCAACTAGTATCTAACAGGCAGTCACACCCTGCCACCTCAGAATGAGTCAGCCTGGTCACTGACAAGATTTCACGATAGATCAATGGCACCCCACCTCCTTGACCGTGGCATTGAGGCTGGTATAGGAACCAATTCACTTGTAGCCTCCCATTAGCAGTACTATACACTGTACATGCCCTTGAAGAACATTCAGAAGCTACAGCTGGTACAGAATGTGGTAGTCCAGGAACAATGGGTGTATCCCACTATATATGGGTGATCCTACTGCTTTGGGAGCTCCACTGGTTGCCAATCAGGTTTCGAGTATGATACAAAGTGCTGCTTGTCACCTTAAGGCCCTCTATGGCTCCTGTTATCTGGTGGAGTGCCTTCTCTTGCATTCACCTGCCTATCCGAACAGATCCCTCCAGGTCCTGTTTTATGAGACTGTCACCTGACAGGCCTGCAAATGGGCTTTTCCAGTAGCTGCCCTCAAACAAACTCTTTGGTACTCTCTCCCTGCAGAGTTTTGGTCAAGTTTATCCTTCCTTAGACTTAGGAAAACTGTGAAGACCTACCTGTTCTGCCTTGCAGGGTATACTGTGATTGAAAGTGGGGTTCATGGATGCATGACTTTTGTATTTCCAGTTTTATATTTTCTTAACCTTGCATGTGTGTGTGTGTGTGTGTGTGTGTGTGTAATCCTTTGAGGGATGCTATTTTCTTTTATATTGGGGTTGCTAACCATCCAGAGCCCTCAAGAATGGGTGGCATACAAGTAAAGTAAATAAGCAAGAAACATGAAAATAAATAAGTTCTTCATGGAGCTACAACTCTCTTTTCCATATCTAATTCCGAACACCAACATTATACTCCATTCCCGATGCTCCCTGACCCACATAAAACAGGGGTTGTAATAGTTTATTCCATCATCTGAACATCATTTATGCATCTTTGGATCCAAAACAGAATACTTCACTGTATTCTGTGAAGGTTCTCTACATTTTAGAGATCTTGTTGATCCTTTCCCCCCCCCCCCCCCCCACTTTTAGGCAACTTTTCTTAAAGAGTTACTTCTGCGTTACATAATTCTACTTAGCAAAAGATACATTTCACTGTTGCAAAGAAACAAAGAGAAGGTGGAATTAATTAGGAAGAAAGTGCTGTTGAGTGCAAACTAAAAGGTTTCTCACTTTTTTTTAATAGCAATTTTATTAAAAGTTACAATTAAAAAGATAAAAACTAATACAAACTAAAAAAGGAAAGAATAAAAAGAAAAAAACAGAAGGTGCAGAAAAGAAAAAATAGGAAAAGATAAGAATATAGTAACAAGTATCAACAATTTTAGTAACTTATCAACTTCTCTTAAAATTGAACAAACTATCTCTTTTTCCCAAATCTCATTTCTTATCTATAAATAAATCCTTAAAGTTTTGTTGTTCAGTCCTGATCAGTAAAAGTCCATTAAGAATTACCAGAGATAACAACAGATCTATTTTAACCTTGATTAAATAAACCAACTTTATATTCCTTCCTTTTTGACAATCTTGATCATTAGTCCCTTCAAATAATGTCATAGGACTTGATTTCTTTTCATGTTTTCTTTGTCCCTTCTCACAACATTTTTCAAAGCTTTAACAAGTCTCTTTTGTAAGTCCAATATAGGAAAGTTATCCAGGTTATGCTCTTGGTTTGTTATTTGTATATCCCTTTCAATTATTAAGACATCAGCTGGTTTCTTTTGTATTTCCAGTGTAACATCTTTTTCCATATTATTCTTGAAGCCTGTCATTTTTAAATCTGTTTTCAGATCGGTTTCAGTCTGGTCAGGTAAAACTCGTTCCTCTTTCATAACATCTTTTAAACACAGTCTATCTATAGAGGCAGGCATTCTCAAAATTAACTTCTGGGTCCATTGTTCAAAAGTATCCTTCAGTATGTCCAGTGTTAAAATATTTTGCTTTATTCTGTACCAGTAAGTCAAATTTAAGTGTTTTTCTCCTTTAATTGTAATCTTTAGTTCCTTTTTGTTCCCTCTAGTGTCAACCTTCAAAGTCTCAGCCTATTATGCTTTTTTTTTTTTTTAAGAGGATTAAAAACAAAAGCATTTTTCCATGGGAAGGATTCTTATAATTAATTCCAAAATGTTATTTCAAATCCATCTGGACCCTTAGTTCACTTGTACCTTTCTGAAATTAGAGCTCTAATAACCCTTTTGCTGTTTATTCCAAAAGAAAAAAAAGTCCTTAAACCTGTATTTAAAACTTCTTTTGTTAAGGATTGAAGGAAACTCACCCAGTGCTATAAAACCTGTTGATCCAAAAGTTCCTAACAGCTGAAAAGCAGTTAACAAACAATTTCTGAAAGTGATTAGAAGAGAAAGTATGCAAACCCAGTGTCCTTTTGAGGCACCAGCTGTGGTTTAAGCAAAAAGATAGCTATTTCCTTTCTCCCAGAGTTCTAAACCCACAAGAAACTCCTGTCTTGTGTTCTCCTCACAAGGAACAATTGTCTGGAGCACTTGCAGGAAATCTGAAATTCTCTCCTTGTCCAGAGGAATCATGAAGAGCTGGTCTACTCCCAGACTCTTCATTCCACCATAATCATCAGCTCAGTTCACCATTTCTTCCCCAGAAGTCTCAAAGTTTTCCCACTTTTATAAGATATTTTGTTTTACTGAATAATAACAGCAAGTGTTTTGCTGTGGAATATAGTGGACTTGCTTGCTACTCATTCTGTGATTTATTTATTTATCAGTTTGCACAATGATACCAGAAATGAAAATATCTAAATAAACAAGTAATCGCACACAAAAGTTCTGAATCTTTTTTCCCCCTTCCTTTCCTTTCCTTTTTAATGTTCTCATTTGACGTAATAGTACATGTTATTATATGCTGTGCCTGCTGAATTAAAAGCAAATGTTGGACTAGCTACTTGATTGAACTACTTCTGTACTCTGTTCTATTAAAGTTTTCTTTTCAGTCCCTTTATTGTGCTGCTGCATGGGAGACAATCTGCGCAAAAGCATTATCTTGATCTTACAAATGTGTTTTTGTTTATTACAATGAAAAATGAGACTGGGGTCCAACTGTAAAGGTTTTATAGTGGCTTTCACTACCTTATGAGCATATTCATGGACTGACAGACAGTGGATAGTAATGCAGGATTCAGGGGGTTTAATCACGGGACTTTTACTCAACCGAATGCCGTTCCTGATTTTTTCCCCCAATATTTAGCCAAGATTGAAGTAAATATTCCTACAATTAAACTTGGAGAAGAGGCAAAGTGGGCCAGTGAGCTGCAGAGATAAAACATATTCATAAAGTAGTTTTGTGACTGAATTGCACAGGAGAATAAAGGAAAAAGCAAAAGACATAGATGTGCTAATAATGAAAGCAGGTTTGCAGAGTGGCGAAAAAGAGAGAGGCATCCAGGGATGCAAGGGTGGGGCACAATGAGTTTTGCAGTGTAGTGGCGCAAACTCCACCCTTTTATAGATGCATTGTGACATCACCGATAGGAATGAAAGGGGCAGAACTTGCATCATGCTTTCTCCTTTTGATGAAATCATTAGATTCCTATTAGTGGAGATGGCAAAATTGACAACTTTGATTAAAGAAAAGACATTGTCTGGCTTTGTTTCTATTTGGAAACCACTCTTGGACTTCTTACGTGAGACTCAAAAAAAAAAAAATTGATTTTGGGGTTTGATGACTGATTTATTCTGTAACTATAGAAACACTCTGTATTAATCTTTTTTATATATTTTTTGCTGATATAGATTTATTTTGTAGCTCTTTAAATATTAGAGTAAGAGGTGAATGTTTATACCTATACCAAAGAAAGTTGGAAGTTATTTTTTCTCTTTTGTATTTTCTTTCTTTTGCTATCTTCTTTTTTTTCCTTGACATTTTATTCTTTACTGAAATTTAATAAAGTTCTTTAAAAAAGAAAAAGAAATCATTGGATTCCTCAGCATGTCTGAAAGAGATGTTTATATAATTGAAGATGATACTCTTAAGTAGCATCTTAGAAAATATATTTTTCCAGGCTATCCAGATTGAGGATCAGTATGTACAGACTCAGTCATTCAAAGAACAATCTATTTTCAGATAATAAGTAGAATGCAGGAACATGTAGAAGCAATAGTCCTTCAGATATCCTAGTCTCAAGCAATTTTGTTCTTGAATGTTAATAGTCAGCATTTTGAAAAGCTTCTCTTTTGAGGTCTTTACCCACTTCAAAAAGATATTTTTGACATTTTCAGAGTCTAATTGGGATTTCCCGACTGTAAATAATTTTGAGTCATCTAAAATGGCCACCTTGCCATTTATCATTAAACTGCATCATATTATGTGCTAAGTAATCTGAGAATCCCATGCAGCTAGAAATTTAAGAAGTACTTTTCTTTTTTTAAAAAAGACAGAACTAAAGCAAAAATGAAGGATGAGATTCAAAGGTCACTACAAAAGGTTATTGGAAATAAAAAGAAATTCGTAAGTGACAAAAGGTCAGTAAAGGAGATAGAAAGCTTCTTAAGTGATGGGAGCAGCAATATACTGACAAAAGGGAATCCACAGTTTGATTAAATTAAACGAATTTCATTGCAGCTCTCACAAAGGAAGACAGGGTGAGATGCCAGAGTAGTTATAAATTTCCCTTGGGCAAGCACTATTGGTGAATAAAAGCAGGCTCATGCCAAAATGGATGCTCTAAAAATTAGTGCATCTGATCTCTGAAGGCTAAAGAGACTCCAGGCAGCAATAGAGCAGGAGACAAATCCCAGAGCAATAGGAAGAATCCTGGTTAGCATAGCATTACAGGAACCGATTCAAAAGGCAGCTGAGTCCTACCTACTCCCAGCCTGATCACACACACACACACACACACTTGGGACTCCAGGCCCTGTAGCTTCATGAAGTTTACACTGGCTTTTTGCCACATGCAAAGACACATGCAAAGACACGTGTATTTTCCATGGAAAGGCTCCAGAGGTTTTTTTTTCCCCCCATTTTCCTTTTTTCTTCAGAGGTCCCAACAAATTTTATTGAGAGCGGTTTGGTGTTGTGATTAAAGGCCCTGGACTAGAAGCTGGGAGATTGTGAATGCCAGTCCTGCCTTAGGCATGAAAACTGCCTGGCTGACTTTGGGCCACTCCTCTCCCTCAGCCCTAGGAAGAAGGCAGTGGCAAAACACTTCTGAAAATCTTGTGAAGAAAACTGCAGGGACTTATCCATGTAGCCGCCAGGAGTCAAGACTGTTTTGAAGGAACATACAAATGCACATGCACACATACACACACACACACACACAACACAATTATCCACAATTTTCATGCATTATCTAAACTTTAAATAGAACACTGAGTTCCACCAGAGCATTACATTTTTATCTTAAATTCTATGCTCCCATGATAAGATTAATAACCTCCCTCCCTCCCTCCCTTCCTTCGTCTCTGTGGAACCCACCACATAGAGGAAACAATATATTATTTCAAGTAAAGTCATATTGTATATGGTAATGGTGGCAAGATTATTGTAGACAAAAAGATGGAAGAATAATGAAATACCCACAGTATATGATTGAATTATAAAATTGGTAGAACTCTTGGAAATGGCAAAGCTAACCAATTTGGTCAGAGAAAAAAGACTGGAAGGTTTATATGGACTTTTTTCTGAAAGAAGATAAGACGGAACTGATGATTTATGGATTTGGGGATTAGAAAGTGTTAAAGAGGGAAGGGAAAGAATAAGATGGCCACTACTTGATAGAAAGAGGGGTGGAAGTCAACATTCTATGTATTCTTTTTTTTCCCCACTTCTTTTCTTTTCTTTTTTCTTTTCTTCTTTTTCTTCTTTTTCTAAAAAAGTCACATCCCTCTCACCCCTATGGGTGGTATGTGTCTTCCTCAATCTCAGGTCCTCTACAGGAGGCCAGTGAGTTTGAGGGTTCTGCACAGTACGTTAGCTACCTTCCTAGCACTGCACTCCTCTGGACAGAGAGCTCTGCTGGAGCCACTCTCCCAGTTTAGAAGTCACTGGGACCACTCTGAACTTTAATTTCCACATCCTCTCTCATTCCTCCTTCAAGTCCTGGTACTTGTCCAGCTTCTCATACTCCTTCTTCCTGTTGTTGCTGTCACTTGGTACCACTACATCTATCACCACCACTGTCTTCTGGTTCTTGTCTACTACCACTATGTCTGGTTGATTGGCCAGTACCTGCCTGTCCGTCTGGATCTGGAAGTCCCCCAGGATCTTAGCCCTGTTATTCTCCATGACCTTCTGTGGAATCTCCCATCTGGACTTAGGAGGGTCTAGCTCATACACTGTGCAGATATTCCTGTACACAATGCCAGCTACTTGGTTGTGCTGTTCAGAGTATGCTGTTCCTGCCTGCATCTTATACCCTGCTACTATGTGTTGGATTGTCTCTGAGGCACAATAATTCATAATAATTCATAATGTCAATCATTACAATCAATGACCAGCAAAAGAATAAAAACCCAGATGTCAAGGAAAACAATGCTCACTCAGGTCTGCATAATTTGTTGCCTTGTTCTCACTGCAGCTATACAGTATTTAACTACTATGTCAGTAACTGAATGTTTCATGTCTGAAAAAAGATGTTCAATCCTTTCCAATAGGATTTTGGTGTAGGAGGGGCAACAGACTCTCCTTCAACTGTTTCAGAGCCCTCTCACAGTCAGTGGTCTAAGTTAAAGGAGACAAACAAACAGCTATAATGTTTGTTAGAACAAATTCTTCTGTAATAATGGCCTCAGATAGAATATAATGCATAATATTATAAAGATATATTATAACTTTCAAATAAGGGAGTTTCATGATTTGTACTTTAAATTCTGATTATTTTAAACATTGAATTTGATGAATAACTTTTTATTTGTTTTTATTTTATTTAATACTTTTTTTTTTTTTTGGTAACAAAGCAATCTTTAATCTTAAAAAAAGTTTTAAAAAATTAAAGAAATAAAGCCTGTAACATATCTCTGTCAAAAGTTCAAGAATATTTTTAAAGTGGACATTTCAGGGATATTTCAGACATAGACTAAAGAACTGGAATTTCCGATAAAGCCACAGCAATGGCTTCAGGTCCTCAAAATGTTGGTATTTACAGATCTGAGATTAAGGTTGATTCATCTAAAATTTTTATTTAGGATATATTGCACTCCCCAGAGAAGGTGTTTGAAAGTTGGACATCAGATTTTTTATGTGGAGGTGTAAGAAATTTGAGGGCTCACTGACCCACATGATATGGTCATGTGATCATTTAGTATCTTTTGGGGAGTGTGTATTAATCTACTGTATATTAGTATATTTATGGGAAAAACTTTAAATGTTAAAGATGTTAAAGTAAAGTAGAATTATATACCAAAGCTTTGGTATCTGACTGTTTATCAGGAATTGTGGCTGTATGGAGTATGGGGTGGGGGTGGGGAACGGCAAAAATAATTATATTAAGAAATTGGAAATGTGATATTATTTCAGTTGTCAAAGAATGGTTGTCGGAAATGTGTGATCTATCTGTTTTGGAAAAGGCAATATTTTCTACCAATCAAAGGATGCAACAGTATGTGTTATTATGGCAGAGATTCTGTGAGATCTTACAATAATATCTTGTGTTGTTTATATTATAGTAATGAATTCATTGGTGACTATTGATAAGTATAAAATATCAGATAGATTTTTTTTCCTTTTCCTTCTTAATTTGTATTTTTAGTTTGATTATTTTAAAAAGTTATTAGCAGAATTGAATGAAATTTGAACTGCAAGGTGACCTTTCCACAGAAATTAAGCCTGAAACCCTGGGAAGTCTGTGCAAGAATTCACTGAAAACCCCATTTCTTTGCATGGGTCTGTACAGGGTAGAGATGGCCCAACTAAACCAACCTGGAAATCTTCAGTGATAAATGCAGTGGTGTTGTTGGGGGAGAAAAAAATTGCACAACCAGTTTGGAGTGGAGAACATTATTTCTTTCTCTGTGGCTACTTTTGACAATTTATCAGGAAATATCATATATCATAAATAAGTTCATAGAACAAAA
This sequence comes from Liasis olivaceus, assembly GCA_030867105.1. Classification (NCBI taxonomy): domain Eukaryota; kingdom Metazoa; phylum Chordata; class Lepidosauria; order Squamata; family Pythonidae; genus Liasis; species Liasis olivaceus. The sequence continues at coordinate 83,498,010 of CM061349.1, forward strand.
CAATGAATATTTCAGAAATGACTAGTAAGTTATGAAAAAGTGCTTAAGGCTCCCCCCTCTTTTTCTCGTTGTCATCAAATGCATAGAAAGAAAAGGATAGATGATTGATGTGCAGCAGGGTTTGTCTGAGATAGAAGAATATGAACATCCAATGTTTTCCAAGCAAATACCCAACAGTTAATCCTTCCAGATTCCATAAACTCTACCAAAACATTTTTAAGCTCTTCTGTTGCAAAAGAACTAGTAAAGAACTCTGTGGACATCCTTCCATGAACCATTGCAACTGGAGATATGTGGTGACCCCATTTACTGCAATTGAAAACTAGAGCTGTTTGTCACAAAACTACTCTTCCTTCTGGCTTTTCAAACCATGGATGTTTCTATATATAAAGAGCGCAGGGAGAAGAGCAGTGAGTTTTGCAGACACAACTGTCTGTGTTCCTGTGTCCTTTAAAAATCAGTGTCATTAACAAAATTTAGGAAGGGGGAAATTGGATGCAATCCAATTTCAAAGGAAATCTGCTTCAATTTGACATTTCCCAATGCTGTCTGAATCAGCCCCATTTATTTTACTATGCTGCAGAATCCAATTAGTACATTCACATCAGTATTAGGTGTTACTACCAGTCAGAACCTCTAGGTATGCCTGTGTTATAATTATGCCAGATTCTTCCCTCTCCATGACACTCCTCATCAGGTAGTGGCAATCCACTAAAACACTGGTACAGAAAATACTCTTCTCTCTCCATACTGCTTGGCAGTTTTGTCTTTGCGTAGTAAATATGAGTTTTGTTGTAACCTGAATACATGAAGTATTCCTGAGCCAAATAGCAAACTCAGAGTGGATTCACTCAATTTTCATATTGTCAATGTACCAATTTGATCAAGAGAATTGAATCTGAATATTTCTCCATGAGGTAGAGCTAATATGGGATAATGAGATGGTTGGGTTCCTATGTTTTATCCTCTGCTCCCCAGCAGAAAAGCTATTCATATGTAGGCTTTTGCTTCATGGTCACTGGCATCCAATATATTTGAAGAATACTAATCATATGTTTAGGAAATAAATTCAGTGTTATTCATACTTCATAAATGCCCACAGGCAATTTCATTTGTTTATACAACCTCCTCCCAGATGACTAGTTTACCACACACTGTGCAGAGGACTCTCAAGGCAGGAAGTAGTGAATACTTCCAGATACACAATCAATGCCATCTTGTTCTAAAGTAGAGAACTGTTTGTGAAACAGGGTATCCCATAGTGTTTCCTCTTTTGTAGCTCTACATCTTTGGGAGAGCTGGTCTGAACTGCCTCACACTCACTGCTGTGCTCAGCAGTGCAGCTAGAAGAGACCCTTGAGGGAAAAGAATAACTTTTAAATTGTAAACCACCATGCACACCCCAGATTCCTGAAAGCTTAGCTTTACAATAGCAGATGTTGCTATTTACAGTAGAGTGCCACAAACTTAATGGTCTCCACACTGAGAAATGAAGAGGTTGGTAACATTCTGTAAGACAAACTAGGAAAAAGCATTTGCTCTGTTGTTTCACTTTTCTTTTAATGAAACCATATACATTTGATATGGGCATACATTGAGGATAAGTGTAGACCAGTTCTGTCAGGGCCATAAATTAATTGCAAAATCCTAAGAGCAAGGAGTCAGGTTGGATTTGCCCACATTTATTTTATTCACTGTGACTGTGGGAGGAATTTAGTTTTCACAGTGAGAGTATAAAACAGCATGAAAATGCCTGCCATGATGACAACAACAACAACAAATGTTTCATTTTCCAAACCAACAGTAGCAACAAAGATATTCTCAGAAAATAAAGGCTGAAATTCTCTCCACTCCAAAATGGTCCCTTTTTCTTTCCTGTTATGTTTATTTATGATCTGCGTGCCCTGTGGGGGGAAAGAAAAGGGGATCATGTGGCTTGCTTCATTTTCTTATTTCCCCGTGACTGAGTTTGAAGAAACTGTGACTTCAAGATTTCCTCTTCACACCATTGACTGGGTACTTGTGGCTGCTACTGATGCCTGTCAAACACCTCATTTATTTTATAATCTGGAAATGTTTCTGAGTTTTGCCAGGTGCCTGTGTACCCAGAGCACACAAGGTTCTAAAAAGTTGTCACTCAGCTTCCATCACTTAAAGACTTTCACAATCTCTGGGAAACTATAATATTTGCACAAGTGAATCTAGAGAAAAACTTTAGGAAATATTTTTCCCTCTCCCTCTCTCTTTTTCTCTCATTCATACACAGGCACACACCCCCACACACATCTATGAACAGTGCACAATCTTTAGTAGATAATGTACCTCACAAAACCAGCATTTCTTGCAAGGAGATACCGTATCTGTCCTTATCAGTAGCTATTACATACAAAGCAGAACTTTGTGAGTGTAAGTGTTTTTGTACCATAAACATTCATGGATTACAGTCCACATAATTAGATGAGTGTTATGGGTACAATTAAAAACTGAAGATATGTGCTGAAAAAGAACCATAATTGATCCTGTAGCTTGAAATAAAGACACAGGGTGATTGATACAATTAAAGACTACAGGTTATTTACTTTGCAAGGATCTGCATCAATGAGCAACTTAACAACTAGTACAGACATCCTGCAATTTTCATAAGCTAGTTAGAAGAACCTGTAGATGTCTACTTAACTGGGTGACTCTACCTACCTTCAAGTGCAGATCCATTCATTAATTGGCCCATGTATTACTTTGCCTCAAGCGTTCACCTTAATATGCATGAGAAGGTATTTGACATCCAGATTTCATTTAGCTGAACAGTTTTAGAATGAAGTCATCAGATCACAAGAGTGGATACCTGTCAACATAAACATGCCTAATTGCTACAAATGCTTCTCTGCTTATAGTGAATTTGCTAGTTATGACAAAAGTAGAAATCTAATAGCCGATCAAATTGAATTACATTTCTTTTCTGTTTTAGAATAGAGAACAGGGGAAAGAAGGCATTGCATAATGTCAGCTAAGAAAACTACCCTTTTCTCATAGCCCATCACTGAATGACTGGTTAATGTGATATGCTAGATTTGGGGATAAGTAGGTTTGATTGCCTCTTGAGAAAAAAAAAAGAGGTTGAAGAGCAAGTATACTCTTATTGAAATAGCTCCTGACTAGCATCAGGAGCTGTTTTGCATTATTGGCACTTTTTCACACATGCAAAAAGATAGGCTTACCCAGTGTTCATTCTCATGATGGTCAACCAGTTGTCTAGAACATGAACAGAAGCATACCTTCCTACTCACAATGAGCTTCTGTGGTTAATCTGGATTCAGATTCAGTTCATTAACTCTTCTCCAACCCATGGTCAGCTGCAAGCAAGCATTCAGGACAGGTATCCACAGCTAGCCATAATAATGCCAAAATGTTGAAATGTAGTTCATGATTTAATTTGCCCTTTTGTACTTGTGTCATGAATCATATATACAAATATATAAAGGACAGAGTTTCATTAAGATATTGAAATGCATGTTTCATCATTTGCCCCCCTCCCCCCCCCCCCCAGACTCCCATGCATTCAGAGGAGTCATAGCAGTACAATAAACCCAACTGATTTGAAACCCTGTCCTAGCAGACCAAGAAGTATGTACTGTATTCAGTAGCCAAAGGTTTGTCATTACATGACAAGGTTTTCTTTGCACACATACAAAAACCATCTTCTCTGTTTTTAGGAAGGCTGATCTGATTGCTTCCCAGAAAAGGCACATCTATTACTACATATTTCATCAGACACCATTCCAATACAGCCAAGATACCGAGTCTCAAAAAAATCTGGAAGTCCACTATACCTACCTCTGTTACATTCAATAGGCTTCAACCCCGAGAAAATAATATGTCACCTCTAAGGTGCATCCTTTGTGTAGATATAGGCTTTCCAAGTCAGGCAACAGGAGTGAATATGATTTTGGAGTCCAGGTCAAAATGAATTATTTCCAAACCTCCATAATAGGGTTCTCAGCTAAAAGAAATGTTTTGCACACAATATATCTCTTTATCCACATTAATATATGAATAGACTGACTCTCAAGCCAGGACTAACAGCACTTTAGGGATATTATGCTTTGCTCTAGTAAAATTGTTAATAGGTTTTCACTGATAAAATAATCTTCAGTAAACTCTTCTGGCTAAGATTATTTGATCTTAATTTCTAGTGTCAACATCTGCACCAGCTCCTCCTACCATTACAACATAGATGGATAGCCAGGCAATCAGGTGAACTTCCTACATCTCCCCAGATTTTGTTACCCATAAGTAACAAATCCCATAAGTAACAAATTCAGTTGAAAAACACTCTGTACCAAATTTTTTGCAATAGCTACTTTTTGTCTAGAAATAGTTGCATAAAATTATTCATTATGATGATTTTATTTTAAGTATTTTAAAATCTCCCATAATAGGGATGAAGGAGTTCAATTATTGAGGGAGATGTTGGCTTCAAGTCTTGGAAAGAAGACTATTTTTCAGAGCCCTGTATGCAGAATGCTATTGAAATGTAAAAATATTATTAAGCAGACCATTATATTAAAAATGTATTCTTTGATGTTAATTATTTTTTTTTTACACAAAGCTACTAAATGGCTCCAAAGCCACATATTTTTCCTCAAAATTTGCATTTTAATTACCCCAGGAAGAAGGACAGGGTGGCATTAAGAATTAATTTCAGAAAGTGAAAAAAAAAAAAATTTTTTTCCTGAAGATTACATGCTGAGCAAAAGCTTGTCATGTTGATAACTGACAGAGCAAAGACCTCTCACAGTGAGAACCATTTACATTCTTTCACCATGACACTGATTAATAACTTGGCAGGCCACACCTAGCTAATTCATGAGATTTTGGACTCCTCTATCATTGTCAGTAACAAATGGATTTTTGTTAAAAAAGAAAAAAAAAAGCTTTGGTCTTTGATTAATGAACAATTATTTTTCAACTGTTCTCAGATGATGTCTCTCCCCTCCCCTGATAATGGTGTGTGTTAATTATGTGCATGACAAATTTAGTAACAATAGGTTGGGTGAGGAGTTCTTTATCTGTTCGCAGCTCTGAGATCTGGGAACAGTGATGATGGTAAACAATGTCCAACCCATGCTTATAAGCAGAACAATTCTCACAGAATCGTGTGATTGATTCAAAGTCAAGAACATTTTAAACCCATGTTTTCATAGGAGATGTTCAAATATGAGAATATATCCCCCCATTGAAAACTGTGAAGCTTAGAGCTGAACCTTTGTGGAACAATGTCATATTTCAGACAGATTAGGTCCAAACATTGCAGTGTATGAAAATATAAACGATCTCATACAAAACCTACAGTAGTTGTTCCAACATCCTTGATAGTGTTATCCTGATATTTTAAGGCTCTTAAATATAATTAAACTGATTATGAAAAATAGATCTGTGCTCAGGAGCTAAAGCCACAGATACTATCTGGAGTATATTTTCACTGTAATAATAAACTGGCAATGGAGACTGATCACTTCTGTTCCTTTTTTGAGTGATGGTGAAGATGATAGTGACAGTTGTTAGGAATGCTTCAAAATGAAATGCTACCTTAAAATGCATTGGCCTGCTGTCTTATATCCTAAAATTCTATTTGGGTCTCTATGAGATCAGATGGTAGTCCCCAAGGCAAAATAGATAGCAGGAGGCTGGAGGTCAATCTTTCCATTCAATTTTTTTCTGACTTCCTGAAAAAGAAAAGCAAAAAGATAACATCATCATAATGCTTTGGCAAAATCAATGTTGTAATTTCTCAAAAGTGTTCTTCCCCTTCTGTTTTTTATCTTATTCTCAAGGTGCTTCAGAATTTCTTTCCAATTTTTATTATTTATTGCATTCAATTTAGGTCCCACCCAACTCCAAACCATTTCTTTCTTTTTTTTTTTCTGTTGTTCTTGAAGTTATGTTATAATTGGAGGCACTATTTCTATTTATCACTCTGAAGCATCAGTGGTTGTCCATACTTCCTGCTTTGATAAAGCTCCATCACAGCCCTGTACAAATTGCCATAGATTTGTTTTGATACTGCAGTTTGGACCATGGAGGGGACCTGATTCACTGTAGCAAAGAGGCCACATGATTCACCTCATTGAAGTGATTCGGGCTGTACTACATGGGTTTCCTTTGCAAACAGATAGGGTGATCTCTGTGAACACTACACAACCTCTCTTCACATTAGAAAATAACATAGAGTAGCTTCCCCAGATTGGTCCAAATTTTAGAAGCTTTGTCTCAGTACATCTAGGTAGTACTAGGTTGCAGAATAAATAAAAAATAAAATAAAATAAAAATAAAATAAAATATAAAATATAAAGCACATTAAGACTTAGAGTCAGCCATGGCTTCCTGCTGGCTATTCAGCTATTTATATTAAAACCCAAACATATGTCTTGTGCTAATTTGCTGATAAGGCAAAACTGAAATTAGGAGCATAGTTTAGTTTCCCATAGGAAAATGTTCCCTAGGAGGATATGTTGGCTGGTGGCTGAGATGGAACTCAACAACCCTGGCTGTGGAAGTTCTATGGTTTTAATAATGAACAATGTGGGCTGACAAACCTGACTTAGACTGAAGTGTTTATGCTGCTGAAGACTTGTTAGGTGAAAAGCAGTCCAAAGTCCATGAAGCAGAGGCAAGTCTGTGGAAGATTACCAAAGATGAAGAGGAGGAAGTGCCAGGGAACTCAAGGTGGATGATCCCTCAGGGGATTGACAATGATGAAAGATCAAAGGCTTTATCAGCCTGAGGAAAGCCAATGTCAGCCTGATTCACAGAGGGAAAACCCCAATGTAGTGTTTGTGGCTTAGGTGAGTTCTTGGGTTCTTGATGTTCTCTGAGCTTGGTTGTTTTCCTGCAGACATTTCTTTACCAGGTTTGGTAACGTCATCAGTCCATAGGAAAGTGAAGTTTGCTGATTGTTTATATAATAGTCTTGGTGGGGATATGATTTCTTCCTTGATAGTTCCTTGATTAGGATAGGTTTTTTACTGATTGTTCTTCTGGGGCTATTTCCTTATGTCTGGGTGTTGGTTGTTTGGGAGGATGTGCTCTGACCTGTTTGTTTCCTTCCTTAATTTTTGGTTATGTCTTTTAAAAGGTATGTGAATTGGGTTTCTCTCTATGTGTCTGTTGAGAGCTGATTCATCAGAATGCCAAGCTTCTAGAAATTCCTAGCATTCTGGGTTTTGGCTTAATCTAAAATATTAACAGTTTCCAAAAGCCAATGGCAAACATCAAAAACATCTCTAAGAAAACCAACGGACTGCTATACCTCTTGGCATCACAGTAGCCAACAAACCAATGAAATCCCTCCAAAATATCACATACAAACCCAAAGACCCAGAAACCAAAGAAGAAGAAAAAAAGGAGTTATCTACAATATACAATGTAACAGCCACTATGTCAGACAGACAAGTAGAAGATTGACAGAACACATCCATGAATATCACTTGACAGTCAGAAGACATGATGAAAAGTCCTTAATCTCTTAACACATAGACAAATTCATCCACAGTTTCAACTGGGAAATTAAAAGACAACCAAAAGTCAAAGGAAGGAAGCAAACAGCCCAAAGCACATCTTCCCTAGCAATTAACAGCAAGATAAATAGCACTAGAGAAATGAGAAGAAACAATAGCCTGATGAAGAAACCATCAAGGAAAAAACGATACTCCAACCAAGACTGGCTGAGCAAGCTACTATATATAAATAGCCAACCAACTTTACTTTCTCATGCACTCATGATGTTATCTAGCCTGGTAATAAAATGTCTGATGGAAAACAACCAAGCTCAGAGACCACCAATAATCCAAGAGGGAAAACTGACACCTCTGCCTGTAAAGCCTTCCTTCTTTAACTTTAAAATAGGAAGTAACTATGTTGTAGAAATAGAATAATATGTGTATATTGAGCCTTCAGGCCAGTCTTCATTCCTGGAAACTACCTGGACTAGTCCCTGCAGTTTCCTTGGCAAGATTTTAGGTTTGCCATTGCCTTATTCCTAGGGCTGAGAGAGAGTGACTGGCCCAAAGTCACCCAGATGGCTTTGTCCCAAGGCAGGACCAGAACGAACATTCTCCTATTTTTTTTAGCCTGGTGCCTTAAATCATTATACCAAAGTGGCTCAGATAGATTGATGAATGATAGATAGATAGATAGATAGATAGATAGATAGACAGACAGACAGACAGACAGACAGACAGACAGACAGACAGACAGCTGATAGATAGAGATGGAGTTTATTGCTGTCATGGACCAGAGTCAAAAACAAAACATGTTAAAAATAAAAATAAGACTAAAAACCCAAAACAGGAAAAGAATGTTACAATAAGTTGTTGGTTCATCACTGGACAGTCAAGATGTGTCTGATTTTACATACACACACACACACACACACACACACACACAGAGATATATATCTCCACAATACAGAGTGCGTATATATTCAGCTAAACATTACATATGATAAATAAAACATTAAGTAGAGAAAAATAAGTTCAGTTATGCTGGAGTTTAGAATCCCAAGAGAGGAAGATGGGAGAGTCCAAACTTGGCATCTCCAGCCATAAATAACCTTGGTAGCTCTGGTAAGGAATGTGGCTGGCAAGCTGAAAGTAAATGCTGAAAAATATTTGCTTTTCTCTCTGGTTGTTTGAATAAAAGGAGAACAAAAATCTGAAATGGAGTTTTGCACTGTGCTTCCGTCAAGTCCCAAGAACTGACAGGGACCCATGTGATAGGGACACTTATCTTGCCTTAATCCCTGTGTTGTGTGTCCCTGATATCAAAGCTTTTGTCTTATTCCATATATTCCTTTTGCTATATTAATTTACAGGCTTGCATTGCTTTTAAACCTACAGCTATTGGGAGAATCCAAGAATCTTGCCAGCAGGCTACTAGTTCATCATCTAGGTTTCTCATCTGAAGATTGCATATGATATTTTTGGCTAATTACTTGATCAAAATATATCATCCTGAAGAATCAAAATTGTTTCATCATCTGTGTAGTTTAATTCCTTTGCTATATCACTATAAATAAATCAGTTCCAGGGTTATTCTAATCTGTCCATCCAAGAGTTTTATTTTAGGTTAGAAGGATATTTTCAGGAAGTTGTCATTTGCTGCATTATTGAAAGTCCTATGTACTGTTGAATTACCAGAATGTGGAACATCCCACATAATGAAATAATAATTATATTGAAGAGTTGTATACTGCCTTCCAGCATCATTCTGATTTATAATTTCTTGTCCTCAGGCTTGTCCCAGGTGGATGAGGACTAGAAATATTAGTATGCTTAGAGCAGTCACTATTTGATTAATGAACAATTATTTTAAGTTAATCATTAGATAGTTGCCTATGGGGACAGCCTTAATTAGCTAAATGCAAAGGATTTCCTGTCTCTACATGGACAGGCTGTTGTTGTTGTTGTTGTTGTTGTTGTTATTATTATTATTTTATATAACAAAAATAAGATAAAAGGGATGTTAATCATATTCACCTGCCTGTTTGAGTAGCTATTCTCCTGGGGTATTTACTTCCTCATCAAATTAATAATGATTGAGCAGAAATGTAGACAATGCATATCATATTATAAAAGTTCCAAATATTATTTATTGGTCTAGGGTAAGGATAGGCAACCTGTTACTTTCTTGATGTTACTGAATTCCCACTCCTATCTGGCATAGTGACCATGGCCAATTGTATGGGACAGAAGTTGCAGACCAACAGCATATGGAGAACAACCTATCTCAACAGGTTGCCAAGTGAGATGATGCCGTTTTATCAGTAGGTAGCAGGTTTTTTGTTTTTTGCCACTGTTTGCTTTTGAGATGTAAAATTTCACTTCTACACAGCTGAAAATATGCCTGCAATATTAGCAACTCTAGAACAAAGCTATGACAAAGAATGCTATTAGTGGAGTGATAATTTCACTGTGCATTAATTGATTATCAAAATAGGGTAATTAACATTGTTAGTTTATTTACCAGCTGAATATATTGTTGTTGTAATAGGTGTAATAGGTGTTAAATCAACTTTCAACTTTCTTAAGATCAAGAAACTAGTAATGTTGGCAGTGAAATTCACCAGCTCAGTTCCTGCCAAGAAGGAATCAAAGGTTTTATTCAGGTATCTGAGAAGCTGAAGAAATCTCTTACCTAGCTGGTGGAAACGTTTTAAAATAAATCATTCAAGCAAGGTGGGCAAATGGAGACCTGGTGAAGTATATAAGATAAGAGTTGTCTTGCATCAGGGAGAGCAAGGTTCAATCTCAACTTGATCAAGGAGTTCACTGGGTGAGCTAGTCATTCTTTCTCAGATCAGCTACATGACAGGGGAAGAAATAAACTTAGGTGAAAGCATGATATGAATGCAAGAAAGATGCATAAATAAAATGCAGTGATTACATTACTGACACTGTGCTGTAAAATTCCATCAGGTGAATTGAACATTTGGAAGAAGTAGGATATATTTGGGGTTGAGGCCTGCTACTCTGTGGAGTCTTCCCTAGCTTGAAAGTAATGCAGTTTTTCCTATGGTATTCGGTAATGTCTCATCAGGGATTCTAAGAATTAAGAGGAAATGTGGTATCCCTTTGAAAGTTTGTCATATGATTGAAAGGGCAACTGTATTACCTTCTGAACAACACACAGACAATCCCAATAAACACAAACCTTAGTAATTTGGCAAGCTGTAGGCCCAAGATATACAAAATTTTATTTCAAAATAGCCTTGAATAAAGTTCCCAGAACCGCTTACTTTCTTCCAAAACGTTAATATAATGAAAGAGAAATGAAAATCCAGGGAGAATAATACTGATGACTGAATTTCATTTTCATTTTTGTTCTTGACCTACCCTAATATTTGGGGTTAAATATCAGTGAACAAATCAAAGGCAAGCAGGAGCTTCATGCTAATAAAAAAGCTATGGACCCTTAACATACACAGTAGGGATAAAAGAAAAAGGAGTCAAAGGATATAGACAAGGGAATCTAACTGATAAAAAGTAGTAGGCCAGTCTGCAAGAACCTAGAATCTGGACCAAAGAAGAATGCTGTGCCTTTATCAATGGCACAGTAAGAGAATTCTGACATTTTGGAGTTTGACTTGAATTTTCTATATCTTTTTGCTGCTATCAAATGGTTTTTTGGCCCTTGTCAACCCACTTATAATAGTACTGTATGGTATGCAGTAGAGCTGACCTGAATATTTAATTCTCACTCCAAACTTCAGGTAAGTAAAGTTCCAGTCCCAAGCCTCTATCTGCTGGCAACAAAGCTAAGGCTTAGAAAAAGAAATCCAGTTCCTCTGGTTCCTGCTCCATATTAACCAGCTTGTGTTTATACTAATATCCAATTTCAACTGCTTCATCGGATTATCTCGCTTCTGATGTCAGCTCTTCATAATAATACTTGCTTTGAATGTTTTCTCTGCATGATCTACTTCTGACTTCTCAGGTGTAGTTATTCAATTTTTTTTTAACTGAAAACATTATGCTTCTTGCCGTGCTTGGATCGCTTACTATCACACTTTCCTTCTATCCCTATGCCTTCTATCTGAAACTAGAGCCACCAGGGCCCTAGTTTGTGAGTCTGCTGGGATTTGTACTTTAGATTACATCTTTGTCTCCAAAATATTATTTTCATTTTTTTAATATATAATTTCTCATATGTAAACCCAGCACTGGCATTGCTTCTCAACATTCAGACTTCATGTATACATGTTGCAAATTTGTAGTGCAACTCTTACAATTAGGTCAAAAGCGGATGAGCATCTGTCATGTAACTAGCCTTGATAGATACTAGGAAGATATAAAAAGAGGAGTAGTCCAATGCTACTTCACAATAAAGGAATTTCTTCCAGGGAATCACATAGTTTTGGTCATTATAAGAATGGCTTTCCATGGAAAGTGGAATTGTTCAATGATATATAAAGGTATTATGCTGTTCTGTTCAATAGTGATATATTTTAAATTAATGCTGTTATTGGTACATGCACTGAACCTATAGGTTTGCTCTTTTTGCAGAAGAGTCTTAAACTAAAGTAAGCAGCTTAGAGGATGTAAGAGCAGAAAGGAGATGGAAAGAAACGAAATAAAATTTCCATGAAAACAAGCAATACGTCTGTAGAGGGAGGGACCAAACTCAACCTTGTTAATGATACCCTTAATCTTGCATGCAGGAAAATAATTCATTCAGTCCAGCCATAATTACTTTTGTTCTGTAGATTAATCTATATAGCCTAGTTTCTGGACATTTCTGAATAGGTCTAGATAAATCATGTTTCTCCTTGTGGTGAAAGTAGGTTTATGCAGTGTAATTGCCAATGTCTTTTCTAGGACAAAAACTAAATTTCAAGTACAGTTCTCAGGTATAATTAAAATTTAATTTAAAATCTCCTTCAACTCAATGCCATCCAGTCTTTCTAGCAACAGAACAAAAGCAGTTTGCCACTGCTTTCTTCTGCAATGCTTTTCAATCTCCCAATGTACCAAACAGCCCTGGGATTTCCTGGGATTTACCCATACAAATTATAACTAGGAGTGACTCTGCTCAGCTGCTCAGCTGAAACAAGGTCAGCCAGCACACTGTCACATACTGAGGCTTCTGTTATTTGTTTATTCTGTTGACATCAACTAAAAAATCTTTATTTAATAATTCTTCAGGTTTTAAATGTTATTTCCATACAAAATATGTATTTTAAAAAAACAAAAACAAAAACCTGACATTGCTGAAATCTTCAGTTTTCTGGAAGAATCATATATGCAGATATATAGATATAGATATAGATAGATGTAAATATATTGCAAAGTTGTTCCTGTCACAAATGAATGTGGATTATATTCTCCATGTTCTAAACTATATTAATTTCAGACGTAGTGTCATAGGTGTGCTGTGAGCAATATTGTATAATGTCATCTAATTTCCAATAACACTTTTCATATCATGATCAAGTATGCATACATAAGACCTGATTTTTATACACATTTAAGTGGTAATTTGACACCAAACAAAATATGCTAGCAGAAGAATGATTAAATATATCAATTCAAAATTTTACAATACTCTGTGAAATTTATGTATTATATCAGAACAATAGATAGATTATTTTGATGTACAAAAATGGCAATTTTTGGTGAATGAAATAAATAGTTAAGCAAACAAATAGCATTTTTTTTTAAGCATTTACTTTCTGTACTATTATATGTTACCATAGAGTTTTGTGTTACTCCATGGCAAATTTTGTATTTGGGGGAGTTACTTTTTTCAGCATAAAGGCATGGTAAACTTATTTTTAAAAGACCTGAAGTAAACAAGGAATGGACACAAAGAAGATGAAGATGCTTCTTAGAACTGTTTTTAAGGCACAAAGCATGGGGGAAATGCAGACTATCTATAGATCTTGCTTAAAATGAGATATTAATGTTAACTGGCATGATTTCCAGAAGCTGACTTTGCAGTCAGCTGAAAGTAAATAAATACTGTAGCTGTGCAGAAACTCTCCAACTTAGATTGAACTTTGCAATGAAAACAGAGGCTGCCATAAGGAGACAATGGACCTCGTCCACCTGATTTAGGGCTCAGAGCAATTCTCAGTTAACTACTATTCACACTGATGGAAAAAGCATGATCAAAAAGGAAAGGGGCTCTTCTCCAGATTACCATTCCTGTAAAGTCACAGGCAGGAGTGTCAGAATGCCAAGCCAACTGCCAGGAACTGAATGAGAGTAATAAAAAAGTAGAAACTGACCTTCTCAGATGTGATAACAGTATCAAATCTTAGAATATGCAAATTCAGCAATAAGCATTAGTGAGGGGAAATATGACAAAACTGGATCACTTCTGATTCACAAAATGATATCATATAGTAAGAGGCTTTCTTGTTGACCCATACTTAACCTTAGAGCTATACTGATTTTCTATGTGTGAAGTACCAGGATGACAGCCAGATGAAGGAAAAGTATTTTGCAGGGTGCTTTTCTTAGAACACCCAATGTACTCCCTGTAGATATTTTTTAATTGACCTAAATATAGGGCTAAACTACACAAAACATAAAATGATAGAGGGATCATGTGTTTGGATGGTACCATTTCAGTTCACAAATGGAGGGCTTAGATTTATATATTGCTTAAAGAATATAGAAAGTGCAGTTTCATTCCTCCCCCCCCCCCCCAAAAAAAATAGTGTAAACTGAAAATGCACTAAAATACTCTAAATAGCAATACATAAAACCCAGAGGAAATACTTTTCAACTGACAATACATTACAAATTCTTGGATATTCCACAGTCAGGGCACCATCATAGATAAGGTTCTTTCTTTTTGTACATTCATAGCATACTTCTGCTTAAGACAGAATCATCATTGACCATACTATGCTGTGGTGGTGCTAAAATGATGTTATGTGCATCAGGGCACCACCACATAAATGATGCAAATTAGTACTGGAAACATATCTGATGCAAAGACATAATTCACATCATTCGCATCATGACACTCCTATCATCATTTGTTTCTCCCAGCCCCCAAGGACATTTGTGGATGGAACACAGAGAAAGAAATCCCCTGAGAATCTTCACCATGGACCGGTTGTTTTGGGATGAACCCCCACTGTATTTGATGGCCTTCTTAGCAGGCACTGGATCAGACAGGGCAGTCATAAGCCAATTCAATGTCAAACAAAATAAGTAGCCGTTATGATTAGAGAAAAAGCCAGTGGTTTGACATCGTGGATTAAGGTACCTGGCTAGAAATCAGAAAAACATGAGTTCCAGTCCTACCTTAGACACAAAGCCAGCTGGCTGATTTTAGGCCTGTTACTCTCTCTCAGCCCTCAGAAGATGGCGATGGCAAATCACTTCCAAAAATCTTGCCAAGAAAATTTGCCAGGCAGTTACCATAGGTCAAGAATGATTCAAAGGCAATGCCCCCACCCAAAGCTTAGAAAAAAAAGAGCAAATGATATAGAAGCACACCAGTTCAAGAAGTTCCTCATTGTATCTCCTGAACTGTATAACCACTTCCACTTTTGAAGGACTCTTTTCACTTCCAGGGACCAATCCCAAGATATAGGAACCTTGTTGTAGCTAGTTACCCACAAAATGTATTATGCCTCACAGAGACCCTCAAGCTCAATATTGCTACCAGTGCTTTTGTAGATGCTTTTTATTTTGTGAAGACTTCACTTGTCTTGGATTCCATTAGTCAGCAACCATTTGGAGCAAGGGGACACTTTGTAGGCATTCTCAGAAAATAGCTGCCATGGGGGTGATTATCTGTTCACAAAATTGCCGCTACACTTAGTTGGCCAGTCAAAAAATCTACCATTTTCCAGTAGGTGGCTAGATTTATCAGCTTTCCATTTGAGAGTATGATGATGATTTTAAAGAAAAGGTGAGGCAGATGGATTAATGTGCAACAGAGGAATTGTTCACAGACACATTTTATTTTAGCTATTGATTGATCGATTTTGTGCCATCAAGTTGGTGTTGACTTTTAACAACCACATAGACAGAGCTTCTCTGGGATGAGAGGCTGAACACTGCAAGTTAAGATATTAGTTATTGCTGTGTGTGCGCATGTGATTGAGTTAGTCTTGACTCCTGGCAGCTGCCTAGACAAATCCCTGCAGTTTTCTGGGCAAGATTTTCAGAAGTGGTTTGCCATTATCTGCTAGGGCTGAGAAAGAGTGACTGGCCCAAAGTGACCCATCCGGCTTCATGCCTAAAGCAGGAGTAAATCTCACAGTCTCCTGGTTTCTAGCCTGATGCTTTAACTGCTAACCAAACTGGTGTACTATCCATTTAATGTATTACCATGCTACTATTTATTTGAGTTTGTACAACAGCAGCACTGTCACTCTCTGGTCCACCCGTGGGATGGGCATAAAAAACTCCTGTTGTGGTAACTTGTAAATTCTCTGACAATTTCTGTTCAGTTTGTTTTTAAAGCATTAAGTAATCAATGTGCATTAACTTTTGTTAAAGTGGAAACATTTGCTAGACATTAAAAATATTTCTTCAGCAAATAAAACCTAAAGTAAATAGGAAATTAGTTGTTTTTTTGCTTGTTTGATCTTTGGAGAAATTATTCCTGTGCTGGGATTTAAGTTAACAAAACAAAAAAATTTAACTTCTGTAGCAATTGAGGGTTAATGTAACCAGATCAAGAAAGATTAACTGGATTTGAATGATAGATGATGGAGTTGGCCTGAGTGGTAGACTCTATCACTCCAAAGCTCCTCCTTCCCTTAAGCAGAGCTCCATTTGTGCTTTGATTTACCAAGGAACTGAAAGTGATGAAGCAGATGGACAGAGAGTTGGACTACTAGAGAATGAGAACTGCTCATAATGAAACAGATAGAATGTGGAGTAAGGCTTTCTTTCATGCCAATTTGCAGTTGATACAACAAATAGGGCTTATTTCTCTGTCTCCATTGTTGCATCTCCAGAGAAGAGTCTGGCAATGCTTTTTCATATGCATGGTATTGCCTCTATCAAGATGTTGGGAAGAGGATCAGGAACAGTCTGAGGCCCACTGTGATCAAAATTAATCTTTCTTTGCAGACAAATAAAATTGAATTTGCCTCAGTTTGGATTCCAGTATTGTGGCAAAAATAACATTGATCTTGGATATGGTGGTGAGACTGGTGTAGTTGCCTTGGTAGATGACCTAGGCAGAAACCAGTTTGATGAAGTACAACTCCCAGTTCTCTTGAACCTCTCAGCAGCTTTCAGTACCATCAACTGTGGCTTCCTTTTTGGGCATCTGGCAGGAGTGGGACTTTTTTTTGCAGGAGTGGTTTTTCCTAAAAGGATGTTACTAGAAGGTGATGTTGGGGGACTACTGCTTAAAGCTAGGTTATTGGCCTATGATGTCTCACAGGGTTCTATTTTATCTCCTATACAATGTAACAACTACATGAACAACCATTGGGGGTCATTAAGAACTTTGGATGGTATGACATCCTTATGTTGATGACACCCATCACCATTACTCTATGCCTTCTAATTCCAGGGAAACAGGTAGTACCAATGAACACTGCCAAATCTCAATAATGAGTTGTATGTGGAAAAACAAGCTAAAATTAAATACAGATGAAATAGGGATGCTGTTGCTAAGAAAAAAGCTGGATCCCAGGACTGAGGTGAAGCTTGCTCTAGATGTGGCTGAAATCTCCTCAAAAGAGCAGATTCACAGTTTGGGAGTGTTCATTGACTCTCATATATCACTAGATTTACAGATGGCTACTGTAGTAGGGAGTGTTTTTGTAGAATTAAGGATATTGCATCAACTGCAACCATTCCTGAGCAACTTGGATTGTTATCCACACCTTAATGACAATATTTCTTGAGTTTTGTAATGCATTTTATTATGGACTATTCTTTAAAAGGTCAGAAAATTGCAACTGGTGCAGAATGAGGCAACTAGGCTGCTGACTAGTAAAGTTAGTACAAGTTCTCAATGATGTCTGTACTGAAAGATCGGTAATGGCTATAGCAGTTGCCTACATGGAACAATATAAGTTCCTTTGTTTATCTTCAAAAGCCTAATTGGCCATGGGACTGTATCTGTACGGTACTTGCCTCAATTACCAGAAGAGGCTCCTGATGCCAGAAGTTTGACTGTTGGGTATATGGAAAGGGCTTCCTCTTATGTAGGTCCCAGGATATAGAATGTGTTCTTTACAGAAATACTTTTGGCTCCCATACTTCACCCAGTATTTAAAAAAGGTGGCAACAGTGCATCTAATTCACTGCTTATTTCATTATTTATTTTTTTAATGTTTGATTCTTAATTTTGGCTTTGACTTTAGTTGAATTAATTTTCTTCCATTCAGATCCTTCTTTTTAATGTTGTGAGGTGCCTTAAGTATTGGGATAAACAGAAAGGCAAGCTATAAATTCAAAAATAAATAAAAATTAAAGCTTTGAAGTGGTACTTTGTTTCAGTGACCGTTTCTGTACAGCAGCCCTTTGAAGCTGCTTTGCAAAGCAACATGTGACACCTTCTAAAAACTCAGCTAATTCAGCAGCTGAAGCTGCACGTGCATAACATATGGACAGCAACCTCTTCTGGCTACTGGAATTGTTGAACAAGAGATTCAGACTGGCCTGAAGCACCTCATTGAGAAAAAATCACATCATCTCATTGTGACAATGAAGAGATCATACTGCCTGCTTTCTTTCCTTGAGAATCCTCTCATCCCCTTGATATGAATATCCTCATTGAGGCAAAGAGCACAGCCATGACTCAGAGGTTTATGTTGTAGTAACTGCTGAGGCTGCAAAAGTTGTCAATGCCATGGTTACATTCCAAATTACCTACTCTAATATGTGGGTAAGGTGTGTCCAGCACCTTCACTAAATGCAAAATGTGGCGGCATAGCTGCTAACCAGTACATAATGCCCAGAGCAAATCTACATTAAAAACTCTGCTCTGTTTGCCAGATGTTTTCTAGGAACAATGTATGTCTGATTTAAATCTTGAAAGCTCTAATGTGCTGAGCGTTTGATGTCTGAAGGACCATCTATCTGGGTATAAATGTCAATCCCAAGGTGCTCTTGGATTTTCTGAGCAATTTAGGGAGATAAAACACCAGAAGTCACCCAGAGTATCGTTGGAGGAAGATGAAGGATAAAGATGACTGAGCATGAATAACAGACAATATTAGGGATTACACTGTGTCAGTAAGAGCAGTGAAATGTAGATATTTTTCTGCTCTTATCATATCCACAGATAGCCACCCTTATCCATCCAGGAGTAGGATGAGACACAGAACCACCTTTGTGACTGCTCTGAGAAATGTTCTAGATATCCGGTAAAGTCCCTCGGATTCATTTAGAGTTCAACTCCAACTGGGCAAATCTTATCAAGATGATAGAAGAAAGTTCTTGTGTGGTTAGCTGGGGTGAGTTTGAATCCATAATTATTTTAGGAAGTGGGCCAGGTCCTCAGGACTGCTAACCCAAATACCTGTCTATTCCATTCACACCCCACCTGGCTGGTGAAAACCACCCAGGAGGTGACATGTGATTGGGTCCATGTGGTCCTTTATTTCCTTTATTGAGAAAGGGTGTATGCTGCTTGCCTTGAAGAAGGCAGTAGGACATCCCCTCTTCAAGAAGCCAGAAGTTTAGGAAAGGATGACGGTCAGATTGCAGATTCAAAGACCCTTCAGTGAACAGATTATCTAGATCTTTTTCAATGAGGTTTCAGACGGAGACATAGTACTGAGGTGGCATTGATCACACTTGTTGATGACTTTTGGTGGAATCAGGATGGAGGTAGACATCCTTCTAGTTACCTTTTATCTTTCAGTAACATACTATCTTTTGGATCACCTATGGAGATTAGGAGTGGGAGTCACAGTGTTGCAGTGTGCTTTAACAAAAAAGTGAAAAAAATACAGAGAAAAAAAGTGTTAATATATCACAATTACAATTCTATATATGCTTATCTAATACAATATTCAAGTACATATATATTTCTAATAGATTTATATGACTATCATGTTTTTTTAAAAACCTACTGTATTTTGTATAAATGAGTCCCATATTTCATTATATTTGTCCATAGAAAGTCTACATCTATGGGCAATCTGCTCATAAGTGGCAAGTGCAATCAGGTCTTCAATCCATTGAATAAATGGGGCCATACATTTATCTTTCCAATGCTGCAATATTCTTTTGGTCATAGTAAGGGCACAGAGAATCCATTTACATTGTCCAGAGATCAATTTCCATGTACTAGGTATATAACTGAAAAGAATATTATCCTCTGAAAATTTTAGCTTTTGTCGCCTTAGGGCTCATTGATCTTGCCCCTCCTGTTTAACATCTACATGATGCCACTGGGTAACGTCATCCATTACTTTGGGTTTCTTGATGTTACCCAGTTGTACATCTCAATCCCAGGTTGCCAACTGTCAAGGTCTTGTCCCAATTTGTGGATGAGGAGGAACAGGCTCAAGCTCAATTCTGACAAGATCAAGTGGCTGTGGGTATTTGGCCACCTGGTCTGAAGATGTTCCACCTTTAGTCCTAAATAGAGTTGCACTTCTCCCTTCAGGATAGTTGCTCAATTTGGGGGTCTTCTTGCACTTGTAGATCTTAGTCAAGGAGCAAGTGGCCAGGAAGGCCTTTGCACAAATTCATCTAGTGTGTCAATTTTGCCCATACCTGGACCAGCAGGCCCTTAGAACAGTAACTCATGCTTTAGTCACCTAATATTTGAACTATTGCAATGTACTCTATATGGGGCTGCTCTTAAAGACCACTTGGAGAATTGGTCCAGAATGCAGTAGCATGGTCGGTTATGGGCATGCTATGGTATGCTCACATAACACCACTGTTTCATGAACTGCACTAGTTACCAGTAGACTTCCAGGTGCAATTCAAGGAGTTGGTAGTCACATATAAGGCTCTTGAAGCCTTAGGGCCAAGTTATTTGAGAGACCATCTGTCTTCTATAGCTTCTGCCCATGCTATATGATTGGGCAGAGTGAGCATGCTTCAGGTCCCATTGATTAGATAGTCACCTGATGGGACCCAGAAAACATGCCTCATCTGTCACAGTGTGCCCCCACCCCCAGAGATTAATATGCCCCCCACCCTATTTAAAAAGCCCTTAAAACCTGGTCTTTGCCAGGGTCTCAGGCTAGAGTGGTTGGTGGACCCCTTGTGGATGTTTGTTTGCTGGTGTTGGTATTCTGTGGGATGATTGTTTCATTTTAATTTTTGTTATTTTTTGTTGTACACATTTTTGGGATGAAGTCAAGTGGTCTATACAATAAATAAATAAATACTTTCTGCATACTAAGATCAGAGACCAGCCCTCTATTTACCAAGTTCTTCTTCCTCTTCTGTAACTCCCAAAATAAGGAATGGTCTCTTGGGAATGGCATTCAGAAGCTCCATTTATTTGTTTGTTTGTTTGTTTGTTTGTTTTATAAAAGGCCCTGCACTTTAACTGGTTATTTTCCATTTGAGTTAGTTTTTGGTGAGGACAGGGATTAGGGTTAGATTTAAGACTAAGGAGGGTTTTTTTTTGACAAATGATCTCTGGGAGGAGGACTACATTTCTTCATTGGAGAAAGCTCAACAAAGAAAATTCTAGTAAATATACTTCAGAATAATAAACTGTTTTCAGATAAATTCGGTTTAGCCTTTAGCTAGACTCCTGAGCTCTGAAAACCATTCACCAAACAGCTTATACTTTGATCACATAAGCTGCTAATTTAAATTGAGATCAGCCTTCCCCATCCTGTTGCCTTCCCAGGGTTAATAGAAGATGGAGTTCACTGGTGACCTGTACAGATGAAAATTCCACAGAGGAAGAATGTATTTCTTTCTTTTTCGGGTAATCAATCCAATGCCTTTTATAGCTACTGGAATTTTATTGTATAGTAAAGCAATTTCAGTTGTGGGGTATCATCATTCTCATGTTTTGGCAAATATATTTGTGTTCATTCTAAGCTGCTTCACAAATCACTAGCTTTGAAACTCTCATTAGAAAAACTGCAACATCTGTTTTCCTAACAATTGGAGTTATTATATTGAGATATGTTTTAGAAACATATTTCCTGAATTGCTTGCATATTTACCTGGATTGTCTCTTGGTTAAATTATTTACCAGAAACCAGAGGTCTTATGTTGATATTTATACATGTTAAACAGTCATTTGCATTCAAGAGTTACATCCTTGTTCCTCTGTTACTTCTTGGACATCCTTCAGTGCACAACATCCATAATGAAGATCACACGACAGTAGATAACTATACTAGCAGCTCTGCTTCTCTGGGCAAGAAATATTTCTCCCTCTATGGCATATAAAGAGTCCACTATCCCTTTTTAAGAGCTAAAATATATGCAATTTATAGTAGCAGTTGAAGACACTGAAAGTGTATTAACTGTTGTGCTATGTATACTACAGAGTACAAGTCCAGACAAATTGGATCTACTGCTTAACTGTAATTATCTGGGTTCCCACCTTTCTCCATTAGCTGAACTCTCTTAAAATTGTCAAGGCTCATTATGAGATTATTGCTTCTTTATCATAACACACCACAACAAGGAACCAATATATTCCTTGCTGATAAAAATATTAAAATATTGATGGTTGTGCAATGGGGCGGTGGGTGGGGGAAGCAGGAGATTAGGAAAACTCAGGCATCTGTGAAACTGAACAAACACAATGTAACCAAAATAAAAGTTCCATGGGTGCTCAAGAGGTGAGACCTCATAAGATTTCCCACCAATGGAGAATGGTATCCCCCATAGCTATAGAGGGAATATGTTTTCTGCACAATTTCATGCCAAATTGATTGATTTATCTCAGTAGTTCTTTATAATTGGAGATAGACTGTGCAATGGAACAATGGCATGTCATGATAGAATGCTGCCCACAGAAGCACTGAGGGAATAGGAATGGGAAGATCATTGACATCATTGTCCAGATGATGATGATGATGATGATGATGCACTTCATTCATGGACATCCTCAAGAATTCCTAGATCAAAATATGTGTTTCATGTAGTGACTAGATAAGAAAAGGTGAAAAAGATTTTGCCAGTCAAATGAGTCAGTGCCAATTACATATCTGAATCTGCTTGTTTGGGCTATTTATGTTATTATTTGTGTCATCTAAATAATTAATACTTGTATAATAAAGGAAGGAATGATACAAGTATCATATCCATGTTAGATGGGGTAGCAGTCTGAATGAGCTACTTAATATATTTTTTTCCACTAAGAACAGAAGTGAAGGTGCTTATTTGCATAGGAACAAGGGTTATATGCCATAAATAATAATAAGAAAGAAAAAGTGACAAGGAAGGGAGGGAGGGAGGGAAAGGAATTAGGGTTCTTATAGTCTTTTTTAAGAAAAAAAAGCCTCCATTTATTATGTTCCATGCACTCAATTGGTAATTATAATTTGGGGATAGTACCACTTGAGATTGCTAAACTCTTATTGGAAAGCCAGTTTGAGATAGTGGTTAAGGCATCAGGCTAGAAACCAGGAGCCTGTGATTTCTAGCACCACCTTAGGCACAAAGCCAGCTGGGGACCTTGGGCCAGGCACTTCTCTCAGACTAGGAAAGAGGCAATGGCAATCCAATTCTCAAATCTTGCCAAGAAAACATGAGGGCCTTGTCCAGGCAGTAGTCAGGAGTCAACACTGACTCAAAGGCACATGCATGCGTGCACACACACACACACACACACATACCTTCCTATCACATTGTTAACATTTGTAACTTTCAACATGTCTCAGATCTAATCATTGTGCAACAATCTCACCAGATGGCAACTCCCTGGTTGGGCTGGAAGCTCAGAAAGATTGGGACTACTTGAGAATAGCAGGGCTATTGTGAGACTGGGAAGAAATAACTTTCTGGAAGAAAGCAATGGCAAACCACTTCTGTGATGTTGCCAAGGAAATTGCAAGGAGATCTCCCTGTAGTCACCAGAAACTTGACTCAAGGGCATGTTTATCCTTTTAAATATGAAATGACTTTACAAAGATCAACATTTCTCCTAGAAAGTGTGATTTTTTTTCTTAAAACGGAATTTGTAGGCTCTACAAATCTTACTGCAGTGAGGGAAACTGCAGTCAGTTATCTTCTTTTGGTATTGATAAAACCAAGAGGTCATAGTTTATGTGGATTATCGCCCCCCTCCCCCACTCCCCTGTCTCTTGTGATTCAGAATTGGATTGACAACCTTGCTCTGTATTCTGGAGACTTTTGCACAGAATACCTCAGGAGTATCAAGCTGTTAGATGAAAATGCTGCTGAAAGGAGTTGTGAAATTCTTGCTGTAGAAGCAGTATATTTGAATAATCCTTTCCTGGTATATTTTGGCCTCTCTCAACCATTATCAGCTTGTTATGTACCTGATAAAGAGACTTATTAATATTGTTTGGGCTCATATCCCACAGAAAACATGTTTCTATATTTTCTGCTAATTTGTTTCTTTAGTAATTGTCATGTTCTTCACTGGACTAATTATTAAGGAGTTTAGCAAAGTAGAATTATTATTCTCACCATAAATTTCACTTTTCCAAAGTCAGAAAGTTGATTCCACAATCAGATTTAGATAATGAGAGAGTAAAAACTGTTCTTCCATTATTCCCTTTTCCAGCAACATTTGATGTGTTCTTCACTACTTATAAGAAATCTCTTAATTCACACTCATCTAATCTTGTTTGTCTATGTACTTTTTTATTTTACTGGATTCTCTGCTATGTTCAATATAGGGCCTGATACCAACATTTTAAAAATAGTAAATTTTCTATACCAACATTTTAAAAATAGTAAAAATGGCAACAGTAATGTTAAAAATAATGAAATATACAATAGAGAACATTTAAATCTCTACCAGAATCAGAAGAGTCAATTGTTGCTATTAACTTACATTTGGTGGAATGGCCTCTATGAAAGAACATTTCAAAAAATACAAAATTCATTTCATTTTGGTTTTGTTTCCTTGTTTGTCAATCGCCGCTTTTCAAATATGCTGTAAGTTTAAAAATATATAGGATGTGGTTCATGATAAAGCTGCTTTGTTTAAAGTAGCAGAGAGATGCTGACTTGTACAAGTCCCTCTACCAATTTGGGGCCATTCCTCTTCTGGTGCCCATCCCAGATTCATCAGTGCCACAGCACTTTTCATTCATAAAGTTCACCCCCCTCCCCATGACAGATTTACAGAGGGTTTGAGAGGACCTCTGTTACAGAACAGAAGGATGCACATTTTTAGACCCAAACTCTGAATGCACAAATATTCATTTTTATCATTCTTGTTTGGTGTCTTTATATTCTTTTGTTTCTGTTGTGTTTTTGGGGGGGAGGGGGAAAATCTTCATGTTGTTGAATTAGTCCTATAAGTGATCAAGCCAGACAAGAATCAGGATGCAGTGAATGATGTGGTGTGATAGCACTATGTAGCCTATCAGAGGAGACTAAGAAATAATATCATTGAGACAAGGAAAGTCAGTGCCGGGGAAAGGAATTGAGGAAAATGTAAGGGATGTCAGCGAGGCCAAAGCCAAAGCTAAACCAAAGCAAAATCAATTAAAAAGAGAGGCTCTTATCAGTATTTGCTAAGATGTTCACAAAAACTGCAATAATTTAAATTTGGCCCCAGATTACCTGCTTTCTTTGAAACAGAAAGTTAAAATTTTGTAAAAGCAGAGGGCATAACACACAAACTGTGGTAATTTTTCAAAAATAATATTCTCTC
Organism: Liasis olivaceus; assembly: GCA_030867105.1. Classification (NCBI taxonomy): domain Eukaryota; kingdom Metazoa; phylum Chordata; class Lepidosauria; order Squamata; family Pythonidae; genus Liasis; species Liasis olivaceus. The sequence continues at coordinate 83,523,288 of CM061349.1, forward strand.
TCTCTCCCTCACTCTCTCTCTCTCTGTGTCTCTGTACAGACACATACTACCATACACACACACACTACTGCTACTATAGATACTGTGTGGAATGTAAGTAAAAAAAACATACAGAAATTGTGTAAAAAACAAAAACAAACAATCAAAAACAAATCAACCATCATCAGTTAATTCAGACTTGTCCCTGATGGCCTTCTTTTGGCACTATAGGAAGGGATGCTTTTTTGAGGGGGGTACCCCCTCTCCTTGCAGCCACATCATCCCTAGGCAAAGTTTCTGGAACCAAATGGGAAGTAGAATGAGACGGGAAGTTTATCCTGGGAAGAATGAAGAGAGCTGTGGCTCATGAAAGCTCATGCCTTGTAAGGACATGTGTTACTCGGAAAAGGTGCTACAAGATTCCAGACCGTTAGACAGCTGGAAGGGGCTGCAGAGTGCAGACACCCAGATTAAAGCGTCTCAGGCAGATGGCAATCTAGCATCAGCTGGAATCTATCCAGTTAAAGGAAACTCAGCTTCTCTCTTGGTAATAGGTTTCACTATTGAACTGCTCTTATTGTTAGGATGCTTTTATTAACATTCAACCGGAATTTGCCTTTCTGTAACTTAAATCCATTATTTCATGTCACAGTCTCTGTAAAGATGGAGTGCAGGTCTTGCCTTTCTTCCACACAATATTCTTCTCTCGATTCTGTTCATTATTCTTCTCTAACCCTTTTGCAATGTGTATGAATCCTTTTTAGGGTTTTTCCATACTGCAGCCTTTAGCCAGGTGAGTCCTGTGAATGGAAATGAAGTGGCTGGAAATGAAGCTAGCTTAAGAACACCTTTACGGATTTCATTCCCTTCCTCAACTTTGGCCATAGTGATGGCCAGGTATTCTTTCTGGATTGTAGTTACCATGGCCCCCAAGTGATGTTTTGTTTAGTTTAGTTTAGTTTAGTTTAGTTTAGTTTAGTTTAGTTTAGTTTAGTTTAGTTTAGTTTAGTTTATTATTATTGATTAGCCATTACGGAATATCAAAATACAGAGTATATAACATACAGTATAAAACATAAGACATTATTAAGACCATATATTAAAAATAGAATAAGTGAAACAAATTAAAATTACAATTACAATTAAAAGAAAGAAAGAAAAACAGATGCAAATCATATTTCTGTATCACCTCTACAATTTACTCCGATCAGATCCACATATGCAGATCTCAATTGTACTGTTTTGTTCAAATAAAGGGCCGTATTATATGTAATTTTTGAATTCCGACCACACATTAAATGTGTTGCTTTAATATAAGGATCCCAATAGATCATTCATCTAGTGTGTGGCCCAAGACACTGATCCCTCTCTTTTTTATACAGTTGACATTCAAATAATATATGTGTTATGTCTTCTATCTCCGGAGCTCCACAAATACAAGTGCATTCATTATAAGGGACTTGGTTAAATCTTCCATATTTAACCATTGTGTCCAACTGCTCAAATCTTGCTGGAGTAAATACCACCCTAAGATATTTGGGCATTTCTGTGTTTAAATACTTGGCAATTTGGAAGGTATGTTTATAACAGCTCATCCATTTCAGTGAGCCGGATTTACTAAGGGTGGCTATATCTTTCTGTCCTTCTCTATCCAAGATTCTTTGTGCGGCAATCTTTTTAGCTTGTTCTCCAGAAACAATTGAACATGAGACAGGGAGATCACAGCTCCTAATGTAATTTGTCAATTGTTCTATCCAAGAAATCTGTAATTGAGATTTTGTCTGTTCTAACAAACACAATCTTGGGAGTCTGTCAGTTTTCATAGCATCGATTTTGCATCAATAATTGTAAGCCCTGATTTTAGACAAAGAACAAATTGTATGGATTCCCAATTTGGCTCTAACTGCTGCAGTTGAAGTTCTTTTATCCATACCCAGGATGCTTCTCAGATGCTGTGATTGCATTTGTTCTAACAGTGATATGTGTTTTAAGAGTAACGTTGGCCTTGCATAGTGTGATAATTGGGGCTAAGGAGCCTGGATAGCTATCATTTATTAATTTGAGCAGTAAGTTCATATGTGCCCTTGCTCTAAGTGAGCTCCTTTGCTGATGAGGAAGCCAAGATCTGGTCTCAGAGGAGACTACCCCTAGGTAAGGGAAGGTATTAACTTGTTCTATTGTCTCACCATCTAATAGCCATCTATGGTTATGATGTTGTTTTCCAAAGACCACAATTTTTGACTTTGATTTATTAATGATTAGAGAGTTATTATGACAGTAGGAGCCATGTCTTCTTAACAACCTACACAACCCAACTTGTGAATATGATAGTAAAATCATATCATCAGCATATAGCAAGGTGTTACAATATGTGTTTAACACCTTGGGCATGTGTACTTCAGGGTCTTTCATTAGTCCTAGTAGGTTGTTAATATATAGGCTAAATAACAATGGTGCAAGTATGCATCCTTGTCTTACCCTTTTACAAGTATCAGTCCTTCTTGTCATGGCTCCATTAATCCCAAACTGCACTTTCAGACTAGTGCTTGTATAAAGGGCCTTGATCAATGCCAGCAGTCTGGGTTCCATCTTGAGGACAGTCAATTTCCTCCATAATATTTCTCTATTTACTGTGTCAAATGCCGCACTAAGATCTATAAAGGCAGCAAACAGTTGTTTCCCCTTGCTGATATATTTTGTAACTAGATGGTTCAAGACAAAGCAGTTATCAATAGTAGATCGTCTCTGTCTAAAGCCGGCTTGTTCTTCCACGAGAATACACTTTTTATCTACCCAACTCTCAACTCTACTCAGAAGGAACCTAGCATATATTTTAGCCACAATATCTATTAGGCTAATGGGCCTGTAATTGCTAGGGTCCTTTTTATTCCCTTTTTGGTATATAGGAACTGATATTGCCAACTTCCACTCAGCTGGGATATGGCAGGTATTATTTAGATGTGTAAATAAACCTGCCAGTAGAGGGGCCCCCCTTCTCTATCTGTCATGGCCCAGTACTCAGACTCTGATCCTGACTGTGAAGAAGCTGTTCCAGCTGTACCAGTGGAATGTCAGCCTCAGGAGACACCAAGCCAGGAATCACCTGAGATTGATCAGATATAGACATCATCAGAACAGCTGGGTCAGTCAGATAATGAGGCATGGCCCCCAAGTCCTTGGACTCAGTCAGTGAAGAAAAGAGCAAAGACACTCAATGAGGCTTCTTGCCAAGTAAAGGAGTAACTATCTTAATTGTAGATAGCTGACTGCAGCCTGATTTAAGAGGCAGTCCTGACCTGTGTCTCTGTTGGAAACAACAATCTGATCTCCTGCTCTGGTGTGTTGTTCCTGTGAATTCTCATGTAAGAAACCCTGAAACTCTGACCTTTGGACTAGCTGACAAACCTGGCTTGGTTCTCTAAACTTTGGACTGGATTTTTTTAAAGAATATTTTTTATTAAAAGATATTACATAGCTTTAAAACGCTACAGAAACATTCAAAAAATTAGGAAAGAAAGAAAATATAAAAGGGTAAAAGATAATAGAAAGGAAAGATAATAGAAAGGAAAGGAAAAAAAGATATCTAAAGAAGTGACTTCCAATTTTCTTTGCAGCAGTTACAAACATAGTAATTACCATCTCCATCCTCTCAAATTGCATAACATGGTTCCTTTCTTCCCATAAACAAAACTTTTTAATCAGTAAATCCTGAAATCACCAGTTCATTTTTGTCCATTTTCAGCAACAGGTCCATAAAGGGTTTCCAGTCTTTTATAAAAGTTATTGTAGTTCCTTCTTTAATGAAACAAGTCAATTTAGCCATTTCTGCAAACTCGGGCATCTTCACAATCCATTCCTCCATTATGGGTATTTTTTTAAATATAATTTTATTAAAACTTTAAAGAAATAAAATAATAAAAAACCTAATAGAAACTAATATAGAATAAGAAAAAGAGAAAAAGAAAAAGGAGATCAAAGAAAGAGCTAAAAGTGCAAAAGCAAAGAAAGAAACAAAATACAAAGAAGTAGCTTCTGATATTCTTTACAGCAGTTATAAGTACAATTATAAATTTACCTCTTGCTCTATGGTAACAGCATAACTAGGGGATGCGGTGGCGGAGCGGCTTAATGACACTGAAAGTTGCCGGCCAGAAATGGCTGACGCTTCGGCGGTTCGAGTCCAGCCTTTGCGTTAACAGGGTGAGCTCCTGTTTCCTCCCCAGCTCATGTCAACCCAACAGGTCGAAAACTCACGTGAGTAGATAAATGGTACTCTCACTCCGGTGGGAGGAAAAATGCTGGCAGCGCCTTGCACAGAGAGACGGGGCCAGTTGCCGGTAAGCACGAAACCGCGCTCGCCCGAAAAAGGCACAAAGCAACGGAAATCCCGCCTCCTGTGCTCGCCAGCTGGGCTCTGCTCTAGTAAGGAGGCTCTGGCAAACCACTTCCGAAAGACAATTGCCTCGAAAACTGCAAGGATTCGTCCAGGCAGTCACTGCAGGGTCAGTAATGACTGAGCGCAGACAAAAAAAACAACAACAACAGCATAACTCTTTTTTTTTTAGTACAATCTATCCTGTCTAATCATCAAAACCATAAATTATAAGTTTATTTTTTTCTGTTTCATGCAACAAGTCTATAAGGGGTTTCCAGTCAGCAATAAATGTTGATACGTTGTAGGTATTTCTGTAGTCTTCCATCTTTGTGCATATAATAGTCTTGCTGCAGTTACTATATATAAAAGCAGTCATCCATGAGCCTTTTCTAGTTGAGTGTCCATAAGTCCTAATAGGAAAAGTTCTAGTTTCATCTGAATATTAATTTTTAAAACTGCCTGCATCATCCTATGTATTTGTATCCAGTATTTTTCATTTTTTCACAAGTCCACCATGCATGATAAAACATCCCTTCCGTTTTTTCACATTTCCAACAGTGATTAGAAGTATCCTTATACATCTTAGACAGTTTCTCTGGTGTCATACCAACAATACATCATCTAAAAAAAAAATCTTTTAAATTGTAAAACAACATGAATTTCAAGCCTTTTAACCACATTCTCTTCCATTGATCCATTTAAATATTATAACCAAAATTCTTGGCCCATTTTACCATACATTCTTTAACTTGCTCTTCCTCCATTTCAGTTCTCAGCAAAAGTTCATACATTTAGCAATCACATGTTCATTGTTTGTACAAAATTCATTTTCAAATTCCATTTTATCATATTCTATTCCTGGTACTATTTTTTATCTATACTAAATCTTTCTCTTAATTGTACAAACTTCACACTGGATTTTGTCTTCTCTTCTGCCTACATTCCTGGTGAAAGCAAAACTACCCAGACAAGCTTTCTTTCCCAGAGACTCTGTTTTGATTTACATTCCTTTCCTTGCCTGCTGGTTATCTACTCAGCCTTGAGTAAATTGCTATTCTCAATCTGAAATGAAAAAAATTATGAAACATGAAAAAAAAAATGTGGGACAAGAATCAAGAATTTTCTCAAAATAAAAGTCTTCTATAAAATTTCAGCTCATATCTAATAAGGTCCATTCTGTTGTCTTTTTTAATATATATAACATATATATGGAACAAAATAAATAGCATTGAGTGAAGAATATTTTTACAACTATTCACTGCAGCTAGCTAAAAAGAAAAAGAAAGAAAGAAAGAAAGAAAGAAAGAAAGAAAGAAAGAAAGAGAAAGAAAAGTAAATTCAAGCCAAAATCCCCAGTGACTTTCCAACAATCAATTTTTTTCCTGATAATTTCCCATCTTCATCATAAAACACATTGATTAGCTATGTTATGATGGGTCACGGCAATGAGAAGTGTAAGCCAATCAATATTTTAGATATTAGCAGATGAAAATAACAATAAAGCTATAATTGAGAGGGTCAGAACTCTATTAGCAACTTGCTATGGAGTACCTTGGTTTGTATCAGACATATAGAAATAGATTTGAAAACCTGCCCAGTGCACCTGCAGAAGCTTTGATGGACAACTCAATTAAAGAGAGGTTAGCTATAATTCAGACTTGCTGCCACAAAACAAGGGAGAATCCAGCAATCTAGATTAAATATAATGGCTGCAGCAATTCAGGTTCTTCCTCCAAACATTCTGGCAGACGTATAAAAATTTTTCTGTTTTTGACAGACCCAGCAACAGTGTCAGAATAGCTTATAGATCACTGCAAAGGCCAATCTATTACAGCTTTCTCTTTGTACAGAGGTCAGCCAGATGTATATAGGAACTGCAAAACTTCATGAGTGCAATGGTGCCCTTTTATTCTTCACCAGATAATGTGAAAATGCCTTCAGTACAACAGATAAGGTATAGCTATCATGACTCTAGTCATCACTGTTCTCCTTATCTTCCATGTATTTGCCTAATTTAGTTTTAAAGCCATTGTGCAGAGCTGAGTCTACATTTTGTGACAGTAAATTCCATGGTTTATAACTATGGTTGTGTGAAGCATTTCCTTTGTATCTCCACTGACCTTCATTCTAATAGTAGGCATAAACAAAATTTTTTGCTATTCATTTAATTTATCCACTCTATGGATGGTTTTTCATTCTTCAGTAATGACCCCATCTTATCTATGCTTTTTTAAAGAAAGCTAAAAGGTTGCAATCATTGTAACCTTTTTTCACAGAGATTCATACTAACTGTTTGACATTTTCTTCAACTTTTGCTCTATAATAACATTTCATGATGATAGTTATTTCCAAGATATTTACAACAAAGATTGATATAAAGGCATTTTTTTGAAATGGACAATTTACTTTTAAATTCTTACTCTTAAGACCCTGAACATGATTTTTTTTTTCTTTCAGCAACAGGGTTAATGTTTTTATCCAACCATCACCACAACTTTAAGCTCCTTTTGCTGATTAATTATCTAGGAGTTCAGTTGACAGCCAGATTTATTTATGCCAGTGATGGCAGTTTTACCAACAACTGTTATGAACCAAATCTCTGCTTAAGATCACTCTTCTTTCACAACACACTAAGACACACATAACCAGCCCTCCTCACTTGAAAAATTCTACAGCCTGTGAATGACCAGAAGTAAATGTCTTGAGATTGCTGGAGATGTAGCCTTGGTCAATGGTCAGGAATTATATGAGGAACACATTCATACACTTTTCAAAAAAGACATTAAGTTGAGAAAACCTAATTAGTTCCAGTTAGCCAAGAAACAGCACAACTATATCTTGTCTCAAAGCAAAACTACAATTCTATTTGCTTAAGCAACAAAAATTCATATACACACTTTTACTCACCAATCCTTCCCTAGGCTGACCAGGTCTAGTATGGGCAATGAAAAGATGGAGAGCTCCTGTGAAGATGGAAGTCTTCTAGGTAATCCTTCACTTCTGGTCTCTTGATAAGCTGAAAAGCCCAAGCAAAAGGAAATTCAACCATAGAAATTACAGGAAAAAAGTACCAGAATTAAACTACAGTTTATAGGTGTAAAGAAGGAATTGCAGCTTAATGTTGACAGAAAGCAACCAACTCCTCTAAATGGCTTCATCCTGATATGTAATAAAAATACCAGATTGAATGATTGGGAACTTTGATGAGTCTTTGTCAATGAGCCTGATAGCAGGTGAGATGCTTCAAAATAACCACATTTCTCTTATTAGGATTGGGGTGGGGGTGTTCATTTGACATTTATTCAGATTGAATTTCATTTTCTACTTCAATGCCCACTTTTCAATATGAAGAGACTGTTTTGTTGAAACTGTAGAAGGAATACAAGGGCTTTAATGAGAGAGGTTATAATATATCCTGAACTAGTCTTCATCACACATCAGTGAGAATTTTGTATAGGTAAAATTTATTTTAATTTATTAAAATATTTGATAATTCAAATGTTAATGACATTTCAACTTTTTTTTCCATTTAACATACCCTGTAATATTATCAAATTCCACAGCACAAGATGAAAGTCCAAGTAAAAGTAGATGCACAGTGATCATGAAGGTTCTGTGCAGTCTTACTCTTAAGAGTTCAGTATAACTGGAATTTTAAATATCTAGCATTGAATTCACATTAAATATCAGCTTCTGTATACAAGAACTGTTGTACAAGACTGTTGCGTTGTATAAAAGCTGTAATGTCCATGTTTATTTTAATTTTTTTTTTTTTAAAGAAAGCTAGTCTTTAACCCTTCTAGAACCCATATTGGGTGATACATGTCATTATTCTACTTATTTTGTAAGACAGCCTTATTCCTGCTTTTCAATGTTTTCAGCCAATAAATAAACAGCCCTAGTAATGGTCATCATTAGGTATGTTCAAACTGTTCTGGCTCCATTCTTTCCCTGGACCATTTGACCATTCTGGAGTGGCCTGGCAGTCTTTGAAAAGAAATCTTCTAGAACTGGAAGTAGCGTATAATGTTCCAAACGGGGAACACCTCGAAACACTTCCTGTTCTAAGGCTGGACTTCATCAGATTACAATGGTCCAGAAGACAAATGAAATGTTTCAGAGTTCCCCAGAATATGTATGTACTTGGAGGCAGAAGGTTTTGAATCCCGTAGAGACCCACAGAGGTGGCCTTGAAGGGAATATTCAGAAGCTGTTACAAAAACAAGGGCAGAAGCATTCCTTAAGCCATGGGAAAGGAGATTCAGGCTGGCTTTTCCCTGACTCCGGGAGTATAAGAGGGAGGGAAGATAAAACACAGACTTGCAAGATTCTCTTGCTATAGCCAAATTCAATGAAGTATAGTTATAACCTTCCTGTGGGGTCTATTCCTTGATTTGGTATGCCTCATAGGGCTGACACTATCTGACACACACACTAGAGAAGGAAGACTGTTTTACTGAATTTGTCCAGTGGGAAATTATTACTGCCTTATAAAAGATAATTAAATTATCCAGGGTTTTTGATACAGTTGGCAGTATTCTTTTTAAAATAGTTTAAACAACAGTAATATAGTTACTATAGGGCTCGCAGCACTGGGGATGGTTGATGGTTTGATGACACTTCCCTCATCTTTTAACCTTGTATGTATGTGTGTGTGTCTCTGTGTGTATGATTTTAAATTGTTTTCATCATTGTTTATGTGGTAGCCGCCTAGAGTCACTTGTATAGTTAGATGGGTGGTGTATAAATTTGATAAATATATAAATATTTATATTAAGGAAATATATAAATAGTTTACAGTTCTTAATCTGCTTTTCTAGTAGAAAGCTTCACTCTCCAGCTTTTGTCATTTCTTAGTTCTTCCTTCACACACAAAATATTGGCATCTCCTCTTATTCATTAATTAAGATCACATTACGTTACAGGAGTAGAATGTTTACCCCAAACAGGAGCAAAGACAGAGTTATAAAACAGGTTGTGATTTTCTAACTCAGAACTTGTTTAAAAAAAAAGAAAAAAGAAAAGAAAAGAAAAGGACTATTTTCCTGATTTTTTAAAAAAACATTTTTAACATGTTAACCTGAGAATCCATATAGATAAAAATTGACTGTTGCAAAAAGCAGGATGTTGGAAGGGTTATGTCAATTCTGCAAGCCCTCCTGGGATTGCATTGCCCAGGAGTATAGTACATAGCAAACATACTTCCTGGTATAATTGATTTTTTTTTTTTAACAGAAATATAGTGGTGTGGACATGTTGGATGGGGTGTGGATGAGATAAAGTTGGTTGCAGTAGCAATGTAATTTATTCAGGACTGAAGAGTGTATGTTGGCAGGCACTGAATAAGGTTGCTAGGATTTTCTCTGTGTGTGTGTGTGTCCCTTTCTGACTGGATGCAGCTTTCTACTTCCTCTCTTACAGCAAGCTGCATATCTATCTATCTATCTATCTATCTATCTATCTATCTATACATACATACATACATACATACATACATACATACATACATATACTGTAGCTGCCCTATTTCCAAAGGACTCCAAATGGCATACAAAATAATAATAATAATAATAATAATAATAATAATAATATAATATAATAATAATAATTATTATTATTTAGAAAATTGTAAGAGAAGGAAGACCAACTTGAATGTAGCTTGAATTTATTACAAGAAGGCATTTGACTCGCTGCCACATGACTGGATAATCAAGTGCCTAGAAATAACAGGAGTCAGTAGAAACATCAGAAGCTTTGTGCAACAATCAATGGCAAAATGGAAGACACAGTTGTTGGTCTATGGTGATAGACTGGTAGAGGTTAACATCAAGAGAGGAATTTTTCAAGGACACTCACTATCACCGCTACTGTTTGTCATTGCATTGATTCTTCTGTTAACAATACTGAACAAGTCAGGCCATGGCTATCAAACATCAAAAACATCTCCCAGATTATCCCACCTCTTTTATGTGGACAATCTGAAGCTGTATGGAAAAACACCATGGAATTGCTGCTCAACACTGTCCAAATATACAGCCAAGATATTGCAATGGAGTTTGGACTGGACAAATGTGCCACCCTTACCATCAACAGGGGAAAAATTGTGAAAACTGAAGGAATCAAGATGCCCTATGGAAATAACATCAAGAGTCTGGATGAAGATCACTACAAATACATGGGCATCCTTCAGGCTGACAACATCAAGCACACTGGTCAAGAAGAAGATTAGTATTGAATACATCAGAAGAGTGAAGAAGATCTTAAAGTCTAAACTCAGTGCCGGGAATACCTTCAAGGCGATTAACACCTGGTCAATCCCAGTCATTAGATATACAGCTGGAATAGTGGACTGGACTCAAGCGGAACTAAAAGCCCTAGACAGGAAGACCAGAAAAATAATGACGATGAATCATGCCCTTCATCCACAGAGTGACATTGACAGGCTCTACTTACCAAGGAGCATAGGTGGGCACGGGCATGGAATATTACAAATGCATCAGACAGTTAAAGAAGAAAAAAGAGCATTGGAAGAATATTTGAAGGACAGTGAAGAAGTTGCCCTGAGTCATGAATACCATGAAGGCTTACTAAATACCAAAGAAACCAAACTGACCTATAAGAGAGACCAAATGAAGAATAGAAAAGAGACATGACAAGGCAAAGTATTACATGGCCAGTACACAAAAAATCTAGCAGGCAAAGCAGATAACAAAAAGACCTGGCAATGGCTAAGAGCAAGAAAGTTGAAGAAAGAGACAGAGGGGCTAATTCTGGTTGCATAAGACCAAGCCTTAAGAACAAATGCGTACTAAGTCAGAATTGAGAAGACAGCAAAAGGCAGCACATTCTGCCTCTGCAAAGAAGCTGAAGAAACAGTGGACCACCTAGTTAGCTGCTGCAAGAAGATCGCACAGACTGACTACAAATGACGGCATGACAAAGTAGCAACAATGGTGCATTGGAATATCTACAAGAAATACCATTTGCCTGCAAGCAAGAACTGGTAGGACCACAAAACAGACAAAGCAATAGAAAACGATGAAACTAAAGTGCTCTGGAATTCAAACAGACAAGCACCTGCCACACAACGCCCCAGATTTAACAATTGTTGATAAGAAAGACAAAAAAGTCCGGACAGTGGACATTGCAATACCTGGAGACAGCAGAACAGAAGAAAAAGAACTGGAGAAAATCACAAAATATAAAGACCTGCAAATAGAAATAAGAAGACTATGGCAAAAGAAAGCAAAGATAGTACCAATAGTTATAGGCACCTTGGGTGCAATCCCAAAACATCTGGAGCACCACTTGAAGACCATCAGCATTGGTAAAATCAACATTAGTCAATTGCAAAAGACAGCTTTACTTGGAACAGCTTATATCCTGTAATGACACCTTTAACACCATCAAACCATCAAACAGCTGCCTACTCCAGGTCCTTGGGAAGGACTTGATAGGTGGATAAAAATGCCATATCCAGTCTAAACATCTGGCTGACTGTACAACCAACAATAACAATAATAATAATAAATACCTGCTGCTCTTAATACTCTAACACTAGAATGACCAGACCTGGCAGCCTTATCTTCTGATGCCATCACACATTTTAAACTTAAAAGTGCAGTCAGATATAAAATCTGCAGCTCCATATAATTCCAAAACCTCTTGTGCACTATGAAATCCAGGTAATGCTATTGTTGCAATATGTTAGAGGATGGGAAAAAAACAGTGGATGATAAACAGTGTGAAAGTAAAGGAAAATCCGAGTACACTCATTTCTATCACTGTTGCAAAAGATATTTCCCCCAGATTCTCCAGAATGTTTGCCAATGTTTTCAGGAATTTGGAAGGGGCTGCAGGTTTGTGGTTGAACTTCTGCTTCATAGGCAGAAGGTTTTAGGTTGGTCTCTCCAAGTAGGGCTGGAAAAGACTGGAATCATGGAGATCTGTTGCCAATCAGTATGCATTTGTGTTACTTGGACAAAAATCTAATTTAGTATAAGGTAGCTTCCTGGGGCTCTATTCTAGAATACAGAGCTCTTTTCCTAACACCAGATGTGAAATCATGTGTATGAAAAAGAAGGTGTTGCCAAAAAACTATCTGATGCTGAAGTACACTTTTGCATTGAATATGGTGCTAAGCAGTAAAGCAAACAGATTTTTAAAATGATCATTATGATGAAGGAGTTTGTGTAAGTACACAAATTACTACTACATCCTACACTGAAGCTTTACTCCTCCATGAGAAAAGTTCCTGGGGACACTCATGCATTGATTTTTACTACTACTAGAACAATAGAATTGCAAATAGGATTGGATAATGTCAGAATACAAATCTTCTCTGAAGATGGCATTCATATATAGTATATATTACATTCCTGGACTAGTTTCTGTCACTGTCTATTAAAATGGGACCCAAACATACAACTCTGTAGCTAAGACTTATATCTTCTTTTTTTCAGATGTGCTGCCTCATTTAGAATTCATTGTTTAATGTTTCCATGCTAGTTTATTATGGAGGGAAGCTCGGGCAAGATCTTTATAAATATAAAAAAGTGAGAATGTTAAATGCAAAATCTACATATACATTCTACATCCATGATTTCCCCATAGATTTCAATAGAGTTACCTAAATCTATGCCCTCTAAATTAAGTCTTATAAACTCCCTACAGATTTGAAGAGCATGAGTGAATACAAGTGAATGTGTATAATGAATTCACTGTACACTTTTTTTGTCTTCCTCTTTTTTCTTCTTGTCATAAGGAAGAAATGTTGGGAATGAACCCATTTCCAGTTTTTTTAGGCTGCTAAATAAGATACATGGATGGATGGATGGATGGATGGATAGATGGATGGATGGATGGATGGATGGAAACTGTGTTGCCAGTTAAGGCAAGGCTTAATTCTATTCTTTGCAGTTGAGTGGCAGGTGCTTGGAAGTCATGATGATATCAGTTTCTTTAGCCACTCTAGAATGAACATCAGGGAATTCCTTTGCTATCTTCAAAAAGCTGCATTGAGGAAAACCTGCTCATTATTGTGTTTTGCCTCTGGAATAGTCACACACTGTATATTGTGAAATAATGCTAAATGTTATACATTGAATATATAGTCACAATTAAAACACACATACATATAACAACATAATGCGTGTGTGCATGTATTTACAGTTTCAAAGGAAAGAGCATTTGTGAATAAAATAATAATTTTCTTAGACCAGTGTATGAATTCAGCTTAGCCATCTAAATTTTATGTAGAGAAGACAACAAATAGGCAATGTGTCCCCTCACATTTCCCATTGTTGCTAGTTAAAGACAAAGATATATTTTAGGAAATCAGAATGACAGCTATAAAATTATAAGTAATACATTGTAACATTAAATTTTGTAATGAAATTGTATCTTGCAATACAGAATGATCCGTAGATGTCTCTATCAATGTGACAGATGGTGCCTAATATCAGAAACAAGACATGTAAGTGATTTCCTTTAGGAGATGTAGAATTAATCAAAAGTTTCAGTATTTTTAACACAATATCATAAAGATGCCTTGAATGAATACACACACACACACACACACACACACACACACACACATAGATGTCCTACTGTTATTATTTAGTAGTGTTCATATAGAAAATTCTGGGATAAGGCAAACACATCCTAGGCCGTAGTCATGTTGTGGAAGAAGAAGACCAGAGCTCACACCAAGAAGGAAGGCCAATGGTTTATTTCACAAAGGACTGTCAGGTTCTAATCTGTGGAGATACTGGAGCATTCTTACAGTAAAAAGATAAGTTTATATACAGAATTGAATTCCTGGTACAGGGAGCATGATTGGCTGGCAATTTCATAGGTGTTTTGTTGATTGATTGCTGCTTTTTCAGTTCCTAGAAAGACTCACCCTTTCTCAGAAATTGGTCATGTACATTTTCCCAATTAAATAATTAACTTCAAAGAGACTACAGAGGATACTTGTAATTGTCAGCTTAATGCTGTGTTTATTTTTGAATGGTACTATTTAAAACAGTGTAAGTGGGAAAGTCTTTGCCTTGATTCAATTAAGGATAGAAGAATATCAGTGGAAGATCTTGATCGCTGAGCTAATCTTTCCTGGTCCAGTGGTTGTTAGTAAATGAGTTTGGAAGAGTGGAGTGGGGAATGGTGTATGTTTGTGTGATTTTTGGATATGGATGGAGAAAATTCTTTATTATCCTTTATAGTCAAAACTAAGCCAGTGGAAACACTGCCTACCTGTGTCACTGGTTTTCCAAGTAAAACAAAAAATATTTCAAAATATTTAAATGTCTGTCTTGACAACTTCCAACTGAATAATGACAGTTTTTAATAAAGAATATTTCTATTTTAAAAATAATCAGGGATGGCTGTTGCTACCCAAGATAATTACAATGCTTTGACTTTGGCCACCTAACTTGTCTAGCTCTATGCACTCTAGGCTATTTCCAGTTCAAGATAAATTTTTCATAAACTTTTATGAAAAGTATTCTGATGAATAAGATCAAGGAAATGTCTACTTTTGTGCCCATTGTTCCATTTTGTATTTTGTATCCATTTTCACTTTGTGAAATAATACATGGTTATTTCTTCTCTTTACATATGCATATGAGAACTGTGTGCATAGGTGAAATATAGGGAAAATACAGTTGTGGCTATAATCAGTTGAATGTATGTTTATACTCTTTTTACTAAGTTTTATAGTGTGGATCCAACAACAGCAGCAAACTGCATTATACATTACTTTCAGGATATAATTTTAAAAATTGTTGTAATTTTTCTTTCAGAAGTAGGGATTGATAAATTACTAATTTCAGTTACTCATTTCAATTCCATTTGTGTGCTTTCTAAAGCAATATTTGTACAAAATTCTTCTGTATTTTGTGCACATGAAGAATCTAGGGATCATCTGGTTAAAAGTGGACTAAAAGCAGATGGTGGTTGATGGTGATCTCAGCATGGAGAACTTGGGGATGTTGGAGGCTTAGAGATGTGCCATCTCCAGTGGAGTAGGCAATCTTCTGTGCTTTGGTTGGGTCCTGTTTCCTATAGTATTATGCCTTGATGGAAGATTTTTCACAGCAGAAGCAGGACCTGAGTTCTGGAGGGGAAACCCTGGTGGTCTGGACTGCTATAGCTGCAGTGGCCAGTCATATCTGTGACTGAGAGATGGACTGCCATTGCAGCCTACAGATGAATAAGCATACAGGCCCAGGCTGAAAAATATCAAGAGTTCTACATTAAACATAGTAAAATGAATGAACTGGATGTGCTTTGTGATAGAAGATGTTCACTGTGGTTTGGATTGGGCAAAAGAGTTGATGATGTGAACCATCATTGGGTGAGAGACAGGTGTGCGTGGAACGGCTCCTGGTTCCTAGAATTGGTTGGAAGCAGAGTCTGAGGAGAAAGGTAAGGTTTCTTTGGAAGAAAGAGAGTGTAAATTTTAGCTGGAATGTACTGTGTGGGAATATGGGCTCCAAAGTACCATCTTCAAAGAAGCCATATGGTGATATAATGTTTTTGGAGCTGGAAATGGGAGGGCAGTGGAGGTTGTGTTAGTTGTCCAATATGAGTTATTTAGTGGACATAGGGTGGGAAGTGTAGAAAGGGGCTGGAAAAAGAGGGGAGTAACATTAAGGTGATGATGGATAAAAGGAGATATGGCTGGAGGTAATGGGTTGGCCACCTTTGGGAAGGAGGACTGGAGATCTTAGACTTGTTCTTTCTTCTGGTCTTCCCATTTCTTCCCATTTCTTCCCATATACCAAATAGTGAAGCTTCAAAATGCTTTAACTAGTGCTATTTAACATGAGGTTTGTCTTCCCAAATAACCCTTCATTCATGATTTGTTAGTGGACGAGAGGCAGATCTTACATGTGCCACTGAGAGTTGGATGGGGAAAGAGGAGAGATACCCATTTGACACTTGTGCCCATCTGGTTTCAGAAATTTATTTATTTATTTGATTTTGATGACACACGACTCCACCCAATTCTGGGTGGCTCACAGAATAAAGCATGACATGAAAACAATGAAATACAACAAATTAAACCAGAACATACTACAAAATAACAACTAGATAATTACAAAATAATTATAAGGTGGCAGTCCAGACAATATATCAAAATATTTAAAAGCATCACAAACAAGGAAAACCCATCCACCCTACCCAAGGGCCTGAGAGAACAGCCAGGTTTTGAAGGTGTTCCAGAATGCTGTCAAGGTGGGAGCTGTATGTATCTTGGAGGGATCTCATTACAGAGGACAGGCACCACTACAGAGAAGGCACATTTCCTGGTTCCTGAAAATGACACTGCTTAATCAGGGGGACCTGGTGCATACCCACTCCACCAGATCATACAGGCCAGGCAGAAACCCTCAAATAACCAAATGCTGTAGTAACCAGCAGCTTGAATTATACTTGGAAGTACACTGAAAACCAGTGTAGCTTGCAAAGCAGAGATGTAATGTGGGCATGCTGAGCCAAGCCCATCACTGCTCATACTGCTCGAATATACTTTGCACTGGTATATTCTGGACCACTGGTCTTCAATGGCAGGTCTATGTAGCATTTCAATAGACAAGCTGTGAGGTGAGAATGGTTTGAGTGACTGTGTGGAGGGTATACCAGATGGAGCTGTGCAAATGCCCTCTTGGCCACAGCTAGCACTTGCTCTTTGAGCAGCAGCTGTGAATCCAAGACAGCCCCCAAGTCGTGCATCACTCCTGACAGGGGAAGTACAACCTCATCCAGGAGTGTGGATGGAAAATCCCCAGACCTAGGCAGTCCCAACAACTGTAGCCATGCAGTCTTGTTGGAATTAAGCTTGAATCAGTTTCTCCCCATGTAACCCATGATTTGGAGAAGTGGCAATCATTATCCAGGACACTCTGAAACTGGCCAGAGGGTACTGTTCTACAAATGTTTAGGTGAGAGGCTTTTTAAATGAGATTGAGCTTCAGGAACAAGTGCTACCCAGTGCACTTTTGCTCACTACCTGAGTTGCTATACTTCTGTGTGTGGTTGGTGTTGGACTGCCTCAAACTTTTGATTTTTGGAGATTTCAACTAAATCTCCTTGAGGTTGGGAAGGCAGACTAGGAGTTAATAGCCACAATGACAACCAGGGGCTTGTCCCAGGTAATTATGGCTGAAATCCCTCTAAGGCCTGGCTTTTATCTTGGAGCAGATGAGACATGATCTCAAGGTGGAAGACATTTCCCTCAGTTCTTTGTCATGGTAGATCACTCTCTGCTATCATTGGAATTTTCAAATGTCAAAGCTTTCTGAAGGACCTATTTGATCAGTCAGTCCAGGGTATCTAACAGATTCCTTCAGTTTATAAAAAGTGTTTGGGAAAATTTCCAGAATTCTGGCAGTCTATTTATCCCAGTTCTGTCTACTGTTGGGATGAATAGTTGACAGGAGCACTTAGCAGGGTTGCTGCTGAGTGGCCTCTGCACATCTGCCAATCCAAGAGATCTCCTTGGTTTAATCAGGAGCTCCAGGAGATAGGAGCAAAAGTCCTAAAATGAGAGAAGAATGGGTATTATTGAAAACAGCTAAGTGCTCAAATTAGATCCTACACTGGCAGTAAACAGGATTATCTATCTTACTATATCTGCCAATAGTTGCCTGGCACCCTTGTTTAAAAATTTCCAGTGCCTACTGGGGGAAGCTGGGCTGGAAGATTGGATGCTGGGCCATCATGAAGAGTTCTTGCAAAGTCTGGAGGAACAAACCACTCACATTCATTCGAGGAAATATACAGGATTATCTGTGTTGTTAGTCTGGCATAAATCTAACAAACTAATCCTCCCCATCCTATCTTGAGGAGAAAGAAAATATAGGACAAAGCAAATAGGAACAATAAAGGAACCAAAGGAAAGAAAATCTAATAATTGAAATTAAAATTTCAGCCACAAATTACCTCATGGTAACCCTACCTAGAGGGAGACTAAACATTTTCTCAGTGGTTTGCATTAGAAGATTGTTGGAACAATTATTTTGCTGAAAACTAGCATTCTGAAATCAATAAAAATGATTTGCCCAAATGAAAATTTTGTGATAATTCTTTGCATGCATCTTTAGTATGGCAAATAGTAGGGAGATAACTATACCTGAGAAGTCATCTCAGATACATGTGACATGTTAACAATTTCTGAGTTGCCTACTAGCTTTGCCCCCAGCTCATTCATTTCATTAACACTGGCTATGTCCTTGTATAGTGAAATGCCTTGTATCTGCTGATTAGAATAGCTAGTGCTAGAGATATTAAGTTGATATTTGCATTGCCATTGTACTTCTCTGATGAAATTGTATCCCATGTCATCCAAAGATATGTCACCATTTATGAAGTCTCTTCATCTTTAATACCACAGACAACCTGAATTTTGTTTTACATATTTTATGTATTGATGCACTCTAATAGAGAGTGAAATACAATCACTTCCAGTCCAAAGCAAACCTCCCACTGAGTTTTGTGCTATCAAAAGTTTACTGTGTACTAACTAATGCATGCTCTGAAGAAGTAAATATACTAATAAAATATTTAAAACACTATCAGAGCAATTTCTAGCCCCATTCATTCTAGCTAAATTTTCATGTGTTTGCAAGTGTTCAGTGCATTTTGAGTTCTACAACCTGATGTTACATTTGTCTATTTCTTTTGGATGATATCCCCTTCATTAAACCATCTGCTTTGGTTAGCAACTGAAGGGCCAGATGGCTCTGTTTAGCAGCTTAGACTTGGCCCAATGGAAATAGAATACTTGGAATGTAGAATATGTAAAAAGTTCAGTGGGTAGGACTTTCTCAGGGAAAGTTAAATGAGTGCAGAGGAAAGTGAAATAAATGACCCAATAACTGCAAGATGATTACTGTCTTTTAATATCTTAAGCCAACATCCCTTTGCTAATTGTGCTATTGACAAATTAGTTTCTTTTTACTCTTTAAAAATAATTTCAAACTATTTCAAATATTTTCCAATTTCATTTATTTTCCATTTTTTCTTAATTAACCCCATACAACAAAATATCTTGGACTTTTGAAGGGAATTACTATATAATTTGCCCAAACAGAAACTCCATAGTTATACAATGACAGACTGCATGAGATGTGTTAGATTTTCAGGTGTATATTTATCAATAGTTTAACTGATACATTTACATTTTCAAAAGGAAACTTAGAAGCAAACCATGATGTGGAATTTGCCTCTCATTTTATCAGCCATATCGTGACTATATGCACTATGACAACCTTTAGGCCTGTACGAAGAATGATTCCATTGGTTCCCCTCTCTCAGCATATGGATCTGACTCCTACTGCTGTTTAGAAAAATCTGCAGTCATATCTGTGATGCATATTACTGGTTTCAGTGTTGGATTTATGGACTTCAGGTTCAAATATGTCATGAAGTGCTGAACAGATTTGAACACAGAAGTTGGGAAAAAGGAAAATAGGAGAAGCTGTAAGTGCTATGTATCTAAATGCACAACATACTTAATGGAAAGAATGTTAACAGGGTACATATGACATTTCTGTTTAATTCCATTCCTCTGAAAGCCCCTCTCAGCGGATGTATGACCCTGACCAAAGGGCAATTTTCACAGCAATATATTTTATTGGATACTGATTGATTGTTGTCAATAAATGGAGTAGTAGTAGTTGTTGCCAGTTAATGTATTATTATTATTATTGTTATTATCATTATTATTATACAATAAATGTATTGGGGATTGTAAAAGAAGTAGTTTGGGTTTGAAATTATATGAAGCCAAAATCAGTAGAGCCTCAGTAGGCCCTTATTAAATTTGCTGGATTTAAAATACTGTAGAAATAAGTTATATTTTAAAAATCTGGATTTTTAAATGTATTCTAAACTTCTGTTTCACAACACAGGAGTACTGAAATCTAATTGAAAAGATTGCAACATCAGAAACATAACATTTCAGAGAATCTCTGGATATCAAATATTGTCAACACAGTAGGCTTACTCATGATTGACTAGAACATGTTTCACCCTATTATCGTTTTTTAGGATTTTTTAGGTTTGCATGACATGCTAAACCATAAGCTGATCTCAGGATATAAGTTTTCGCAACACACTAGCCTAAAATGTAGTTGCTAGTTTGCAATTCAATGTATCATTTAAAGACAGATAAACTGGAATGGGTTCAAAGAAGGACAACTAGAGTGATGAGGGAAATAGAAACTAAGACCAGTGAGGACCAATGGAGGGAACTGGAAAGGTTTAACTTGAGAAGATTGAGAGTGATAATAATACTTGAAAGAATCTTACACATAAAAGGTCAAGATCTATTCTTCATCATTCCTACTTGGTGTGGGGATGGGCAGGGGAGGGAGGGAACCATTCCTAACAGTAAGAATAACTCAAGAATTGAACCAATTACTCAGAGGGATAAGTGGTTTCTCCTTTGCTGGAGATGTTCAAGCAGAGACTGGACAAGCAAATACTAGGAATACTTTAATTTGAATTCTTGCATTAAGCAGGAGGATTAGACACAATGCCTAAATGTTCCCTTCCAGCTCATTGATTCTGTAAATGTATTTGGGTAAAACACATTAAAAATGCTTCTTCAAAAATCCTGTTAAATGAATTGGCTATACACTGGTTTAATACTAGTATGGCAGCTTCTCTAATGCTGCAGAGCCTTATATGTAGGCTGAAGAGTACACAATGTTCTGTTTAACCAGATTTATTAATTGGGCATTTTGACAGAGAACACTGGCATAGATTCACATTAATTCATGTTGAACTGGACAAGAGGGAGCTGATTTTCTGAATGTCAGATAGCCCTGCCTGTTTTTCCTCAGAGAAGTCAGTTTCCAATAAAGTAACTGTTCGTTCATCTGGATCCATTTTTTATCAGTAAACGTATGTCCTTTCTAAAGTAATGTTTGATAGGGATATACATTTAAATAGCTTGGCGACTGATTAATAACAGGGTAAATAACCCCAAGCATAACGTATATGAAGCATACTTGGCTTGTCTACAATAAGGGAAAAAAAATATTTTAATTAGCCACAATTTGAAGTTGAACTGGATATTTACATTTTTAAAAATAATAATGAAAAGGGGCATGTAAATCACCCAAGATTATCTGAACCATTGTTTTGATGAGATAGTAGATCCAAATATCTAGTTGATTGGATCCAAAACATCTAGTTGATATGATTCTAATTATCAATTCAATAGAAACTATGTGCAGAAATTCATGAATTTTGATTTGAAAACATCTGGGCAAATTGAATCAAAGAACCTAATATAAATTGTTTCAAATGTGCTTGAAGCAGTTAGATCAGTTTGGTTATTCAGTAGGGTGATTCCATCAAATTGCCTTTGAATCAAATATTTGAACTGAAGCTTTGCATAGAAGCACATGGTCTAGAATCTTGGATTCCTCCAGAGCACAGAGACAAGTTCAGTCTGGAAAAGGAATATTACTTATAATATCTTCCCTTCAATATTATATTCTTCCCTCCAATCATGCAGAGGGCAAGACATGAAAGCTCTGCAGTGTGAAAACAGGTGATGTTAAATCAATAGTCTACTGGTTGGAAAGGTCTCCTCTTTAAATACTGCTAATTACAATGGCCTAATATGCCCTAACCTACCTGAAGAGCTATGTCAAATACCCACTGCCATATTACAAGTTTTGTTTTTGGAAGCCCCAGGGCTGGAAGGCCATTACCTGAGCAACCACACTGACCTAGGTCACTTTGGATCTTAGCTTTCCAAGAAAATGGAAAATTATCAGCAAGAATCATGACAACCAGGGAACTACTGAAAAATGAAACTTAAGCCAAAAATAGAGCCAGCATAGCAGGCTTAAAATCCATGGGAAATCAACCCATATTCTGAGCAAAGTGCTGCATATGGAATACAGCAGGATACTCTAAATAGCAGCTTAAGAATTTGGACTGTGTTCTATCTGGGGTCTTTAGGTTATTGGATGCACATACTTGTGAGTAATATAATATTTGGGAGACAGATTTAGCTTTGGAAAGTCTTATGGCAGTGGGTACATTCTTAGCTCCTCTGGTGTAAAAGAAGCTGAGTATAGACTCAGCGCTATTATTGGCCTTATTGGAGATACTTTAATTATCTCCAGATGCCCAATTATTGCAATCCTATGCTGAGATATTTAAAAGATGAAACTTGTTCTATAGTTTTATTATTTATCTGCCATCAAAATTTATGACCTCAATCCCTTTGAAAAGACCATAATTTTAGTTTTGTAGTAGTTAATTGTACACAATTTTTCCCTGGGGTTTGCTAGAGTCCATAGACCTCTTCTGAGACTGACCAAGTGATATTAAATAACATGACCAAGTGTCTATTGTTATATGTAGGAAGATTACATTCCACTTTAGATTAAAGCAGAGACAACTGAGTTGATATTTATGTATTAAAAAGAGGAGAAGCAGGATACAGATCGATTTTACTACTTTCTGGATGGGAATATCTGCAAAAGGCCGGTCATTTCTGCCATATCTAACTTGTGTAATAGTGTTACCATGCAGCATCCTGATTAGGCAGGATAACCTCCAATCTACAGATGTCTGCAATAGTTTCTTTGCCTTAAAATCAAAATACAGCAATGATTAGGATGTCTCTAGCCCAGATTTTTTTGGAAAAAATTTTCCGGAGAATTTGGAACAGTTAATATTCTTGCCTAATATCATAGCAGAACTAGTAAGTAATAAGAGAGAAATAGATAATGAGAATATGGTATTTTTTAAATTAAAATTGTAGTTGATAAAGGTATGAAATATTTTCTGTGGAAATACTCTAGCCTAAGCCTAAAGAAGCAAGGAAAGTGCACATTTTTATTCCTTTCTAGAAAAAAAAAGAAAAAGAAAATCAAAAGGAACCAAGTGATTCAAGAACTGGCTGATAATATTAGATTAAAGAACCTTCCTTCCTTCCTTCCTTCCTTCCTTCCTTCCTTCCTTCCTTCCTTCCTTCCTTCCTTCCTTCCATCCATCCATCCATCCATCCATCCATCAGTGTTGACACCTGGTGACTGCCAGGAGTAGTCCCTGCAGTTTTCTTGGCAAGATTTCAGAAGTGGTTCGCAATTGCCTGTTTCCCAGGGCTAAGAGAGAGTGACTGGCCCATGGTCACCCAGCTGGCTTCATGCCTAAGGCAGGACTAGAACTCTCAGTCTCCCGGTTTCTAGCCTGGTTCATCACTTAGCCATGTTGAAGTCTAGGAGTGTTTGTAACTCCTATGAAGAGTCCTGCCTTCAGATTCTTGGCATGTAAGCCACCACGTAAAAGTTTATTTTTTTGGCACAGTGAAATTTTGGCACTGCCAAAATATGTATTATTATTTATAAGCTTTAGACTGATGGAGGAGAAAAGGTAGCCTATACAAATTTGTTAAATAACTTTGTTAAATGAATAAATATTGTAAAATTGCAATTTACTGCTAATATTTTTTCATTCATTCAATCTATTTTTCCAGATCAAAACTCTTAAATGTCAGTCACTCTGCAATTCTTCTTATTTCTTTTATAAATAAAAGCTTCCATTCAATAGTCAAGGATTTATGACAGAAATGTATGTGGTCAAAACTCTTCCATGCTATCTCTCATCAGGCAGGGTGCATCTGTTCTAGAATTAATCTAACTGAAGTACTAAAAATAAGGAATATGAGGGTCAGATTTTATTCTGTCTACATCCCATTGCCATGCATGTTTACCTGCAGTTCAGTACATCCAACTGAAATCAGTGTTGACTCACAATTAGAGCTGCTGCATAAATTCATACTTCCTGATTCAAAATATGAATTCCTGCAGCTCATAATAGTTGCTTTCAAAAGAAAGGAAAGCATTAGGGATTTTTTTTTTTTTTCTGGCTCAAATCTTCATCTGCTAGAAAACAATTCCTTCATTTCATATTTACAGTGTTTTTGTATAACACATGAACTGAAGCTGCAAGGATGAATGACACATATTTTTATTCCATGTTTTTTTAATTTACTTTTACATGTATTTAGAAAGCCATTTGGCAATATATTCCAAGGTTGTTTAGCAACTGCAACTTGTGTATTCCTTGTTCTGAGCTGAATAAAATGATTGCCTTGGGACTGAGTGCAAAATGTAAAAGTATGTGAACCCAGGAACATATGAGGCAATCAAAGAGAAAGATGAAATGCTTCCTATCACTGGAGTTACCAGAGTGACTGTTACTCTGGGCAGGCACCCCTGTTTACCTGGAGACTGGTCCATCACTAATATTTCCTATCTACATACAGTTGTTTCTCCTAAAGAAACAAGAATTTAAATCTAATGAATCCATAGCAGTTCACCATCTCAAACGAATGAATGAATGAATGAATGAATGTTCGCCATCATAAATAAATAAATAAATAAATAAATAAATAAATAAATAAATATCAGAGAATGTATGATTTGGAAGGAAGCCTTTAGGTTATTCAATCCATCTCCCAGGTCAGCTGAGGAGTCCATTCAATGAACCTCATGGAAAAAGAATGGCATGTCCGAGTGTGTATGTATTAAGAGCGGGGGGGGGGGGGGGGACATCAAAATCTACACATTTAGGATAAGACTGGAAAGAGTTCCATTAAAAAGCAATACAGCTGAGTGTAGTTACCTTAGTTTTATAAGCTACAGAAACATTTGTATACAGACAAACACACACACACCATCCACAGAACCACTGCTTCCAATATGTTAAAACACCAATTAGAGTATTTTAACTTATATTGAACACTATGTTCAAAGAATCACTCAAACTTTCCAAATGTTATTTTTGCTAGCACTTAAAAATAATTGTTATGATTACTTACTGTCTAGAGAAATGTATGGAACCATAACAAAGCAACACCCACTAGAATTTTCAGATGCATGAATGATTCCATTCCAGAATTCACAGTATCTTCATTTAACTGTTGAAGTTAAAATGCGTTTAAAAATGCTGTGACACACTAACTGGCATCATTGGTACTTGCTTTGTGGGCTACTTATATTTTAAAAAATCCTATAACTTTCTAGGAAGAAACCAAGAAGATGGAACTATTAGCTGATAAAATAATTTGTCGGTTATTCAGTTAATAACTGAAAGCTTAATATGTTTAGTCAACTTGTGCTAAAACAACTGAGAGGAACTTACTTGAACTATATGAGCCTAGCCATGAGCAATACAAGGATATTTTTTATTATGTCAAAAGCTATTGGGGGTGTGTGGAACAGTAAGATTTACAATATACTTTTTGACTTGATCCTGCAGATCTGGTGCATTTTGGATTCCTTCAATCAATGTAATCTCTCAGGACCCTGGACATGTGCCTTTTCTGAGCAGTGCCTGCCCTCTGCAATGAGGTTCCCCTGAAATACAGATGGCCCCCACTCTGCTGTTGTTTAGAAGAGCCATGAAGACCTGACTCTTCACCCAGGCCTTTAGTGAGGGAGAGAGGACTCCTCACTTCATAGCGCCTGCCATCTTTTACCTTTATTTTTTATGTTTTATTGATATTATTGCAATTTCTTTGTTTGTTTTGAGGTACTCAGAATCATTGAGAGTTGGGCAGTGTATAAGGTTAATAAATTATTGCTGTTCTTGTTGGTTTATGGATTTCTGCACTGTTTTGATAGTATTGTCACCTACTGTACCTCTTGGAAGAGAATGGCCTGACTTCAATAATGGGATGACTGGTGGTTTCAGTTTCCTTCTTGTTTCTTCCCCCGCCCCCCATTCTCCTTCCCATACACACCTTTGTAACTGTATAGTTTCTCCTGTGTAGAATTTCCTACTAATAGCAGTGTTAAACATATGTTTACTATGTCAGGGTTTCCTTACTCACTGAGGGAAAAGAAAGAACAATTTAGTCATTCCCACAAAGATCTGCATTTTATTTGATCAGAGGAAGAAATGCAGAGGAAGGATTATGAAAAAAGGAACCTGGTGTTGCTTAAGGAGAAGAAAGGAAGGATGATGAAAAAAGGAACCTCACCTTGCTTAAGGAGAAGAAAAACTGTGTTGGTTAGGTTAAAAACTGGTTTTTTTCCCCCTTTTTCCTTTTTTTCAGTTTCAAATATGCATCACTTCAGAAGATAGACTGATTTGGAAGGAAGCAAATTCCCTTCTGGTCCAAATCCATAGTGAAATTTAGAAATCCGAAGCCTTGTATCCTTCTACCGTGGAAAATAGATGAATAATTTAATGACCTCTTCCTCTTTCTAGGCAAAATTTGCTAAGATGATACAATGCCATGAAGGGATGTAATCTGCTAAATTACAGAAAAAATAACTTCAGGGATTTTTGATACTAGGTCTTTTAATGCACACACACAGACACACACACACACACACACGCACAAACGCACGCACATACATATACATATACATATACATAAACACACACACACAAGTGACTAATGGAAAATGACTATAACTGATTTTGTTTTGTTTTGTTGACAGAATTTGATGACATTTGCAGAAATAATTGTCCTTTCTGTAAGAAAGCCTGTGGGGAATTATGTGCAGAGAGAATGTTTGGGAATAGTGAAAAAAATGTTCACTTTCCCCCTTCAGACCACATACAATGATTACATGATGAAAAAGCTCACCAGATGGTACCATGCATAGCAGCACCAAAGTAGAGAAGGAGAGATTTTACTACACTAACAGTACAGTTATGTCAGCAGAGAAGACAGTCACTCAGTGTCTCATTTGGAACTAGCCAGTTAACTTCTTGTGACTTATTACCATTCTCATGCTCTCCTTCCTGAAAACCTTTAGTAACTAGACACTGAGTTCAAGTCCAAATACCTTCATAAATTTATCTTGAAGCTAAAAGTCTGAATTTACAACTCTAACCAGACCAAAGAATTTAAATTACAACTGAGTGTCCAATTTATTTCACAAAGAATGCTGATTTTTGAACCAGTTTGACCTGATGAACAGCAACTTGTCCTTCAGCAGGAATAGCACTAGAGCAGAGCTGGTAGCCAGTTTAAATTCTACCAGTTACATGCCCAGATGGTCACAACTCAGACACAACAGCTGCATGTCCCAACAAGATTGGTATCATGAATTTGAATAATAGCAATTAGGACCAAGACTTCTTCATGGAGAAGATGTAAAGGGGGATAAAATTAAAAAATGTGTTATTTGGACATAGTGTACATGTTTGGATGGTATGTCCTTACAAGAGGACAAACTGATTTTCACATAGTTGTCACCATTTTCATACTATCCTGACCTTTAAAAATTGCACAGATGTACCTGGCTGTAGTAGCTGCTTATATCATCTAATGCTTGAGGGGATATTTTGCTAATATGGCATTCTGTATATGCACAGTCTCACTATTTGTTTGCCAGTACAGCAAGTCTTAAGGAAAAGCAATTAGTCCCACCATGAAGCAGACAAGCAGTTTCTTGAAAAGAATAGGACATACAATTCTCACTTCACACAAACTTTATTCATTCATTCATTCATTCATTCATTCATTCATTCATTCATTCATTGCTTTTGCAGACTCTTTTTTCCTGGAGTTGATAATAATCATGCTTATGTGACAGTGATGTGAGCATGCTTGTTTTTGAAACATTTCAATGTGTAGAGTAGTGGCTATTTCCATTTCTTTTTCATAGCAGCTAGCAAAAGTCTTCATAACCAATTTTTAACTTGGAAGAACAAAAAGTACCTCTGTGGAGCTTGGTAGAAGACAATTCTGAAATATAAACCTGTTGAGAAAATATCAGCATACCTAAAAATGAAGTTATACATCCTTTCATGATTTTTATCCTGTAGGTTGGTGTGGGAAACCACCAGACTCAAGAAAATATGGACAAAGCAAGTCTATCATTGTCGTTGTTATTGTTGCATCTATTCCAGTACCAGTATTTTTAATGTTGTGCCTGCCTGCCAAAGAGAAATATGGGGAGGAATGAGATGTGGAGGAACCAATTTAACAGATTTCTGATGCAGTCAGGCCCTGCATACATGCAGGAAGTCAATCACTGACATTGTCCTATTCCACACATTTGAGGAGATTTCTCTTCATCCTTTCTTTCTAGAGATCGTGTGTGTATCTTTAGGCCCAATGGCAATGCCTGTATGATTGCGGGCTTTGTGAACTATGCCTAGCCTTTGGATAGAAATGCAGAATTTGTGAAAGTGGGGCTGGATTGACATTTCTGCAAGTGAAATAGAGTTCAAATGCTTGCATATTTGGGTCTGGCAGTAGTTCATTTCAGATTTGAGCAGCAAATGCAACAGCTGAGTCAGTTTTTGTGGAAGCCCTGTTTTTCTAATGGAATAATTAGTTCTAGTTAAGGCACCTCTGACTTCAATAAAGTTATCAAAAAGAATTGTGATGGAGATATGTAAATATTTTCACAATGTTTAAAATTATTTTTTTAAAGCACAAGTTTATATCTCCTTGAACACATTAAGCTCTGTGTTACTCAGAACAAAGTAGACTCTTCCATTTTTCAGTTATTAAATTAAAGCTGGGTGTTCATAGTATTAAGGTTAGTGAAAGTTAATTTATTAATCCCCAATGAAATGAGTTTGAAATGTTTATCTCAAATATCCTTAGAAGAAACTGTTCTACATAATTTCAAGTACTGAATCATAGGTCAGCACAATTTCTGGACTTGACTAAAATGGGTAAGCATGACGTCTTAATTTTCTAGTGAATTACATAGTAATGTTGCTTGTCCTATAGTGCCTTTAATGTAGTGACACTTTATAAGGAACAAACATTTCTACTTTCCCAGGCCCTGTCAACGAGACACTGTTTTCATTGCAAAAAAATGCTTATGAGTTAAATTGGTAAGGTGTAACGTTATAGAAGAGCTTGTGAAACTATGTTTTGGGGACATTCATGTCTCAGATGCTCAATTATTTGGTTGGTTGTAACTATCTAATCTATCTCTAATCTCTTGCTTATCTATTTGGCTTTCCAGAAAGACGCCCCCCCCCCCCCAAGGCAATTTACAAATAAGAGATTTTGTCCAAGGAAGGCAATGGATCTATTCTAGCGTTCAGAATGACAAGCTCACTAATTGTGGGCACATTTTCTGGAAAGAAGCTGTCCATATGATCTATAGCTAGAGAAGAGGAAGAAGTCCTTTATTTTTGTCATACTCTATATCTATATCTATATCTCCATCCATCCATCCAATTTATATGACACACATCTCAGATTCATGACACTGGGTGGCTAACAACAGTTAAAAACACCATAATACATACATAATTGGCAGTTGAGGTAAACAATAAAACAACAAATCAACATAGCAATTGCATGGGGCACATATGCAGATCCCCAGATTCGTGACACAACCATGTCTAAGGCCTTATGGATGGCCAGCAGGGTTGGGGTTAATCTAATTTCTAGAGGTATGATATTCCAGAGGGTGGGTGCCATGACAGAAAGGACTCTTCCTGGGTCCAGATGTCACTCTGTAATAGATGAAACATGGAGCATGACTCTCCTGCCAAGCCTAATGGGACAGGTAGACATAATTGGGGAGGTGTTCCCTCAAATAACCTGCCCCCATGCCATGGGGTCTTTAATCTCCAATAGAAGAGAATATCTGTAGCTCAGGGTTGAACTGTAGAGTTATTCTTGCTCTCTGAGCTTGGTTGTTTGCTTACCGATGTTTCATTACCTAACTAGGTAGCATCATCATTGTAGCAACCATCAGTCTTTAGTCTACATTTACTTAATTCATACTTCTGAATCAATGTGCAAACCAAAATACAATTATATTTTAACATTCACTTTGTCCACATTTCACAGTGCAGTTCTCCAATATAATAAGTGTTTACAAAAAGAGTATATGTAAAAATATAAAAATGCTATACATTAGGAAAAACTCTGCAAATATGTCTATAATTGGAAATGGCTGTCAAAAATAGTATAGATGAGGAGAAGGGCACAAATAAAAATTGTATACCAATGTGAAAACAGAATGAAATAGATTTAATATTGGAAAAAATGAGGCAGCTTAAAAGATTCAGACCATGGTGGTAATTTGTATGGACTGAGTTTGTTGCAACCCAAAGGAAATGTTGAACCTACTGCTCCCAGTATGACATTTTGGTTTCTTTCTGTGGATTTTCTGAAGGAGCGATGCCTCTTCATGAGTATGATGCATTAGTTGTGGCTTGGAGTCTATTCAGTACTATAACATATTACAAAGCTAGATGTTTCACTAGCATTCTAATTGGTTTTTGACTCGAATCTAGATGGAACCTAGAGTTATTTTGTCTTCCAAAATTTAAGATCCCATCTGACTGATATTAAATTTGATGTAGGTTTCAGAACTTCTAACAGGAAAGCCTCACACCCCTATCCAGAGAATACCAACAAGAGGAGAAAAGATTTCTGCTATGTTATCCAAAATGAAGGAGAAGGAGAAGGAGAAGGAGAAGGAGAAGGAGAAGGAGAAGGAGAAGGAGAAGGAGAAGGAGAAGGAGAAGAAGAAGAAGAAGAAGAAGAAGAGGAAGAAGAAGAAGAAGAAGAAGAAGAAGAAGAAGAAGAAGAAGAAGAAGAAGAAGAAGAAGAAGAAGAAGAAGAAGAAGAAGAAGAAGAGGAAGAAGGCAGCACTACATTCTATCCATGAACCTTGGCCCTCTTTTTTTCTCCAGAGCTCTTGCGTACTGCAAATAGTGGTACTTCAATGGTTGCTCCAATTAAAAAATAATACTTCTTTTTTTCATTATTTATGTAAAATATCATGGTGGGGAGAGAGGCCCTCAGATCATTTACTCTTTTGATTAGACCACAGCTGGGATGGTGGTGTGATCTTGGAAGACAAATCCATAGTTTTACTATTCTTTCCATTTCATTATTGCCCAGACTCCTATTCTGAATGGTTGTTTGGTGATATTTTGTGGACTGTTTTAGCTACTGACTCATGTAACGCCTGTTTTTTTTACAGAATACTTGTTCTACTACTAAACTCTGACAGCCGTTTTCCTCATATTTAGGAAGGGACTGATAATATTCATCCTCCTTCACACACACACACACACACACACACACATTCACACACACAAACATAGATACATTCCTCAGCCTGAAATTTACTATAGATATTCCTCATTACAGTTGTTATTTTCAGTGCCAATTTCATCACATTCTGTTCTAAAAAACATGCAAAATGTGTTTAAAAAATTTAAAAGAACATAGATCAAAAACCTCTGCCTCAATTCTATGGAATTTGATGCACTTCATCCAACATTTCCTAACAATTTAGCTTTGCAAATGTCATACTGTTCAGATAAAAGGCAAGATATTTACAACCATGTGAGTTTTTCTTTTCTTTTAATTTTAGACTGTACAAGGGTACTGAACTGTTTTTTCTGAATTCTGAATCTGATACAGGGACCAAGTCAGTCTTTAGAAGAGAAATCTAGGGCAGCAGAATCCATAGTAAAACCTGGATATGCAGAAACTATCCAAAGATTAATTGTAGTAAACCACAAGGCAAATGACTTTAGTTTGTAATATATTTGATAAACATCAATTTGTTTTTCAATTTTTAAGTATTTTGGAATATTATTAGTAAAATCAGAAAAAAAGGATTACAAATGTAAAAGAATTCCATAACAGATCCAACAGAAATGAATTTTATGGTTTTACTATTAATGGATCCAAGGTAGATGATACACTATTTGTCTTCCCCTTTGAAACATTTAACTTTTCTTAGACATAGGAAGTAGCTAAGTCATAATCATTCAAGAAAGTAGCTTTATGTTACCAAGTATATTATACAATTTATAGAAAAAGAAGAGAGAGAGAGAGAGAGACAGGAAGGAAGGAAAGAAGGAAAGAAGGAAGGAAGGAAGGAAGGAAGGAAGGAAGGAAGGAAGGAAGGAAGGAAGGAAGGAAGGAAGGAAGGAAGGAAGGAAGGAAGGTGTTTCCTTAAGGTGCACCAGAATTTACCAGTTACTGCAGAAGAGTTGCATTCAGTTTTTGGCAATCATTTTAAATAAGTCAGAGAGAGAGAGTATCAGTTTTATTGTAGAAATAAATATCCATACACATAAAACAGTCAAAGAAAAATTATGTCCCTAATTTCTTGAGCGACAGATACATTTATTTGGATTATATGAATGTGTGAGAATTTTAGTTTGTTTTTCTGTCAGATACTATGAAACTTTTTTTATGATTGTGATATAAAGAACACAATATATTTTTAAATGTTCTGAGATAAAGCAAAACTATTATATTTGCCTAGGTGTGAAAAGTCTTTAAATGTTTAATAAGGCTATGCAAGGTTATGTGATTTGAAGGCAGTTTGAAAAAAATCTTCCCTTCACATTAAATCTTTAAAATGTTTCTCAAGGCAATTCAAGATGTCACATAGAATCAAATGCTTTTAAATCACTAAAAAAACTTCTGAAAAATTCAAAGATGCTTTGGAGATTCATTGAATGTTCTGATACTTATGGCATTACAGAGTCTCTTCTTGTAGTATTTCCTCCATATATGGAGAAAGCTTAGTAATATGTTGAATGGTATAATATGATATTGATATGAATAGCTGGTCAATGAGTTTTATCATGTTTGCCCATCTGTGCTGCACTGATTTTTGTGTCTCTCTTCACTGTTAGAATCCGTTTGGGCAGGTTCACTTGAAAGTAGACAGAAAGAGGCTTTGAGATTTAATCTTTTTTTTTTTTAATCTGGTTTGGCCTTTCTTGAATAATCTTGCTCCTATCTTCCTATATTTCCTTACTTTCAGTCTGTTTTTCCAACCAACAGTATAGCTCTTCTTGGTTTTTAAGTCCAGCCTGTCTGCAGTTTTTCAGCAATTTCAGTCCCTTTTTGCTTTCTCTTTTATTCTGCTGCTCCCTGAAAATGTAAGGAAGTATATGTATATGTATATTTGCTACTTGTTTCTCTCTGACTAGCCTTCTACTGAGTGAATTTTTTGAAGGGATCCAGGATAGGGTCCTTGCCATTCTTTTATAATACAAACTATTTTTAAATAATTACAGTGTATTATATCTATAGTGGTGATAACAAAAATTGTCACACAAATAACAATATGTACTGCATTATCCAGAAGAGGCTAATTTTGCCAATAAGCTATGACAACAAACCTCCAAGGCCAGAAGTGCCAACTTTCAAGAGGGTTCATTCTTCATTCCTTAGTGAAAGCCTAACTTTATAACACTTTTTGGAAATTGTGATTTTCCAGTTATAGTCAGATATTTCAGATATATTTTAGTACAAATTCCCTACAGAATCTTTGCTGAACAGTTTGAAGGATCCTGTATTGTCCTTTTTTTATAACTGCTATTTCTGTTTTGAAAGCGTACAAGTGTTTAGATGTTTTTGCTTTATAGACTGTAGTTCTTTCTTTTATCAAATCTCAAACCAGTTTGAACTGAACCTTGTTAACATTGAACCATGAATCTCAAATCTGAATTGACTTGATATCCTCAAATCTTGAATTTGAATCAAATCTTAGCTAAATTACAAAATGCTAATGCAGAACTCTTAAAATGTCTTATCTAAATGTCTGTATTTTGGTGGGTGCTAATTAATCTTACCACCTCTATTTTTTCTGAATGCCTCTTTATCTTAAAGAGGTATGTGGCAGACAGGCCCAAGTAGGAATAGCAAATAAAAGTGTTATGAATTTATTTTCAAGTGATGTGAAATAGTCCACCATAATGGAATCTCTGACACAAACAAGGATGAAGATCTTGGAATCAGGTAGCATCCATCTTAAAAATATTTCTCTGTTCAAAAACTGCATACAAAAATGTTTATATTTAGAAATTTACATATAAAATATATTTGGGAACATTGCACATTTGAATATGAGGAACTGTTATAAAGAATATTTTTTTCTTTCATTAATAGAATGGTATAGAATTCACAGAACAGATGCATCATTTTGTCACTAAAACAATTTGATAGAATAGGAATAATGACCCCTATTTATTATTTATTTATGAAAAAAAATGCATCCCACTTTTCATTATTAACAACCCTAAAGAAGTTTACAACAATAATTAAAGAGAATAAAACAAGACTAATGTAAACCCATCCATGCAATTAGCAGGGCAACATATTCTCCATGCTGGAAATAGCTGTAAGTACTGAGTCTGGGGGTGATAGTTGAACATTTAATTTGGACTGTTTTTAATTTAAAGAAAAAAAATCAAGTTTGGAATTTTTTTCATAAACCAGACAGAAAAAAAAAATGGTCTTGTTTTATTTTAAGTAAATTCATTTTCAAAGTGAGGTTAAGTCCTGGTAACTTTATGGACATATATTAGCCTCAGTATGGAAACAATTTCCCATTGCCATTTTGTAGGCTGTTTTTCAACTTCTCAGTTTAACTGCCAGTCCTTGTATTTCCTGGTACTTTTCCACCTATATGTTAAATAAGTCAGTCTTTACTTAGCCTTAGTAAGTCAGCTAGGTACTGCCACATAATGTAATGGGGAAAAGGTGCAAAAAAGATAAAATTAAAGATCTACCCATTCCTTTTTCTATACAATACTTTTTTCCAGTTGGTGTACTTTCTACTCTGACTCATCCAAGAGGTAGCAGGACACATGGAGAAACAGAAAGGCTATCTCATTGGAACAGTGTTTTGTTTTGTTTTTTAACTATAGGGTTTTTAAAATTCCTTTTTGTTGTCATTCATGTTTCTTACAATTTATTTTCTTACAACTCTTCTATACATTTCCTTAGGTAGGAAAATAAACAGCAGCATCTATAGCAAACCACAATCATGACCAAATAATGATAAACACACAATGATGATACACACACAATGATGCAGGTACACAATATGTACCTGCATCAGTACACCTGCAGATGTCCATAGTTTTAGGGGAAACATCCTTGATTAAAAAATAAAAAACTTTCTGTTGCTTACCCTGGAAAATCACCACACTATTCCCTATGAAGCCATTTACAGAATATGAAAGGGAGATCAAAACAGAGCTAGAAATCAAATGATATGTGTGGTATATATATTGGTTTCACTGAGATGGCTAGTTTCTCACAGAAAACAGCTCTTCCTTGAGGTTCCTGCTTCTAAGTGGGATAATGATTTTCATGTGAAGCCTCCAAGAACAGCACTGCCCATCACAGCTAGAGCTATTCCTGGGAACATGTTGCGCAGAGTGCAGCAAAAAGGTCCCAAAAAATCCTGCTCTCAGGTAACTTACACATCAGCATGAGAGCTTGCAAAATGCAATATCCATAGTTAGCTTTCCAAAGAAAATCCAGTCAGAAAATATAAACTAACTGGTCTTTATTGATAAAAATGCAAAACGTTATAAAATACAAGTTGCATACAAAATATAGGATATAACAAAGACTTCTTCTCATCTTAGCTTCCAAGACTTAACCACAACAAAGTCTTTAGCTAAAAAGCACTCTCAGAGAAGAGGTACACTACTTGGTTACTAGTTAAGACTACATAACCCATAAACTACATGATTAACTTTTTACAAGACAAACACACTGAACAGGCTGGGCATTTAGCCCTCCCGTTATATTGCCAGCATGTACACACCCACTGAATAACTAACATACACATTACAGTAGGTGGCAGTAAAAATCATAACAGAATCACAAGATACTTTGTTTACATTAGCTTCATAGAATAATCTCGACACCTGTTTTTGTATAGCTAACGGGATGACCTTCTTCCCATGAGAAAATCCTGATAGAACAAGATAAGGCCAATGTCTATGGAAGGAAAAGTGCAAAGTGTTTGTGGGTGGAAGGAGAGGATCATAGGCTCTAGAACCTAATGCCCCAATTCTCAGAGAATCAGAGTCTTAGTATTTAAGTCTTTGTTATCAGCAGTTTTACACTGGAACAGGACCCCTGTGAAAAATGAGGGCTACTGAATATTTTTATCGAAATATATAACATTTGAGTTCTGTACAAAATAGCACAGCATTTAGATATTCTGAGTTGTCTTCATGAAAGAGAAATCATGAAGAGGATAAGTTAATATTTCTTTCTTTCTATTCAGACCTGGTAACAATAAATAATTTTATAAGTTCAGGTTGAAAGATTTGTGATTCCAAAGGAGGAGAGAAGATTGAGGTGTTTCTCTGTTTGTGGTAGGTGAAAAGCTCTGACAATTTTTGACAGTCTCAGAAATGGACTGCTGCCAGTGGGGGACTTTTCATCTCTGCAAATCTTTCAGGAAGGAAAACAAAATGTAAAAGCTCCAAGAAGGGGGGGGGGGGGAGAGAGAGAGAATTTGTACATACACATTCGCATGATTGCACCTGTATGCATGTATTTTATAAGTTGGAAAAGAATACAATAATGAAATGCATGCTCACCCCTTTTATGAATGAATTAGAATTATAATTGCAATCTGTCAGTTTGAATTAAAAAATCATTCCAAGTTTCAGGGTAGAGTGTGCTTCATAGGTTAATCATAGCAGCATTACACAGTAAAAACATTTTGGAACCCCCATTTCATCTTTCAGTCAGGATCAGTTGCTAATGTAAGATGCAACTCAACAATTTAAAATTAAGTGTCTAATGTTTATTTGTTATAGGTAACTATTGGTTTGAAAAAAACAAAGTTTTGATTAGAAAATTACACTCTAATTTGGCAGAAGCTCTGTGTGATCATGGGTCTTTTAGCTGCTATATTGATTCATTTACTTCAGTTAGGAGAGTATTTGGCAAGCTAATTTTTGCCTGTTCTGTTGAAATGAATGGGAAAACCTTTGAAGAAATAGAAAACTCCAGGCGGTTGTTGAAAATACTATACCATCCGGTGGCCTGGATTTTCTATCCTGGTGCTTTTGTCTAGAGAATCCTAGGAAAGAAGAGCCTGCTATAGCACGTGGGGACATTCTTTGCTACGGAAGGGCCTTTATACACTAGGAATCACCTGCCTGTATTTTTTTTTTCCAATAACATTGTTGCTATTGGAAAGTATGGTTTAAAGTATGCTTATCGTAGTACAGAGTAGTAGAGTATGTAGTACTAAAGCACCAGTAAAATAACTATTGTTGGAACTGAGCAGTGTGGAGATGGATGCAGCCCCGTGATGGGGTAAATAGCTTCATAGGACTACTTAACCATTAGTAACAAGTTAATGGCTCAGTCCTAGCTTTGTAGGACTACTTAACTATTAGTAACAAATTAATAGCTCAGTAGTCCTTTTGGTTTTTCCTGGCTTTGATGGTAGGACTTCAAGCACCACCAGTTAACTGTAACCATCCTTTAGTACGTCACAATGCCTGTTCCATAGAGCCCTTCAATACTGTTCAATGATGACTCCCAGCATTCTTAACTAATGCCCAGAATAGCAGGCAAAAGACATTCAGCAACATGAAAAGGCCAACCTTTCCAATCCCTGCCTTAAAGTAATGTTAGTTGATAGGTACTATAAGATATTAAGTAGGTGCCCAGATATATCTGCCTGGTGCTGCTCAAAGTACCAGGCCAAGCAATTTAACAGGAACTGTAGATAATTACATCACATCTTCCCTGAGCATAGTACCCTGAACACATCGCATTTGTGCAACTCATGATGTGTGCCATTTCTAGCAGCACAGTGTACCTCTTCAGATTTGATTTTTTTTTTTTTTAAGTTCTTTAGAGTGTGCTGGAATGCAAATGTAACAACTGTTGGCAACTCTTTAAGGCAGCTGAATCTCTTCCAAGGATTGGGTGGCAACCCCTGCCATATGATTCCAGGGGAAAAATTAGCTATTTTTTAAAAAGTTGCAGCTAGGTGCTATATTCATAATTCATAATGCTCTGAAGTCCCACCCCCTTTATTTTAGGGGGAAAAAAATCAGAACCCAAGCACTGCACAGCCCTAATTTATAGCTCATGAAATAGTACAACCAATTTCTTGTTGATTTTATTCCATTGGATTCCTGAAACCAAACCAACAAAACTACATGGATTATGTTAGGAAATATGTTGAAATAAATCAGCAACATCTAGGCACTGAAATGCTGGATAAAGAAAATAAATAGCACCAATATGTACAGATGATATTTGAAGCAGCAAAGGAGTTGTGCATTTTTGCAGTGACTCAGCAGTGAAATTCGGCTCCTTTAGTTTTATTTGGCTGTGACCACTTATATTTTGTCTACAAAGAATTACTGTAATTGCATGTGCTCAGTGTAGATAAGCATGCTTTTCCATATAAGCTCTTAAAAAAATGTATACTATCACTTTCCACTCCCTGTACCTGTTAATTTAATGCCTGCCGTTCTTGGTTGGACAGGATAAATCCCCCCCCCCCATTTATTTATTTAAAATTTAAAAAGTCACCCACACCTTAACAAAGAAGACAAATACTTGGTATTAACAAGATTTAAATTTCACAGTCATGAAAAAAATTCAATTTTTCATAATTTTTGATAGAAAAACAAACGAAAATGTTGAGGATTGATTCATGCATATAACAGGTCTGTATGAATCAGCTTTTATTCAATTCAGACTAGAGATTTAAGGTTTGAGATAGAAAGAGGGCATTATTTAATTTGACTTTATGATTGAAGATTTGATGAAAACCTGCTTTCACTTGAGGTACATGGGGATGTGATCAGAGGAGTCAAAAAATGGTTTTTTGCAGTGCAAAAAGCCCTGTCTCTCTGTACATATGTGCGATGTCAACATATGCACAAAAGGGGCAAGGTGTCAATCATGCTGTCATGACCACCATCTTGACTATTTTGATCACCCCTTGTGGATGCTGCCGGATTTGATTTTAAAAAATCCGTAGACTATAATGGGAAATGAATTGTCGAAGGCTTTCACGGCCAGAATACAATGGCTGGTGTGGGTCTTCCGGGCTGTGTGGCTGTGTTCTGGAAGTTTTGTTTCCTAACGTTTTGCCAGCATCTGTGACCGGCATCTTCAGAGGGCAGGAGCACAGACAGGAGCAGTCTGGGCACAGAGAGAACTGCTCCTGTCTGTGCTCCTGCCCTCTGAAGATGCCGGTCACAGATGCTGGAGAAACGTTAGGAAACAAAACTTCCAGAACACGGCCACATAGCCCGGAAGACCCACACCAGCCATATAATGGGAAAGCTTCAAAACCTTTGAAGTTGCTTTGCTTTTTTCAGAAAGGACAAAAATAGAATGGATTGCAGAACCTTTAGAAACTTCAACATTGCCAAGTATTTGGATACTTAAATTCTTGAATTATCCCATTTACTCTTTTATGGCACAGGTAGCACAGCTGCAGAAAGGACAGCATATAAGACTTTAAATTTTATAGGAAAATAAGAAGGAGAAGGAGAAGGAGAAGAGGAGGAGGAAGAAGGAGGAGGAGGAGGGGGGAGGGAACTGAACCAATGCAGAGAGTATCCTAGCCCAATTTAAATATATATATATATTCCAAAACAATTTTATCATCAACATCATCATTATAATCACCATCATCTATTAATAATCCAAGACCAAACTAACAAATATTAAAACATATAAAACAGTTGGAATGCATACATAAAAAAATAACAAGAAAGCCAAATCATCATCACCACCACCACCATCATCATCATCAACATCATCATCATCATCATCTTCATCATCTCCAAGGAAGGCATCAGCCAATTTCTATAGGCTAAGGCTACAGATAGAGTGTAAAAGATTTTTAAAAAATATAAAAGAAGACTTTTAAAAAAAATCTAAAAGGAGATATATAAAGAAATAACTTCTCCCTTTGTCATAACAAGTATAAACAATTTTAGTAACTTATCACTTTCTCTTAAAATACAACAAATGATCTCTTCTTCCCATATCTCATCTCTTATCTATAAACAAAAATTTAAAGCCTTATCATTCAGTCCTGGTCAACAAAAGTCCATTAAGGGTTACCAAAGGTAGCTTTTAACTTTGATCAAATAAACCAACTTTATATTCCTTCCCATTACTTTTAACAATCTTGGTTTTTAAACCCTTCAAATAATGTCCTAGAACTTGAATTTCTTTTCCTCTTTTCTGTATTCCTTCTTGCAAAATCCTTCAAAAGTTTAACAGATCTCTTTTGTAAATCCAATGTAGAAAAGTTATACAGGTCACTTTTCTGGCTTGTTATTTGCATGTCCCTTTTAATTATTAAGACATCAACCAGTTTCATTTGTATATCCAGTATATCATCTTTTTCCATATCATTCTTGTAGCCTGTCATTTTTAAATCCACATTCAGATCAATTCAGTCTTGTCTGGTAGAACATTCCATAATATCATTTGCACATAGTCTATCTATAATGGCAGACATTCTTAAAATTAACTTCTGAGTCCATTGTTCACAAATATCCTTCAATATGTCCAATGTTAAAGTATTTTGTTTCATTCTGTGTTAGCAGGTCAGATTTAAGTGTTCTTCTCCTTTAATTGTAATCTTTAGTCTCTTCTGATTCCCTCTAGTGTCCAACCTTCAAAGTCCCATCCTATTTGTTTTTTGTTTGTTTGTTTGTTTGTTTTAGGATTGAAAACAATAGCTGTTTCCCATGGGAAGGATTCCTGTAGTCTGGTTGTGAAGAGCAGCTGCCTGGAGCACATGTGGCCGATCTCATAATTTCTCCTTTCTCTGGAGAGATTTTGCTGGCCAGGATCCACCCTCTGGCCACTAGTCTCATCCATAATGCTGTCCCCACTCTTTCAGGGATCTCTAGCTTGCCATGTCCTCACCAGAAGTCTCCACTCTGCTCCCCACTTTAAAGGCAGTTGGTAAAATGGCTTTGGTGGCTCTATTTTACTCCTATGAATCTGAAAACCACATGAGTTCATATGCATGATTATATCTATAGGATGGGATATTGGGATTTCTGTTTTCAACCAGTTTCTTTAAAAAATATCATGCTTACTTTAGGAGCTTGTAAAACAGCATTTTTCTTGGGAAAAATTGGGAAGTTCTTTGACATTTGCTTTGTGTTTCTTAAATGTATCTCTTCCTTTTGTTCAGATGCTCAACATAGGAACCATAATGCTGTCCTCTCATTTTATTCCAACAACAACCCTGTGAGGTAGGTTTGGCTAAGAGTGACTGGTTCAAAGTCATCCAGTGAGCTTCCATGATGAGAGTTGGCTTGAACCTGGCTTCTCTTGGTCCTAGTCTAGTACCCTAATCATTATACCATGCTGGTTCTCATTTTGTTCCTCTAATATTTAAAAAGGTTTTATTATATTCCTGACTTATAAATGGCCTTAAACAACGACATAAAATAGAAAGGAAATACAGAAAAGCTATTAAGAACAATTGGATTGTAATCTTTATTTTACAGTTTGCAACAGTCAGTATTATGCAACTTAAATCCTGAGAACTAATGGTTTGGTTAAGAAATATGGAGTGTAATTAACAAATGGCATGACTTGTTCTATCTTTTATTCTGAATTATTAATTCACTTGCAAATTTTAATTGATGCACTGGAAGATACTTCTACATCTCATGTTACGAATTTGTCAGATGCATTTTAATAGGGCTGTTCTTTAGTAGGTCTGGACAAACTAATGGGAGGTCTGGTTTAATTGTGGCACTCTTGTAAGCAAGCTCTGCTCTTTCCCAGGCATCAGCTCTGCATGTGCATGGCCAGGAAACACCTCTTCCAGTTTTGGGGGCAAAGCAAATAGCTTCTTTAGAATCATTTTGGGAAAAGAACCACTTGGCCTTAATATTGTGAAATCACCTTAATCAGTGGATATATGATGAGCTTGATGTAAGTCCTACTAGGTAGACCAGATCGGGAAATAAATTCCACTAGAAGGCTAAAACTACCTTTATTGAGATTGGCTATAATAATGGAAACTTACAAGTCTGATTGGGTTCTATCTCCTTCCCCTTCTTATACTCTAGGGCAGTGTTTCTCAACCTTGACAACTTTAAGAATGGTGGGCTTCAGCTCCCAGAATTCCCCAGCCAGCATGGCTGCCTGGGAAATTCTGGGAGTTGAAGTCCACCCATCTTAAAGTTGCCAAGGTTGAGAAACACTGCTTTAGTGAATCAGGGCAGCATCTGCCTGAGATGCTTCTAAAAGTTACCTCAGAAATGTTTCAGAAATGTTTCAGCCTCTTTTGCCTAGGTCATGGTCCCTGCGTATTTCCATCAAGGTCATCTTCCTTACTTTCTACATTAGATTATTTCATTTTACTACCCCTACTTTCAAGATATTGTGAAAAAAAACATTTTGGTACCAGGTCAACTAAGGTTATACAAAAAACTGCTGGATTAAATTGAAGACCCATCTAATCCAGCATGCTGCTTCTCAAGGGTGGAGGGAGGAAGCCCAAACACAACATGGACAGAAGAGGTGGTGTTCAACAGTGTCTGCTTCTGAGATATATTCCTTCTGATACCAAAAGTAGAATATAAACTGCAATGACTTATAGCCATTGTTAGCTTTATTCTCCATGAGGAGAAAAGCTGTCTAAATTTCTGGTCATAATAAATAGTTGGATAGCAAATCTCATAGTTTGAGTACTTGCTGTGTGAAGAATAATTCAACTTAGTATGAGTCCATTCTAGAATTATAATGGAGGAAGAAAATTTCTGTTTTGTCTTCACCATGCATATTGTTATTTGTTTGTTTATTTCTTTATTCAAATTTATTGGTCACCCAATAAATTAAAAGTGGACTCTTTTTATATACTTCAATCATGTTTCTCCCCACCAAAATTATTTTGTCTTTTCTACCTGAAGCTAAAAAGCTACGATTGTAGTGACATTTTCTTTTAGATGAGTTTCAGATGAATTGTTTGTGTCCCTTGGGTCTGTTTGGCTATTTTGTTGCATTTTGGTGAGCAAATTCACAAAATGTCCCACACGTTTCTATAAAGCCATTATAATAATAGCTTCTTCTTTTTTTTTTATGTCTTCTCTATCATAACCTCAAAATACCTTTGTTGCCCTATCATCCTTCCATCATAACCTACTTAGCTATACTGAATAGCATTTGCCGTTTTAATAATAGTTCCTCAATTTCGGTATGAATTTTAAAGCTCCTCATGACCCTGTTTATTTGTGGCAAACTAAATAATCAAACATCCTCAGATCTGGTTGCCCCATGCTTATGCAAATCCAGCTAATTTACAAACAAGTTTAACTAATCATTTAAGAAATCACTTTTCACGTCTATTGACCATATGTTACTTTCCTACCTACTTTTTTTTTTTTTTTTTTGGTTCTTTAATTTCTTCCTAGCTCATAAAAAGACCCTTACTCTTGTAATGTAATTCCTATGAATCTTTTGATATCATTATCAAATGTCTTTTGAAATGCCAAGTAAAAAAGTTTGGCTGAATACTCCATGCATGTTTGTTAATACTAACAACTTCATTATTGCATAAAACTCTGTGGATCACAGAACACTTCATCATATGCATGGATTATGGCCCTGAGAAACAGAAAAACATGACTATTGCTGGGAAGGAAGTTATGGTGGTAGTAGTGGTGAAATGTAAAAGGAGAACATGATTGTGGGGATTAACTATAATGACCTTTTACGAGCAGCATTTAGGGGAGACACAGAGACTTTTGCCCTGAATTGCTGGTTATTATATTTAATGAGGAACTTTGTTTTTTATTTATTCCAT
The DNA here is from genome assembly GCA_030867105.1 of Liasis olivaceus. Classification (NCBI taxonomy): domain Eukaryota; kingdom Metazoa; phylum Chordata; class Lepidosauria; order Squamata; family Pythonidae; genus Liasis; species Liasis olivaceus. The sequence goes on from CM061349.1 coordinate 83,567,235, forward strand.
TCTAATTATTTTTAGTTCAACTGTTTTTCAGTGAAATCAGTCTTCGTAATTCCTTTTATCAAGGATTGACACCTTGAAGTCAGTGACAGAAGAACTGAAGTGTTCCCTCACTGGTGTAGTGAAGCATTGCTGACAGATTTGTTTTATTTTCACATTTATATACTGTCCAATGTCTCTGGGCAGCTTATTAGACCCAGACATATGAACCACTGCATAAAATAAACTAAGACCACTAAAAATAAGAGACAAAGAAGATACATCAAGAAGACAGAATTTCAGGAATACTATTAGCACCTCAAGCACATGCATTGAAATTATATGCTAATGATGCTGTGTTTGCAGTTACTCAGCTAAAGGAATCTTTAGAATTGATAATGGAATACATACAGCAATAGGGTTTGGTATGTCAGGTTATTGGATCCATAAGGATAAAACTCAAATTGGCATGACACTTAACAATGGAAGAAAAGCAATAGTTGTACCAAATAATGGGGTTTAGCATCATTGCTAGAAAGGTCAAAAAGCTAGTATTTAACAACAACAACAACAACAAAGATGACCTATTTAAAAATAAATATTCACAGATTTGAGACAGATAATAACAGCAGATATTTCAAGATAGAGAAAGTTGAAATTTTCTTGGTGAGGAAGAATTGCAGCTGTAAACATGAATATTCTACCAAGACTTAATTTTTTATTCCAAATTATTCCAATAAAAATTAAAAACAAAAGTGAAGTCGTCGGGCAAATTTCTGTCCTCCAAATTTCAAACTGTATTGTCAAGCTAGCTGTATCATTTAGATCACAGATTAGATCATATCACCTTATGGCTTGGCTACATCTATTGACAGAGAAGGACTTCCATATGGACTGCACAAATTTATGTGGAATGATACAATACAATATTAAATATTTATTTTCATGAAAAAAGAAAAGTACAAAGAAATTCACTAAGTGAAATTGTATACACGCACACACACACACACACACACAATGATTATCAAATTGATTATAGAGGCAGATAAAAACTTTTGAATTTTTTTCTTCAGAATGGCCAGAAACACCCAAGTAGTTTCAGTTTCTTCAAATAAGCAGTATAACATTAAAGTGCCCAAATTAGGAGGAAGGCTGAGTCACTTGATTGAATCTGAAAATCTTATTAATGATTAAATGGATGGAGAATCTAGATATGATAACTGATATGCAACAATGGGAATTCCAGTGGAATAAAACTTTACACTGTATAGTATACTTAGAGAAAACTGATATAAAATGTTTTACCACTGGCATATTACTCCAGTACTGATTGCAGTACTGGAGTACACCTCATTCTGTAAAAATTGGTGGAAATGTAACAACCAGGTCAGATCTTATTTGCTTGTTTGTTTGATAGCTATGTTGTAAAATGCAGCAATTTTGGGATGTGATTTATACCAGAAAGAAACAAGTTCTAAAAGCTGAATTTCCATTCCAACCTGCTATTTTCTTGTTAAATATTACTAAACCTTATATTCCTACAAAGTATGGTAAAATAGCATTGTGCATGGTTACTGCTTCAAGGATTTGCTATGCTTTCTGCTTGAAAGGAGTTATAATTCCCTTTGTGGAACAATGGCTAATTAAGTTGTGGAAGTATGCTTCAGTGTCCAAACAATTTCATATCTCAGAATTAAATCTGACACAGAATTTTTGGCTCAACTTGGAAGCCAATTCTGGACTATAATTCAACCTTTGGGATTGTACCATGTCTTAATATTCTAGCTTTATGGGATCTACTAAATCAGAACAGATCTTCAGTCGCTTGGATAGAATTTACTGTAACTTTTAAACTTATTTGATGATTTACACTGTGTTGAACACTGCTGTTGATATTTATATGTTGGTTGGATTTTAAGAATGACCCTTAATTTTCAAAATGATATAATAAATTCAATTACTTAAAAACAATTAATGAACTATTGACAATTTTAACCTAATTCTGATGCTTAAACATTCTCTATTTCTTCACTTCATCTTTTATTTTTTAAAATTTTCTCCTCTTTTGTTTTGTCTTTTAAAAACATTTTCTTTCTTTTTTTTAATGCTTAATAAAGACATTTAATTAAAGTGGAAATAAAAGACCTGGATAACAGTAAAAGGCTTGGAGATTCTTAAACTGCCTTTATGTAAATGAGAGCCCACCACCCTTTTTCCTATTGTTCCTATATACATGATATACTGCATGATTGTAGATAAAAACTGTCTTGTGAGTAATGGCTGATTATTACTTTATGTGGTTAGTTATGTCCGCAAAAGGTATTGACTCTGTTCTGGGGAAAAAATCCAAGTTTTGGAGAACTTCCTAATGTTACATCACTGGAATTGTCAGTTTTATGCATAACTAGCAAAATGTTTACAGACCAAATATATTAATATTTTGGCCAATATTTTCTCCAGTGATATAAAATAACCCTTTAACCTGGGGAAACTTGAGAAGGAATATCTAGTATTCTAAGGGCACAAATGTAACTTTACCTGGATTCTTCCCTCTAAGGCAGTGTTGTCCAAACTTGGCCACTTTAAGACAAGTGGACTTCAACTCCCAGAATTCCCCAGCCCTCCTGCCTCTCCACTCTCTACCCACTGCTACTGTCTTCCCAATAGGAAAATCTTGAGCTCAGGAAACTCCAAGAGGTTGGGCCTGAGGCAGGTCAGAGAGAATCAGAATCTGAAGTGCCTTCAGTTCCCCATATTCAGCCCATCTAAAGTTTAGGAAGAGAGCTACAGGTAAAGAATGAGAAAAAAATGAAACAAAACAAAATTGATCTTGACAGGCTTGTTATTTTTCAATTAATGTTTCATACTTTACAACTGGGAACTCCAGTATGATGCTTGTGAACACCTACATACCAACAAATAGCTCCTTTGGTTTTACTTCTTAAGAAGTGTTTCGATTCTTCTATTTTTTTAAAAGTAAATAAACGCAAAGATGGCCTCATGAAAAATATTCCCAGCCTTCAGTATTAAATTTATTTCCAAGAGGCCTCTAGGCATTTCATAGAATCCATAAGTATCCTTAATGAAAATAATGGCCAAGTGTTTGGTTTAAAAGTGTGTCCAACCTGCTGAGAAAAAGAGAAAGAGAGAGAGAGAGAGAGAAACATAAGTGTTCCTTTATATAAATGCATTTATTTATTTATTTACTTATTCACTTATTGATCTACTTATTATTTATACTACACATTTCTAAGTCTACCCACTTCATCAAAAACTCTAGTGGGTTACAGAATTAAAAACAATAGTTTTTAATTCTGTACACCAGAATAGAGCCACAAGCAGAAACAGGAGAAAAAAGAGATGGTTATAGGTTTATAGGTCACCTAAAAGCCTATAGAACCCTTTCATAGGAAATTTGTATCCCTCTCTTGTCTGGGAAAAAGCTTACTCTTCAAGGCACATTTAGAGGAAGGCGGGTCAGGATCAACTGAATCTCCAGAGGGATGTCATTCCAGAGGAAAGACACTGCAACAAAGATAGCCTACCTCCTGGGTCCCATCAAGATGGGTTTGCTTAGTGAATGGAGCCTGGAGCATGCCGACTCTATCTGATCTTACAGGATAAACAGAAGCAACAGGAGAAATAACTATGCCATATAGGGCTTTGTAGGTAACAACCAACCCCTTGAATTTCCTATTGGTAATCTATAACTGCTTGCACCGCGGCATTCTGGAATAGCTGAAACTTCAAATGGTCTTCAAGGGCAGCCCCAGGTAGAGTGCATGACACCGTCCATGCCATCAGCAGTGTTGATGGCAAAAGCTAACCTGAAGTAGTTAGGAGTGCCACCCTCAGTTTGAATTCTGATAGACTGGTATCTTGGGACCTCTGCTTTACAAATATGAATGTTTAACTCCTTTACACATGCGGTTGGTGAAGGTGTTAATTTCCAGAAGATAAGATTGCATGAATAAAACTTTCTGACTGGGCTATAAATTCAGTTTCACTGCTTCTTGCTGAAGCTTACAACAGCAGTAAGTCAGAAGGTCAGAAAAAATGATACCAGTATTACCTAGGACCCTTTGAATATAAGGAAGAAAGTAGAAACTACTGCACTGATGAAAAGATTAGCATCAAGGACTGTACTGGAGGTGGGGCAACAAATAATACATCTAGGCCCCGAATTTCCTATCCCCCTGGTATCTACCATCTGAAAACCACTGAGGCCAATTTATATATATATATATATATATATATATATATATATATATATATATATATATATATTTTATTGAACTTGAGTGCAAAATGTTATTTGTTAATGACACAATATAATGTATACATTTCATCATCCCATTATATGATTTCTACTAACTGCAAGGAAATCTTGCCATTTCACTGTGTCACAATTAATTTTCACATGGGTATTTTGCCATTTAAAGGAAATTTGCTTCTGGTTAGTATGCCTCTAGTTAATAGGTTTCAATTTTTCTTTACCTAATCTTCTGGAAGCTTTTGCCTGCAATATATTGCCTCTCTGTGATATAGCAAATCGTTTTAAATCTTTTAGATGCCTTTCTGCATGAGCAATTTATGTATTCAGGCAACTGAACTCTCTTTTCTTCTGACCTGTGCAACCATCCTTCCTTTCCAGCCCAAGCTATCCTCATTTCATAAAACGACGATATGCTTTAAATTCTAAATTCTGTCATACTCAAAATCTACTGTAGGAACCTATTACTACTGTAGGAACAGTGGAGTTTTATTTATGTTTGGGGCTGTGAAGGGCATTCGGGACTTTAACTTTCATTGGCAAATGGATTTTGAGAGACGTCAAGAATCCATTTTTAAGGAGTTTTAATTCCCCCTCCCTCCTCCCCTCCCTCTCTCTTCCCCTCGAATTAAAATGTTAATAATTGATGCCAAATGGTGGTTCTTTAAACAACATAAATATAGGGCTAATACCCAAAGAAAGCTTACATTTGGATTGCCCTTTATTAAGATTTCTAACGACGACAATCAGGTCTTTAGAGAAAAGACTCACTTTGGGGATTGTTTTTCACCCCATTTAGTGTTTGCTTCCTAGCTGCTAAGGAATGACACAATAACTTCCTTTTCATACTGAGTGGAGTGTAGCCTTTCGCACGCACCAAGCAGGAGGTTAATTTGAAACTTGTCTGTTCATTTAAACAAGCCTTGACCCATGATCTCCATGCAAATGACACAACTTTAATTAGACCCTATATATTTTGATTTTTAGGGGGAAGCTGATGAGCACTCATACCCTTAGCAGCAAGTAGCATCCGCTGTGTGCTCACTGCCCTCCCCTGTTGCCACTGAAACTGCTAGTAATAACAAATCCTTCAGGGCATCAATAGAGTCCCTGTGTTGAATAATCACAGACTATCAGGCATGAGACTTGGGGCGGCAGCGGCGGCAGCAGCAGCAGCAGCAGCTCCGTTGCCTGTGACATCACTCCTGAAGCTCAAGCCCCACTCTAGGCTGCCTTCATTAGTCAGTGTGTTGGTCTGCCTGCTTTTTCAGATCTACTGTCTGTCACACGCGGGAGCAGGTTCTTTGCAGAGGAAGGACTTTAGAAATCAGAGAGGCGGTGGGAGAGGCAGAGGAATCGAGAGGGAGAGTGGCGAGCAGTTCCAGCGAACAAAACCGCCACGCTTTGCAATATGAAATTCATCTTGCCTCAGTACTTGCTGTTCCTTTTTCCTGTTCTGGTTCTCAGCACCAGGTGAGTGCCCAGCGGTTTCTGACTTGGAACTGGGTTGGAGGAGTGGGTAAGGTGCATTTTATAACCAGGCTTTTCATTCCAGCTTTTCCCATGCTTGGAAGTTCAGACAGGATCTTCTGTTGAACAGATACCAGGGTGGCCTTTATTTTCCTTTTCCTGCCTTTCACCATCTCTCTCTCTCTCTTTCTGTGTCTCTTTCCCTCTTTCTCTCTCATACATACAGAGAGTGAGAGAGAGAGGGAGAGAGGGAGGGAGGGAGAGAGACAAATGCTTAAGAGACTTTGATTCTGGGTCATTCGCTAGTTAGTCAAGTCCATTCATCTTCTTAGTCAATAAGAGGAAAACTCCAAGCTCTGCAATGACCCAATGCATTTGTGATTAAGCAAAACAGTTCCTGATGTCAATAATACTTATCCAGCATTAGTAATTTTTTATGTGCTTCAGTGAAAAATAAGAAAGCTACATATTTAGAATAGGGAATATACCTGGTTTTGTGATACATTAGGTTTGATACCAAAACAAAATGTCAAAGCATAGACCAGTTTTATTGCACTGGGAGTTTTGCAACAGAAAAATAGCCTTGTCTGAATTATGTTTGTATCTGTGAATAGCATAAGGTTGAGATGACATTGGGGTGCTATCAAGATTGTTTAAAAGTTCTGTTAATACATGAATAGCATGCAGTATGCATTTACAGCAATGAAAGCCTGTGAAATGTGGGTTTTGCAGTTGTAGATATGCTTGCGATCTTTATTCCTGAGAAGCGAGTATATGCTTATCGGATTATATATATGCTCCGTCCTGTAAATGAAATCTGGCAGAGAGTCACCTGGTACCCAGATGGAAAGTTAATACTGTGTGAGGGTATGATCCGAACAAGTAATTGCTTCAGATGCCTTACTGTCAGTGTGTACTTTTCAATTTTCTGAACCTTATAAATGAGAAAGTGACAGTCTTTTACTTTGTTGCTTATTAAGTACCCTGTAAACTTTTAAGTCTCTGGGAAATGCAATAAACAGTCTGCACATAGCTATGCCTATCTTGGGAGAAATGCTTGTATCCCTTTCTGCCAAGTTATGTTTTCTAGCAATATTTCTTTACAGTGGATTTGGAAGAGCTTTTTCTATTTTGAGTTCTCAGTGTTTAGCTACTGAAGCAAGATTACTTACTAAACTGTTGGGTTTTTAAAGGTAATCCAGCTATAGAAGTGAAGTACAAGTGAAGCCAAGAAGAAAGGATTCAAGAAGTCACAGAGTGACCACAGATAGCCAGATAATAAAACATACTAGAACAAATTACTCAACTGTCTATACTTTAAAAGAACTTATAATTGTAGATTCTCTCCTGCTTAATCAGTAATGAACCACTGTAATGATTACATGCTTTGATAGACTCTGCAGATCCCTCTGGAACTTTGGGTTGTGATTTGCCAATTATCTGAGGATCTGCTTTGATTTAGTAAATGATCTTGGAAATGTTCTCTTGGTATGAATCTCTATATCAAGTTTATTAGTAATCTAGGGTTGTTTTAAATTTTACATATATCACCAAATGATACTGGAGCTAAATTCCAGTGGAGGACAGAGATGGTCCAGTAACTCACCAAGAAATAAATGGGCTTTTGAGTGAAGTTCTTTTATCATTGCCAACTTATCTCCTTTATATACTGGGTATAAAATGAAAATAATTATTTGCATTTTCCCTGAATATTTTTAAAAGAAAACTTGAAAAGACTTGGTAGAAGGAAATTTGATCAAAGGATCAGCTGTAACTTAAGATCTTATCTGATAAACTTTGAAAGGCTGTCACAAAAAAACAACAAGGATGCTTCTTGCCTGTACAATACCTAAATGTTGGGAAATGGTAAACAATCCCCCTCCTTTTTTATATATCCTAGAGGGGTTTTTATAAGATAGGATTGGGATAAAACTGGAAATACATACTTGGATAGATACCACTATACAAGCATCCTCTGACAAGTGTTAACTTTCAGATATAAAGTTACTTTGCATGAATTCATCAGAAGCAGCTCGCTGATGTTAAAAATAGAGTGCTGCATACAGATCCAGCCATTAAACATGACTTCTTGAAACTTGTTTCTTTAGCTTTTTGGGGAATGCCAATAATTAAGGGATTCGAAATGGAACATTTGGAAGATATATTAAATTGGCATTAGAAACTAACAGGAAGTGATCTTTTAAAGAAATAAATTACATTCCCATAGTAATAAAAATGTTAAAAGAATTTGAGATAATGCAGTTGACTGTATCTTCCATTATACAAGCCCAGTACATCACACATTAGGACCCAATAACAATAATTTACATATTTTAGGAGACTTCTCCATACAAGAAGACAAGTTTGTTAAAAGGTATGTTTGAAGATATCTACTTAACAAATAGAAAGGCTTGTTTGCTGGTGAAGTCAGATTTCACTGCAATATCCTTATTTTAGGAAATGTGGACTGTGGGAGGGCACAGTCTTTGATTAGACTTTTACCTTGATGAAATTATTGAAGTCAGTGACATTTCTCTTATCATTTATTCTAGAAGAATGTCATTTAGGCTGCAGCATCTCAGACTGTTCCTTTCTAACATATGGTTAATGTTCAGGCAATTGCCCAAACAGAGGAGGTTTGTAAGAACAGTTGCTATACTGAAGATGGGGATCTATTATCCTGCTGTGTGAAACTGCTTAGCTCAGGCATAGTTGCACCATAAGTGGTAGAAGATTTCTTTACAAGTAATTTTCTGTCAACTTGTCATGTAAGAATTTGTAGGAAAAATCACTGCAAGCAGCCCAGAAAGTAGATGTTGGCTTAGTTGTTGAAGCCCAGCAGAGGATGGGAACTGTGTTTCATGACTGCCAAGTCACTGGCAGTGAGTGCTCTGATGGAGAAGCTGACTTTTCTTAGGTGGGGCACTTTGGATATTATATGGTTGATCTAGGGGAGAAGATTTTAATCCAAAGCAAACTCAAAGCTTTTGGGAATTAAACTGTCCCTCCCTAACTCCATTACTGACTGGGATTAGGTGTTCATACTACACACTGATTCCACCCATGACCCAGTCAAATGTGTCATGCCAACACAGCCATTCAATGATATATTTAGCCAAGTAAATGTAAAAACAACCCTCCCCCCCAAAAAATCTACTGTTAATTTATAACAAATAAATTAATAAATACATGAAGCAATCAAAGAAGCAAGCATTTATTAAGATCCAATTACCTGACTACTTCATGGGGATGCATCTCAGAGAAAGCCAGCTCATGTGCTGCAATTAAAGATGCCTCAGAAGGCAACACTGCACCAAGAGTTTAAGAGCGGTTGAACTTAAAGACCGAGCAGGTTCATATAGGTCCTTCAAATAGCCTACTCCTAAATCTTTAAAGGTAATATCTTAGCATCTTGAGCTGCATTTACCAGTTTATTTCCACAGCATTAACTATACTAGTTGAAGTTTCAACCTGGTTTTAAGAATAGCCCCATGCAATTTATATTACAGTAGTTAAATTGAGCTGCATTTAATAATTAAAGCAAAAACAAAAACAAATGTTACAGCCAAGTCTGATCATTCCAGGAAAAATATTCAGCTGACTCACCAAACAAATACAAGCAAAAACATTTTTAATGTCTACGTATCTAGTAGCAAAGCTGAGTCTGGCAGTCCTTCCAGATTATAAACCTGATTTTTTTAAGAGGATGAAATACCATCCAGAATAAGTTGACATTCAACTACTGAATTGGCTGGAATCCTAGTCGTAGACATTTCTATTTTATCCAAATTTGTTTTTAGTTTGTTTAGCCTTATCTAGCTCATCATCCATATAGAACTTCCTCAGCCTCCCCAGAATATGGTAGAAGGGAAATACATAGCTGAGTATCATAAAAATACCCTTAAAAGTGCCTTTCACATTTTCTGACGATTCCTGGAGATGTTTAAAAGCATAGGTGGCATAAGGTACTCCAAGGGACCCCTTAAACGAAGTAATTAACCACAGAACCTTTACATAATAGTATGAAGATATTCTTTATGGAAGATAGCATGGAAGTAGATAGGATAGGTGGAATCACTTTTACCTGCAGAAATGGAAAATGGACGAACCATTATAGTACCTAATCTATCCAAGTTATGCAGAGTTGGACCTGATTAGTACATGAATGAGAGACAATCAGGAAATCCTAGGGCCATGGGCTAAATTGGGAAGTTGAAAAACGTACCTTTAAAAAAGACGAGATCACTTTCATTTTGTTTCAGGGAAACTCTATGAAGTCAGTAGTAGTTGAGCTTGACTCACAAACCAAAGCTTTCCTTTGATAAAGGAGTGAACTTCATCATTTCTATCCCAAGTCACCAACCTCATCCATAAGCCAAAACATGTGCAGCTTAATGAGTTAAGGATACATATCAATTGGAACAGGCCCTTAGTAGCCATTGTAGCCAAGAAATATTGCATAGCAATAATATTGGGGAGAGTGTTACCATGAGTTTTCTTTGGATGGCCAAATCAATGGTAGAAATGTCTGTTTTCATCTCATACAAGGGCAGCAGGGTATATGACGGAGCTAGTGAACAGAGCATCTTGACAGGAGTCTCCTCATGATAGACCATAATGATTCTGTATACCTGCAAGTGAACATTTCTAATGATATTCTCCTCACCATGTTCCTGTAATATATACAAAATCAAATGCAGTACAGCTGAAGACTTTCTATTATTAATGAATCTTACATTAGCTATCAGCATGAGTATCAAGTTTCATGTACCTGAAATGAGAATATACAGACACACAAGCACAATTGTTGAAGATCACAGTAAGATAAAACAGCAGTCCATAAATCACTTCAGCCTTACTATTTTATTTGCATCTGCCCCATTGGATTAGTCTATTGGGGTGGGTGGGTGTGGTTTAGAAATAATGGAATGTAGTCACTGCTGCTCCACTGGAAAGTCACCGCTGCTCACATTGTGAGTTTAATTGATGTGAACATTACATCTGAATGGTTAAAAGTGCAATAGGAAGTACAGTATAATAGAAGGGATTTTGCTCATATGTTTAATTGGATCAGAAGAGTGAATTACTATATTCAGCACTAGGCGGAATCTCGTGCTTGTTTAGTGTACTCAACTGTGTACGTTATTCAAAATTAATTTATTTATGTGGACAAACAGTGCTCTGATAGTTTACTTGTCCAGCATTGTAATATTTTACAAAAGTTAATAGCATTAATGCTGATGTCTGTATTTCAAAAAAGATTCTGTTTCTAGATTTTTTTTTAAAACTTATTGATCTTTCTTTTGGGATTGCCATGGCATTGTCATTTTCTTTAATTATGTATTATAAAAACTGATATTCAATACAGTCCAAAACTTAATGTACATATTAGCATTTTAGTTTTAAATATATATTTTAATGGATACTAGAAATGTATCATTACTATTAAAGCACAATGTGATGGTCCTTTTGCAAATCAGATGCTACTTTCATTTCTGAAAGGGATTAGAACCCAGTGGAAGTTATTTTTGTGTGTTGCCTCCTGCTCTCTGCAGATCCCCACACGACTTCCTAGGATATTCCAGAAGGTCCAGAGCAGCTTCTCAAGGGCATATAAAAAGCAGCAAAAGGAAATAAGACTTGACAAGAATAACTTCCACAAGTTTTGCTAGCAGGAATATTTTGTGAATGGATTTTTGCTCAAGGAAACTCTGATTCTGATCATATAGATTTTAGAATATTATGGGGCTCTGCTGAAAATGTTTCACTCTTAATTTTTAGGTTAAAACGTCATAGTTGCTAGACTGGGACTTTTCATCCCCCCGACTCACACTACCAACAGGTTGCCTTTTGTTTTAACCCTGTTTCCCTTGGCCATTGCCTCTTCTTTCCATTGTCAAATGAAAGTAGAAAAGACCAAGATAATATATACAAGCAGATTCCTTAATACATTAGTCATCAAATGTTCTGACATATTTTGAGCATCTGTGATCTTCCTTGGGGAAAAGTATTTAACATCTACTCAGTAATAGAACAGTTGAAAGTACTAGAGTGTAATTCAGTGTCTAGCAAAGCTATGGCTAAATAATTCAAGAAAAAAAAAATCCGATATACTGAGGGATGGATGAATGGATGGATGGATGGAGGGATGGATGGATCTCTCTCTCAACTTTTTTGCAAGTAGTGCAAAAAGGTCATGCATAACATAGATGTTTTGGGGCACTGTCAACTGTAGACCAAACACGATAATTAGTTTTGGCTTGCTCCTAGAAGAAATTGGTTCTGGTAATACATATCCAGGGCGGCAGAGGGGACCTATTAAGATAAACTATAATTCCTGTCATTAACACTATATATCATATTTATCCAACCTGGTCTCATGTTTAGCTATTGAAATGAAGGGAATCTATCTTTAATAGCACTTGAACATCATGACAATCTATAGATGAGTCAGGCTGACTCTGTGGTACAAAGTCTGAGTTACAAACAAAGCAAAGAAACATAATTGATATGGTGCTGTATAAAATTTAATAAAATTATGTAAAGTAATATATGACAGGATCAGGCTCTGTGTATTATTTCCACTGGAATTTAAGAATAGAAATTTGGTCTGGATTAGTGCTGGGGTGAAAGATATAATCCAGTTATTTATGGACAGCTTGGATGAATATTCATGAACATTTTTGTTCATGAATCATAAACCAAAAAGTGTAAGACCTTTGATAGATTATGTTGTCTTACTTTAAAACAAGGTGGACAAGGGTTTTCCTTATTTTACTAACCTAAACAAACAATCTTACTCCTCTGACATTCCAGGCAATGATAAGCACGGCATCCAGCAATGCTTCTAGAGATATCTCAGATAATGGCCCTATACTATTGCATATAACGATGCCTTTCTTCTTCTAGAGAATTCTTGGTGGTGGGAGAGAGGAGATAGCTGCTTGTATGAACTGCTCATTTAACTTTCACTAAATGTGTGTGGCTATTCAACATACAGTTTGAATATAGTATGAAAAATACTGATTTGTCATTTCAAAGCTTCCTCTGTAGAAGGCATATAAAAAGTAAAGTATCCCTTGAGTTTGCAATTGCCTTCTTCTATGACTTTAAAAAAAAAATCTACTCTACAGTTCTGGGACATCCTGGTGGTCTCCCATCCACCCAAGTACTAACTAGCTCTGACCTTGCTTACCTCGTTTTTCAAAGTCAATCAAGCTCAGCTAGGTGCTTGCCTACCACAGCATACAGTCCATATTATCAGGATTTTCTCATGGGAAGAAGGTCATCCCATTAGCTATACAAAAACAGGTGTCGAGATTATTCTATGAAGCTAATGTAAACAAAGAATCTTGTGACCCTGTTATGCTTTTTACTGCCACCTACTGTAATGTGTATGTTAGTTATTCAGTGAGGGTGTACATGCTGGTAATATAACGGGAGGGCTAAATGCCCAGTCAGTCTGTTTGTCTTGTAAAGTTAACCATGTAGATTTTTATACGTTATGTAGTCTTAACTAGTAACCAAGTACTGTACCTCTTCTCTGAGAGTGTTTTTTAGCTACAGACTTTGTTGTGGTTAAGTCTTGGAAGCTAAGGTGAGAAGAAGTCTTTGTTATATCCTATATTTTGTATGCAACTTGTATTTTATGCAGTTCTGCATTTTTATCAATAAAGACCAGTTAGTTTATATTTTCTGACTGGATTTTCTTTGGAAAGCTAACTATGGATATTGCATTTTGCAAGCTCTCATGCTGATGTGTAATTTTCCTGAGAGCTGGATTTTTGGGACCTTTGCTGCACTCTGCACAACACATATAAGCAGAGATATTAACTAGTCAGATTGGTCTCATTTATATGAACTTCTTGAACTCTGTCTGTCTATCTATCTATCAACCATCTCATCTATCTCAAGTTCTAAATGGGAGACTGTCACCCCTTTATATGCTTAGCTACTTGAAGTCAAAAACATATACCAACGTCCTTTTCATTGATGCTTTTCAAAACATAGACACTAGCAATACTTTTACATGACTAGGTTTAAAAAACAAACAAACAGAAACTCTTCAAGCCATGATGCTAAGTACACTCCTCTCTAAAACTGGGTTAATGGGTCTTCTATGTTGTTGTTGTTGTTGTTGTTCAGTCGTTAAGTCGTGTCCGACTCTTCGTGACCCCATGAACCATATTGCGCCAGGCCTTCCTACCTTTCACTGCCTCCCTGAGTTTGCTCAATTTCATGCTCAGTCTTCTATGTAGATACTGGTTTTTTGCTTGGCAACGTGAAGAAAAAAGTACACTGCACCATTATGTATTAATAGAAACGTTTGTTACTTCTCCTTTCTTGCATAGGAAATATTTTCATCCCCGGAATTTAAAACAAAAAGAAAAACAAAAACAGCATTGTTTAGCAGGGCCCAACCAGGATTTTTCATTCATAAACAAGCATGCAGTCCCAAGAAAGATCATTTTAGTAATAATGATGTTTGTAATACTGACACTTATTAAGTGCGCACATGGTAAAGGTTCTGTTGTGTTTAAATGGATTTTATATAAGTTTAAGAGCAAGTGAATAGATGGTAGAATTTTTCAGAAGGAGGAGAAGGAGAAGGAGGAGGAGGAGCAGCAGCAGCAGCAGCAGCAGCAGCAGCAGCATTTCATAGCAGTCATATATTCCTAGAATAAGACACTGTGTAATTCAGTTCACAGGAACAAATTCTACATTAGACTTTTGACAAAAAAGAAACCGTAAAGTACATTTTTGGTTTTCTGTTTAGTGTTATGGCATAAACTAGTTTGCTCCACAGCTCCATTGTGTTAAGGAAACATTATACCATGAATCAGAATAACAGACTGTATTGCATCAGAGAATCCCTGTAGATCTTAAAGATGGCATACTTTTTTAGCACTTCCCTCTGGCAGTCAAGCCATTTTGACGGCCATTTTGAAGGCACTTCTATCAAATTAAATGGGACTGGCTGAAACATTGTATTTACATAACTCAACTTAATATTTTTAATAAAAAATAATAACCCTGTGTTTTAAAAACCCATTAAATGTTTATTTCATTTTAATATTCTGTGAATTCACATATTAGAGAACTCATTAAACTGACACAGCCAACCCTACAATGTAAATTCTTTTTTTAAATAATCAAAGACTATTCCTTATTAATGTATTTGCTTTGAGCTTCAATTTGTTGTCTTGGAAAACAGCCTATTTCCATTTAAAACTAATCAACCACTGCATGATTCATTTGGGGCTAGAGTCCAAACAAAATTTGGAAATCCACTGTTCCATACTGCCCATTGATTAGCATAGGAGAACTACAAATGATTGCAACATTTTCAATGTGTTAAAAGGTTAGGAAGACTGAAATGTTCAGGCACAATTCATCCTTCAATAAGAATGAAATCTGGCCACTTTCAGAGAAATAGATGCAGCAGCTGACATGAAGATCTTTTACATGCTGTTTTCGTTTTTTAAAGGAAAATGACTATGGCCTTACTTTTAATAAAATTGGATGACATTTGCAGGCCAAAAATAACATTTGACAATATATCCCTCACCCAAATTATTGTTGTTGGAATGTGCCTTGTGAACTATTTCCTATGATTAGAAAGAAGGTCTGACATTATTATTCTCACATTCTTCTTCTTTCTTCCTCCTATACCTACCATGGTGTTTTATGGAGGAATTGTGTTGGTTTTCACAATGTCTGGGTTTCTGTTCTGCTCTACAGTGCTGAATTGCACATTAAATATTTGGAAAAATCTTATTGGATTTTGGGGCTTTTAGGTCCCATTACATCTCAGACAGCCTCAGAATCAGTCCACACTGTTCTAATTTAGCAGAAGATTCAGATGAACCAGATACATATTTACTTTGTCCTTCATTTGACTGATCAGAAGCAAAACAACAACAACAACCTTAAACGTGAATAAATTTGTCCTTATTATTACTTCCAGCAATTAAAATTGGCAGAATGCAATTGAAGTTGCTCAGTGTCTAGGTAGCTAATGTACCACTCAAACATTATTTTTAATTGATTGATTATGTGTCATCAAGTTATTTTTGACTCCTAGAAACCACATAGATAGATTTTCTCCAAGATGACCTATCCCTAACCTTTCTTTCATGTCTCCCAATGGTGTACTCATCGCCTCTGTAACTGAGCCCATCCACTCTGTGCTGGTCATCCTCTTCTTATCTTTCCTCCTACATTTCCCAGCATTAGAGCCTTTTCTAGAGAGTTAGGTCTTTGCATAATGTGTCTGAAGTAGGATAATTTGAGCCTGTCATTTGTGCCTTGAGTGAGAACTCTGAGTTGATTTGTTCAATGACCCACGGTTTGTTTTCTTGGCTGTCCATGATATTCTGAGGAGTCTTCTCCAACATCAGCATTGAAAAGCATCAGCCCTCTTCCTATCCTGCCTTTTTAGAGTCCAACTTTTGCTTTCATAGAGTATCACAGGGAATGCATGGCTTGCACGATTCTGATCTTTGTACATGTAGGCATATGATGGCATTTGAATATCTTTTCCAAGGCCTTCATGACTAGTTTACTGAGTCTAGTTTGCAGCATGTTTCCTGGTTGTTTGCACTTTTGCACTTGTGGATGGTTGATTCTAAAAGGCAGAAGCTATCCACCACTTCGATATCTTCATTGTCAATTCTAAGGCTGGTTGTTCTACCTGTTGTCATTAATTTGGTCTTCTTTATATTTAATTTTAGTCCCATTCTTTCACTTTGACTTTTAGTACTAGAGCTTACAGGTCCTTTGCATTTTTGGCTATTAGGGTAGTATCATCAGCATTGCACAGGTTACAGATGTTCCAATTTTAAAACCACACTCATCTTCTTCCAATCCAGCTTCCCTTAATATATATTCTGCATATATGTTGAATAAATAAGGGGAGAGTATGCACCCTTGTGGCATTCCTTTGCCAATCTGGAGCCAGTCTATTTCACCATGTTCTGTCCAAACTATGGCTTCCTGACCTGTATATAAATTTCTCATAAGGACAATGACATGTCCTGGGATTCCCATTTTTCTAAGCACATTCCACAGCTTGATGTGATTGACACAATCAAAAGCTTTTCCATAATCAATGAAGCACATTCTGATTTGGTTTTGGTATTCTTTGACTTTTTCAACTATTCAGTGTGCATCGGCAATCATGCCTCATGTTCCTTGGCCTTTTCTAAAGCCAGCTTGAACATCTGGCATCTCCTTTTCTATGTAGTGCTTTATTTTGCTAGCATGTGAAATTAAGGATGTTGTATGATAGTTTGCACACTCCATTAAGTCTCCTCTTTTTTGGAATTGAAATGTAGATTGATCTCCTCCTATCAGTTGGCCACCGTGTGATTCTCCAGATTTGCTGCATACCTTAGTTAGAACCTTGACTTATTTTTCTTCTGTTGCTTGCCATATTTCAGTGGGTATTCTATCAGTTCTTGTAGCTTTCTGACTGGTAATGATTGGAGTGTTGATCTAACTTCATCTTCTAGTACTAGCAGTTTTTGTGAATAAGGAATATCTTCTAAGGTGCTCTCTACTATATAGTGTTTCAGTATACTCCTTCCATATTCCTTTGATCTGCTTTGAATCAGTTACTATCTGTCTGTTGGCATCCTTTAGCATACCAATTCAAGGTTGGAACCTCCTTCTGAGTTCAGAGAACTTTTGAAATACTTCCCTTGTTTTTCCATGTCTGTTTCCATCTTTAATGTCTTTACAGATGTTGTTCTAATACTGCTTCTTGTCTTTTCTAAAAACTCTCTGAAACTCTTTGTTAAGTTCCTTTCTGAGATTTTTGTTTTTCTTGGCTTTGGCTTCTTTTCTTGGCAATTTCCACAGTTTGTTCTGACATCTAGTTTGCTTTCTTCTCTTTCTTCATTTTTGGTAGTCTTTTTTCACATTCATCCTTAATGAATTTTTAAAGTTCATTCCATAATTCCTGTGGTTCTGTTATGGAATGTATCTACGAAAAGGAGAGTGATGTGGGAGATCAAGGCTATCAGGAAGGAGGGGGTGCATTCCTGGAGGGGGGAGGAGGCAAGAGGCAACACAGTCTGCAGGGGGAGCATGAGAAGAGAAAGAGATTCAGGATAGCCACTCCCTAGAATCTCCCAGGGTATATCCACTAGTTGCTGTGGTATAGATTCAGTTTGGCAAGATTCTGTCTATAAGGTGTAAGCAAATAAAGGAACTTTACTCAACTGGACTGTTTCACCATTGTTCTTGGACTGGGCCTGACAGGTTATCTATCAATGAGATTCAGGGCTTCAAAGCAATTCCTGATGCTCTTCTTGAAAATGGTGGATATATGTTCAAGATCATATTGTGGAAACCGACTGGCTTCCTTCTTCTTCTTTAGCTTAACTTGGAGTTTACACATGAGCAGTTCATGATCTGTTCCACAGTCAGCACCTGGCCATGTCTTTGATGCCATAATTGAGCTCATCCACCTCCTATATCAAATATAGTCAATTTGATCTGTATATACTCCATCTGGTGATGTCCATGTATAGAGGCATCATTTAGGTTGCTTGAAGACAGCCATGAAGTGGCACTGGAGTGGCGGAAATTGATAAGTTGGTCTCCTGCTCCACTTTGGTTTCCTAAGCCATACAATCCAACTAAATTTTCCTCTTTCCAGCGTTAACATTCCAGTCACCAATCACAAGGAGCACATCTTGCTTGCATGGTCTGTCGATTTGGAATTGAACTTGATCATGGAAGTCATCAATCTCCTCTTCTTCTGCATTGGTGGTTGGAGCACAGACTTGAAAGATTGTCATATTAAAGGCTTGTCCATGAAGTTAATATTATTTGGTCATGGATTGCATTGTAGCCAAGTTCTGTTCTTGTTATACCCTTCCTAACTATAAAAGTAACATCATTTCTTCTTTGTTTTTCATCTCCCGAGTAATAAATTCTGACTGAATGTGTCCGATCCCCGTCCATCTCAATTTGCTGATGCCTAAGATGTCAATTTTTAGTCATTTCATTTCATCTTTCACTGTGTTGAGAGCTTTCCTGTGTTCATGCTTCTTACGTTCCACATTCCTACTGTAATTCTATCTTTGCAGCTTTGGATTTTCTTTTCCTGCATGGCAACATCAGCAACTAGATGTCCCAAAGGCTTTAATCTAGCCATGTTACAAACACCATTAGTACTCTGAAAGTTCCTCCGCTCTTCCTCAGTAGCATGTTGAGTGCCATCCCACCTGAGGGGCCCATCATCCGGCACTATATCATCAATCATTTTATATTTTCTATCCATGTGGTTTTCTTGGTAAAAATAGAGAAGTGGTATACCTTTGCCTTCTCCCACACAGTATGAATTGATGCCTTTGCCATTCTCACTAAAGTGATCTTCTGCCTCCAGTATCTTCCTGTATCGCTGCTGCCCAATATAGGTGCCTCCTTGCTTTATCTCAGCGGCTGGGATCACCTTCACCCCTTGGGTGACCCTGCTGGGAGTACAGACTTTTGGCATACATTCCTGATGTTCTTCACTCATCCCTCCCAGGAACACTGCCCTCCCCCCCACCACAATGAGGCAGCACAGCAGGACTTGGGGGGGAAGGCTTAAATGCTATAGCCTGTGTATTTCTAATTTATATGCAGTGATCCTCTCCATCACAGAAACAATCATCCATTTATATTTGCAAGCTAAGCTTATTCCAGAACATTCAGAATTTATTGAATATAGAAAAAAGTCAATTACTGATATCAGCCCTGTATTAATTGCAACAGTTGAATGTAGTTACTGTGGCACCATTTCTGAAGTTTTTAAAAAGCTAATTTACTTTGAATTTCTTTTGGAATATTAAAATCCAAGCTTGTCTCTGACATGTACAACTTTTCATATTTCTATATGCATTATATTGAAAGAATTTACTTCTTGCACTTCATATTTAAAACAAGATAGAGCTGTTGTATCAGAAGAATCACCTTTTCTACACATACAAAAGGTGCAGGCCTTCATTCACCATATCACAACCACCATTTTGCAAATGTTGGCAGTTTCCCCTTCCCCCTGGGGGGAATACTGCTGCGTAGTTTAATATCCTTTCAGAACCATGTGAAGAATTTATTAAAAATTCTCACTAGCTTTTGAAATGTGGACCCTTTTAACCTTGAGATGATAGATAGATAGATAGATAGATAGATAGATAGATAGATGAAAGATAGACAGATAGTTAGATATAATGCAACAGCCCCCTTTGCTGAGATAATTATGAGATTCATATTCTATGCTGCCAAAATAATGTTTCATTTTTGCTTTACAATTATTTTTTTTCTGCTTTCAATTGTACTTTTTATTATTTTACCTAATGTCATATTACATGTGAATATTATTGGACCGCGACAAAATGAAATTAGTCTTCTGTAGGATATGAACAAAGCAGCTGTTGTGACTCCTTAGATTTTGCAGAGGAATGAACCTTGAAATCTTGAAACCTTGGATCATTTTTCCAGTATATGCACTCCTCTTCAGCAATCAATCCCTTAGAGTCCTGATAAACATAATGGATCATATCTATCTTCAGTATTTCTCCCATTGATTTCAATGCCACAAAAATCAAAAAAGCTGCATCAGGGATGGACTGAGTTTGAAGAGTTAATAATTTCTTTGATGTCTTATGACTACAGAAACATTATGACATTCTTATCCAAATTTCTCCCCCGGCCCAAACAAAAGGAAAAAAAAAAAAAACTTCTGGGTAATTCAAATGTGTTTTTGTTGTCTTTATATTAATTATAAAGTGTGCTCCAACTTGATTGTATTCGGGTAGTAATTTTTTACCAAACCAAACAAACAAAACCCCCAAACCCTGAACTATTATCATGAGAACAGATTATTATTATAATTTTGACACATTCAGAAAGAATAGGTCTATTAATGATGACTGCATAAACTTTCTGAAGTCTTTTTACTAAACCCTTATGGATGCTTCATTTTTTTCCCCCCTGACTATATCCACATACATGGGCGTGAATGCACTTTGACAGTCAAGGTTCTATTCTAGGCTCATCCTATATGTTGCTTCCCATATGTTACATGCTGGGCCTCTGCCTCCCTTAAAAATTTGGGCCGCTCTTTTTCCTACCCCTAAAGGTCTCTGTATCTTGTTTACAAAACATCTGGTGTGAGAATTGGAGGCTCCTCTTTCATCACCTTCAATCATTATATCAACTTACAAAAAGGCTGTGCATGTCCCTGATTGCAGATACAGCTAGGAGCAGTTTGAAAGCACCCATCCAAGCCTAGAAAAAGATACAGCTGCTTCCATGAGTTCAGAGAGATCCTTTGTATGCCCTCACAGTCTGAAGCATCTGTTCTGAAGAGGTTGTACAACTCTACTATCAAAGGTTGTGTTACTTATGAGAGTTACGTATGTTTAGGATTCTAATTGCTTTGAGGGAGAGAGCAAACAACAAAGGAGGAGTATTGTATTAACAGGTCGTTTATCCAAAGCTTTTGGCTCACAAGACTTAGAAGTAGTCTGGATTACATGCATTCTTGGTTTAATGCCACAGGGTTCTTATCTCCTTAAGGAAAGTTATTAGGGGAAAGTTTTGGTCCATGCTGATTTATACTAGCTTCTGAAATTGCAAAACATTCTATGCATCTCCCTCTGTGCATCTAATTCTGTTTCTATATAATTTCATGACAAAAGTAAGAGAAGAGATGGATTTTTTAACTGGGAGCCTTGTTTCTTAATTCAGCATAGTTCTATTTTAAATAAATGTATTTTATTTCTTACAAATTGTAATTTAGCTACTGCTACCATGAGCTTTAAGGGTTTGCTATCGACTTCTCTACATACTTGAGTTTCCTTGCAGTTACAGTTTCTTCCTATAACTAGTAACTTTATTCTATGGGTATATTCTTGGTACTGACTAATTTTTTAAATATTTATATCTCATGAAGGTGACTCTGGGTGGCACATAGAAATTAAAAACCAACCAACCCACCACCCAATTACTTAATCAGATCAATATTCAAAATCCATGCTGTAATGCGTGTCTGAGATCAAAAAGCCATTCTCCTTCAAATCACTAACATAAAAGAATTGGACAATGGGATGTGCTTAAACTCCCAGCCCAAATGGCTATGGTATCCTCCAGGTTTTTAATGCCTTGTGAAAGTCCAACAGGGTTGAGACCATCCAGATCTTCAGGGGATTGCTGTCCCACATGATAGCTGAATGACAGAGCAGTCACATAGATGGGAATTGGAGCATGCAAACTCTGCTGGTTTTGGTGTGATGAGCAAAGACAGTTGTTCACACTTCTAGAGTAATGCTGTGGTATCTAATAAGAAGTTTGGGAAGAAGTAGGGTTTATTTCTCAGCATAGCAGAGCTACAACCTACATTAGTGGTACAGTGGTTCATATCATTCATCTAGATCAAACAGGGAATCAATCTAAATAAACCCAGTATGGGTTTAGTTGAAGAAAGGAATATCCAGTCACCTATTACAGCAATACCTGATATGGAGTTGACTAATGGGGACATCAGGGAAATATGATATTTTACTTGCACACAGGACAGTTTATATTAATTAAATAAGATTATGGTAAGATTGTTTTAGATCTGAAAGATTGTATTATAGAAATTGATAATTAAATCACGTAAACTTATTTTTCATATTGAAAAGAATGATTCTTTATTGTTCTGCTAAACTGGATTGATAGTTAAATATCACTTGAAGCACACAGATGTCCACATTTTCACAGCTGAAAAACAAAGAAAGAATAATACTGCTATAACTCAGATTTTTTAAGGCTAAACTGGCTAATATCAGTAGAAAATTGTTTATAGCATTCTGTAGTGCTTTTCTTTGCAGTATTCTGGTAGTTTTTAATTCTACTTAATTAGATGCCTTAAAACAGAATAAGGTGATGCATTTAATAGTCACTTTGAAGCAACAATACCTCATCAGTTTTTATCTTGATGTGTTTTATGTGTGTGTTATCCCTCCTACTTCATCATCTCTTTGTGTGCTTTGAAGAAACAGTATATTTAATTGAAATCTGAAGACATATTTATATGTAATGAAGGAAAACATCAAAAATAGTTAAAGGCAATACAATTCTGAATGGGAAGATGATCCAGGAGCTGGAATAGTAGGAATAAGAGGGCTCAATGTAAAACTGAAAATATTATGAAAAAATTGCTATGGGAGGCAGAACATTGAAAGCCAGAGAAATTTGAAATCAGGGCTGGCATGACAGAACAGGCTATGAGAAGCCAAGAGATGTATACTGTTAGGTGTATTATTAGCAAGAAAGCAGCAGGTAAGGAAGTACTGAAGACAATTTTGGATGAAGCCAACCAAAAGATGAGAAGGAGTGATAAATTGGAGAAATTGACACAGTTAATTTCAAATTAGGGTGCAGGTACAATCTCCTTTAGGTGGCTCTGTCCTGGTTATCTATCTAGATATCTACACAGAACACAAGGGTTAATGAGGCTGCAATAATATCCATCTTAGCATTTTTCAAGTGATGCTACTCACCTGTGAAGAGGCTTCAGTTAAAAGCAGATTATACATATTACTTGAGAGTAATTCCCATTAAATTCAGTTGGATATATAGATAGTGTTGCCTTACAAGAATTAAAATAAATCCTTGTTAATATCAAGTTGAGGAAAATGTATGGAGTGTCCATATTATTAGTTTCATAATATTAATATTCCTTCAGGAATCATACTTAGAATCTGCAGCAATTAGAATTTAACAGAACATCACTGAAGAAATGTGACATTTTGAGCTTGATAAACAAAGTGATGCATATCACATCTCAACCCTTGGAAATGTTTGCAATAACTGTTAAGACCCTTCGCTCACTTAATTAATGATAGATAAGTATACTGTGCTTTCTGAATCTTTCAAATAATTTTTAAAGCACAACATCTGTTCTACAAAGTTTTTGATAAAGCCCGCCTAAAAATATATACACAGTTGGTATATATTTATAGTATATGTAATAATTTTGAATACAGACTCTTCTGCAAGCAGTTTTCCTTAATATGTGCTTTTTTCTATAAACTGTTAGTACAGTTTCTTTTTAATAATCATTAAAATATACCATTTTTTAACTTACAGAACTTTATCAGAAAGTAGAAGATGTGTGGAAACCAAAATAACTTTGGATCCCAGTTCATGTTTTAATTCAAAAGAAGTTCTCCCCGTCTCTATTCATGGAATAATTATAATAACCAGAACTTGCAGCTTTTTCTCATGAGATGTATCTGAGTAGGTTCCTCATTATACCCATTAGACAATCCTAATCATGTGACACATCTGCACAAAATGCAGAATCCCAGTTATGAGTATGCTTGCCCAGTCCTATGAATGTCTTGGCGTATTCTCTACCTTATTCAAACCAACCTTCTACTCACACTCTTCTCTCTCTTATTTGGCCTTCTGCCAAAGTGATTCAAGGTTTAAACTAAAACAATCAAGTTGCATCAATTAACTCTCATGACCTAGGTTCTCGTCCATGTGTGTGTATGTACTTTATGGCTATTCTGAGCTGATTGGTGTGGTGGGGGGGGAATCTATTTGCTTCCTAGCTTTTGTAAGGAATGAGCAGACAAAGCCATTACGTTTCTCTCTTAATGACAGAGAAATTGTCCTGCATTTTAAAAAAAAAACAGTTATTATTCAAACTGATGAAAATGAATTTGCCTCAGATTCTCTTTAAAAGGAGAAGTGGGTTACTGAGAAATTCTTATAGGTGAAATATGAGTTCTTGCACTTGTTTAGTGTGAGATGACCAAGAGATGTGTGAATGTCCTTTTTTATTATTATTGTACAGTTATTTCTCCCATAGTCTGTGTCTGTGCTAGATTCTCCTGCTTCAGTTAAATCCTAGTCAAGGACATATGAAATTACATTTCTTATTGGGCTGTTTCAGTAACAAATTTATTGCCATTGTTAAAGCAGAATCCTGACTCGAGAAATTGTTGGAGAATTTTTCCTTCCACTCAAGAAATGTGGCAGAATCATCCATCCAATTCTTCTGCCTGCAATTTGGCTAAAAAGTATCTAAAGATTATTTGCATCCATCTCTCATAGACGGTAAATTCCACAGCTATCTACTCCCAACTGATATTCACCTAAAGCTGATCTCCAGCTTTAATATCCCAAGTCATCTCTCTCGAACAGAATCCTGCAATGTAATAAATAGATCTCCTCCTCCTCCTTGTAAATAAAATAAATAACGTAAACATGTCTCCAACAAGCAATCCTCTTTGGTCCTTTCAAATTCCCACATTTCTAGGCAGATTCCAGTGTAGTCTATCATACAGAGTTTTTCAAACTGCATTTTCTCTGTGAGGGACCAAGGGCAAAACAAAAAACAAAAACAACCGAAAACCAAAAACCATCATCAGAGCTTTGCCTCTTGATTGGGGCTTCTGGGAATCTTAAAGAACAACAAGCAAACCAGGTTCCCCAACTTGAAAAAGTATGAAACTTCCTGCTGCAATGCTTTCATTGGACTGGATAATCGGTCAACCAGTTACAAGAGTACTAAAGTGCATCTGTACTGTGACAACATGTGAATTTGTTACACAGAATCTGTCATCACTAGAATTATCGCTGCCTCATCCATTAGAGTCTTTAAAGATTCCTTTTGCAGGATTTTAATTATGGGGCCTGTGACAGGACACAGTGAAAAACTGCAATATAGTAAAGGAAAAAATATGATTTGTAGCGTACAGCTTCCAATAATATCCCACTGTTCAGGAATACCCAAATATACTAGGCCATGAAGTATATGTGAAGTTAGAACAAGTAGCTAAGGTTTCAGAGGCAGCAGAAATTCAGTCTGTATCACTCCACTGAGTAGACAAGCATTGTGTTTAGATTAAGTAAAGGCTGTGCCCCTTGCTGTTTCACAATTTGATTATTTATTTGGAAAAGCTGCATCATTGCAGACACTGTTCTTGAAATAACTGCATTTAAAAATCTAATTTTGAATGGAGCCAAGAGAAAATTTTGGAAGAAGAGCTGTGCAAAGAATTCAGAAGAGATCTTTGGAAAAACACTGGAGTGCCTATGCAACACCTCTTTCCAGATTGTTAATGCAACCATATAATTAGCAAGGCTTGTCAGGGCTGCTTCACAGGTGCTCTCTTGCATTGAAGTGTAGGTGTTCTGAATACTTTGCACAACCCGATGAAAGTTTTCCCTACTGCAATTTCTACTCCTCAGTCTAAAATAATGCCCTGGAATTGTTGGTGCTGTACTCAGTACAAGTAGCCTTCAGTGTCCCCCTGCTGGATTTCTCTGGAAGAAAACTTATACTACATAAAATTCACCTTGACGCTTTGCGTTTACATAAAGAAAAAAAATGCAAAACATTCTCTCTTACACAGTTAAAGATATGCAGGCATATATCTGAACGCACCAGAACTGTGCATATAAATATGAATATAAAACCTCACAAGATTACTGGAGAAGTATATGAAAGAATGGCCAAGGAAAATACTCAAAATTTAGTGGATGGGGAATAAGGAGCTACATTTAATAGACAGTTTGTAGCATCACAATTATATCATGACTTCATCTGAGCAGAGGGAAGGCCAAAATTCAATTAACAGTATAAAACAACTACTAGATTACTTGTGATCTCTCTGCACTGAAGTACTCAGCAGAATGAGACAGAAATGAACATGCACAAGTTTAACGAAGAAAGGGTAGAAATTGTGTTCATGGGTACCAAATGCAATAAGCTTTCGTCGTCATCGTCATTGTCATCATCATCTGAAGTTTACTGTTATAAGTTACTGTTGTTTCAGATAATATTTTAGACAATTACCACGGTTATGTATAAAAGCCAGTAAAATGCATCTAAAAAGCAAAAGAGAAAGTGAAATTAGGGAAGCATCCTTGATGTTTTATTTGGTGTAAGTTGGTTGTAGTTTTGATTCAGTTGATTGGACTGAAGTTGGTTAAAGTTATACTCAGTATTCATATAGCTAGTCAGCTATAGCTACCTGCTTCATTAAAAGTTGATTAGAAAAATATGTTAATGGGTCCAATTTTCTTAGCCCATTTTACCTCATTCAGTACTGTTGAAGTGCTAATAACTACTATGACTTCTGAAGCCACAATGATGTCATGCTGTGTGAGGCCTCACCTTCCTCTCCCTTGTCCCTCCATGTGGGCATCCATGTTTTCAATGCTTATTCTGCAGAAATATTGCTCCCATATCATGGAAATGTGTGAACTGACTCTACCTTGTTAAGATATGCTTAAAGTGAAGTGAGCTGATATTAAACTTTTTTTTTCTTTTTTTTCTGTGTCATTTGAGACATGAAAATTTATACTTCTATGTCAGTTCCTCCTGTTACAGTAACAGTGTGAGCTAGGCCCAACTTTTTCTAATTACAGTTGTGTGTGTGTGTGTCTGTGTCAGGGGGATATCCATAGTAGTTTTGTTTAAAGTTTGGGTTTGATTTGAAACTCATATTTATGTGGATTTTGTTGAGTTTTCTTTTTCCCACCATTAAAATGTTTTATATCTATTTTTTTTTAACAGATTAGCCTGTGGCAGTGAATGGGAATCAAGGTGTGAATATAGCAAAATGCAGATGAGAAAAGAGGGAATGTGTGAAAAAATTGAAATGACAGATGTTGTTGAAAGTTGATTGGTTCTTCTTCTTGATACAGTAAAAATGAAAAATGTTGCTTGCTATGCTAATACACAGTATGTCCTACATAAAAAAATAACTTATATTTTGCTAATTTTTTAGATTCCAAGCTCAGCATTTCAGAAAAACAGGCTAATTATGTTCCAAGCAGTGTAGCCTAACAGAAATAGCAATCTCTTAGCCTGCCACTCATGCTTTAAGTCATCTAATTTTGTTTCTACAGTACAGGAAAGGTAAATTCTCCTTCCAGTTGAGCATAAATTCTGTTTTCATGGTTACTTTCCTGTCATTTTCCTGGCAAGGCTACCATACAAAAGTGGTCTGCCATTACCTTATCTTCCTGTTTCCTATTCTAACCAACATGACTAAGATCTACCAGTAGTCACCTATCCAAGACATAACTTTTTCAACCCTGCTTAGTTTTTCAAGATCAGAGAGCATCGGTTAGGTAGCATCAATGAGCGTCAATGTAGTTTCTTTCTACAACTTTTTAAAAGCTGCCTCCAAAATTTCTTCTAAGATGTTCTAACTATGATGCAACTAGCTTTAAAAATGGAGCTGTTTATAAGATAATACATAATAATACAATTTTGCACTTTTTTCTTTTCTTTTTTTCTTTTTTGTATTTTTCTTTCCTTTTTATTGCAGTATATTACATTAAAAAAAAATGGTAAATCGGGAGGAAGCTAGCTCCTCTTCAGCTGGAACATCTAAGGAACTTCAGGGAGAAGTTTAACTATCTTAACTATGTCTAGCAATGGTTCTTTGACCAGCAGATTTTTGGGTCATAACAGGATTTTGCCAAAAGTGAAATTCAAAGAGAATGTGTAAATCCATCCACAGACTAAAGCTGCAATGAATTACAAAGGAAACTAAAAGCAGTTTGATAGAGCAGTATAAATAGTCAGGAGATGATGAGATACCATTTTTTTTAAGGCACTACCACATAGTGTTGCATTTGTAGATACTAATATTTTGATATACAGGTGAAACTCGAAAAATTAGAATATCGTGCAAATGTTCATTTATGTCAGTATGGCAACTCAAAAGGTGAAACCAATATATGAGATAGACGCATTACATGCAAAGCGAGATATGTCAAGCCTTACTTTGGTATAATTGTGCTGATTATGGCGTACAGCTTATGAAAACCCCAAATTCACAATCTCAGAAAATTAGAATATTACATGACATCAATAACACAAGGATTGGAAATAGAACAATATTGGACCTCTGCAAAGTATAAGCATGCATATGTACTCAGTACTTGGTTTGGGCCTCTTTTGCAGCAATGACTGCCGCAATGCGGCGTGGCATGGATGCTATCAGCCTGTGGCACTGCTGAAGTGTTATGGAAGACCAGGATGCTTCAATAGCGGCCTTCAGCTCTGCTGCATTGTTCGGTCTCATGTCCCTCATCTTTCTCTTGGCAATGCCCCATAGATTCTCTATGGGGTTCAGGTCAGGCGAGTTTGCTGGCCAATCAAGCACAGTAATCCCATGGTCATTGAACCAGGTTTTGGTACTTTTGGCAGTGTGGGCAGGTGCCAAGTGCTGCTGGAAAATGAAGTCAGCATCCCCATAAAGCTTGTCTGCGGAAGGAAGCATGAAGTGCTCCAAAATCTCCTGGTAGACGGCTGCATTGACCCTGGACTTAATGAAGCACAGTGGACCAACACCAGCAGATGACATGGCTCCCCAAATCAACACAGACTGTGGAAACTTCACACTGGACTTCAAGCATCGTGCATTGTGTGCCTCTCCATTCTTCCTCCAGACTCTGGGTCCTTGGTTCCCAAATGAGATGCAAAAGTTGCTCTCATCAGAAAAGAGGACTTTGCACAACTGGGCAACAGACCAGTTCTTTTTTTCTGTAGCCCAGGTAAGACGCTTCTGTCGTTGTTTGTTGTTCAGGAGCGGCTTGACAAGAGGAATACGACATTTGAAGCCCATGTCCAGGATCCGTCTGTGTGTGGTGGCTCTTGATGCACTAACTCCAGCCTCAGTCCACTCCTTGTGAAAGTCCCCAACACTTCTGAATGGCCTTTTCCTGACAATCCTCTCCAGGCTGCGGTCATCCCTGCTGCTTGTGCACCTTTTTCTACCACACTTTTCCCTTCCACAAAACCTTCCATTGATGTGCTTTGATACAGCCCTTTGGGAACATCCAACTTCTTTTGCAATTACCTTTTGGGGCTTTGCCTCCTTATGGAGGGTGTCAAGGATGGTTTTCTGCACAACTGTCAGGTCAGCAGTCTTTCCCATGCTTGTGATT
This sequence comes from Liasis olivaceus, assembly GCA_030867105.1. NCBI lineage: Eukaryota > Metazoa > Chordata > Lepidosauria > Squamata > Pythonidae > Liasis > Liasis olivaceus. Next base: position 83,596,915 of record CM061349.1, read on the forward strand.
CCTACTGAACCAGCCTGAGAGACCATTTAAAGGCTCAGGAACCCTTTGCAGGTGTTATGGATTCATTAGCTGATTAGAGTGGGACACTTTGAGCCTAGAATATTGAACCTTTTCACACTATTCTAATTTTCTGAGATTGTGAATTTGGGGTTTTCATAAGCTGTACGCCATAATCAGCACAATTATACCAAAGTACGGCTTGACATATCTCGCTTTGCATGTAATGCGTCTATCTCATATATTGGTTTCACCTTTTGAGTTGCCATACTGACATAAATGAACATTTGCACGATATTCTAATTTTTTGAGTTTCACCTGTATCTACAGGGTTTTTTTTTCTAAATTGGTGCAAAGTACTGAAGCCAAACTTTCTGATGACCATAACTAATGTACAGTGTTTGCTGCATAATTGGTATTAAGTTTCATGAATGTCAGTCTTAAAATGCATACTAAAACACTCTGCATTTTGTTGACACAAATGTTACACACTTTGATGGTCACAGGAAATGAGAGCTTTTGAAGCCATGCAGATTAGAAAACAATAAAGTGACATTAATTCACTGGTTATTACAAAACAAATGCCGCCAGAAATAGTGTTGTTATTACAGCATGCTGTTTCCAGCAAATGGCCAGTCATTTCCAATAGGCATCAATCTGCTTTCTAAAAATGTTTTAAATTTTTTGTTTCTGACTAAAGGTTTGACAGGTGTGCTGTGCTTCATCCTGATTTGAAAAGAAAGCAGGGATTATGAATTGTAATGCTTTATGCACAAGTCCAAACCTGGAGACTCATCATATAAAAGGATCAATCCTGAGAATTTTTACTTCTATTAGACATACAGAAACAGCTGGAAGCTACAGCTTGGCTAGTAGCCTCTGTGTATTTTCCCATCTTCTCTGATAGGCAGAACAATGAAGTTTGTAGGCAGACTCTGGTCAGATATTGAAACAAATCATGTTTTCATCTGGCATCTGAACTCAGCCACAGTAAAATCATGGCATGAGCACTGCAAACATTTTGTCTTAATATCTACAAAGATATGGTGTTAATGTAACATTTCATCACATGCTGTGGAATTATAGGAAGATGCCTCAGATTAGATTAGACTATCTACCTCTGTATTGTCTACTGCAGACTGTCAGGATTTGACCACAGTTTTAGCCAGGACTTTCTTGCAGCCTTCTACAGGATGAGACCAAGGACTGAATTTAGAACCTTGGCATGCAAGCATATGATCTAGCACTGAGATACTGCCCTAATTTCCTCAGGATGCCCCATGTTTGGATTCCATGTGTTGGATGTCTCTATGAAATAATGAAAATGAAGTTCTCCAAGAATTTGTTTTAGATGAAGAAACGAAATAAGTATGGTACATAAATATCAACATTCTAATCCCAATGGGGATGGCTTTCCCATGTAAAATACCTGGATAATCACAACAAATTTGAGATGCATGTTAAATGTTGGGTGTGTGAGAAATTCACTGATAGCTCCCTGCACCTCACTCTGGTTTTGCTCACAGCTATTCAGAAGGGAGATATACTGTCAAAGCGTACGACTGAACTAATAGCTGCAAAAGAAAGGTTCGGTGGTTTGCAGTCTACCCACTAGAACAAAATTCCCTGATAAAAAATTATAAATAGATATGAAACTCATCCCAGTACTGAAAATGAAAGCTGAACTATCATGTATGTCAATCATTTTTCATCCACTAAAGCTGCTCAGGGGACTGGAACTTACACATTTGTGCAGAACTAATGTATCAAATATGCATTTTTGACTTTTATCTCCTAGAAGGCTACTCAGCAAAAGGAATGCAAAACCACTGGCTTTAAAACCAAAGTTCCATTTGCTTCTAGGTTTATGAATGTTTTTCAAAACTTATCTTTTCAGAACATTCAGGCCATAACCTGTTGCTTAAATCTGGTGCTTCTTGGGTTCTCTCTCCCCCCCCCCCCCCCTTTTCTTTTGATAGCTGAAGAAAAATGGGAAATGCTTTTGGTAGATTTCCTTGATTTGAAGACACTCTTTGTATATCCTGGCATGTTCTCTTTTTGAAAATAGTTATTCACGTTTAAGAACATTATCTCCTATAAAGGATAAATGGCCAAGTGTTATTTACAAGAAGAAAAAAGCATGTTAGATAAAGATTAATATGGAGAAGCAAACATTGTTAGAAATTATTTTTTACAGTTTAGATTGTACAAATGTACACACACAGACCACATTTCTTTCTTTGTCACTGAGTTGTTTGTTATGCTGGGAAAAGAAAGCAATCCCCAGTCGTTTTAAAGGGCAACTGGTATTTTTTTGGCATTTTCCTCTTAGAAGAACAATGAGCTCCATTATCTTTGCTTCCTCAGCTGCATTTACTGCCAATCAGAAGCACTAGAGGAGCTGGCTGGAATACTTTTATGGGCACCTGCAGAAGTGATTCACTATTGACATTACAGCAGAAAAATATGTAATAAAATGGATATGAACTGAAGCCTGTATATACCAATGCCATGATATGTAAAGGACAAAATCATGTTGCACTTTAAATCTGCATTTTTGCTACAGAAATGTGTCTTTCTTCTTAGATTCCACAATCCCACATGTGCCCTGCTTTCTAAATGTCTCAGGATCCTAAGTGCATGTACAGCAGTTAGAAATTGTGGCTAAAACTCACACTCCACCCCACCCCCACACTTAATTCTGAATCAGTCCCATTCTTGCTTAATTGTCAATACATTTGATATATACTTTCTAGCAGGGAACACTATGTTGGCTTGCAAAGTAGTCTCTAGATTAAAGACCCTAGCTTGCATATAATAATACATTTGAGATAAAACTGGGCTATACTTTTAATATACTGCCCAAATGTGCCAATGTATTATTTATTTAAATGTTTAAGCCACCCAGGGGCCAAACCTCTCTGAGCAGTTTATAATAAAACACACTAAAAATAAACTTCAGTAAAAACATCAAGATTAAATAAAATGCAAAATGAAAACCATACAAACTAGGCAGCAGCAAGGTGGTCATTCAAAATCTAAAACTATATAAATTAAATTAGAATTAAAAGCCAATTAAAATTGAACATTAATGCCCTTACCATTAGCAGGGAATTCTATTCTAAGCCTTCCTTATCTTATTAAAGAGTGCAGAAGCTTTCATTGACCAAAGCCATCCTCAGTGGTGGAATTCAGTATCTTTGGCTCTATCTGATGATTACTGTTCTCTTCTGTTCTCTTGGTTTTAATTTTGTTTACTATTTCTTATATCCTTTTCTATGTTTTACATGAAATTCTTATCCCAAAAGAATAACAATATTATTAACAGATCTTTAGCATATCTGTTATTTTACTTAATTCTAACAGTATTTTTTTCCAGTACAGTGTTTAATATTCCATGTTATTTGAGAGGTTGCTGTTGCTTTTCTCTTGCAGTCAGGGAATATGATCAATCAGATTTGGAGGGGCAGCATAAGAAAAGGTGGGAATCCTTGATACATATTATTCCATTGGCAGATGAACATACTTGAATGCAGCTTAAAATCACATACATAGCAAGTTTGTGTATACTGCATACCTGTCTGCATGTATGAAAGCCTTCTCCTTAGATATGTCCAAAATATATGCATGGACAACATCAGGAAGCAGAAGCTTAATGTACATGAAGGACAGTATAGTTCTTGAATATGGTTCTTCTCCCAACTCATATTATACTTACTTGAAAGTAAAATCTCTCAGTGAGGTCTATCAATCTTTCATATACCATATTATATTAGAAAAGTGCTTGTGATTTTGCAAGCAAAAATGGTCTGTCTCCTATTGGGTTCTAATTATGGGAGACTACATGAGCATGCAGATGTATTTAAGTTTGTAAATTAAACTTTAAAAGAACTGTTAAAAATCAACACACTGGAAAATAATCAGTAAGAGTACAGAATATAAGGAACACTGTGTCAACTGAAAGACAATAAATAAAGGCTAGAGCAACAGAAAGGTATAATGGACAATTCAAGCCCTCAATAGCTTATTTTTAGAACCATAGAAAGAGTGTTCTGTTTGAGGGTGATGTATGCTATACATTTTACAGAATATTTCATGAGGAATGAAAGGAACTGGGAAACTACATCCCTGTCCAAGGGTATAGTTAACAACTTTCCAGTCGGGCTTCTCCTCCTATGGGCCAGCTTGGCTCCCAAGACACAGGTGGTGCCCATTCTCATGGCCTTACAAACCATGTAAAAACCTGGCTGTTCCAGAAGGCCTTTAGGACTTGCTTCATGTGAGATTGTCACCACCATATGTGTTTTTTATTGCAATGTAACATCAAAGGTTTTATTATATTTTATTGTTTGCATTGGCTACATTGCTGTTGCACTTTTGTAATCTGCTTAGAGTCTCTTGAGATTAAAATGGTCTCAAAATTCCATAAATGTATAAATTAAACACTCAGGTTCCAACTAAGCCCAAATATGTGCTCTCTGGCTTCAGAGGACATAGAAGGGGAAAACGGCAGGGAAAAGGCTTTGTCTTCCCAAACATCTTAAATCCTTTCTACTTTACAAGCCCCAAGGAGTGCAAAAAACCTTGGAACCTACCCAAGAAACCTACAGAGTGTGAATACACTGCAACGTATTGCATGCAGGTCAAAAGCCTGTCCAATATCCCATTATAGGAGGCAGCTTTGTAACAGAATTGATTTTAGTAGTCAGGGTCACCCAAGACATGGCTCAGGTTTAGTGTGAGCCTATAGCTTGTCCTTGAATCATCTGCTTTTTATTTTCCCCTTACATAAATGATTGCGGTACAATCCTATGATAAAATAGAAAATGCTACTCTTAAGAGCACAGTTGCAGAAAGAGTAAATCATTTGATGCTAAGCATCTGAAGTGGATCTATATTTCAAATATCTGATTAAAGTCTGGATGAGAGTAGGCTCACATGTTGGGTTTCTAAAAGCTCTTCAGAACATAGAGGAAGATAATAATATGGGCAGGGGGTGGAATTGTGAAAGACTTCATGTTACTTTTCTAGTAAGTAGTTATCCAGTTATTGGTGCTTGGAAAAAGAAAATCATAAATAATATGCTGCATTCTAAACCTAAATCGGAAGGCACCATAAGGAAATATGACTGGAATGACTATGTTCATACAATATTTTATTTCTTTATCTTTTCAGCTGAAGATATATTGTTAAGCTACAGTGATTTAACGTGGGACCCACCCCAGTGTTTCCAAAACCTGAGAGCAGCAGAGAGTAGAACTGCAGAGCAGAAATAACAAAAGAGAGATGTTTACATCTCAATCATCATTCTGGATTTTTTTTCTTTTTCTTTCATTGTGACTATCCCAATGCAATTGATTAAATGGAATTAAGTTATAATAGCTCCAGCTATTTCCCATAAGTCAATATCAGAGGATTTTGTAGAGAATACAGAAGGATTCTCTGTCCTTTCCAGCATAACCTGTGTCCCATACCTTGCTATTTTCCAGCCTTAGAAAGTCATATCTACAAGCTAAGAGGGAGATGAAGGAAATCCAATAAATTCTATGTCCTCTGAAATGCTGTCAGGGACCAGTGTGATGCAACCAGAAGTACTTACAACAGTGTTTCATCTGTGATGAATTATGATTTGTTCCATATTCATGGTAAGAACATTATGTTTCCAGACAATTTACATATCTCCAATGTATTCTTTTTCCATCCATCTCTGATCCATTCTGACTTACTCTCCTTGTCCTTATGATTAAAACATCTTAAAATTTTGAAGATATAAACATTTTTAAAGTTTTTCCATCATCCACTTTTGGGAGATGTAATTCTTCAATCTGTGAAATTTTGCTTTTATGATATATGTATCTTGGAATTTAAATTCAATCCCTTTCATGGATGGTTTATGCATCTTCAATGCAGTGGCTAGAGGGGCTGAAAGCCTGTGGGACTGAAGTCATCATGTCTGGGGACTACATGATTGAGAAAGTTTGATTAGAAGTGTTTAATTCCCATTTGTTTCATGGGGAGAAGAACAGGAATAACTTTATCTGTATCAGACTATAGAGAATGGAATTATCTACCTGAAATGTTGATCAGGTTGATATCAACCCCTCGCAACCACATAGACCCTCTACAGGATAAACTGTCTTCAACATGGCCCTTCAGGTCTTCCAATGGTGCACCTATCACTTCTGTAATTAAATCCATCCATCTTGCTGTGTTGTCTTTTTTTTTTTTTTCCTTCCACCTTACCCAGCATTATGGACTTCATAAGAGAGCAGGTCTTCAAAAATCTATCCAGAACATAATAATTTGATCCTGGTTACTTACTCCCTGAATGAGAACTCTAGGTTGATTGTTCTGTGCTCTATGTGTTTGTTTTCTTGGCTGTCTATGGTATTCGTAAGAGTCTTCTCTAACACCAAAGTTAAAAAGCATCAATACATTTTCTATCTTGCTTCTTCAAAGTCCAACTTTTGCTTCCATCACAGCAAAACCCATTGCCTTCATATTTCTGATATATTGCCTGCACATTTCTGATCGTTATAGGTATAGAAATGTCACTATATCTGAATATCTTTTCAAAGGCCTTCATTGCTACTCTATCAGGTACTAGCCTGTGGTGTATTCTTGACTGCTGGTTCCTGCTGAAAGTTGATTCTGAAAGGCAGATGCTATCTACCGCTTCATTGTCAGTCCTAAGGCTGGTTGCTGTACTTGTCATTAATCTTAGGTATAATTTCCTTCCATCATATATCACTTTTATTGCATTCAGCAATCAACTTTTAATTCCATATTCACACAAAACATTTCATAATTCAAGCCTATTCACTTTATCATACAGGTTTTTTTTTTTTTTGAAATCCACTATAAATTTTCTTATATTTCTATATTTCTGAATAGCCTGCAAAGAGCAAGAATCTGGATTCAACATCCCTTGCCTCATGTAAAGCCACACTGAACTCCCAAATTTTGTGAATTGTCACTTTTTTATCTTTTCAATTAGAATTCTGCTAAATACCTTCCCAGAACATTGAACAGACTAATGCCCCTGTAGTTTTTGCATTTCACTTTTGCTACCTTTCTTCATAAGGGAACAATAATGGCTGTTTGGGGAGATGGTTTAGATGTCATAAAATAATGAAAGGCACATATTTACATATATTAAGTAAATATTAGATCACTTTAATGTGTGTGTGTGTGTGTGTCTGTGTTTGGTGTGTGTGTGATTGTATGCACAATACTTTATATTTAAAGGGTTGTAAGACATTCAATAAAGCAGCAAATTAATAAATGACATTTCATTCCTCTTTCAATTAAATATTCAAGATGCAAGTCTTTTGAAATTCTTACACAAGATTAGGTAAGGTTATTATTTAGTTTGCAAATAGGTTGCTGTGAGATTTGGGAATAGCTGAGTTGTAGTTTTCATCCACTGAGAGGAGAAAATAACTGTACTTCATCATATTACGTTTGCCAAATATTCTGCCTCTTCATGAGCCATTTTATATTATTTTTTATTTAGTTATCTATTGGCTGCATGCCTCAATTCTCTTTTATTTCAGCACTCAATTTCTACTATGACCTAGTAGAATTAAATTATTGTCATCTTCCCCCCCACCCCCAGGATCTCTCTTAAAGTTCTAAAGTGCTTGAGGGCATTTCCCTACAGCCATCATATTCAGTCCCAAACCCTCAGAAACAAATTCACTTCAATAAATGATTTTTCTGACTACCACCATGCCAGAAGATCCCATGTTCCCTCCAGTTGGCCAGAAAAGGGGAGGGAGCAGAAAAAATGCACCGAGACAGAACTGTTGCTGGGGGGAGGCAGGGAAGGGACAGCAGCAAAGCAATAGGGCTGCTCAGTTTAAAGCAAGTGGTGAAATGGAGATTTTGTATATTAGCCTCAACTAGAGGAGGAAGAGTCAAAGAGACAGGGGGTGGAATGAGATCCCAGTTCATGCCAACTGAAAAATATTCGCTTCCAAACTCAAGCATTAGCAAACTGTTTTCACAGTGGTTCTTCCTGTTCCACAGCTGAGCTGTAAGTTAATTGGCTCAGATGTCAAAGACAGATGAAGGCATGGAAGCCTGGGCACAACCTCAGTCCAAACTGGTGGTGTTGCTTTATGGAAGTGCCCTAGAACCCTTTTTGGCTTTATAATGCCTCATTGAAAATCTCAAGCATTACCAGGAATGAAGGCAATACAAATAAGCTGACCTGATTCTGCCAATTAGCATTATGAAGAAAAATTCTCCTCTTCCCTCTACTGTCCCCAGCATTGCGCATCTACATACAGTTCCACATTCTGAAAGAGTAACTGAGACATGGAGAAAGTATTAAGAGATCCACTCAAATGTGTTGTGATAAAAATAGTTCTCACGGAGGACAGCAGAAAGGTTGCCACAAATGTGTGATAATGTACACTGTTGCCATTTCTCTTCAACACTGAATAGTGGGCAAGGAAAATATGACAATATGAAGTGTTCCCTAGAGCTTTGTGTCTACAGTGCACTCACGATGTATTCATTGGAGCACTTGTAAAAGGGTATATCTGTTGTTCCTATGGATGAGTGTGAGAAGGTTCCTCAAAAGATAGCTTTATTTTGAGTTATAAAAATACAAGTATATTATTGGGCTGTGCACAGATTGAAAATGATTTGGAAGAAGGCTCACAGGGAAGTCTGAAAAAAGATAGGCTACTTTAATGAATATCTGGGAGATGCTGCACTTTTCCTTTACAAGGTCTGAGACACTTTTGAATCATTTTCAAAGCATATGCAACCCAACTTTATTATTTTAGTGCAATAGCAGGAAATAGTATTTTTCTTAAATTGATAGAGCTGGGCTGTTAACATCAGCACTATTTCTCTAGAAATAGCAATGTTATCTGCCAGTCTACACAGATTAAGAGAACTTATTCCTTTGTAGCTGGTGGTTTCTAAAATCAAGCACAATAATGTTCTGAAACTGGGTGGGGGGTGTCTTTGGGCAATCATGCTTAATCTGTGCTTTGAAGTGTTGGATTTCACCTGCATATGTATGTGCTTTATATTAACCTTTGCTGGCCACATGCAAGCCACAAGAGTTCCTTGAAGTGCCACTTAATTGTTGCTTTTAATGCCAGGTAGGTGGAAATGTATTACATCAGTGAGTAGCCACATGAACTTTATGTAACTGATTTCAGTTAATGTTAAGTCAAGTGAAATTACTTTAATTCAGATTAAGATTTTGTCCCTACTATGGGATACAAGTAGGAAATGGTGGGGTTTGTGTTTTGAGACTCTTTTGTATACGTCATCATTTTTTTTTCCATCGGCATGGCTAGCAGCTGTTACCTGTGCTCTTTGCATGCCACACCAAGGCCAAGACAGTCCTCAGACCGAGAAAGGTTGCACAGTCCCCTTTTCCAAGATTGATCCAAGATACAATTCAGTTTTTAGATTTAGCCTGATCAACACCTTCATCTTAACAGGGAGAGTTCAAAAATAAATAGAATGGCTTTGTAATTAGAATAGGAACCTTCCACTATGTGCAGGTACATGACTTCAAGTAATTTCTGTTGTTTCACTATGAATACAACAAAAGACATACAAATGTTGGTAAATAAATAAATGTCTCTCAGAAGGAATTTCCTCTGAATTCTATGGGCCTGTCTAGTAAGCTAAAACTCTGGTTTTCATATTCTCAATGTAATGTTTTAAAGAAAGTATTTTTATTTGTCTGTAACATAAAATACAATTGCTGCAGATATTACACAATGCTCTAGAGATGAGAAGTACAAATACCTTTGAGCAGATTACATCTACAATGCAAGATTTTGTAGCTAATGTCATTTTTGTTTTTCCTGTCTGGAATTAAGTAAGTAGAGTTAATTTAACTCTTTGTCTGAATTAAGTTGATAGCAATTGGGAAGAATGCTTAATTATGATGTTATGATTTTAAGAAATAACATTTTAATGGGAATAATTTTTTTCCAATAAGAGCATGAGAAATTACTGCATGTTTTTCAATCTACCTGGTCCTTTGTAATATGAACTAGGAACTATTAATTATTTTTAAGAGTTAAAAAAAAGAAAAAAAAACTCCTATGTTCTAGTGTTGTCCCCAGTTCTATAGAATAATAGCAGGAATGAAACAATGACTATAAAGTAAATTGATATGATTTGTCTGTGAATATTGAGGCTAACTGCAGGTATAAATCAATCACTTTGGCAGCTTTCTTGACAAAATGCCTTTAATATTTCATGAACTTACTGTAATATCAAATTGAGACAGAATTTAATTCTGACTTCTTTTTCAATGATGTTGTAATTTGTCACTATTTTTGTGCACTGATTATTATATATAATTACACATAGTGAAAACAGATAATTTTGCTTGTATTAACTTTCTTGCTTGCTTTTGCATTTTTTCTTCCCTTTCCTTTCCTTTCCTTTCCTTTCCTTTCCTTTCCTTTCCTTTCCTTTCCTTTCCTTTCCTTTCCTTTCCTTTCCTTTCCTTCTTTTTCTTCTTCTTTTTCTTTTTCTTTTTCTTTTTGTCTTTTGTACTGTCCAGAACCTTTTGGTGATGTTCTTCCAAGCAGGGATGTAGCACTGTCTGGCAGCTGTTTAAGGCAGCCCCGTCTTTTCCTAGAATGGCTTACAAATTATGGGCAACAACCATCCATTCCCAGGAAAAGGCACAGCAAGGCAGTTTTAAATAATAGAATAAGGGCTTTCGTCTTTAGTCCAGTAACTGTCCAGTGCAGAATGATCTAAACTATTGTATGTTTTGCCCCAATTAGAACATGTGGTTAGATTTTTAACTGACAGAATGGAAGCTTATTTTAAGTTTAGGAACATTTTTTAAAAAATATAGATGGTGCTGGTAGCAGTACTAAAGACTATTATTCAATATTTTTTTCTTCAATGTAGTAGATTTTACATAACCGCAATCACCTTATGATTATTTAGTTCAAGCATGGGACCTTTCTCTCAAGACCTCTTGTGTTCTTAAGGCCTGCCTTCCTACTGAGACTTTAGTAAGAAAACAACCCGTATCTCTAATCAGCAGGTTAGCAGTAAAGAAGAATTTTCCTCTGGTCCTTACAGATTTGAAAATAATCTCATCTGATAAGGGAAACTGTTTTAAATCATCTTAAAACAGCAATATCCAGGAGAGGCTGCTGCTGAAGAGGAAGGGCTAATCCTCCTCATCTCTGACTCCCCTTAAAAATTATATTCCTACATTAAAATGAGGTTTTACAGAAATATTTCAAGGGGGATGCCTTTGGAGAGAAAGACTAACCCTCTCTCCTTCAAATGCCTCCTTTCCCTGCACCCATGGTAAGCAGGCTTTAAAATACCCTCCACTGCCATGAATAGGTCCAATTTAAAGTCTAACTGCAGTTTTTAAGGGATGAATTACTAGTTGTTACTCCCCTCTCCAAAGTTGTGACCCCACCTTTAGTATAAACCAGCCCCACATTGCAATTGGGGTTTAAGACTGTGCATTTTCTAATTTAACAGCATTTCAGGAATATGGCTGTATATACTGTATGTTGAGTATGCGTATATAAGAATGTGCTCTAGAGAAATGCATCAGGAACCTCAGCCATGCAGTAGCCCTGCTCGCTGATGGGATACAACAAACTCCAATGTGCTTGTTTAGAGCCAATTTGGAAAGCAAAAATAGGAGTGACTTGAAAAACTGAACATCAGAAAATTGGAGCAAGAGGCTCCATGCCTTAAATTTTTATATATTGGTTATACTCTGTACTCTGGCAACAGTAAGAAGAGAGCATGCTCAGACTGTAGGTAGAACAGATTGGATGCTTAATTGTAATTAAAGTGTAATTAAAGAATTAATTAATCTTGAAAAATATCTACACATTACCCATTACTTTTTTAAGATTTAAGAAGTCATGACTAGCATTTAAAATTGAAAAGAAAGAAGGACGTGTTGCAAAACAAAGTTGTTCTGTGGATAACCTCCCTTTCCCAGTTGCATGTGAACATGATCCATTTCAAGAACACTGCAGCTGAGGATCCTTACTCAGCTGAGCTGCTGAATGACCAACCCTACTTCTTTAAAAATGCTAAATTGTAAGCAAGAGGTTCGTGATATACAAACCTGTACTTGTTATAATTTCATATATCTGCTGTAAACTTTTTAATAAGACATGATGAAATCTGACATGGTTGTGTCCTATTCTTCACTGAAGGACTATTCACTTAATTGATCTTAATAATGGTACTTAAAGAGGAAGTCATTAAAACTAATTTTACATCCATGGCAATGTGACTCAGTGGTATTGATTTTATCCCTCTAAAATAAATGACAAAATTCATTTTGCATTATTAGAGTGACATGTAATAGTGATTAAATAAACTTTTTTGACAACCAATTTTGAGATTGAAGGATGTTACAAGTTTGGCTGGAGGTTACTGAATACATTTAAATTTAAGCATTGGAAAACGAAACTCTGCTATTTCATGAGAAAGATTCCTCTTTGTTGCCATGTAGAAACTAAAATCTTAAAGGTCAGCCAATTTCATATTTTAATGAAATCCTGTTGAAATACTGAAGGCAGGTGTAAAAGGAAGATAACGTGGAATATTTTTCTAGACCAGGTGGAAGAAACAGACCCAAACAGAGGATTTCTGTCAGGATTTATTGAGGACAAAAGAATCTTTATTAAAATGTTGATTTCTATATTGATTTTCATTCCCAAAATAGACCCTGCATCTGTTTTGCTTTGTGGATTGGATTCCATTGTCTCTGCTGTTTCTCTTACAATTTATTTATCTATTTCAAGCACTCTTGAATGGAACTGATTTTCTGGATTCCTTTCAACCTGCTTTCAAGCTTAGTTTTGGAACAAGAAGCTGCTTTGGTTGCCCTGTGAGATGAATTATACTGTGAGATGGGTAGATGAACATGAGCCTGTTACTTCTTACGACTATTGAAAGATGCTGAGACATTAATCATGGTAATCCATCTGGAGAGCTGTCTTAGTCAGGATGCAGGAAGACTACATTATAGTTGATCTCTTTTATTTGCATGACTAATTCCAGAAGGTGGTGCTAAGGTATTATTGCACTTCCCTCTGAATCCTTAGATCTCTGGTTTGTTCCCAGTGCTTTTAAATACACACACACATATCCCCACCCCCACCCCCCGGATAGCTGAAAAAGTGGTCTAAATTATCATCAATATGAAGTTTATAGCCAGTTCTTCTTCTTCTTTTTATCTAATACAGATGAGGCAGTTGATATTCTAAACCAGTGTTTCTTAACCTTGGCAACTTTAAGATATGTGGACTTCAACTCCCAGAATTCCCCAGCCAGCCATTCTCCATGAAGTCCACACATCTTAAAATTGCCACATTTGAGAACACTGTTCTAAACCAATGCTTGAAGAGGATTTATTCCTTATTTGTTTTTTGTTTTTAATTTCAAACTGATATAAAATATATGCTTTTCAATAAAGACTGAAAGCAAAAGAAATACCCAGTGGAATACTCTGGAGAGTTCTTGTGCTTATAACATGGTTGATGGGTATATTGAAGAAATTCTCCACTAGAGTTGTTTATAAATGGAGGGTAATTGAAAAAGGCAGAGGAACTCAACCACTTTATATAGGTTTAGCTAATTATAATATTATTATAATACACACAATCAATAGGGCAGAATTATTGACTAGCTACAGCAACAGCAGAATTTGACTGGTTATAGTCGCACATCAGTGAAGTAGCTATGGCAGAACTATGAGGTAATGAGTGTGGTACTATAAAGACAATTGCTTATGGAGTTAGACAAACACTGGGTTTTTTTGAATAAGAGTTACTGTTGATGTATTACTTTGCTAGGCGTTACCTCTAAACAGCCTTGCTTCCCAGCACTGTTTCTATCTCCTAGTGTTTTAATCAACATTCTTCATGTCTAATGTTTCGATGTTTCTGACAGCTTATTTCCCCTGGGAAAGTTAATTCGAGGTGGAGTAATTTGGTTGCCTTCACTATCACCATATTTTCTAGTGCAGGTATAAGTGTTACAGAAGCCTGCAGCCTCCCTGGCTTTCTGTTCATTAAATACTGTAAAAAATAGGGGAAACTGGAGGAAATTCCTACCATGGAGTTATTTAAGTACAAGAATCATGGGTAGCTTGAAAGGCTGCAGAGATTCACAATTAAAAAGAAAAAGAAAAAGAAAAAAATGGCATGTTAGGCAATCTCACTGATAAGATTAGAGTTAAAAATATCAGAGAGACAGAGAAAGTACTGCTATTAAATAAATCAGAATGAAGCAAAAGAAATGCAGGTTTCTTTCTTGGGAAAAGAATTTCACAGAATTGGAGGTAAATTACAATCTTAATGCAGCATTATGAGCAGGCACAGAAGAAAATACAAGCTATTCAACCCAAATTCCACAGTGTAATTTAGGTTAGAAATCTTCAGGGACTAATCAGCTGTGTTACAAGGTTTGTCTTCCATTATTCCACACAGATAAACTATCGTGACATTTGACCATGTAAAATGAGAGTGTTATAAGCTCTAAGAGAATAAATTGCAGCTGTACCATTTTGACCCCAGACAAATCTTCTAGAGTGATTGGAATTGCAAGTCCAGTTGAACTTTAAGCCATTTTGATGCAATAAGTATTAAGTATTAAGAGATAGTAACATTCATAAACAGAAGTAGGAATCTTAGCAACTGTATGAAATACATTTTTCATTGCTCCTTTTTTTGTGTTTCATAATTTCATTACGCTAAAGTAATTAACAAAAGGAAATAGAAGTACTGCAGAAAAAAAAAAGCCTGATGCAATAATATAACTTCAACACAATTCTTTTCAAGAGGAAGAAGTAATTTGATTTGGTTTGATGAGGCACTTTGTATCACCTTGTAGCCTCTTTTGACATTTGCAAAGCTGGGACTTCTGGTGGGGATAAGGTGGCTTAGTCATCTCTATGTGATCAGGGAGATGACACCACAGCTGATTGGCAGGTGGCAGTAAGCATTAGCCACTCGACTTGCCCCAGATTAAGGAGGAAGCGAGGAAATCAACCCATATGGTCTCCCGATGGCCATTCCTTGAAAGCTAATCGTGAAGACAGCAGCTTCTGCAAATGGGTTTTGAGTTGAGGGGCTGGGAGGCAGGGGATCCATTTTGTTCAAAGCTGCAGTGCAGCATTTCATGGACACTAGAGCTGACTGAACCTCATTTCTTAAACACTTTGGATTATGGCTATTTTTCAACTTAAGAGACACCTTCCTTGCACCAGATAAGTAATTCTCTTAGGGCTTATCCTTATTTTTGAGTTTATACATTTAAAAGAAGAAATAGAGTTTTAATTTTAATCTGATTAATTTGCAAAAAGCTGGATGAAAAGTGGAATTTAAAAAGGACTTAAAATCCATTTACACTGAAAAGGGAGAAGATCTATTTGCTAAAAGTTTATTTTTATGAAACTCCATCTGTATTAATTGGATTTGATTTTTCTATGGGAATTTTTTTTCTGAAATGTGTTTGTTGAGTGGCTGGGTTTTTAAAACAGAAGACAGTAATTTGAGCCCTCTGTGTACTTTTGGGTGGACTGTATATTCAGTTACAGTGTGAAAGGTACCAGAGGCCATGAACTGTCTTCTACTTTCACTTATAGTTCTAATTTGCCTAGGGGGAGAAAAAAAAATAAGAAGAAAATGTCTAGAAGAGGTCCTTTGAAGCAGCCATTAGAGGATAAAATCACTTCCTCAAGGTTACTCCAATCAATGTTTGATGAATTATGAGCTAGATTCAAGTCTCTTGGGGTGGGAGGGGAGAGGAAAAGGTGAATAAGATGGTTAATTTTGAAATGCAAGTGGAGATTGACTTGCAAGGGAATTTGGAGTTCCAAAATATCCAGGATGTTGAAGGTAGCATGAATAATGATGTTGTGGATTTAAAAATGCCAGAGGATAAGAATGATATGGAAAAGGATGCCAGAGTGGATCTACAAATGAAACCAACTGTAGTCACAATGATTAAAGGAGACATACAAATAATGGAAGAGTTATCTGAAAAGACTTTTTAGTTTAGATTCACAAGAGGAATGTGCTGAATTGGTGAAGCTGTTCCTGAGAAGAGATAAAGAGAACCTTTTGGGGCTGTTTTTGGAAGAAGATAAGGATAGAAAGATGGGGAATCAACTTGTGGGACATTAAGTTTTTCAAAAATAAACAGAAGGTTTACAAAGTGAACTATTTGATGACAGTTAATATATAGATTATGATTCTGGGAAGTTATTAATGGGATTTTTGGGGGGGATCAGGATTGAGTGAAGAGGTTTTAAGAATTTGTGTATAATAATTTAAGGTAAAATATATTTGTTACTACATTTATGAATTTTTGTTTTTATATATGGCAACATGGTGAAGTTGATGGAGTTGGGAGAGATGGAGAAATTGATGGTTTTGATTTAAGATAAGGCATAGTGTAATTTTAATGCTAACTGGAAACTTCTTTGGGGGGACTCTTTGTGGGAATCAGAAAAAATGAAAATATGTTGTATGGATTTGATAATTAGAAATAATATGGGTTAATAGAAATAATGGAAGTTATGTTGTAACCTTAGAGTAAGAGTTTGATGTATATTGTTACTTATATCTGTTTTAAGGAGGGTTGGAAATCAAGTCTTTTTTTTTTCTTGTTTTTCTTGTTTTTCTTGTTTTTCATACTTTTAATCTTGACTATCTCTCTTTTTAAATCTTTCTTTCTCTTTCTATCTTTTTAATACTAGTTCTTGTTAGTTTTTACTGTTTCTTGTTAAAAAAATTAATAAATTTATTATATATATATAAAAAGAAATTTGCAAAAGCTGGGGGAAAGGTTTCTGCAGAAGCAGCATTGGAATAAGAGGAAGCAGAAGAAAATGAACTGCCCCTCTCATCCAGAAGATGCACAGCCTAGCCTAAAAAGATAGACCAACCTACTTTCATCAAAAAGCTATAAGTCTAGAGAACTACAAATCTAGAGAAACAAATATGAAGACTGGGCAAGTATACAAGCAAAACTATATATGAGAGTCATTCTGAATCATGCAACACACACATTGGATGTCAAATTGAAAGACTGATTTATCAAAAAGTAATATTTTTATACCCAATTAAATGATTATGGTCTGGACCATAAAAATCATAGCTTCCTAACCATTTTTTCACAGGGAGAAAAAAATAGGAAGTAGGCCTTGATGCATTCGGTGATTTTTAAAGCTTATTATATATGAAATTAATACAATTTTTCAAACTGAAGGAAAGATGGATGATACATATAGAGGTGTAAATTTGGCAACCCAGGAGATGTAATATTGAACAGAAATGATGAGGTTGCACTGCAAGTGGTAGAAAAGAATGTATGGTATAGAGAGAAACCATCGTCTCAACATCTGTAGTTTTTCTCCTTCAAAGCTAAAATGTATGGTGCTATTTTGCTATTTTGACAGTGAACCAAAATAGCATGTGAGGCAAACTTTGAGTCTCTTTACTTCCTCTCCCCTTTGAGAACTTTTTCTTTTTTTAATCCAGGAGATTTAACCTTGCACAGTTTGGCATAAATGGCTAATAATATTTGACTTATGAATCTGCATATTTTTAAGGTATTTGAAAATGTCGCAAAAATCCACTGATGAACTATTTGCCAACTAATTTATATATTTAGGGATTAGAAGTTGTCAGAAAGGTAAGTAGATACAACCATTAGTAAAATATGAAAGAAACAAGAGCAGTCTTCTCTTTGCTGGTCAATGACCAAAATATAGAAACTTCACTTGACCAGTCGTTTCTTCTGATAGCCTTCAATAGTCTGAAAATGCAGCAGATTTATACTGAAAATTAATCTCATAGTGTTTGTTTTTTTTTTTTTGATCTAGCTGATGATGAAGATTCTGTCAACACAAAGTTACTCAGGAAGAGGAAAGGCACTAAGTTGGAAAGGATTTGTCAGGGCATAATTAAGAGTAAAGGAAAACTGTAGATGATGATGATGATGATAGATTTATATGCTAAACTAAGGATTGTTACATTAGATTAGTAATATAATCTCCAAATGAATGTCTACATGCCCATAAGATTGATTTCCCACAGTGGTGATCAGAGAGAGATGACCAGATACAGGGCATAAGAAATAAGGATAATTTATGATATGCATAAAGTCATAAAGAAAATAGCAATACTTTCAAGAGGAGAAAATGCTTGGGAAAGCTAATATCACTATTAATGTTACTTAGATATAACAATTTCTGGGCCCTAGGAATCTATCCTTGAAAGCAATTACTGACATGGAAGAAACTAAAAGGAAGCTGATCCAATTTTCAGGCCGATCTCCTATTTTCTTCAGCAGAGTAAAATATCACACCTCATTTCCTGAGTGAGAAATCCAAATGAAGTCTTGACTAGTCCCCTCCATATGATTATCACCCCTAGTTAATTACTTCTTCCTAGCCTACTTTTTTTGGGCTTTACAAGAATAGGTATCTAAAAAAGAACTAATATTTTTCTGTTAAAAAAGCAAATTTTTAAAGCTTCCAAATGTCCATGCAAAACGAAGATGTGATGTATGGCATCTCTTGAAGGAAATGTTTTCCCATGATCCCAATTCTTGTGCATTATGCACATCTCCAAATATAAGAATATTACCTGAGAACAGGCAGGCAGGACAGGACAGAGATTTTGTGTAGAAGAGAAGTTCTCAAAAGAATAACATGATTTACAATAGTGATTTCCTAGACAGATCAGAAAGGAGTCCAGGTAGATTTTTCAAATGATATACGTTGGTAACAAAATAGCAAATAAAGTTTGGTATAAGTAAAGAAAAACTGAAGTATGTCCTAATATGGGATGCTACTATTCAGGCCCACCTCATTTCATTGTACCTTCTCTCTGGTTTGACATATTCCTTCCTCCCCTTCCCCTTTTCAAACAGTCATTCAGCATTTCATGAACATAGAATATATCCATTTTATTAAACTTTTTTTTTCAATTACCATTCCTTTGGATTCTCCCCCAAATCCAATCCTTTGGATTTTGTAAAGCCCCCCCCCCCAAAAAAAAGCTTTGTTATACCTCCACAACACTTGGGAATTACTCTTTCAAGTCATGACACTCTCTCTTAGCTATGATGGCTAGAACTGAATTAGCATGGCCAAAGAGAGAGTATTATAAGGTGTGGGGTAGCCCCCAAGTTTTGTAGAAGTAAGAAGAAAGGTAACAAGAAAGACTGCAGGTTACTCACACCTGAACTACAGCATCCTTGCCTGATGACTATGCAGCCTCCACTTAACTAATTCCATGGAGGGCAAGGTTTCCACCTCTCAAGGGAACCTCAAGGATGTTGAACATCACCAGGGTTGCTTCCCTGTAATTTCTATGAATTGATTCTAAGCCTGGTCTCTAGAGAAGCAAGAAACAAGTTGCAGTGTGTTTAGGAGCAGGGAACAAATATTATTGGTGGCAGTTGCAATTCGTAATATAGGCTTCCTGCCACATTATATCTCAGAAATCAATCCCCACTCCATATATAAGTTTGTAAATTATGCAATTCTGAAAATAAATCTAATTTTGTAACTGACAGAATAACTGGGTGACTTATCCCATGTTACAATGTCTATTATTTTTCTGGGTACTAGTTTGCTGAGTCAATTTTCAACTTCTGCAAGTGTCACTGGTGATTATGATTGACTGATTATGTGCCATCGAATTAGTTTTGATTCTTAGAAATCGCATAGACAGATTTTCTCCAGAATGTTTTATCTTCATCCTGGTCCTTTTGGTCTTTCAACATTATACTCATCACTGCTGCAATTGAGTCTATTCACCTTGTTGCCTATCATCCTCTTTTTATCTTCCCTTCCTGCTTTCTTAACATTGTACAGTTCTCAGGAGAGTTAGTTCTTCACATAATGCATCCAAAATATAATTTGTACACACAAACGCACTTGTACACACATGCAAAGTTTTTTTAAAGAAAAGTTTACTACAAATTAGTTACATGTTTGTTCAGTAAATTTCAGTAAGATAAGAGGGAGTACTTTTCATACATATGACCTAAAGATTCTTTTTCTACATTTCACTTAACAGATGCAGCATTTCAAAATATATCTGAACTTGGTAATATGGAATGAATGCATGTGAACTTCTATTACATATGTGTCAAGCGTTGTTCAACTGTGCAAGCAAATACTTTTTGTTCAGTGGGAGAAGGACAATTTGAGTTGGCAAGTATTTGTCCTGTGTATCCTGCCCTTGATTGTCACAGAACTCACAAGATCTGCACAAAATTTTGCAGAGAAATCTCTCTTTCTTTCTCTCTTTCTCTCTTTCTCTCTGTATGTGTGTCTCTGTGTGTGTCTGTGCACATACCCTTCCCTTATGGTAACAAAAGTGCAGCCTGGACCATCTTGTCTGCAGATTTCTAGATACTTGTCTGACATGCTAATTTTCTGCTGATGGCTATCCTAAAGAAAGAGTGCTTATAGGGATCAAATGTTAAAGGAGATGGCTTTGATCATCACAGTAATTCTGGTAGAATATCTGTATGGCCCTTTGTTATCCACTGAAGCAACAGATGACAACCTGTCCACGTGTCCTGCAATAATCAGAAGCAAAAAAAAAAAGCAAAGCATTTGAGCTAGAACTGCCTGAATGTTTCTTTGATGTTTATCTTTCAATAAAGCATTGAAGGAACATCAAAAATAACTTCATCTACCTCAGATGATTCCCCATTCAAAAGAGCCACCATGGAAAATAAACAAAAACAAGTCATCACCTTGAATTTTTCCATATAACATCAGACACATTTCCTCCTAAAATGGCTTCTTTGATATCTGCATAAAAATGTGTAAGTTTTTAAACTGCTCAGGTGATTTTGCTATGCAGGGATATTCATATAATTTATTTCAATTTGTATCATGTCCCAGGACAGATATCAATTGTTGGATTAGGATGTAGGACACCCAGGCTGAAGCTTGCTCCTCAACTCAGTCATGGAAGCTCACTGAACAACTTTGAGCCAGTCACCATTTCTCAGACAACCTACCTGTTGGTTGTTGCTGTGGGAAAAAAATGCACAAGAGAATGCCATGTAGACTGTCTTGAACTTCTAGAGTAAAAGCAAGATATGCACCTACTAAATAAACAACAAACAAATAAAAATCAGCAGAAAAAAATAAAACCAAAATTTCATCACATGTGATACAGTAGTCATTAACCCTTCATATTTTTCCAGTAAAGCAGATACAGTTAGCTATGCACCAAAATGTCATTTGTGTTAGTGCTGGATAAACTTTTAATGGAAGGGATAGCAGAATAAGAATTGTTAGTGCATGTTACAAGTTTTTCTGTCTCCAAAAATTAACCTAGAATATTAGTGCTTACAGTTTAATAACAGCTAGGCCATTATATATTTCTGCAGTATTACATTATACATGCCTTCTAAACTGTTATTGCCTTTAACTACAAATCCTAGTCCGTCTGTCCGTCCTTCCTTCCTTCCTTCCTTCCTTCCTCCAATAATTTTATTAATTGCCAAGAATATGTTTAATTAAAAAAGAAATAATCACAAACTACAAATTTAATAATCCAGTTTCAGTAAAGGCAATGACAATGGAAAGAACAGCTGTTCTACATTTCAAAACAGATGGTTTCTTTCTTGTTTCATGCTGTGTATTGATGACAAGCAGAGTTATAAAGTGTTGTGACATCCACCTATCACACAAAATATTTGTCACATATATATTTCCTGATGATTTCATGGTGCCTGATTCTAGAAATAGACAACCAAATGTTCTCAGGAGAACAAAGGTTTTACTGACTTCTACAAATGGCAAAAAGCTCTCTATAAAGAGGACCAGATTTTGATCAAATGATACCAATTCAGTATTAGAGTAAATTTTACAATCAAGAATATACATGCAATTTAGCTAATGCCACTATCAAGCATTATGGCAGCTGCCTCAAACTGAAAGTAGTTCTTTCAAAGCAGGATTCTCACAGAGTCTTCTTTAGCAAGATTTATTAAAATAAAAAGGATAGAGTTACAAGAATCTGAGCAACTGAACTATTTCCCATTTATCCCCTGACATATTTGGATGGCCAGATTTTTAGGTTATTTCCAACAGCCTTCAGGTGATCCAGCAAGGAGATGGCTCTTTTCACTGATAATGGAAAAGCTTTCAACTGCCTGTTTACATAACCACTCCCTGAATCTCTATCAGTCTGGGGCCAAAACACTACAGCCATTCACAATATCAGTTATTATGGAATCATAAGTTTTGACCACATAGTCAGCTCCCTAACAGTTCATATGTGGAAATAGAGCAATGCAGGTTGACCATGACCCTGGTTTTCTAGTGAATATGGCATGGATGTAGTGTATTGAATATTCAATTGATTGGGATAAGGAGCCAGGAAAGTAGTCATAACCATCCTTGTTCTTCTTTCTCACTGAATAACCACTTGGTGCTTTCTCAGATGATGCAGTCAAATTGCAGTCTCAGCATTTTAGGGCTGTAGACTGGATACAGCTGGAGACCCAGCTCCAAAAATCAATTTTCTGATTATCTATGGGCTTTCACCTTTTAAGTAGGAATCCTTCCTCTTTTGTTTTGCTACTTCTGTGTACTATACAACTCTGGGTCTGGTGAGTGGTGGTAGAGGGATTTTATAAGGTTAAAATTTATTTTTATAAGATGTTATGTTTTGTATAGAAAAGAAGACAAATAGTTATGAAGTTTTTTAAGTGACTAAGTTTGCATGCATTCAAGACTTCAACATTTCCCTTAAAATATATGGTTATAAACAGAAATTTAAGTAATTGTTTATTATAGTTGTCAAGACTATTTTTCAAGTGTGATGCTTGGATGCGAAGCAATTTACTGTTTTATTGTAAAGGGTACAGCACATGTTTCTAATTTTCTATAACATCAACCTACAAAAAGTGCTTCAAGCAACTTTATTCATTATGTAAGTGAAATATTAAAATATAATTGTGTTTATGAGGCATGGTAAGAGGTGTGTGTGGAATAGATTCAAATATTCATTGTGTCTTGTTACTAGCTAATGTACTGATACTTTCTAAATTAGATTTTGTAAATTTGACAAAACTGCCTTCTCATTTTCATTTTATATGCACTGCAATGAAACATATTTATCTTTTTATTCCAGAAACAGGAGGTTTCCAAGGTAGAAAATGATTAAGGTTAATAGTTTCCCCTGTGTATTTTTTTTTCCTCTTTTCATAGTAACATATTTAAAAAGAACATATTTAAAAAGAACTTATGGAACATTCATAAGTTACATTCCGTCATCATTCCATGCATTCTGGAAAGTTTAGATCAGCTCAAATTCATCTTTCATTCATCTTCTCTTTCTTTTCACATTTAGTATCTAGGGGGATAAATATATTTATGCTACAGAATTTCAGAAAGAACATTTTCTCTGAACAAGCCCCATACCATTTGAACAGACCTTGCATGTGTAGATTAATTACATGTGCTGTATGTTTGCCCACATAATTTATCATGCAGCTGCCTGAATCTATATAGTTATTTTAGTTTCTTAACTTGTGTCCTGTAAATACATAGGGAAGTGAAAGTAGAGGTTCAACACATCAAGAGGGCACCAAGTTGGGAATAGCTTTGGTTATTTTCCAGTAAGGTGAGATGGCTGTATATGCAAATACATGTGGAAACAGCTGGAATCAGCTTCTGAAGCAGTTGCATGAGCCTTGCGAAAGCTATGGCTATTTAATGGTTCTTCCATTGTGCTCCATGATTGATTAAATCCCTGTATACAAAAATGATTTCTAAAAAGTATTGTGCAGTCCCCTGAGCTGATAATAGTTGCTTGCAAGGAATAAAATGCACCATCTTGGTAAACCAGTCCACTATGACTGAAATGGTTGTGTAACCTTGTCCAGCTGATCAATAATAACATCCAGAGAAACTGTGTCCTATCTTCCAGGACGGTAAAGGAATGGCTGGAGCAAACTGGCTGGGCTAGTCATAATAGTCTTAGCCTGGCAAAAGACATGACAGAGTGAAACATAGTATTTTACATTCATTCTCAGTCTGTAGGGCTCCATAGAAGCCATCCATCTAAGCCCTGACATATGAGTCCTATTGTTGCAAGAAGGTCCAGTCCAACAGATCTACTGCCTCCTTCCCTGCTCCTAGCTTCCCTGGAGTTTCAAGGAAAGGGGGAGATGGCCAAAGAATATAATACTCAGGCTTGAGTAAGCTTGAGTCTGGCAGATTGTTCTGTGAACTAAGAACATGGGAGATATAAACATTGAAATAGGAGAAAACTTGTGTCCACCTGATCTGATGTGGAATGATGGTCTGTGTCTTCTGCAAATGCTCCACATTCTTGTGATCTGTGCAACCTGTACAGGATAGGTTGCTCCCCCCAAGAAATGTCTCCATTGTTAAAATATTGCTTTTATGGCCAGCGACTCTGGCCAATATTACAGTTTCTTTGAGCCAATAAAAAGGATTTGATGGAAAAGGTACAAGGCAAGAAATCCTTCCCTCTCTCTTCTGAAGCCTGCAGGAAAACAGCTTCCAAAGCTGAGGCTGAGACATCTGTTTGCAGACAAATCGTCTATAAAAATTGGCAAAGCCCAGAAAACATTGGACATCTTTCACATTTCTAGGATCATGCCATGTGAAAATTTACTGTACTTTTGCAGGATCTATTTAAACTCCTTCTGTGGAGATCTTCTAAACCAAGTAATCCAATTGGGGAAGATCAAATGGAGATTTAATCAACTTAGCAAACAGCTTGTACCTGTGAAATTGTTCATTTCTGATGTTTCATGTAAAGATGTGTTTACTGAAAAGAATCAGTATGTTGTCCAGGTAACTCACTACATATTTCTTACTTCATGAATCTGAAGATGACCATGGGACAATTAACCAATCCAAAGGGCATTGTTGTATATTCAAATTTGCCATATTGGGTATCAAGAATTGTTAAATATTTATTGCCCTCTTTCATTTGGGTCAGATTGTAAGTTTCTCTCAAATCTAATGAGAATGTGTGCCTTCTGAAGGCAGTCCAAGCAGATCTGAAACAAGAGGCAGTGGGTAATTGTTTCCAGTGATTGCAAAATTCAGAAGTCTACAATCATGTACAACTCTCAAGGAATTGTCTTTCTTCTTTACAAAAAACAAAAAACAAAACAAAACATAGATACAGACATTAGACATATAGAAACGTGAAGAAATCCTTTCTTCAGATTGTCATTTAAAAACTCTTTTAAAGTGGCTAAATTTTGAGTAGATGTGATATATTACCTTTCAGCTGGAATCTGGACTCCAGGTTTTAAGAATCGGGTATGGTCGCATGCCTGATGAGGCAAAGTAGCTGCTTCCTCTTCCCCAAAAACATTCACAAAATCTGTCACCTTTTCTGGTAAGTAAGAGGTTCAGACAGAAGGAAAAGAGTGAGACACCTGCAATTGTTGCTGCTGACACTTTTGAGAGGAAAAACAAATTGTCTCTTGCTCCCAGTGGGTATTCAGATTATGAGTTTGTAGCCAGTCTATGCTCAATATTAGTAAAGAAACTGTGATGCAGAGTGTAATATACTGTATGATCATTTATTTTTAACTGCAAAGGAGTGGTACATAGCAAAAGAGGACCAGCTTGAAGAGATTGCCTGTCAATTGTCTCAACTAGCACTGAGTTCTCTAATAAATGTATGGGCAACTCAAACTGATGCACTGTAGTCTATCTATGAAATTAGCTGCTGTGCCAGATCTTAAAAAGGATCAGAGTGTTGTATTTTTGCACCAGCAGGAGTGCAAAGAGTAACAGGAATAATGAAATGCATTTGCCTGCTGATTGACATCTGAGCACTTCTTAATTGTCTGAGGATCCCCCTGTGGAGCTTTTTTGAGGGGAGCCTGCAAAGTTCCCCAAAAACGAGCCTCTGCACCAGTTGGGCATTTACTTGCAAGGTGACTTGCAGTTCCACAGTGTGGAACTTTCCAGCTGCCTCAGAAGAAGTAGAACAAGCCATGGTTAAGTGCCTTAGAGCTCCACTGTAAAAGTGAGATCCTCCTTCTTTGTTTCTCCTCTGCAGGCAAGGATCTCTTCACTGTTCCTATTTGTATGAGTTCTATGGTGCTGGAGTCCATGGGTTGGGTTTGGGGGGAGGCTGTAAAAGACTGTAAAAACTCCTCTCTATTAATCCCTCCATACTACAACTCCTCCAATCTGCTGTCAGTTAACACAACACTGAACCAGTTCTTCCAATTTTTTTGATGTGCCTTATGGACATCTTTGGCATACAAGTGGAAATCAGCTATATATTCTCAAACTCTGTCATTTCCTTACTTCAGCATTCCAGGAATGCTCTTCATTGTTGTAAGGTAGTAAAATGGAACCTTGAAAGCCTATCAGAGTTTCTCTCTACTCCATCTTATACCAACCAAAATGAGACTTTTTTCTTTCTGAGGACCAAGTAATCACTTCTGAAGTTCTCCCCTTAAAGGCTCACTTATTCCCAAAGCTACATTTTTTTCACTTTATGTGAGTCAGACCACTGATCCATTTCATTCAGGATTTTAGACAAGGACTTTTTATGGGCTTTTCTACAGATGTCAGGGACTGGACCTGAAATCTTCAATGTGCAAAACATGTATGCTCCATTTATGAAGATACCTTAACTGCAACTCCTATACTCAGTAAGGTTTATACCAAGTAGTTGTAGGATTGTGCTGTGGAGTAGTTTAAATGACTGCCCATTCACATACTGCATGTGAGAGTAAATGTTGTTGAATTCAGTGAGACTTACTTCTGAGAAAAGGTGTTTAGGATAAAGTCTCAATTTAAAATGTGCATTGTTTGTTTGTAAATGGCAATTGCTTCTGCTTACTTTACGTAGCAAAATAGTTGAAGATGTCATTGGCAAAATATGCAAAAGCAATCAAATTTGTGCACCTAGCATATGCAATGTCTAATCAACAATGAATAATTTGAGCTCAAAGGGGATTACAAGTGGGGAAAAATTGTGGGCTACGCAAATGAAGCCAGGATTTCACCAATAAAGATTCCAAGCACTAATGAATACAATGTCAGACATTCAGGTTTACTCACCACAGGGAACTGTTCATTTAAAGCAATCTGGGTCCTTTCAAGAATAAAGAAGGAGCTACCTTGTAGTCAAGACAAGAACCACTGGAATAGTAATTAAATATATATATTACATAATCATACAAAATCATGACTTGCATTATTTTTCTAATATCAGATCAAATACAGTATGGGGTATAAGTGTATAGAAATATATGTCTATAGTGATTTATGATAGTTGCCAGTGATATATCCTGCCTTTTACTCAGGAGCAAAAGGCAGCATTATGCTGATGAACATGGTGGTGGTGGTAATGAAGATATTTTTATCCCACCTCTTTAAATATATTTTTGGTCAACTCAAGGCAGTGAACATAGCCAATATTCCTTCCTCCTATTTTCCCCACAACCACCACCTTATGAGGTGGGTTGGGCTGAGAGAGAGAGAGAGTCTGGCCCAAAGTCACCTAGCATAGATTGTGCTCCCTCCCTGATTTGCCTCTACAAGAACAACCCTGTTAGAGAGGTTGGGCTGGGGCTGAGAGGCTGGCCCAAAGTCACCCTGTGAGCTTCTCTGGCTGAGAGTAGACTTGAACCTGGATCTTCCTGGTGTCAATCCATCACTTAACCACTACATGACAGTGGCTGTACTGCAAGTCCCATTAAAATCGATCAAATCAGTGAGGCAAGTTAGGTGCTAAAGGCTTTTTAAAGTCGTAATAATTTTAAATGCACATTTATTGGTATATACTTATAGAACAATTGTTTCTTGTTAAGTTTTGTCAGGATAATAGTGCAATATCATAAATGCTAGCTTAGAAGTAAACTCCATTTCAGGAGACTTAGTCCTGCAAAAGCATGTGGAGGATTGCAGCAGCAAGATCTGAAACATATAGTCCATATTTTATTCCAGTTTGTTGCCTTTTTTGATGTGTAGCTTAATCCTAATTTAAATGTCTAGGGTAAAGCTCACATGCTATAGGCACATGAAAAATGCCCTGAACTCAGTAATGGAAGAGGATGTGTCTGTCTGTGTGTGTGTCTGTGTGTGTGTATGTATGTTCATATAAAATTCTATTTATTCCCTTCATCCTGTTTAGATGTCACCGAGGTACTCGACTAAAATTTATATCAAAGTATAACATAGCAAACACAATATTTAAAGGAAGAGTTAAAAATGATATATAGACTTCTTATGTATACAGTCCTTGAGACAAATTTTATATCCAACACATTTCTCCTGGTCTTTTTGCTATTTATGTAACAAGCAGATACTCATATTTCATTGATTTAATGGCAAATACAGAAAGTTGGAAACAATTCTCATATTAAACTCAAAGGGTCTTAGGCATTTCAGTTTGAATGGATAATTAGTCAGAGATGGGTGCTGCTGAAATAAAATAAAATAAAATAAAACGCACTTTCCCAGGAACATGCACAATACGTGTGATTTTATTGGTTCTTAATTTATTGTGTTAGTTTCTTGATTTGCTATAGTATACTTTGATTTTAATTGTGTACTGCCATGAGTCCTTGGGCATATGGCACTGAACATTGGTAAAATCTCAGTTAAGTGTTGGTTTTATTTTTCATTTTACTTTTCTCCCCCAGAATTACTTTTCTGTCTTAAATTATTTGAGTAATGGCATAAATTTTGAAATATCACACATCATACAGTATTGAAGCTATGTAATAAGCAATTTATCAGAAAGCTCCAGGCATGATGGTGGTGTTGCTGTTGCCAATGCACAGAAGACCTCAATTTGCCATTGATTTCAAGGAGACAGTACTGTTGTCTAAATTACTGGAAAATTATAGCCTAAGTGAGCATGAAGAAGCAAATCCTGGCCATCTATTTCTGATGAAAATTTCATGGCATGCTAACAAGGTGAATTAAGTAACAAAATCCCTTTAATGTGCAGATGAATCACAACACCTACATGAGAATGTGATACTCATATTTTGTTCTTAAAGGGCTCAATAGTAGATGGGCAGCTGGTAAGAACTTTATGGGTGGCTAAACAAAAGGAACAACATGAATGTGTATTAGTAAAAATGCAAATTATTCTCTTCTACATCTGTGAAATCCCATTTACTGCTGCTTTAGAAACCAAATAGGAGGTCATGATTTTATCATAAGCTTACCAGTTGAGTCATCTAATCTGAAAAAGAAAGGAAAATATAATGGAAGAAAAGTAGATTCTAACTGGGCTTGACAATCAGGGTCTCCAAATTGGATTTAATATGCAAGAACTATGACCCAATACTTCCTACTTTCTGAAGGTGCTTTCTCTTTATCTGTAAGTTGAGAAACAAGATTCCTTCCCAGGCCAAACCTGACTGGAGGAAATGGTGCAGAAGACAGAGGAAAAGTCTAGAAAAGGGGGTAAGATGAGAGAGAAGGGGGCAACTCTGTAAATCATGACCTTTGTTCTGCTCATTGCCCAGTGATCCACTTTTCTTCTGGTTCCCACTTTTTATACCAGTATAAAAGACCTGACTATATGCCTGGGCCTGGGTCCCTGGGTGTGTGAGGGGGCCCATTTCCTGTTTATGTTGATGCTGACAGATTATAATATTTCTTGGCTGCTATTTGTATTTAATTTTTAATTTTTGATATTGTGTTTTAATTGTTTAATTGTTTTTATGATTGTTCACAGCCCAGAGTCACTGGTTTGAGATGGGCAACTATACAAATTGAATGAATGAATCAATCAATCAATCAATCAATCAATCAACTTATTCTTTGATTTCTGATTTCAGATCTTTTTAATTTAGCTGAACAGTTTTGCCTGTATTATTGTTACTTATTTACTTAATAACACTTGAATTTTATTTTGAAGGGAAGTGATAAAAAGGTACTGTGCTTAACCTCTGCTGAAGTGTGCAGGGCTGGGAGGAGGAACTCACATTTGACAAGCTCTGATTGGGCCAGAGTTAAAGCCAGGTTCCATGAACAGAACAGGTAAAATCAGGAAGATGTAAAACAAACTGAGATCAAAGGAATAGGAACACAGACAGCAAGACAAACAGTCCTGAGCAAAAGAGTGTTTAATTTAGATAATGAGTCAGCAGCTACGGCAACATCTTTATATGCTCAGTTAAATATCCTTGTTAAATATTATTAAATATTGTTAAATATTCAAGAAGCAAACAGACCTTGGCCATTACAAGTGTTCTCTCTTTCTCTCTTCTGCCAATTATAGCCAAGGAGAATCTGTAAACTCTCAATGCAAACGGCTAACTAATTTTCTCTGTTGTATTTATTCACATTCTTGCTTTGCATTCATTGCAAAACCACATTGGTTTATTTTTGTTCTGTGCATCTTAGCCTTCTAAACAGAACTCCCTCTGATCTTTTAGCAGATTGCACTGAAATTCTTATCCCCATTGTTTATAGCAGTGTTTCTCAACCTTGGGAACTTTAAGATGCCTGGCTGGGGAATTCTGGGAGTTGAAGTCCACACATCTTAAAGTTCCCAAGGTTGAGAAAAACTGGTTTATAGAATATTTTGAGGTTCCAGGAGAAACTTCAGCTTGAATGGAAACGAGTATGACTTTGCAGGAATTCATTGTGGAAATGAATTGCTTATGCTTTCCAAATTTTCATAAAATTGCAAATGTCTTTTTGGAAATATCGTAGCACTTTCTCTCAAATATGAACCTGCTAAATACTTCTAAAACCTACGGATTCCAGCCAGATAATAAGTCTGACCTTAAATATCTCCAACTTTATTTGGACTACAAAAATATTTAACTTGGTCTAGTAATATGACATGCAAGAACAATTTATAAAGAACCGCATCATTCAAGCAATGATACAAAACTTCCCATCCTCATCTTCTGGTTTAAAGAAGTACTACAGAACAGCAATGTAGTCACTTTTTTGTGAGACCTAGGAAGGATAAGAAACTACTTAGGTGTAGAAATCAGTAGAACACAGGACGGTGATTTCATACTTAGGCAAAAGAAGAAAATTACAAAATTGTTGGAGGAGTATAACATGACAGACTGTAAACCTGTTCAAACTCCTATGGTAGAAAAGTATCAGACTAATGTAAGTGGAACAGAGTTTGATAAGCCAGACATCTACCGTTCTGCCCTTGGTAGTTTATTATATATTGCCCAGTAGTCCAGGCCAGATATTGCAAATGCAGTAAGCATTTTAAGTAGACCAGTTTCAAAGCCCACACAGGAAAACTGTCAGGCACTGAAGCGTGTGTTCAGATACCTAAAAGGGACCATAGAAGCAGGTTTTAAATTAACTGCAAAAGCGGCATGGGATAGTGTGGAATGCTATGTGGACAGTGATTGGGCTGGAGATGTCACTGATTGGAAGTCCACAACTGGGATAATAGTGATGTATGCCGGATCGGTTATACATTGGAAAGTAAGGAAACAAAATGCAGTGGTGGTATCCACAGTGGAAGCCGAATACGCCGCATTGTCTGATGTATGCAATGATCTCATCTGGTACCCACAATTATTCAAAGATCTGGATGTACCCATTGTTACACCCACAACTGTATATGAAGATTCCCAGACATGTGTTGCTGTGGCAACAACTGACAGGATACAAACAAGATGCAAGCATGTAGACATTAAATATTGCAATGTGTGGCCGGTCGTAAATAAGGGGTTGATAGAATTGGTATATTGTAGATCAGATCATAACATGGCAGACATCATGACGAAACCATTATGCAGGCAGAAGCACTGGGGCATGGTTATGCATTTAGGCTTGATGGATTTGTATTCACACTGAAAAAAATTGGAGGGGTGTCAGAGTATACCCTGGAGTAGGAATTTTTTGTCTGTGTGAATGGGGATGACGGAGCACAGCTGAGCTACCTACATCATCAGCTCTGCTAGCTCAGGGTACCAACTGCTCACACCTGTAGGGTGTGGCAGGTACATGACACAGCACAAACCAAGGCATATAGCCCAATGCATCATGGCTGTTGGTTGTGGGGTGTTGGAGTACTGGTTGGTGAACAATTGTAAGTTCTGTAGATTGCTTGTAAATATTGTACAGCAAAGGTCTGTGTATAGTTTTGCTACAACAGACTGTGGGCTGTTTATTTTGTTGCATTGCACACGGAATGCCACAACGCAATGTATGTGCTACCCCGACAGTATCTAAATTTGAAATATAAAAAAAAATAAAAAAGAATAAATGTATTATTGTAGAACTAAAAACAAGAATCCGAGGACAACAAAAACAATTTTGCTGTTGTGTGTGTGGAGAGAGAGCCTAACAATTCACTTCTCCAATGATTCTCCAGACCTAAGAAGAAAAGGCTGTTCATACCTAAGTGGGATCAAAACGCAGGACACAAATGCAGAATAATCAAGGCTTCACTGCAGTGTTTATTGAGCAGTACGTACTGGAGGGGGACCCCACCAGAAGTTAGTGGGAGGCACTTCCCTACAGGCAAAATGGATGCTCTAATATTTATACAGTTCTACAAGAAGGGGAAGGGAAAAAGAACGTATACGTATACATATTCATATGATGATGCAGGCATACCTAAATGAGCAATAGTTCTCAAGTTACTCTCTGCCCCTCTGTTATCTGTTAACTGCTAGTAAAACAATAGTGTCACAGAGAAGAAGAAACAAATTAGTTCAAGGTGCCAAATGCCAGGAAGAAGGCATCCTCCCTCAGGGCAGATGTCTAGGTTGCTATGGGAATGTTTCTGATAAGGAGTTTACAACTGGCCTGGTTCACATCAGCTTCAAGGATGCTTCCACATTCCTTTCTGTTTCAATCTTATTAAGGCGACCCCATTCATCTGAGGCCTCTAAAAACTTGTCTTTTTCACCCAAAGATTCACCCAAAGATTCACCCAAAGATATATTTTTCTTACACCTACAGAAAGGAACGGGACAAAATGAGTCTGCTGCATTTGCCTGCTCCTGTTCCAAGGAATCCAGATTTATGTCTTCTCAGGGGGGAGATTATATTGCCTTATTTGATTACAGCATGATGCAAATGCTTTTTCAGATGAAAATTCTGTAAAAGAGTGTCAAAATTTGCACTTTTTGTTATGGAAATTTTTATTCCTTAAAAAACATGAACTTAGTGGTATTCCAACAATGTGGGCATCAAGCGCCCGATTCAGACAT
The DNA here is from genome assembly GCA_030867105.1 of Liasis olivaceus. Lineage (NCBI taxonomy): Eukaryota > Metazoa > Chordata > Lepidosauria > Squamata > Pythonidae > Liasis > Liasis olivaceus. Next base: position 83,630,128 of record CM061349.1, read on the forward strand.
CAGAAAAGGAGACTGCCCCATGTAAATAGGATTCATATAAGCCACGTACCCTTTCTGAGAAGGGTCCAAGAAAAACAACAGCATGGAAAATTCCTTGCTAAAATGAACTAAAGGGGGGAAATAAAGAGGCAAACACATAGGTAAACATCACTATGTACTTAGTATATCTACATTTACTGTAGAATTTTTCTGAGATGCAGCCAGGATCTATTTGGTTAAAAGCTCAGAATAGAAGAACAGCTACCGGGGGCTTTCTGCTACCAATAACCTGTTTTATAAACTATATTTGGACTCACGACACAACTCTGTTGAGGTTTTGTGTTTGGACAGAAACAGCCAATTACGTGCTTCATATCCCCTGGCTTCTATCTGTCACATCTGCTAACACTGTTATTTTCTTGTCAGGATAATTTAAATATTTGTGAATTTGTGTATGTGTGTGTTCGTGTAGAAATCTTGACCCGTTGTCTGCTGGGCCTTAATCTTTCTTTCCTTCAGATTATATCCTCCTGTTTTCTGGAAAAGAAAAAAAAAAAAAAAGGAAAAGAAAAACCTTGAATGAGCATGTGATGGCAATTTTTGATTCTTTTTAAAGGCTTGTCTTTCAGCTTTGTTAAAAACCACCTTATGGTTCAGCTTGTCTTCTAAGTATATAGTATAAGCTTTTTGCCTTATGTTCACCTCCTAATCTCTTGCGTTATACATAATTTCAGTTCCTTTCCATGAACACTTTTCAACTGAGTTCCTTTGCTAAAGGCAATTATGGCTGTTATATTCACTGGGAGCTAAATAGCTCAATCACATGTATCCTTGCAACCATTTCCTTCGAATCACGTGTGGTCCTTGAAGACATTTCAGTGCCTGACTGAAAAGAACATCCAAAACCAATCTATTTTACTTTACCCTTTCTTCTATTTACAAAAAAATAAAACACAAACCAAGATCTATTATTGTATATATTCTTCTATCACTTACATATTCTTAAATAAAACAAAGGCTGAGTGTTCTGATTGTAATGGCATGATAGTTGTACTTGTCTAGGTACCAAATCTTCTATTAGCATTGATGGTTTCAAATTACAGTCTTGCAGTAATCGCCCTAATCTTTCCCATTGACTCATTACTGTACCCTGAACAACATTTATAAGGAAAAATAATTACAAAGGTCAGTGGCAAACTAATTCACAAAAAGGAAACTGCTATAGCTTTAAGATCTTTTTCATATTTAGCACTAAGCTGTGCACACTTAAAAGCTCTGTCATGCTGTTTGCTATAAAAGGTATCATGAGTTTCATCAGAGCTCTGAACAATGTTGTGGTATATATTTTTTTCTTTTCACTTGATTGGTTTCCTGGTATTTGAGTACTCTTAATAGGGTTAATTTTGCTTCTTGGCTGAATTACAAAGAGGAGGTCTCGAGACAGTGTTATAAACAACTTAGTGGGACACGGTGGCATAGGGCTTAATGACGCTGGAGTTTGCCGGTCAGAAATGGTCGGCACTCCAGTGGTTCAGGCCCAGCTCCATGGGATGGGGTGAGCTCCTGTCCCTTGTCCTAGCTCCTGCCCACCCAGCAGTTCGAAAGCTATTCCATCTGCGAGTAGATAAATGGGGACTCCCGTTTAGATGGGAGGAACCGGTGGTGCTGCACGGGGGAGCAAAATACCGGTGCTGGACAAACTCCAAATGTAACCGGCACGAGCGACGATCGATGTGAGCGATGAGAAAGATCTACGGAGGAGGAAAAAGCCCGGATGACCCCCTAGCGACCCTGCTGGTCACATAGTGTAATATATACAGCACTAATTGTAGATTTGTCACTGTTAGGTTTATATATATGCTTTGTGAGCCGCCCAGAGTTCCCCAGATGGGCGGAAAATAAATCGAATGTATAAATAAAATAAATAAATAAAACTTCTGGATTGCAGGGACAGTTTCATCCAAAAGTTGTGCCCAACAATACCAGTAGCCCATTTTTATTAACTTCTTCTTCTCACCAAAAAACAAAAAAAACAAAAACAAAAATTCAAATGTCGCAGTTGACAACAATTAAAAGTTCCCCATTCTGGCCAATGTTGTTTACCATAATTTTCCAAAAATCTCTGTCGGTTTCTCTTTAGAAAAATAGCTTGTTTCTTACCCATTCCAAGTTGAACCAGGAGCTTTCCAGCATCCGAAGCCTGCAGGAATTTTTCTAAATAATCTTGTTGTACAATTCTGAGAGGGAACAGTCCAGCTGCTCCTGTGTTGGTGTCAGCCACTTCCAGTTCTGCTAGCTTTTCATGTTGTTTTTGTGATTCCATTGTTTGCAGTCTAGTTGATTTTCTCACAAAGTGGGGAGCATTTAGACTACCCCCAGTAGTTGTGAGTGAAAAGGAGCTTCACTCCTGTGAAAAGTGTCCCATATATCTTGTCCATTCCCTTTTGCACAGTATGACCATACTCCTTTGGCCACTCCCTTCTGGACAGACAGGGTTCCCTGGTCCCACAATTGGACCGTGAGCCCCAACAGGCTCTCCAGTGGTGTGCTCCTCCCCTGTCCCATTTCCTTACCTTGTGTTCTCTCCCAAGGGACTACCAGCTAGCACTTTCTCCCTCCTGGCTCCTCGGTTGTCTGCTTCTATTGCCTTTAAAACTCAGGCACCCCGAGTGGCAAGGAGCTGAAGACCTATTTCCTGAATTTGGGAGAGCAACATTTTACCTTTGCAAAGGTGGCTCCTTAGCCTACCTGAAAATACTAACCACCCAGTAATTCAGGCAAAGCAAAAAGCATTTCTTAAGGGGGGGGGGGTCAAGTCTTTTTCTGGGTACAGAAACAAATGATACATTCTGTATATGTGATACATCAGAAAGCAACTAATCAAACAATGAAAGACATTGATTAAACATGAGAATTGAACAATAGAAAAAACTGATTCCAGATAACATTCCACAAGTGGCAAATGTATGGGTTATGTCACTCCCTTTCCTAGCTGGGTTTGTATCTTTAAAGCTTGCAAATGTATTCAGGGACTTTCAGAATGAGCTCTCTATTGTTTAGTTGCTGAAAAGGCAAGTTCTCAAATATACCAAAAGAAATGGCCTTGGCCCAGAAGAAAAACATGCTTTCCTAATGTTGGAAAAAAGGCCTAAACTGTCCTGTTTAAAATGCTAATACCACCTTTTTAAAATGCTAATAATGAAGCCTAAATTCCAGGTAACACTTCCTCTGAAGATGCAGGGGTGAACTTACCTTGTGCCAGCTGTCATTTGTCCTGTGACTGAGGCGGACTGATCTGAGTCCTGCTACTCTGATCCTGGACAAGCCCCCAATTTGTTGCCTTTAAAACTCAGGCACCTGAGTGGGGTGGATTCAGTCTCTGGATCTGAGAGAGAAACACTATACCTTTACAAAGTGGCTTTTTTGCCCCCACCCCAATACAAACCAAAAGTACTTCAGGCAAAGTGAAAAGCATTGTGCTAAGGGGTGGAGTCAAGTCTTTATATAGGGTACAGAAACAAATGATACATACATTTGATATACGTGATCATCAGAAAGCAACAAATCAAACAATAAAAGACATTGATTGGAGGTGAGAAAAGATAGACACCCTTAAAATACACTGTGTGCACAATTATTAGGCAAGTTGTATTTTTGAGGATGAATTTCATTATTGAACAACTACAGTGCTCTTGGTCAATCCAAAAGGTTAATAAACCTCAAACCTGAATATTTAAGAAAGTAAAAGTGAGGTTTTGGCTTTCTTAGGAGCATATCTATGTGTGCACAATTCTTGGGCAACTATTGGTGTGCAGAATTATTATGCAACTAAATGAAATAGCCTAATTTCTCACTTTGTAATTGGTACATTTTGTCTCTGTAACTGTTTGTCCTCATACTTTCCTTATCTGCCTCTGTGACTCTTGCTTCTCTGTAATGGCAAAGGACTAACCTCCCTTCTAAAATGGCCTTAGTTTAGCTTTCTAATAACTACTTTCCAACAGTATCTTTTGAATGGGCAGGGTTTAGAATTAATGTCATTAAAGCTGCAAGGTTAGTTATAAAGTGACATCCTACAACATTTGAGTAATATCTTCATTACAGAACCCATCCCAGCTACTCCTTACGCTTAATCCTATTTATAACATTTGTGTTTATATGAAGTTGTTCTTTAATTCAAATCAAGGGTGGTATTAATTCCTGCACTTGAGCAAACCTTGAATTATTTACTAATATTGGAATTCTTATAAGAGAATTTATAATTTAATTTAGAAAACTAATTCTTAAATTTTAACTCTAATAATTTCTAATCAATGGCTATTTATTATTCCTGGAATTCTCTTACACCTGAGGGAATCTGAAAAGCAGATTTATTTTGTGAAACAATATTCTCTTTTACTGTTTTTCATATCATTAAAAGCAGAAAATAGTGAATTAATTGCTTCTGAAATATTGATATCAAAGCTGTTCTGTGAGCCATTCTGAGAGGTTTTTTTAAATAAAAAATTGATAGAAGACCATCTTAATATTTAAATACATTTAAATACATAAATGAACACATAAATGAGGGGAAGCAAATACCTTCAAGCCGTTCTCTCCTTATATGAAGAAGTACTTAAAAATATTCATTTTGCTGGCAGAGTCAACCCATTCAGTTCTACATTATCAGATTATGCTTAGTATAAGGAATTGTTAAAAGCTGACAAATAAAGCTGGCAAAGTGGGAGCCTCTTAGTTTATCATGGCTTAATTTAAAAACAGCTCTTTCTGCGGAAGTGTATATTATTTTTACTACATTTACAACTTGTTTCAACTTGTGAAATAGAAGTGACTCAGTTCACATGAACATGGCTTCAGCGGGAGGAGGGAGGAGAAAGTCAAAACATGATCAGTCTCTGAATATTGTCTTCCAAAGCCCGTGATGTTGAGAGAAACATGCTAGTTTTCAGATGCTTAGCTAAGCATGACCTTTAATTGTTGTAGTTGCTCTACTGAATGTGGAGGATATTGTTCCAATCTTTTCCTCTGCCAACATGCCTTCAGCTTTCCTCTGATAGGAAGACATCTAGAGAGGGAAAGAGACAGGTGCAGTGACAGCAGGCCCCCCCCCCTTTTTTGACATTATGTAGGTGGAATGGGAGCTGTCTGCAACAGCTTGCAGGGTGAGGAAGAAGTCATGTGAACACCCTGTTCTCAATTCCACAACAGAAAAAGAAAAAGAAAGGCTATCTTCAGCTAATGAGTGCTAAGGCATTATTCACCTTTGATACATATACAAATTATCCGATAGCCTATTTCTCTTTTGCCATTTTTTATAGTGAATCTATAATTTGTTATTATTCCCATTTTAAAAAGAGGGAATTTAAGATGAGGAACACTGCCTGGAATGAGGAATTTGGAAATCCTCCAAAATCCTTGTGTTTTTGTTTTTTTTTTCTGTTCTTTTCTCATCTAGCATTTTGCTACAAATTCCATACAGATGGGGGAAAGAATTGTCAGGCTCGATGGGGAAAATGGTGGTTGCATTTGCTTTTTAGAAATGAACATGAGGAACTTTCAGCATGGTTAAACTTCTTGAAATCTGGTATGCTTACAGGAGTGACCGCATTCTACAAAGAACAGTTTTTCATTTCCCAGTGCTTTCTGAAATGCCAGTCTGATGCACCATCTCTCCTATTTCTCTTGTGGATATGTGCATACACACATGCATTTAGGTGTTGTAACAAGAATTAAACAACATTATTAATTTCTGTGGGAGAGCGACGTTCATGCTCAGGAGTAAAACACTACCAAATCCAACTCTTCTGATAAGGAGTAAGCTCCAACTGAGCACAGAGAGACCTATTGTCAGATAAATCTCCTTGATTATGGAGCAGGAAAAAAAAAAAGTAGAGGAACCATACTGGTAAGAAAAAAAAGGGGGAAATACATTGGGAAGAATGTTTTGATACATCCTTAATGTATTAAATGATTAAAGCATTTTAATATGCTTCCAAAAAGACTTTTTATTTTTGCTCTTTCCACTCTCAGAGGACCAAGTGTGGGTTATCTTGGCACAACTTTTCCTAAGAGGAGGCTTCTATGGGCTGATCTCAGAGTAGGCTTCCTTTTCAAACTGCAAAGAAGTAGATCCACAAAATCCTTGCCCCTAACCCTGTCTGATTGCACTTTAAGAGACTGACATTAAAAGCATTTATCTCTGGCTTAGTTAAACTTGTTATTTTAATATTGTTTTAATATTTTAATATGGGAAACTGATATAGAGTTTGATCTATTTTAGTCTAAACAGCATTCAGCACAATCCTGTTGTTACGTACATGGAATAAGCAGCTGTATATTGACTTCCATGATAGACTTGCTTACCATGCTATAGGAGAAAATTCCTGAAAGTGAAAAACTGCCAAGTCTCTTACCTTACCTTAACAGATCAGCTAACTTGGATACACAAGGAAGTTGCTAGTTGACTAGCATGGTTTGATTACTCTGGATTCTATAATGCTAAAGCCATGTGCTTCTTGCTTGAACTCAGTAAGTAAAGAAAACTGTTAAGGACTGTGGAAACTCTTCCTGGGCATATTCCCAAAGTATGTACTTCTCGCCTTTGTTCCATCCAGAGCACCAGGCCACCAATCTGATGGCAAAGAGAAACTGCATTCCTATGTGGAAGCACACATATTTGGCATTTATGTATGAAAACAAAGAGCTGGATCATGTATAGGTGCTTATTTCAATAAGGCTTGCAGAAATCTTGCAGAGTATGATAAAGAATATCATTACAGTCTTTTGGAGAAGAATGAATGTTGCAGTGTTTTAAAGGTCACACAGGGATTTTGTGACTGAGATTTTCCACAGAATTTCCAACTCATGCTCTTAAGCACTATGATAAAACAGCTTTTAAGAAAGGTCAGATGATCTATTTTGACAAAGCATAAGACATGAAATACTATGTATTTTAGGTCCATGATTAACAAAAATGTTTGAAGGCCTGTTATTATGCAGACAGAGGCATTCAGTAGATCAGCCTGCTTGAGATGCTTTTGCAGATACGTTGGGACAGAATAGCCATAATTCCCACACAACATAATCAATTGTCATGCTAGCTTGAGGGTCAGAAGAGGTGGTGTGGGGGAGACAGCTCTAGATCAAAACAATATCTACTAAAAGTTACAGATTAACAATATGGAAAATAATTATATATCAAAGATTCAAAGTTACGCACAGAGACAATTGCTTCACATGCTGTTTGTATAATTATGCCTTGACTTCATTTTATTTTCATTGCTTTTATGGGGAACGAGTAATGTATACATCAATTAAAAGCAAGCCCTGTTAACCTTAGAAACATAAAAAGAATTATAATTATTTTTTATGTAATATAGAATGCTTTGCAGTATGGTTTTTTAAACTTTTTGTATAACTCTGTAGGAACTTTACTCCTATTTTAATTCAAACTGAAGACAATGTAATCATTTCAACTTCCATCAGAATCATATATGAAATTCTCTTGAAATCCCTAGTAGATAAAAAGGCAAAATTATACTTAATTACTTTCTTCCCAGGAACTTGTCAGGGTTGGCTAGAACATGTCAAGTGTTTTGAAAAGTCTCATTAGTGTCATCTCTAAAGAAGCTACGAAGGATGTAGCATCGTAAAATGTTGAGAGACTTTTATTCAACAGATGTTTACTCAAGGGCTGTGAGCTGTAGATTTAAAATAAGTATTTACTCCTCAGAAGAAATTAGCTATGTTGCATTATGTTGGAATTAGTGTGAGCTGGTTTTTGTGTACATAAACACCACCAATTCCACACATTCACTTGAAGGCATAGAAAATAAATGTGCCAGTAGCTGATTTTAGACTGCCTGATCTACATATAAAATCAACATAGAAACTATGTCAGAGAAATTGAAGATTGTGAATTAATCAGATACTTTTCTTTCTACTCTATTTGCTACATATTTAGTCCCTAACAGTAAAATATATGTATGAACTGACAAATGTATACAATCTACCATTGACATTTTTCACATGGAGCTTTTTTTGTGTGTGCTAAACTAATTAACGAAAAGAAAGTATAAATATATATAATCATATTAAAAAAACAGTATTAACTAATAATAATAAGGAACTTTATAAATAGAACAGTTCCAAAATGTTGATCATATTGCTTTGAAGTCTTCTGACATTTTCTGCTTAGACTGATTCCCCCACTTCACTATGAGTGCTATTGATAATATGGAAAATCCCCTAATTATGGATTCATTGTTTGATTTTTTAAAACGATATTTTCAGAGGATTTCCAAAATGAATGTTGGTTTATGGAGTAAAACATAAGCAAATTACATTGAGTTTTAGTCTAATTTAAGTAAAATAGCTAGCTTGTAACTTCTGGGAGAAAGTCTAAAAGTTATTTTCTATTAGCAAAGTAGATGTATCATAACAGGTGGCACAACCCCAGCTTAATATAAAGGACAAGCACAAGTATTTTGATCTTGTGAATGTTACAATTATACTTCAAGGAAGGAGGAAGACATTTTGGAAAAATGGAAAGAGTAGACAAAGTATCTGAGTTAGAAAATACAAATAATAGAGCCTCAAATCATATTTCCTTGCCTAAAATATAGATGTGGACTCTGAAGAAGAGTATTGATGGTTCTAAACTTTGGTGTGGGAGAAGACTCCTGAAACTGCTGATGTCAGCCCTTCAAGATAGACTAGACTAGGAAACTGATGCTATGTAGGTCAGTACTAAGTACATAAGAATCTTACAAGTCTGAATACATTTTCTCCTTCACTCCCTTTATCTTCATGTGAAATAGGGAGGGGCTTGTCTGAGACATTTGCTCAGGTTATGTTCTTGGCCCGGGCTGAGGCCCCTTTTATTTGACCATTGCCTTCAAAGTAGCTTTTCCTTCTGTCTTTCAAGGCCGTTCTCTCTACTTTTCACAGCCACGGACATCCAAGAAAACAAACAAATCATTGAATAAATCAATCCAGAGTTCTCACTGAAGACACAAATGACCAGGCTCAAGTTATCCTACTTAAAACACATTATGCAAAGACCTAACTCTCTGGAGAAGGCTCTAATGCTGGAAAAGGTGGAAGGAAAGAAAATAAGAGGATAACCAGCAGCCAGGTGGATAGACTCAATTACAGTTGCAATGAGTGCACTATTGGAAGACCTAAAGTACCAGGTTAGGAAAAGATTGTCATGGAGAAAATCTGTGTGGTCAATAACAGTCAACACCAACTTGATGGCACATAATGAATCAGTCAATCCATCAAAATACAGATGACCCCTTTCTAAATGGTAAATAAAGGAAGAAGAAGGCAGTAAGAAATAAACAGTAGAAATCTTATCAGTATAATATTAGGTGGTTATCTGGAGCAACTGTAGTAAGTTTGTCAGCAGATAGGAGTTTTCATCTAAGTTATTAATTAACTTCTCTTAGAAGATCCATCATCTTCCACAGAATACATTTTGGGAATTTTTTTCCCCCACTTCTGTTAACTTTATCCTTGAAATGATGCTGTGATTTCAATGCTAGATGGGTTACATAATTTATTAATGTCAGCAACAGCAAGTAAATTTTGGTTTGGACCTGGATTTGGACCTGCTTGGGTGGTTCAAGTTCTGTTCCTGAAGGAGTGGACTGAGAGGATGGGTCACGCTTGCTATCCTGGCAATGCTGACCATGTTGGTTGCACTTGCTATGTTTGTGGACCTGGCAGCAGTTGGAGAGACGGCTCCTCTGTGGGCCTGGTGCCAGCTGCATGTACCACACTTGTGGACCCATATTATTTTTGCTGCTGGCATATTTTCCCCCATGGACTTTTTTTTAGTGGTGATTTGTTGGCAGCTGTGCTGGAAGGATAGTGGAGGGGCCTTGTTTGGCTGCTGGGCCAGCAAGAGTGGTGGTGGAGGACTGGGCATTTTTGCAGCTGGTCAGCAGCACTGAGGGATCCCAGTCACATGCTGATGATAGAGGTCCTCTGCCTGCTGCAACATTGTGTGACCCTGATGGCTTCTGCCAGGAGCAACACCCTGGTAGCTCTTCATCTGAGGTCCAGCAGGACCTTGGGATTCTGGAGGTACTGGGCATACTAGACGTACAGGCGGTGGCCAGGCGGGGAGGGATACCAGTAGACTGATAGGTTACTGTGGACCATTCCTCCCTGTGGAGGCCATTTTGGTGTCCCTTTCTATCAGTCCCAGAGAGGAAGAAGGGGATGCAGAGATTGTTGACCACTTTGCCTTGAATTCCATCTAGCGGCTAGGTGTCTGTGATTGTGGGCTGTGGGTTTCCCTCTGAAGACTGATTACCCCCTCTGGGTGAGAGCCAGAGAAGGGGATTGGTGGGGTTAGGTGAATGGAAAGGGAGCCTTTGAAAAGATGGTGGGAGCAGCAGGGGAGGGGTGTGTTTGTGTGTGTTTGTGGGGGGAGTGGTTGCTGGGTAACCTGATGGCAATGAGAGCTACTAAAGCTAAAGTGCCTTGAGGTGCCTGCCTTCTCCTCCCTGGGATGGATGGAATTGAGGACAATGGGTAGTCTCAATCCTTGGGAATTTGGGGAGCCTGGATTGGGGGATGGTGCTGCCTTTGGAGGGATGGGGGTGGGCAAAGTATTATAGTGGTGATGGGCATGGAGAGATATGGTGGGAGACAGGAAGCAGGCTGTTCTCAGGGAACATGGGACCAATGTCTTATACTGGTTTTACATTCTAGCTCCTTGGAAGGTCTCCTGTATCCAGTCAGCAGACCTTCAGAGGCCCTGGCTTTTAGTTGCTGCTTCTAAATGCCAGGTCATTCTGTAATAAGGCATCCCTCATTTGCAATTTAATTGTTGATGAGCAGGCCATAGGTTGTTCATATTTGCTTGCAGTTGGACAATGGCCTTGTTACAAGTCCAGGAGAAATGTCTGGGGATGTCTGGTTATCTGGGAATGGTTTGAATCTGTTTGGCCAGAGGAAGTGGACAGGGTCTTTAGGACTGTGAGCTCAGCCACCTGTTCTTTGGATCCATGTCCTTCCTGGCTTATTAAAGCAGCCCGGGGGGTGTTGTGTGAGTGGGTTCTAGTGGTTGTGAATTCTTCTTTGAGTGAGGGGTTGTTCCTTTACCTCTTAAGGAAGCTTGGTTTGCCCCCTCTTGAAGAAGCCATTGCTGGACCCCACTATACTGGACAATTTTTGTCCAGTATCTAACCTTCCCTTCTTGGTTGAGAAGAGGGTTGTGCAACGGCTTCAGTGGACCTTGGATGAAGTGGATTATCTGGAATCCTTTCAGTCAGGATTCAAACCCAGGTATGGGATAGAAACGGCATTTGTCACTCTTTTGGATGATTTCTGGCAAGGGTAGGTTGAAGGTTGTGCATCTATCCTTGCCCACCTTGACCTCTCTGTGGCTTTCAATACCATCGATCATGGTATCCTTCTGGATCAACTCAGAGGTTTGGCGGGGGGGGGGGGGCGCAGCAGCACTGATGTGTGCTGGTTCACCTCCTTTCTCTGGGGTGGATTCCAGTCAGTGGTGATTGGGGGGGAGAGATCTCGCCCTCATCCCCTACTGTGTGGGGTGCCACAGGGTTTGGTCCTCACTCCACTCCCATTAAACATTTACATAAGGCTGCTGGGTGAGCTCCTCCATTGCCATGGGGTGAGGTATCATCAGTATGCTGATGATACCCAATTATATCTCTCTGCCCCTGGTGAATTAAGTGATGCTGTGGATGTCTTATCCTGGTGTCTGGAGGCTGCGAGGGTCTGGATGGGGAAAACAGGCTTCAACTGAACCCTGGCAAGACTGAGTGGTTTTGGGTTTTAGGAGTATGGCAGTTCTAAAAGTATGACATCTTTGGTGCTGGATGGAGTTGCACTGCCCCACACAGACCTCGTGTGTAATCTGAGGGTCCTCTTGGACCCACAACTCCTGCTCGAAGAGCGATGGGAGTCATGGCTAGGAGGGGCTTTGCACAACTTTGTACTGTGCGCCAATTGCACCTATTCCTAGAACGTTATGCTTACTGTCACTCATGTCCTAGTCACCTCCTGATTAGATTACTGTAATGCACTCTAGATGGGTCTGCCCATGAAGAGTATCTGGAAACCAGCTGGTGCAAAATGCAGCAGTGTGGGCAGTTATGTGTGTCTCTAGAACAACACATGTTACACCTCTGCTCCACAAGGTGCATTTGTTACTAGTTTGTTTCTGGGTCCAATTCAAGGTGCTGTTTTTGACCTTTAAAGCTCTACATGGTATAGGGCCAGGCTATTTGAGGGATTGCCTCTCCCCGATTATATCTGCCTGTCCCATCAGATCTGGCAGAAAAGGCACGCTACGGTCCTGTCGGCTAAGGAGTTACATTTGGTGGGTCCCGGGGAGCGGGTCTTCTCTGCCATAGCACTCACTTTATGGAATATTCTCTCCCCTGAACTGAGGCTGGCTCCATCCCTGTTGATTTTCTGGAAGTCCCTCAAAACCTGGTTATGCCATCAGGCTTGGGGACCCCAGGGGACCAGTGAGATATTGAGGTGGCTCTATTGTAATTAGCATCTGCTGTTCTCTCTTAGCCCTGTGCTTTTTAAATTTTTTAATAATAATTGTTTTTATATATTAATTGCTCCTTAATACTATTGTACACTACCCAGAGTCAGTTTCTCATGAGATGGGCAGCTATGTAAGTTTGATGAACAAATAAATAAATAAATAAATTCCAGCATACCTGGGGACACATAATATATTTTGCCACATTATTTTTAGTAGACATTATTTCTGTTGGTTTGCAAACATGCTTAAGATTCATGATTCAGAGGAGAGATCCAAGAATGAAAAAGTGTACAGAAACCTGAGAAAAAAATGAACTGGCTATATATCTTAAAGAAATGAAGATCAGTAAGAAATAGTCTTTTAGCTTTTAGATGTTTCTAGGAGGTTGAAGAGAGCAGAAGGATTCTTTGTATATCAGATAGAACATAAAGTAAGAGAAATATCAGAACAAAATTTTTAAATGTACTAGGGTTAGGGTTATATTGTTAACATAATAAACTTTTCTGACTTATAGCAATGTTTATATGGAGCTTTTAAAAGAAAGGTTGTGCCTATATTTGGCAAACATACTTTAAACCAGCCTTCCCTATTCATATTATCATCTCAGAATTTCCAGGTAGCGTGGTTATGCTAATTGAAAAAGCATAATTGAAATTGGAAGTTGTGGTCCCAAAACATCTTGGAGGCACCAGATTGAGGAAAAATGATTTATTATAGAATATCCTTCTTTTAAGAAAAGATATTAAAGTCCATAAGTTATTTAGTTTCTTCCAAATAACTCATTGGTCCAGTTTACACAGCTCATTGCTCGCAGATATATGGTCAACTTTATCATAGGTAAATAATATTTTTATATAGACAAATGTTACCTAAGAAATAAACATTTAGAGTTAGCAATTCCAGGTGTTGGTCAGCCATTCTTTTAGCTCTGTTTCTTCTGGTTTGCCATTTTGCATGACCCACTCTAATTTAAGAAAGATCCAAGTGAAAACAAGTAAGATAAGAATGGAATGAGAAGAGTAAAAAAATCAATTGATCACAGTTTGTTCCTAAGACAGAATACCAGCAGTACTCACAACCAGAGTCTATACTACAATGAAGCATAAGCAGTGTGTTACAAAGTAAATCAGACTTTAAATAGAATCCATCTCCTCTCATTCTACTCTCCCTGGAAATTGCCACCCATTTAAAAGGCTATGATTGGACAGACAGATAATGGTCTGATTAGAAGGATCATTTTGACCTGAAAACAAATCACTAATCTCTGAATCAAATATTCTCTTTCCCTTCTGACCAAGTCATTTTATGCATGAAGGTGACAACAGCTTTAACCCCTCCCTCATTTGATACAGTTGCTATGGCAATATCCCACTGTTTCCACCACTGAAGAGGTCCCAGGCTACACATCAAAGGTTCACAGAGGGATTTGAATCAGGGACAAAGTGGGCAGATTTGTCTAGCTTTGGGTGTCAGGCTGTGTGTTCAAGCTATGCTGTGAATTAGAATACAATCCCAATGCTCAGGATACACCATAAAAGTAGTCAAACACAATTCCTTGTTCAAAGTTTATCATTTTTAATATTAAAAATAGATGCATGCATTTGGAAATATTAATATGAAAGATGTACAGTGGTCCGAGTGTGTAAATTAAAGTTATAAAACAGAAATATTTATTTATTGTGTATAATGCACTGTGTTCTACCCATCTTCTAAGACGGATTGAAGATAGCATACCTAAAATTGTGTCCATTTTATTATTATGATTAAACATCTCTGGAGTACATTAAGGCAAAATGGACCTTACTCAAAATCATCCACCCGGTATGCTAGTGTTAAATTGCTGGGAAGGTGATCATAAATCATCCAGCATTACATGGACACGCAAATACTTCAGGGTTTAAAATGGAAAATGTAAATAGTGCTTTCTATTGTGATACAATAAAAATAATAAAGCAGCATAATTACAAACTGCTTTCTTGGGATTTCTTCCCAAAGATTATCCCTAGCAAAGGATGTGGAAACATTTCCTGTCTAAGGATAAGATTAGGGATGGAGAAAATTACTTAAATTTACAATACTGAATAGAAATACAGTTCTCCTTACAGATTGAGTTAGTTCATTGTATTTCTCTGCATTTTATGATATAGTTTTCCAATAAATACGTATGCATATGAAAAAATGATACATTAAATCTTGGGGTCTTATTGTGGTCCCCAGGAATGGAAATGTTGCCAGGGACACCTCAATTGGTACCTTGTCAGGCTTTCTGTCCCCCCCTTCCCCCACTCTCTTTTAAAAAGCATTAATTACAATTTTGGGGAAGCTAGCATTCTGCAAGCACCAGCCCTTAATGTTATCTTTATTTCCAAGAATGCCTCTGGGCCACAAATGATTACCTCCCAAATTTTCTAGGAAGATAAGAATCATGGGTGATTGCAGCCTGATGATTCTCTGCTTAAGGAAGAGACAAAGGTAAGCAAGAATGGTAGAGATGAGGTGGCAAGTAGCATTCAGAAATACCTCTAGCTTCTGAACTGGTCACGTCATCCACATCAGCCATTTGGAGAAAGGCTAGACCTGCAGCCATCTCAACAAAACATGTCCAACACATACTTTCAACATTTCAGTGTTGCCCTCCATCTCAAAGAAAGGTTGGGGGGAGGAGGGGAGATGAATATGCAAAAATACATTATTTGATAGCACAGTGCTGACAAAGAATGTGAGTATGCCACAAAACTGCAAAGAAAATGTTTGTGTCAGAGAACTATTCACAAAATGAGTGTGAACACTTGAACAGACTTTGATTTAAATCACAAAACAAGTGATGCGAAAAACTGGATCACATAAATTGAAGACAGAAAATGGTGGATGGGATAGAAATGAAAATTGACAGGCTGTTTTCCTGCCTATATGTGCAAACTTTTTATTACCTTGATGGATAGAAAACTGTTTCCTCTTTAAGTAGCTTCCTTTATATTGTCAAGTTTCTGAGATAGCTTCAAGGTTCTTGTTAGAACACTGTTCTGCAAGTGAATTATGACTGATGTATAAAGCAAGGTGAGATTAGGTGAGATTGTTGCCACAGGCTTCTTTGGTGCCGTTCAGCTCAGACTCAAATGGCTTGATTTGGCACCCATCTCCTTTCCTGTTCACTATTCTAGTCGCAATGGTTCCAGACAAAAGTGAAGTGATAGAATGCTAATGTGTGGCCTGTTCATGCTCAAGCTTCTTTTTGGCTTAATTTGTGATTAAGCCACAAAATTCACATGAGAAATGCAAACATATTCTGTCTAATGTTGAATATATTCATAGTTGATGCTTTCATGGGGCCCACAGGCACATTCATTAATTTCTACTGTATAAGACAATAAACTTTTCTCTAATAGAAACACTGTTCAGTAATAAATGTGTTCATTGTGTACAATTGTTCTTCCATTTGGTATCCATTTTGTAATATGTCACTGAAACCCACTTTTATAAAATAAATGATCTTCTTTCTCAGGAGATTTTTTTTTCTTTCTCCTGTTTCACTCATACCATATTCTATTCATCTTGTATGACTAAAATGCTGTCAACTTCAAATATTGAATGATCCTCCCCTCCCCCCAATCTTATTTATAGGAATAGCTTTCAACTTCAATGCAACTAAAAAAAAAAAAAAAATCTAGAGATGAATTGTGCTCTGGCAGTTAATATGGATTAAGACTACAGATGTTATACTATTCCTGAATCCATACAGATTTGCCATGAGATTTTCAAACTGCTAAGGTTCTAGTTCTCTTTTTTGCCAAAACAGTATAATCAATTTGTTACTTTTATGTCCCTTGATAAGAACTAAAGATAGATTGACTGAGTGGAATTAATGATCCAGATAGAGTAGCTTCTTCAGCTTTAAAAATACTTTAACCAACTGTAAATTATATTGCAGTGTTCCAGTGTGTTCAGAGTTCTACAGATATGATATAATCTTGTATATCATGCTAAGTTATGGTTTGTTTAAGGATCATTTATTGAGTAAACCATGGTCAGTAGGTTTAAACTATAAAACTCAGGTGGAACATTCATACAACTCACTAAACCAAAATCAGACAAACCACATTATAAAATAATATGTTGTGAGTTTCAAATCAACTTTACAGATAAAGAATTAAAGAATAATAATCTTCCTAAAGCTACATCATGAGTAATCTGAAACAGAAATTCAAATTATTGATTTCTTAATAACGTTAACCAGAAGATTTACAAAAGAGTCAAATGTTGCACAAATATCCCTTTGTTTTCTGACTATTCTGGATGTTGCAGCCTCTACCCGTTTGGAGAGCAACAAATTTGGAAAACCTGTTCCGTAATTCTGTACACATATTTTCAAATGGAAAAACCTAATTACACAGACAGGCATATATGGAACTGTATTTTCATGGGGGTAGGGGGTTGGTTGGTTTCGTTTTGAAGGTTAACAATTTGATAAGCATCACTGTTTCATAAAAAAGACAACTGTTTTGAGTTAGTTTCTCAACTATGGATTACCCCCACTCCATAAGGGGTTAAAACTATTTGATTCATTGTGGATCACCTTTAGCCATGTATTCAAATAGCTTTCTATAAACATTTATATAAAGAAACTAAACTATAACTAAGCTATAAAATAATACATGTTGGCTAATATTAAAAGACAACAAAATCCCATGGAATTTAGGCTGAAATTATAGTTCACTGATACAATATCATGCCTTTCACCTCTGTCCTGGGCATTGGAGTCAAGAGATTTGAGATTCTAGGCCAAATAGATCTATCTTTGCCTGTATGAACTCACTCTCATTGGGATTTAAGTATTCAAATTGCTGTCCTCATTCAGTTTATACTTAGGTGGTATTAAACCTCATGGATCCAATGGAACCTTCTTATGAATAAGTTTGCATGACATCTTGAGCAGGTTCTCAAGATTCTTCTCTGCCATCCACCCACACAAAAAACACTTCTATCAGCAAGGTTTCAAGTTCCTTGAAGTAACATATTAGTATGGTTCTAGAGGTGGGCATTGTATACTGACACACAAACATACACACACCTTTAGTACCAAAAACATTCTGACAGGTTTGAGCTTCCTGTGGATTCTGTTCTTCATTTCTTTTTCAAAGGATTTATACCATTTCCCTCCTCTTCAGCGCATTTCAGCTGTTTTTTTGCAATCAGGACCATTTGTGCATATCTTTCATTTCTACCTACAAGTGAAAGAAGTATGATCAGAAGTCCTCTCAAGTGTAAGAAGTAATTTCTGACCGTCCAAGGATTGCAAGTTTTACTGTTGCCTCCCACCTTATTCTCCATATTTTGAGCAATTCTTTTCATCCTTTTAGGTCTATAAGGCTGCAGCCATATGCATACAATTTGAGAACTTAACAAACCAAACCACTTATGATAGATTTCTGACATCAGAGGCTATGAATAATACATTGGTGGACTCACACTAGCAGGGCAGAGGAATGAGATGAATTATGTTTTTGCTCTACTTTTTTTCTGTCTCACTTTGTGAAAACAAACTTCTTCCCGTTGCTTTTCATCTATGACGCTTATTTTCCTGATTTGAGGGCATGTCTAAAGATCAGAATGACTAAGAATCTTGTGCATCCTCAGTCCCTATCAACATGTCCTCTGACACATATCAAACCTGACTTCTTCCTTCTCCATTCCTATGTATTGGAAGTTCTGAATAGATCCAACTGCATTGGAGCTCTAAGGTTTAGCATTCTCTCCTTTATGGTTCATCAGTAAAGACACAACTGGGGATCACATAACTTTGCATGACATTGGTGGATATAAAGAGGGGTGAGGTTTCTATCTTTAGTTGTGGATGTCTTTGCCAATGTGGTGTGATTATGGTGCTGGATTAGGGCTGGGAGACGTAGCTTAAAGTCTACACTTAGCCATGGAAATTCTCTTGGTGACTTTGAGTCAGTTACCATCTCTCAATCCCATGTACTTTATCCTGTTGTGGGAATAAAATAAGGATTCCCATGTAACTTCCCTTGAGGTTTTAGAGGGAAAGCAAAATATGAATCTATCAAACCAATTAAAAATGAATCACTTTATGACCTTAAGGATATATCTGACATATTATTGGTTGGTTGGTTTGTTGTTAGAGTTATATCATTCTTTTTGTTCAGGAGCTTAATAGTGCATGTATGTTTTTCTCCACAACAGTACACCTGTGAATAGGCTGGCCTGATAGAGAGAGAGAGAGATTGACTGGCCTAAAATCGCTCAGTGGGATTCTATGGCAGAGGCTGAACTCTCTAGTGCCAATCTAACATCTAAGCCATAATGCCATACTGGTTTTCTGTGGTGCTGACATGTCTTGTTAATTAAATTAATATTGAGATTTACTTTTGCATAAGCAGGAAAATGACTTTGTAATTGAATATATCTCCTTGTAAGATTTGATATAGGTGGAGAATTTCTGGCATAATAATTTCCCCAAGATTTGTGAAGATACTGTTTGAAAAGGGAAAATAGCCACTAATGACTGTAAACTAACAGAAGAGGAAGAGGAAGAGGAAGAGGAAGAGGAAGAGGAAGAGGAAGAAGAAGAAGAAGAAGAAGAAGAAGAAGAAGAAGAAGAAGAAGAAGAAGAAGAAGAAGAAGAAGAAGAAGAAGAAGAAGAATTCCATTTCAATATACTTCCTATCTTTTGGGTAAAAGTACTTGAAAATACTCATCTTCTCTGATAAAAAGGGCTAGTGGAGCAGCAATAATACTAACTATGAATTTAATAGGGGACGCGGTGGCGCAGCGGCTTAATGACGCTGAAAGTGCCGGCCAGAAATGGCTGAAAGCTTCAGCGGTTCGAGTCCAGCCTCGCGTTAACAAGGTGAGCTCTTGTTTCTATACCCGCAGCTTCTGCCAACTCAGCAGATCGAAAACGTACGTGAGTAGATAAATGAGGACTCTCACTCCGGTGGGAGGAAAAATGCTGGCAGCGGCTCAACAGAGAGACGGGACAGTTGCCGGTAAATCGTCCGAAAAAGGGGCGCGAAGCAACGGAAATCCCGCCTCCTGTGCTGCCAGCTGGGCTGACGCTCTAGGAATTAGGCTCTGGCAAAGTCTAATTCCGAAACTAGAAAGATGCAATTGCCTTGAAAACCGCTAGGGGGCGGTCACTGCAGGGTCAGTAATGACTGTTAAGCAGTTTAAAAAAAAAAAAAAAAAAATGAATTTAATATTTTTTTCCTCTGAAGCAAAACGTATAACTGGTGTGAGCCTCTTTGTCAGCAGTGAACTGATAACCTGATGCTTTCTGTTCAACGCACAAGGAAACTAAAACAATAACATAAGCATTATTCTGGTATTATATTATATTATATTATATTATATTATATTATATTATTATATTATACTATACTATACTATACTATACTATACTATTATATATATATATATATATATATATATATATTAAATGCTTTGTAATGGTCATAAAGTTTAAACACTTCAGAATAAAATTTGACAACACAGCAGTCCAAATTTTTTTTATTTCAAATTTGTCCAAGTAATCCCATCTGAAACATAAGTGTGGACATCTGGCCCAAGCCACAATGTTGTTACGTACATCATGTTATCGTTGCTCAAACTACATAATAACATTGGGACACAAGTGATGTCATTTGCTTCTCATGCTGTTTCCTTGCCCCTGCTCAGGTAGATATGAATACAATTACAAATTTGCAAGGTATTATTGAGAACTATTTCTTCATTTGAAAAATTGAAAAGGAAATGTAACATGCTCAATAGTAGCAAATTACCATGACATAATCCTAAAGTAATTCCTTGGATATGCTCTAAAACAAGTCCCAGAACTCCACCCAAAATATATATTTGAAAACCGTCATATGTTAACAGATAAAAGCATTGAGTTGAAGGCTGCTCACGATTTGCTGTGCACTGATATTGAAACACTGGCATCACACTTTTTAAGGGTAACATTAGTTACTCGGGATAATGTACCGTCCATTTTACATGTTGTTTCCTAGGTGTACAGAGCTTGGGAAACAACCCAGATTTAATTGTGGTAGAGATAGTTTAGGATGTGGGATGAGATTTGGAAAAACATAGGCTCTGTTCTTTCATAGTGTAGCTTGGGAAACACAGAAGCAGCTGTATAGTTTTTATTTTCCCTACACCAAGCATGACTTCAATGAGGGAAGATGCAGATTTTTAAGCTATGCTCCTTCAATATCTGATTTTTCAAGTGCCTGTAACTTTATTCTTTGATGTAGAATGTGATGAAATTGGCACCTCTAGTTTCACTATAGTGAAATATAATGTGTGGATCTGAGACAAAGAGGTCAAGGAGTGAGATTGAAGACGTGGTTTTAAGTAGTGATGATGCCCATTCCTGAATGTAATGGAACTGCTTGTTGAGGCTTGAGGCAATAGTAATAAAATAAATCAGTTGTTTGGTCAGTGAGCTAACACAGTGAACAAAACATCACACAATTACTGAGGACAAGAAAGTGGGAAACAGTAAAGTGGATTGAATGACCCAAAGATTTCTCTCACTCTATAGAAACTGTCAGAGTGACTTTGGGCCAGTCATTCTCTCCCCTACCCAACTGCCTCACAGAGTTGCTGGGTTGGGGATAAAATAAAAGGAAATCTCAGTGCAAACCACCTTGGGCTCTTGGAGAAAAGAAGGGATGTAAATCTTACAAATAAATCTCAGAATGTTCAGTTACTGCAGCCTGACAACAAAAATAATTGATCTGAGGGTAGGGGTAACATTGATGCTCTTTCATCAAATAGGTAGATTTGTTCTATAATTTTTTTCATATTTACCTAGAAGTAAATGTAATGGTATTTGGAGTACAATGGAGATACAGTCTTCATATAAGAGTTAAGCTTCATTACATTAATTAAGTCTGAGTTTTCTGCTTATTTTCTAGTACTGCTATACTTAATAGTTAAAAATAAAATAAGTATTCAGAATAATTCCTTTTGATTTGTGATAACAACTCACTGGGATGTCCATTATCTTAATTTTAATTTGTTTTCACATTTCCAATTATGGATTATACTTAATTTAAGAGCTTTGGGGTATGCGAGGGGACCAAGGTGCAAATACCACATGACAGGGAAATCAAGGTTAAAAACCAACAAAGAAAGAGGTGTTTGCCTCTGGAACACCAACTCATTGAAGTATTGAACAGTTCTAACTTTGGTTTGTCCATTAATTCCCAGTTTTGCAAAGATATCCCACTCCCACTGCTCTGGCCAAGCTAAAATAAATCCAGGAATTCTTGACTTGTTTTGTCTTTGTTCCTGCTTTTGCTCTCATTCTTATTTTCATCCTTGTCCTTGCTCTTGTTCCTCCTCTTGCTCTTTCCCATTTTCTATATAAGTTTACAATATGGAAAACAAAAAGAGAGACGGGGAGGGGGAGGGGGAGGGGGAGGAGGAGGAGGAGGAGGAGGAGGAGGAGGAGGAGGAGAAGAAGAAGAAGAAGAAGAAGAAGAAGAAGAAGAAGAAGAAGAAGAAGAAGAAGAAGAAGAAGAAGAAGAAGAAGAAGAAGAAGAAGAAGAAGAAGAAGAAGAAGAAGTCCACTTCAAAGCCGATTCCTAATACATGAGTATTAGGCCTAATATTCATGGTTTTTGAGCAGGGAAGGCAGAGGAAAATGTTCATTAGAAACATTCTTTCTTAAAGCAGGGTTGTAAAATGATACAACTCAAGCATGAGTTACATATTCAAAAGAAAAACCTTTATTTTTTTTTCCATTAAAAGATATAAATTTGAATAACATCTCAGGAACCACAGAAGTCCAGGATTTTTCCCATGATGTTGGCAAGAGGGCTACAATTTTGGAGAGGTAAATCTCATTCATGGGAAAACCCTCACCTGTACCCTGAAGCTTGGAAATGTTAAATGCTAAAAATGTTGAAGCGTTTTTTAATGAATCCTGAAAGTGATCAAAAGAAAATATACCACAGAAAAGGTAGAAAAAAATGTCCCTAAAATAGTGCAGAATCCCCTCCATTCTTGGAAATTGGGAAAATATCATTTTTATAAATGTTTTAGAACAGCTGGAAAAGAAGAGAAGGATGCAAATATCTGTCCTTCCTTCTTTCTTCAGGCTGCCGAGTTTATCATAGGCTCCAGTTCTGGACCATGCTGAGGAGACCCAATAGGATTATTCTTCCTAGCTACAAGATAATGTTTTAATAGTTTTAGGAAATGAGTATTTGAGTTTCCAGCCAGCGGTCTGTGAAATTTAGATTGTTGTCAAAGTTGTGGAAAAGAAAGCTGCTTTCTGAAACCCCTAATTTAGAAGGCTCTTCTTACTCTATGAAACAAATACGTAAATAGCTTTCATCAAGAGACAATTATGTGACATTGTACTTGCTTGGCTGTCTCAAGGGTCAGTGAATAATATGTTATCCCAATAAGTGTAAAACAATGCCTGTCTGAACTGTGTGAATCCATTTGTAAAGGGCATGCAGTGGTTACATGAAAAAGAAGCTAACACATCTCACTGATCATATATATGTGTAATGAGCTTTTCAACTGTTTATAAGAGGCATGACTTTGGAAAAAGGATAGTGCATTCAGAGCAGAAATAGAGCAGTAAGTTATGTTCTACCTCTGTAGAACAAAACTGATCCAGATTTACCTTTTCAATCTCTCCTCAAATGTCCCTATTACATTCTGGCATCTGTTGACAAAACTGCTACAAAGTGATAGATTCACAGAATCCATCCAAGCAAAGACTTACCAGCCTTCCTTTTACTTAAACATAACAAAGACATCTGCTTGACTATAATAGGCTGAGAAAATCCAGGCAGGCATGGAACTTTTCCTAAAACTAAATCTGAAAAGTTATGTCATACTTGAGTCTTTGGGCTACATTCTTTGGCCAGAGCTAAAACTGAAGACAATGGGGAAAACATTTCACTGAGAAAATGACCTAGACATTTCATGATATACAGGTAGGTCCCAGTTTAAGAATTAGTTCCATTCATAAGGTCTGTCCTTAAGTTGAATTTGTATGTAAGCTGAACAATATTATTGTATAATACTGTATAAGCAGTATTGTGTAATTAACTCAAACGATTGTGTATTTAACTGCAATCATTGTGCATTTAACTTGAATTTTGCTACAGTTCTTAACTAGGGGTCATCCTTAGACTGGGCATTCTTAATCCAGGGACTATCTGTATATAGTCTGCAATTTCCACACCTATCTAGGTATTTCTCTCTACAGAAAAATCAAAAAGAATTCCATGCCATTACTTTTTGTGGACCATAACCCTAAGATAGAAAGATTAGATAGATAGATGAGAGAGAGAGAGAGATCTCCATTGTTACATGAGGTAGGAGAGAATAGGAAACAATGAGGTAAGAAATAATGAAATACAGGACATTTCTACCCCTCCTGCATTTCATTTCTGACATGTATCATATGTACAGTATGTTTGTATATGATAGAGTATATGAAAGAGAGCAAAAAACAGTAACATATCATAAGGGGAGAACATATATATAGTTTACAGATACTGATATAGAGAGAGTTAAAATACATAGAGACGTATTTCTCTATCAAGTGAATATGCTATGCATATTATGAAATGGGTTATAATCCCCAGACATGTCATAATAAATGTCTTAGTGTTTAAAATGCCATAAGATATTTTCTGATTTTTCTTCAAGAGATCAAAACAGATATTGCTCTGGGAATTATTGTATCTGTGCAGGCAGAAAACAAGGAAAAGGAAGAACTGGATAATAGTTGGAACTAGAGACTACGGGTAGAACAGAGGACATTCGTAAGAAATGCGGAACAACAATGAAGATTTTGTTTCCAGATATGCAGAGTTCATACACTGCTTGTATGAGTTTTCTGAAGCCACTTTTCCTTATTAGTCTGGAGGTTGAGTCATGGCAACTGGACTTCTTTTCCTTTTGGTTAGAGATGTTTCACTACTTGTCCAAGCAGCTTCTTCATAAAAAGCTAAAAAGCTTTTTAGCTTTTTATGACCCCATAAAAGTCCCCCTAACCAACTTTTTTAGACTGAAGAAGCTGCTTGGACAAGCAGCGAAACATCTCTAACCAAAAAGAACAGAAGTCCAGTTGCCATGACTCAACCTCCAGACAATTCCACCTGGATGACTGAGAATCTTCATAAACTTTTCCTTATCAGAGAAGTGGCAGGAACATTTACAGCCTTTTTCTGTCAGTGTCCTAAGCTAAGCGAATGACTAAGAACTTTCCTGAGAGCACAGAGAAACTGTATCTTGAGACACAATTAGGGACATGGTAATAAGAAACTCCCTTCAATTCCGAGAACACTTTATTGTCTCACTGTAAGCTACTGACGAAAAGGATGCATGAGTCTAAAACTAAGATATAGCCATCTGTGGAAAGCTCTAATTACATCACCTACAGCTTCCCTTAGTTTGATATAAAAGTGGAAGCCTAACAATGTTACATAAATTAATTTTGATTTTAAAATCTGTCACTGAAAAGCCTATGGATTTGGAGAAGGAATAGTGTTATGGCATTAGGGAGCACATACAAATTAATATATTCATTTTGCCAAGAAAGTTATATATAACATCAGCATTTTTGATGGTGTTCTTTCCTCATATCACATAGTTGTTGCTGCTAATTCTCAGCCTGTTTAATCCGATTTTCCACTGGAAGAAGAGTTTGCTTCCCTCGTGCCTGTCCTTTTCCCAAATAACAATGTAGTGTTGCAAATACTAATAATTAATTCTGATGAATAGTCTGGAAGGAAGGCTTTGTCCGTCTGTCTGTCTGTCTGTCTCAATACAGCATTCCTTTTCTCACAGAGTTAAACCCACACTGAATGGAATCAAGGACCTTAGATCTACTGGATGTGAAAGATGGGGTTGTATCAGCCTGCTTATATAAAGAAGGATGAAATAGAGAAACAGGGAAAATCCATAATGCAACAGATTTTTCTCATTAATTAATGAGCATATCAAGCCAGATGGCAGGTGTAATGACTACAAATGCAAAGCAACTGCTATTGATCAGAGCTATGCTAAATAAAGATACTCACTTTAAACTTTTCTCCTTGATTGGGATTTTTGAATTGGGGAAAAGTGAGAATGATTTTGGCAGGTGCTTTAGAATCTAATAGCAGGAATCAAGTGAAGTTCCAATGAATGCATTCAATAAAAGTACAAATTAAAAAGTTGCAATGCTATGCTTTCTGAATGTCTTTCTACACAGCTGCGTAGTAAATGAATACCATAGATTGACATTCAATAAACAATACAAAGAAAAGCTTTACAAAAGAGCTATTCATCTGTTTTGAATGTTGAAACCAGATTCATTTTGCTGCCAAGCATTCCCTTTCTTCCTTTTTCTGTTCTTTCTTTGCCATCTCACAACCTTCCTTCTTGAGTCAGCCTTGGCAATTTCACGTGATAGAACTATAGCCATTGCAGAAATCTAACACTGAACTTTAAGTTCAGGCCAAAACTTCAACAGTGTAATGGAAATCAATATATGAGCTAGATTTATAAAGGACTCAACTGGAGGGTTACACCAGTCCATCTCCAAACCACTTTTCAGCTTTCACAGGACTAAAGGTAAGAATGATCCAATTTAAAGTTAAACTTAAGTGCATCTTCTCCCCACCCTGATACCTGCAGTGATGCCAAAAATCCCTCTATAGACCTGAGTTCATAAAGACAGTTTCCAGGCCCAAACCTTGGAATTTCATGATTCCTCTAAGCCTGACCTGCTTCACAGAATCACCATACCTTCCTGGATTGCTAATTGGGAACAGTTCTTTTACTGTAGCAATTGGTCTCCAGAAGCTTTGCCTTTATTCTCTATGTGTGAAGAACTCACACTAATTGAATGCACAATTTTTATTCCCAAAGACATTTCATTAAAATAAATGCAAGCTTTGTATTGATTAAAATAAAAGCATGTTTTATATGCTAGCAATGTAGAGCTGAAGTCCTGCTTATCCTTTAATGTGCAAATATCTGTGACGTTCTTCAAGTTTTAGTCATTCTTTCTTTAAAAGCCCAAAATAGCTACTTCTTTGCTAGCTGAAATCTAACAGTGCTGATTTATTGTGGAAACAACAAGCAAGGTTATTATTTAAAAGCATTTTTTTTCTCCTGTGTATCCCAACTGAAATCTTAAGATCAATTAGCAGTTACATGAATAAGATGATGTTAAAAGTGAAAGTGGGAACATTATGTTCCTCCAAGAATATTGCTGTTTTTTCCCCCACATTATTTTAATCCTGTAGATGTTTTGCCATTTTTTCAGTATTTGTTTCTGATCACATGGTAGCCAATAGACAAGAAGCTTGCAAAACAAGTAGCAAGATCACAGGTCAGTTCAGCACATTAGAGAAAAGGGCCATTCCTGCCCATAATATTGATCTGATTTATTCCAGCTCATTCAAGATGCTTATCTAGAATATAGTGCTGGATGAATATCTGGAACAGAGCATGCAATTAAAATTCATTTTGGGGGGAGGAGGTCTATGACTATAAATTATTTAATAAAAAAAGAAAAGTTTCATACTTGTGTAACTCAGTGATTTTATTTTTACCAAGTACTGCTCTGAAGAAAAAGTTTCCTGAATGCAAACAAAAACTCACGGATCAGCTCTGTTCTGTTTTTGCCAGGCATGTATTTAAACCCCAAAATTCTGATCAATGGAATTTATTAATATTTTACTATGAAGTATTTGCTAATACTGTGCTGAAATCTTTTGTCTGATTTGCTTAAACATGGTTTTCTTCAGTGAAAGAACTTTTCTTCTACCACATTCTAATATTTGAGTATTTTTTAAAATATTTTTGAGCTGCTTTTAAGATAACAAACAAGTGTTTGTTTCTTTTCTAATTCCTTATCTAAAAAGTCCCATGTAAGAAATTCTGGTATGATTTCTTACCCTTGGATTTCTTGCCTTTAGATTAAAGTCTGGGAAGCCAGAGAGGTTGTAGACTTCTGGAGGAATTATTGTATAATGATACAAATGCCCATCCTTGTTATTAAGGCCCCTATCTTTCTGCAAATTTTCTTCTTATTTGAAAGTATATTAAAGGAAAATAGTAAAAAAAAAAAAATGCAGGAGAGATTTCTTGCACAGCGATACTATTTTTAAAGGCAGAACAATGTAAAACTACATGTACTTCATGTTTTCTCATATAATTTATAATTAGTTTGGGGAAAAAGTGCTCAGTATGTGTTGTGAAATTTACAAATTCAGTTTCTATTTGATTTTAGATTTGCTAAGTAATATATTAATCAAAATAGTTTGTTAATTATTTTAAATACTGCATTTGATTTAGACATAAGCAGGCATAGTACATTTACAGATGAAGTACATAGAGAATAAATTTAGAAAAACATAGTTTTGTAAGGACTGTATAAGTGCGTACTCAGATATGAATTCTGGTCTGAACTTTACATTCTTTTAAACTAAATTCCAAATAAATGAGAAAACAGCACATTGTGTAATTCTGAATAGACTCAAGTAAAGTTAAGGTGGACTAGAAATGGACTGACATGGACCAGAAATAGGTTGATTTGGAGTAGAAGAGGTTCATTTCTAACGTAGAATATTTTCTGTTGTTTAACAGATCCCAGCTCATCTCAGCTAGGACTATGACTATCATCAACTGTCTTTTACTTGTTAAATATTTCTTCTGACTTAAATAAAAGGTTCCTTGATGCTGAGATTGACAGAATAATTTACAAATGCATAGGTTTCTCTTTCTGGACCCTTGTTCTATCACATCCTTTCTCATACAAATACACCACCTTAGTCAGTAGTGTCCCTACTATTCCAGATACCTATTATGACTGCTAACTTCAGAGATGACAGGGATGACTAGGGAGGGATGGAAAGGATAGAAATAGAAGAGTTTGAAGATTTTATATGCAATTGATGCATACTCTTTCATCTCAATTCCTAGATCAGAACCATTTTAGAAATCTGAGAAGTTGGGAAAAATCTGTTGCTCCTGCTTTCCACATTTGTCTCTCTGTTTTCACATTGCAAATTTTGATTTGCACATAATGTTATGCCACAATGTAGTTTGTTTCTTTGTTTTAATTAAGTGTGATATGTCACTCTTTTCAGTTTCTTTTGAAGGATCAGCACACATATCATGCTAAACCAAAAAAAAAAAAAAAATTATGGCATAGCAGCATGAGTAAACACAGTGATGGATAATGTATGTAACACCCTAACATATCTTAGTGTCTTTCAGTGAGTAATACCCAACTATAATTGCTACTGGCAATCTCCAGCAATAAATGCAACATAGTGAGAAAAGCTCATGCAACACTCCCCAATATTTTTATTTTACAGTTTATATTAACTTGCTTATTATTTGATGATCTAATAATAAGCAGTAGTGTATATACTCATCAACAAATCCCTATTAAAAATCTTGTCACAAACACAATTTAATAGATTATGATTGAGACTTCCCATTACCTAAATTAAGAGATATATATGAAATGGTCATGTATTTCATGTAAACATATAGGAGGGAATTAAAAACTGTTTATGTTCCAAATCTGCAATTAATTTTACAGTCCTCTAGTGAAACTAGAATTCAGGGGGAGGGAAAATGGAGGAAAGGATATTCAGCAAGGAAAAGGTCAGATTTTGGTAATAGCACAAAAGGGAAGGTACCTTCATCATCTCATCTACACAGGTCTGTTCTCACTAGTGCTTCTCCAAAGTGAAAATCCATTGATTGGCTTCAGAAGATATATTCATCCATATACTATATACATTAGGATCTATAATAAATGAGAGAGCCAAAGATTAATTAAACCTAAAGAAATTAAAATTAAAATGGAAAAACATGACAGAACAACATTAACACTATAACTCTATTTGTTTGGGGTCCAGGCAATCTAAATTGATGAAAACGAGTATGGTTTTAATGCAGTATAATTATGTGTGTTTAAGTCCCATTGATTTCAGCTGCACAAATTCATGCCATTGCACACTGAACTATGGGAAGTCTTTCATTTAATCAGTTAGGTTTGTGAACTGCCATGATCAGCCTCTTATTTTCATGACATTGATTACATTTGATTCAATAGTTTAGTAAAGGATGTTTTCAAGAACATCTTTTCCACATTTAGTTTTTGGTTTTACTGTGTAAGAATTTTTGCTATAAATAATTGCTTAAAACTAAGTAATTTCTTCATATAACAAGCTTGAATGAGACAGATTAAAAGAAAACAGAGAGACATGTCTAGAGGATATCCTGAGAAAGGTTGTATGATTTGTTTATTTACAGTTTTATTGTAGTAATCTATGTTTTCCTGTTACTGTGGCAATTAAAGGTATATTTTCTTCATTGCAAGGAAATTATTCTTAAGATATATTTGCATATCATTAGTTCAGCTGGATGCATTCCAGTACTTTGGACAGTCTAGAAGAGACATGAGATGTTGAAATCAGAATATTTGGTTAATTTACAATTAATGTTTTCAGTTGGGAATTTGAGATATATGTTAGAAACTAGCATGGTCTCTAGAACCACTTTGGTGTAGTGGTTAAGGCATCAGGCTAGAAACCAGGAGACAATGAATTGTAGTCCCCACTTAGGCACAAAGGCAGCTGGGTGGCCTTGGGCCAGTCATTCTCTCTCAGCCCTAGGAAGCAGGCAGTGGCAAAGCACTTCTGAAAAATCTTGCCAAGAAAACTGCAGTCCAGATAGTTGCAAGGAGTCAAAAACTGACTTGAGGGCACCAAAAAAACCAAAAAATCCACACACCTTAGAGACTAAGATAGTGAGGAAACCAATAATCTTCTCCATTTCTTGTCAACCAGAGCTCCCTGACACTGGGGTGTAAATAAAGACATCCCTAGCCAAACTTCTCAAATGCGGCTCTTCATCCCAACAGTAGTTATCTATTAAACAGCTAGCAGCTACATTCAAGATGGTAGACCTGTTTGATACATGAGGTTTGCTCATAAAAGCCATGATTGGGGAAAATGGCAGCAGCAGTGGCCCTGATCACACTTTCAAGGGTGTAATGGCACCAGCTGGTTGTATCAGAACAGTATTTGTGCCTCTGGTCACTATGATGTCTGCACACTTTAAATATTTTTTTATTTTTTCTAGATCTCTCAGGTCCTCTCTCCCAAGAAGCAGACAATCCTTTATCTCATGGTCACAACACCATCCCTGTGAATTTTTGAACCAGAGAAGATAGTGTGTATGTGTTACCACTTTGTATTTTCTCTGCTTGTAGTTTTGCCTGTTGACTCAATCTTTTTTTTTAAGTACAGGTGAAACTTGAAAAATTAGAATATCGTGCAAATGTTCATTTATGTCAGTATGGCAACTCAAAAGGTGAAACCAATATATGAGATAGACGCATTACATGCAAAGTGAGATATGTCAAGCCGTACTTTGGTATAATTGTGATGATTATGGCGTACAGCTTATGAAAACCCCAAATTCACAATCTCAGAAAATTAGAATAGTGTGAAAAGGTTCAGTATTCTAGGCTCAAAGTGTCCCACTCTAATCAGCTAATGAATCCATAACACCTGCAAAGGGTTCCTGAGCCTTTAAATGGTCTCTCAGGCTGGTTCAGTAGGAATCACAAGCATGGGAAAGACTGCTGACCTGACAGTTGTGCAGAAAACCATCATTGACACCCTCCATAAGGAGGGAAAGCCCCAAAAGGTAATTGCAAAAGAAGTTGGATGTTCCCAAAGGGCTGTATCAAAGCACATCAATAGAAGGTTATGTGGAAGGGAAAAGTGTGGTAGAAAAAGGTGCACAAGCAGCAGGGATGACCGCAGCCTGGAGAGGATTGTCAGGAAAAGGCCATTCAAAAGTGTTGGGGACTTTCACAAGGAGTGGACTGAGGCTGGAGTTAGTGCATCAAGAGCCACCACACACAGACGGATCCTGGGCACGGGCTTCAAATGTCGTATTCCTCTTGTCAAGCCGCTCCTGAACAACAAACAACGTCAGAAGCGTCTTACCTGGGCTACAGAAAAAAAGAACTGGTCTGTTGCCCAGTGGCGCAAAGTCCTCTTTTCTGATGAGAGCAACTTTTGCATCTCATTTGGGAACCAAGGACCCAGAGCCTGGAGGAAGAATGGAG
Organism: Liasis olivaceus; assembly: GCA_030867105.1. NCBI lineage: Eukaryota > Metazoa > Chordata > Lepidosauria > Squamata > Pythonidae > Liasis > Liasis olivaceus. Next base: position 83,661,795 of record CM061349.1, read on the forward strand.
AGGCACACAATGCACGATGCTTGAAGTCCAGTGTGAAGTTTCCACAGTCTGTGTTGATTTGGGGAGCCATGTCATCTGCTGGTGTTGGTCCACTGTGCTTCATTAAGTCCAGGGTCAATGCAGCCATCTACCAGGAGATTTTGGAGCACTTCATGCTTCCTTCCGCAGACGAGCTTTATGGGGATGCTGACTTCATTTTCCAGCAGCACTTGGCACCTGCCCACACTGCCAAAAGTACCAAAACCTGGTTCAGTGACCATGGGATTACTGTGCTTGATTGGCCAGCAAACTCGCCTGACCTGAACCCCATAGAGAATCTATGGGGCATTGCCAAGAGAAAGATGAGGGACATGAGACCGAACAATGCAGCAGAGCTGAAGGCCGCTATTGAAGCATCCTGGTCTTCCATAACACCTCAGCAGTGCCACAGGCCGATAGCTTCCGTGCCATGCCGCATTGCGGCAGTCATTGCTGCAAAAGGGGCCCAAACCAAGTACTTAGGAGCATCATTTCTTTTATGCATTTCACACAGAATATTGATTCTAGAAAGCAATATTGGGAGTGGTGTAAAAGACAAGGTGAATGACAAGGTTTTCAGCTGAAACAACTACAACATCTGAAACCTCAGGAGGAGGAATTGGGTGTGAAAGGGAGGACAAGCCGAAAGCCATGAACATTTGCACAATATTCTAATTTTTCGAGTTTCACCTGTATATTAAGCAGCAGACTAGCTTTTGTATTTTCTTTCATCTTAAAGAAAACTCCTTGACTGTATTATTATTAAATCTATATTCTGCCTTTCCTTTAGGAGGTTAAAGTAGTATATACAGCTCTCTTTCCTTTCATTTTTTCCCAGAACAAAAAACCTACAAGGTGGGGGCCTGTGGAAGAGTCACTGGCCCAAAGCCACTCAGTGAGTTAGATTTAAACCTAGGTCTTCCCTACCTGAGGTTTCTTTTTCTAGTATGACATTTCTCACAATATACATACATATCAGTTAAATAAATAAGGGAATAGTATACAACCTTGGTGCAGTCCTTTCCCATTTTTGAACCACTTAATTGCTTCATATTCCAGTTAAGTGTTTGCTTCCTGGTCATCATACACTCATGCTTTTAAGGCCAGTCTAAAATATGTTGTGGTCTATGCAATCAAAATACTTCGAAAGCAAAAATAGATACCTCTTTGGAAGTCTCTTTTCCATTATCCATCAGATGTTAGCAATATCATCTCAGGTACCTTTGCCTTTTCTATATCCAACTGTACATCTGTCAGTTCTTGTTCCATGAATTGCTGAAGTCCGGGTTGCAAAATCTTCTTACTAGTGCATGAGAAAAGTGCAAATGTTCAATAGTTCAAGCATTCCTCAGCAGGTTTTCATACTTTTTCAGTCCACGGAACCTGTTAGTTGGTGTTGATGATGATTGATGATAATGATGATGATAATTTCTGGAATCCAAGATCAAGAGACAAAGCTCTAGTGATATAAAATTGGCTATGATTATGATTATGATTTGACCTTGGTCCCTCACAGAACCCTGTCAAGTTCTCATGGAATTCTATGGAACAGAGTTTGAAAAACCCTCTTCCTTAACACTGCTTTCTACAATGATCTTTTCCAGTCCCTTGGCAATTGCTGTCCTCCTTCTCCAGTGCATTGTGCTTTGCCAGTTCCTTCATCTGTGACCTGTCTTGATCCTTTGTGTTTTGTGTTTTGCCTGTTTCTTCATCTCTTAATTGTGTATGGTATAGTGGTGCCCAATGGTATAATTCAAAGTCTTATTGGGATTTGGAAGCCTATTTACAACTACAGATAATGATCCATGAAGGGGCAGTATCTCTTTTTTCTCATGTAAAGGTTGCCATAGTCAGTATGCACTGAGGCTGCTTATCACTCCATCCACATCCATCATGCTGTCCGAGGCATATGGCTTGGTCTGCCCATTGCACACACCAGCTCTGCCATAGACTACAACCAACTTTGTTTTAAGGACCCAGGCAGAGTTTTGTGTGCTTTTGGATCCCACAGCAGCTCCCACTCGTGTCTTGATTGTATTTATGACACTGTCCTAAGAGGAACTCTACTCAAGGTATGTTCTTATGGATGGGAAGAAACTCTGAAACAAACTTTTTAATCTGAACATCTTCCAGTAACTCTGATTAATAACTCACCTATCATCCAAACTCATTAAGCAGTGAGTTGAGCTTTGGTGGGTAGGGGGTCATTATTCCCCAAGGAACTCTTTAACAAACTGTTTTCTTGCATTATAGCAACTTTCTAGACGAGACCCTGTACACAAGACAACTCCATAAATCTTCAGCTAAATGACATATTTATTTAGCTAGCTTCAAACTCCTAGAAACGCACTGGGTTACATTATGAATAAATATACAGACATAAACTTGTAAGCAATATGCAACAATAGTTATAATGAACATTACAAAGAATTCAATCTAAAATATGATACAAAGTCTAAAGTCTAAAGTTTAAGATGCGTTAAAAAATTTAAAATGGTGCCAATCTGATGCCTTATGAATAATACAGATTAATCTTTCCTCATCCCAGTTTCCCTCTCTCTCCTTCAGAAGATATGACCTTCAGAAGTACAATTCATAGCCTAAGATATAGCTTCACAAGACACTCTTCTCCCCAGTGAAACTGCAACAGTGAGACCATACACTTGAAGGCTCTGTCATATGAAAATCTACCATGTCAGGGAGAAAGTTTCTAGTTATTTTAATTAAATTGGACCCAGAAAACAGGATTCTGTGTTCCCAGATGCCTGGCTTCCTAGTCAGAAGGACTCCATAAGCATGTCCAACCAAACATGCTTACATAAATTGTGCACTAAATACAGGAAGTTTAACCTGCAGAGCTGAGTGTATTAAGGCACTATGTCTCTACATGAATACCCATGTGCCATTCCCATTTTAGTGGCTTTGATGGGCAAATTCTTGCACAGAGCTCAAGCCTAGACTACTTTTGTAGATTTTATGCAATACAGGATCTGCAAAATATTTTAAGTGAACTCATACATAGGTTTGGTCTTTACATGGTGCTCTTTCTCTTACTCCTCAAGAAGACAATAGATTAGGAATCTGAGACCACTAACTGATTCAGATTCTGATGCCTTAATGAAATAAATTAATGGAAAAGAAAATAACATGCAGACATGGAACCAAAACTTAGCTTGAAATCAGTTCCACTCCAATGATTTAAAATCAGAGTTGTTTCTGGTATGTAGACGACACCTTCCTTATAATAAAAAGGAACAACTAGAGAGGACACATGAAACCATCAACATCTTCAAAGGAATAAAATTCACCAGAGAGGAAGAAAACAACAACACGCTGCCCTTCCTGGATATCCTCATCAGCAGAGGAAACAACAATAAATTAGAAACCCAAGTCAATCGGAAGACAACCCACACTAATCAAGTACTCCATTTCCAAAGCAACAACCCAACCTCCCACAAGAGGAGCTGTGTAAGAACATTATTCAGGCAAGCAACCCAGAACAGCAGAAAAAGGAAACAGACCACCTATACAACATCTTCCAACAAAATGGATATCCACGCAACTTTACCAAAAAGTGCCTGACCACTCAACCTACTACAACACAACCAACACAAGCTATGAAAAGGATAACACTGCCATACATCAGAAACATCTCAGAAACTACCAACAGACTATTACAACCACATGGCATCTCCATACCACACAAACCAACTAAAGCCCTCCAAAACATCTTAAGCAAACCAAAAGACCCAGTAGCCCAAGAAGATAAAACAGGAGTCATCTACAACACACAGTGTAAGGACTGTAACAGCCACTATGTAGGACAGACAGGCAGAAGGCTTTCAGGGTGCATCCATGAACACCAACTAGCAGTCAGAAGACATGATAAAAACTCCTTAATCTCACAACACATGGACAGACTGAACCATAGTTTCAACTGGGGAACTGTCAGCATCTTAAGCCAAGCTAAATCCAAAAACGCAAGGGAATTCTTGGAAGCTTGGTATTCAGACAAGGTCGCCATTTACAGGCACATAGAGATAAACATGCTACATGCTATTCAAAAGAGACAATAGAAAGGAAAACAAAAGACCAGAACATCTCCTCACCAGCTATCATCACCCAGATAAGCAGAGATGTGCATACTTCTGATGTTTGCTACTTAGCAGCTGCTAATGGGTCTGTTTTCTTAAATCATTTTTCTTTTCAAACAGAGCAAAACAAAACAAAATTCTAACTGGAATCCTGCATCATACCAGACCAAAAATATGATTAGCTTTAAGGATAAAAGCACCATGTATGTATTTGTGTCTATATACATGCACATCTCCACATACACACATATAGATGATGAGTGGCTTATATAATGAAGGAAGATTTATTCTTCTAGTTATTAATATGTTTGTTAGATTGATATACTGCATTTTCTTCAGGAGATCGAGCAGCCTATATGGAATATTCCCTTCATTTTAACCTCACAACAACCCTGTGAAGTAGGAGGGCCTAAGAGAAAGTGAGACTGACTCACAGTCACCCAGTGAGTGTCTGGGGCTCAGCATGGACTTCCATCAGTTCTGGTCTGTTTATCATTGTAGCAGGTATCCTGCAGATGTAACATGCTTTGCTCAATAGCATAGTCTTTTTACTAGTTTACTGTCTTCTGCACAGAAAACCAGCATGGTTAGAAAAATGTTTAGCTATACTTTCCTTGACATAAATGCAGGGAGTGTTTATTAAAGCAGTCCTCCTCCTCCTGACTTGCTATTACACACTTGTTCAGGTCAGGATAAATATCGACACAGACACAAGACACACAGAGAGACATGCACAGGCTATTTATTTTGCTCTGTCCAAGGAATTAGCATTTTGAGGACAGAAATTCTTGGTTCGAAGTCTTCTGGCCCCAGGGAAACATTTTCCTTCCGTGGCTCATTTGTTCTTCCAGATGCTAGCCCAGAAGCAAAAAGGTAGCTAGGACATTCTTGTAAGACTGATGAAATATGTTCTGAGTGAATGTGCCACTCCAAACTTTCACTGCCACGTTCTACATTAGCTGAAACATCCAAATCATTTTCAGAGGCAGCCTAATGCATAATATATTGCAGTAATCCTATTCTTAGTCATTGATGTTGTAAATTAATATTAATGTCTGAACTTTACATACTAAATTAGAAATTCTAAATTTCTTTGAGTCTTAAAACTTTAACACATCACCATCAATATAGGCATTTGGATTTGTTTGGGGAATGCAAACTTTGTAAAGGGATCTTTGCAAGCATAGTAGCCATTGTCCCATTTACTCCATGGAGCTTTTCAGTGGAACCCTTGACAGATGTGCTGGTGGAGTAATGGGCGGGGCTTGTGTCACTTAGCATAATTACATCTCAGATACTATCCAATGGACAGGGTTGTAACATGAATAGTAAATATTCTCAGGAGATCCTGTAGGAGTTGCCTTTCAAAGTCATTACCTAGCCCACATAATCTTACTCATCTTGAACATTTAAGAGTTGGGATGTCAACAGTGACTATTACAAAACTGTTCTTCAATACTGCAGTGGAGGAAGTAGCAGCTATAATCATTTAATACCTGCTTTTGTTTGCTCGTTTTAAGGGGAAAATAAAGTTTATTGTAGCTGCAAAACATTTTGGAAGCTACAACCAGGAATTAGTCTCTGGAAGCAACCATTAAGGGAAATAGAAAGTGAACAAAACCAGATCGATACATGGCAAAGAGTTTTGTGTGTATTAACTGGCAGTTAGTACAGAGGAAGATGGAGGAGAAAATGGCACTCTAGATTGGAATTATAATAAGCAAGCTTGTCAGATGGCTGAGTTTTGACCATCGTTTTCCTGGTGAACAATCTATTATTTTCATGACTATTTTATTCAATGTTGTTGGAGCATTTTCACTGCTAACGAACTGCTAATCAATGTGATTGAGAACTGCACATTCAGCCACCATACTAGACATCAGGCTTATTGGGAAGGAAATGTTGACAGTGCTTTGAAATAAAAGAAGTCTACAAGTAGGAGTTGATTAAAAAAAAAAATCTATAGAGAACAAGATTTGTGAGATTCTCTCTCCCTCCTCCCCCCCCCTCCGCATTTTACTGCTAGATGTGTAAAGTATTACTTCAGAATGCTTCTCAATTCTTCTCATATAGTGTGCATGAGTTGGAAGAGAACTGAAAGGTCATTTAATCCAACCCTCTCTTCAGTGTAGGAATCTACTTAAAAGAATCCAACTTTTAAAAAAACTCCAGCACAAGACAGTCCACCATTGTTCTAGGTAACAATGCTTAACAAAAGACATTACTTCTAATATTACATCTAATATTTAATGTCAATGCATTGATCTTTGTCCTGCCCTTACTTTCAGCACAGAACAGAACTGCCTGCTCTTGCACATGACAGCTACATATCTTCCCTCAATCTTCTCTTTTGCAAAATAAACATGACCGGCTCCATTGTTCCTCCTAAGGTCTGATATTTATACTCCTTACAATCCTGGTAGGTGTCCTCTAAATCTGTTCATGTCACTTTTAAAATGTCTGGAAATGGATACTGCATGGCCAGGTTCCTTGGTCTTGTAGCTATGCTTTTTTCCCCCCTACCCAGGTGTAGGATCTTATACTTGTTGTAGATGCACATCATCCTGTTGGATTTGGCCCTGTGTTCAAGTTTATCAGGGTCATTTTTAATCATGATTTTGTCCTAAGGTGGTAACCAAACCCTTAATGCATTTGTGCATTTAATAATCATCCCTTCTATTCCATCTGCTTGGTAATCAGTGAAGATGTTGAATAGTATTGGGCCAAGCCTTTAGGAACTCCACCTGATACTTCCCTCCAGGTCAGTGCAGAATCACTTACAAGCACCCCCTTGGTATGGTTGTTCAACCAATGGAAAATCTACGAGACCATCCATTTTATTCATCTTGTTCACCAGGATATCATAATATACTTTGTTAAACACTGAGATCAAGGAATATTAACTCACCCATAGCATTCCCCTAGTTTTTCAAACCAACCACTCTGTCATAAAAAGAGATAAAGTTAATTTGTCATGACTCATTCCTGGCAAAGCCATGCTGGGTCCTGGTAATAATCCTATTCTTTTCTAAATACTCACATATATGCTGCTTGATAATTTGTTTTAGTACCCTGCCCAGAACACACTTTAAACTAACTTGTTTTAAAGTAAGTTTGAAGACTCCTCCTTACCTTTTGGATATTGGGACAATGTTTTCTTCCTTAATCTTCTGACACCCTTTTACTTCTACAAGAGAAATCATGACTTTCATGGGCCTGTCCCAAGTCATCCAGGGCCTGACTAGGAATAGTGGTCACACACCTGATTTGGTGTTCTTGTAGAAGCAGTGCCTATGTGATTTGGAATTGGTTGACCTATCTCTATTCTCCTTGTCATGGTCAGATCACATCTTGGTGGCTCTGAGCTTCTCTAGGGCAATACTCCTCTGCAGGGAGGCAGGACCTATTAGATTGGTCCACCCCCAGTGACTGATGGACCCTGATGGATTTCAGAGGGAGTTGGGGGTTATAACTGCAGATCTGCTACATAGTCATGCTGAGACCCTAATCGCTGTTTGGAATAGGAGGGTGACTGAGGCTTTGGACAGGAGTATGCCCATGCAACCTTACCCAACCCATGGACCTCATCATGGTCCACGATATATGGAAAAACTGAGAGGGTTGAAACAGATCAATAGACATCTGGAGCATCTCTGGCAGAAAACAAAGAATGAACTTGACCGAACACAAGTAAGAGCCACTATTAAAGCCTAGCTCATGGCAATTCATGCGGCAAAGTAGAAATATTTATCTGCACTAATTGCATCTGGCCGTGGTTAATGCATCTCTGGAGGAGGGGATGGTGCCCCAGCCTTTGAAAAAAGCTGTGGTTTGCCCCCTTCTTCCATTGCTAGATCCCACCCTGATGGACAACTTTCATCCTGTCTCCAAGCTTCCCTTTTTGGGGAAGGTTGTTGAGAAGGTGGTCACACTGCAGCTCCAGAGGATCCTGGCTGATATGGATTATCTGGACCTCTTTCATTCAGGATTCAGGCCTGGATATGGGACAGAAATGTCATTGGTCGTGCTTTTTGATGATCTCTGGTGGGAACAGGATGAGGGTAATGCATCCATCCCTGCTCTATTTGACCTCTCTGTGGCTTTTGATACTATCAGCCATGGTATCCTTCTGGACCAGCTTCAGGGGTTGGAACTGGGGGCACTGTGTTGTCCTGCTTCACTTCCTTCCTTCAAGGCTGCTCTCAGTCAGTGTTGATTGGGGACAAGAGGTCCAGCCCTTGGCCTTTGCTTTCAGGGTTGGTGCTTTCTCCACTCCTGTTTAACATCTACATGAAGCTGCTGGATGAGATCTCCCAGCACCATGGGGTGAGATATCATCAGTATGCAGATGATACTCAGCTGAACATCTCTGCCTATAGTGAGTTAAGCAGTGCCGTGCCCACCCTTTCTCAGTGCCTGAAGGCTGCTGAGGTCTGGATGGGGAACAATAGGCTGAAGCTGAACCCTGACCAGATGGAGTGGCTTTGGGTTTGGGGCTTTTTGGTTTCAGGAGAATTACCATCTTTGGTCTTGGATGGGGTTGCACTGTCCTAGATGGATCCGGTATGTAATATAGGGGTCCTCCTGGACTTGCGACTCCTGCTTGAGGAGCAGGTGGCAGTCATGGCCTGGAGGGCCTTTGCGCAACTACGAGTTGTGTAACAGTTACACCCATTCCTGGACCAACATGCCCTTCTCACAGTCACCCATACTCTAGTCATCTCCCATCTGCACTATTGTAAAGCACTCTACATGGGGTTGCCCTTGAATCATATCCAGAAGCTTCAGTTGCTTCAAAATGTGGCAGCCCACACAGTTTTGTGCAAGCCTAGATTTGCGCATGTGTCACCTCTTTTCTGGGAGCTGCATTGGTTTCCAATTTGCTTCCAGGTCCAATTCACAGTGCTGGTTATCACCTTTAAAGCCCTACATGGCTTTGGGCCAGGTTATTTGAAGGGCTGCCTTTCCCCAGTTACATCTACCCAGCTCATCAGAGTGGGGAGGCAGAGAATGTTGTAGGTCCTTTCAATGAGGGAAGTACATCTAGTGGGACTGAGAAAAAAGGCCTTCTCCATGGTGGTTCTCTCCCTATGGTATATCATTTCCCCAGAGATTAGACCAGCCCCCACCTTGATACTTTTCCTAAAGGCCCTGAAGACATGATTTTGTCAGTGGGCCTGGAGACCTCAGGCTGATACGAAACTGATCAAATGGTAAATATGAATGTGTTGCTGCCAGGGGAGTAGGGGGGTGCATTGGTTTTTCGTATTTGCGTTTTAATTCTGTAAGCCACCCAGAGTCACTATGTGTGAGTTGGGCAGGCATATAAATTTGTTTAATAAATAAATAAATAAATAAATAAATAAATAAATAAATAAATAGTTTTCAAATGTGACAGTCAGTGCTTTTGATATCCCTTGTGCCAGCTCTTTCAACATCCTGGATGTAATTCATCACATCCTGGAGACATAAACCTGTTTAAGGATATAAATTAAGCATTCTAAATCTTGCTTGGGTCCTCGCTGCCAAAATGGAACTGATGGGTAAATTTGTCAAAGTGGATTTTGCTCACTCTCACATTTTCAATCTTGTTCCATACAATTTCCACATCAATTTGTGATTTGTTTTTAGATGCCCACACAAAAATTGGTGCAAGTTTCTCTTAATCAAATACATTTTTGTACTTGCAATTCCCCCTAAAATATGCATTTTTGTTTGTACTGTATTTCTCCATAATATGTATATATGATGTTATGTAAACACTTTCACATTGGTTCAGGAACTACAAAGTAGGTAAAATTGTATTAAAATAAGAACCAAATAAATTTCCAACTCATCTCTGTTATTGATGGATTAGGAAACCTCCACTGTGACTTTTTAGTCTTTTTTTTAATTGACCAGTTACACATCTGTTGTGTCTATCTCTTAAAAATACTCACAAGTATTCATTGATAAAAATCTACATAAAACAATTGTAATGCAATAATGGCAATGCATAGTACATTTTCCTTCTCACATTGTTTTATCAATGAATGTGTTATACTGGTGATGTGGATGGCAAATTAACAGTGAACTCAATGGAATTAATTCAGCACTCAAAGTTATGTTCATGTCCCTGAATTAATTTTAGGAATTCTCTTCCTTAAAAGAGAAATCCATAAAATGACTAAGTAAAATAATGAAATTAATCCATCCTTCCCTCTGTAAAAGCTATATCAATAGTTGCTTATAATATGCAAAAATGGGATCAAGTTAGATTGAATGCAGATGGTCTACTTTTCCATACTAAAGCCACAAAGCAATTGGTAGCCAACTTGTATCAGGTTCATTATCAGATTGAACTCACTGCTAGGGTCAGATGAAAATGGGAAGACGTACCAAATGAATGAAATGGCTTGTCAGTAAGAAGGAAATGGGTACAAGATACGCACAAGAAGCTATAAAATAACATGGACTGGATGGAAAATAAATTGTGCCAGGTACTGTGAGCAGAGGCAAAACATTTTTATTTCTTTCTAGTAATATTAGATAGAAACAGTGAAATTTAAGGTATTGAGGTTTTGCAAAATTTTATACGTAACAATACTCACAAATATTCATTGATAAAAATCTACATAAAACAATTGTCACCCAGTGACAATTATCCAGTCTGCACCTCTTGATCTAATACGCATATTGGAACTCAGCTTTCGATGAATCTGCAAATACTATGATGCAGTTATTGGTGGGTTTTATTTTGAAAAAAAATAAGCAATTAAATGTACATATTTGAATAGGTGTTTTTAAAGGTTCTCTGAATAGTCAAATTAAGATGTGACTTAGAAAAAATATCCTACTATTTAATGTGAAGAGAAACCTATATAATTAACAATGCAGCCTCTAACTGTCTGTTGAAAGTTATCCCACATGAGTTCAATAATATTAACTTGAATATAGGCTTTTAGCCTAATTTTGTTTGACATCAGTTTAGTAAAAGGTCAGGTTGATTCTGACTTTAATGTTTTAAGAAGAAAAAAAAATTGACTCACAGTAACATCTTGTAAATCTGTAATTGCTTCTAATTAAGTGTTGGTCCCATACATTTGAATGTTGATTTTAATTAACAGTTAGCTTTTAATTTTGATCAGGAAATAAGCAACCTGAAAAGGATATAGTAGCACGATGCTATTGTTTTGTTTACTCCACAAATGGTCAACTGGTGGCTTATGGGTCTTATCTAATTAAATGAAGATTTGGATGGTTCTATAAAGGACTAACATCTGTGAATCTTTAATTGGTTTGGCTGGTTGAGATGCCCCAAATGTTATTAAACCCATTCTGGGAGCTACACTGAACCAATCTGTCTTGTCCTGTACCATAAATTGGAACTGTCCACTTAGAAAGAAATGGAACCATTGCAAAACCATGTCTCCAACCTCCAACTTCCACACAAAATCCAAAAAGATATCATGATCAGTGGTATCAAAGGCCACAAAGAGGTATTAAAGGACCAAGAGGGGCATGCTACCCCCTTCCAAGTCCTGACAAAGATCATCCACAAGATTGGTTAATGGCATCTCTGACTCACATCCAGAACCAACCTCTGACAGAAAGGCATTTTGATATTCTACTGCTTCTAGGGCACTCCATAGCTGCTTTCCTACTACCATCTCAATAACTTTTCCCTAAAAAAGGAGGGCTAGAGATAGTGATAATTGTCAAAGAATAATCTTGACAAAGTGATAATTGTCAAGAATAATCATATAGAGGAAGGATCTCTTAAAGAATAGGACACCACAGTTTCTTCAAGGCTACATGCACAACCCTCTCCAAAGTGATGTGTTAACGGTTCACAGATCCAGATAGTCACAGCCCTGTGAGTCCACACAGGAGGGTCATAGATCTAGCCCATAGTATGTAGGCATACCTACATGGTATGTAGGCATACCAGAGAGTACCCTATATATTTCATCAGTCCACATACCAGAAGTAATCCCAGGTAACATGGCAAGACACCAACTCAGTCATCATATTGTACTTTGTCCATGAGAAGTCAAGGCTTCAATGAATCTGAGTGACTTTGTCAGCAAAGTGCTGCCAACATGGTCACAGCAGCCAAGCAGAGAATCTATCTGCTGTCTCACATGCCTATGGGCACCAAGATGACTGCCCCTCCTGTTTTCAAATATTGATGCCACTAGATATTTCCATACACATAAAAAAGTAAAGTTTCAAGTAACAGTCTAGCATTCCAGAAAAGCATAAATAAGATTGTATTCTTAATCACAGACGTTCGGATATTTTTAATGATGTCATCTTATCTGTGTCTCATTTTGCTTCTTGTCTATGAAAGTTTCCAAAGTATTAGAATCTCTTCATGCTTTCAGACTTTTTTTTCAGAAATGTAGAAGAAAAAATCTGATAAAATTAAATGAACATAAATCAACACTGTAGATTAATTGGTTTGTAAGTAAATTACAGATCTTAACATCTTGTTAGCAAATATAAACCATATTTTTTAAACATTCACCCTGGAAGTTCACACTCTCCTGCTGTTCTGAAGTTTGCATGAAAAGAACTGCTCTTTTCAAAGATGTGTTAACGCTGAATTCTCCAATTAATCTTGGGACAATAAATACCACTCTTGTTATTGCATAGATTAAAAGTGCCATAAATGAATCAATTAATTAACACAGAAATTATTGAAAGATCAAGCAGGCATTGGGAACCAGGCAACCAATAAACACAAATAAAAAATAAATACCCCTGAAAACACTTAGGTTCCTGTACTGCTTTCTTTTGCTTGTTTGTTTTTAGAGAGTATGTTATTAACTTTTTAATAAATGTAGGGGTAATTCTCGGTTTTTGAAGTGGCATTAAACATGCTGCTAAAAAAAGAGCTGCAGTCAAAGATGCTATGATTTAAGGCAGAAAGTTCTCTTTAATGGACCCACCTTAAGAAAGAAGGCAGAAAAACTAATAAAAGATTTCAGCTCTGCAGAGTAACTGTTGCCTTGATTTCCATTGTAAATCATTTTTAATTTTGCTTATTTTTCTCTTGGGTAATTAAATTCATTGCAATTACTAAAAGTTTACTATTGTAACACAATGAATTACTTCAGTGTGATGACATACTGAAAGGGCTGTTGTAAAGATTCCCTTCAACTGAGCTCAGCTTCTGGCACCTGCATGGAGACATCCTTTCTGAATTCCCCATCTCACCCATAGTCCTAACATTCCTGGTGTCTAACTGGTTCCAGTGGTGCTTAATTTTTCTAGATCCCAAACTGTGGAGAAAATGATATTTGCAGAGCAAGATTATTCTTCATCTCAAAGGCCACCACACACTCCAGCCTCCGAGACATCTCTCACCATTCCTACAGAGCAGAAGTAAAAGACAAGTTGCTCCTTTTGCTGTTATTTAAGGATTTCCCAGCTAATAAAATATGATGCTAGGAATAAATATTGGATTGTGCATGACCAGATCCCATCCCTAAGCATATTTCCCATTGGCCTTTCTGACACTGAAAATCTGCCATTGGAAAGTTTGGTCCTAGGAAGCAAGAGAGTTCTTGTGGAAGATTTTCCCTTTCTGAGGTTAGAGCTCTTTCTGAATTGTCCCATGGATCCTACTTATAACTGCTTAGGGATTATAGGATGGCGGACTTGGAGGAGCATATATGAAAAGGTACAGTGAAATGTCATGCATATTAAATGCCTTTTTGTGGGGTTGATCCCAAATAATATTTTTGCTGCAATATCTGTCAATTCTTCCTACCTTTCAGCCTCTGATGTTCTCCCTTATTTATTCGTACTTCATAAATAAAAAGTATTTATATGATATTTAATGTTTATTGTAGTTTTCATTTGAAATTTTGTACTTTTTTATTATTGGACTTGGATTTTTTAAAAAAGGCAAGAAAAAGATGTTCAACAGAGGAGTGTACTAAACACAAATTGTGTTTGACAAGTCAGAAACTTATTTTATGCCTCTCAGAGTTTCCCAGAGTGAATGAAGTTAATGTTTTTAGATACTAGTTTGTGTTCTAGGGGTGTGGGAAGGTTAAGGTTCAGTATAATGTCTCAGGCTTTGCATAGGCTTAAGACATCAATTGTACCTTACAGAAATTCCTAGCCTTTCTAATAATTAGGGTGATCTTTGCAAGTATTTAATATTTAAAATGGTAAAACAGTATTTATGTAAATTGGCCTTCCCACTCAGCACCGATTTTAAGCAATGTACAATTAAAGCTAATACAGCCCCTAAAAAAACAGGGAAAAAAGATTAAAAAAAAAAGAAAAAGAAAAATAGTATATTTTTATACTAATATATATGTAAAGTTTATAGTATATTTTGTCTTTTAAATCTTGCAAAAACAGTTTTTAAACGGAAGCATCTTGGATGTGACATCTTCCACCTGCTGCTACCATTAAAAATAAAAAAGAAGATCAAAGTGTTTTCCTTTATTGGTAGAGGGTGGTATAATGCTGGGGAAAAAAATAGTATTATCGTGCTTTTTCTGACAAAGAAAAAAACCCCTTACTTTATTTTGCATAAGTTTATGCATGTGAATTGCATGCATATGTTTATACCATATATTTATTTGCAGGTGTATGTACAACCGACAGAAAAATAACATTTAAAGCTCACAGAAGTTGTGCACCTTGGTTTTAAATTAAAAATGAACTGGCACTAAGGAATATAGGCTTGAAATACAACATAGAAAGCATGTGTGAGAACATACAGCTGATGCCCACAAAAGGCCCAACTGATTTTATGATCAATTTTGTGTTCCAATCTTATCACTTAGACTTCCTCATTATGAATTTGGAATAAAAATTAATTCATTTATGATAATAGAAAAAGATCTATGTTTATTATTTTATATTTTTCTTTATTTGATTTTTATCCCCCTTTTATTATTTTTTATAAATAACGCAAGGTGGTGAATATACATAATACTCCTTCCCCCTCCTTTTTTCCCCACAACGACAACCCTGTGAGGTGGGTTGGGTTGAGAGAGAGTGACTGGCCCAAAGTCACTCAGCCAGCTTTTGTGCCTAAGGCGGGACTAGAACTCACAGTCTCCTGGATTCTAGGCCAGCACCTTAACCACTACAGCAAACTGGCTTTTTTTCATTTGGAAAATTTCCATTTTCTATTGCACATATTTTTCGTGTTACTTTGCACCTCCTTTCTTATACTTTTTCTGGTATTTTTGTTGAAGTTTGATTACATTTAAATATTTAAAAAAGGAATATGAATTCTGAATTGTACTTAGTCACAAGGTTGTTATTATTATTATTATTATTATTATTATTATTTAATATGGGACTCATCAACATGTTCTATCATAACTGATTTTTTTAGATGTGAAAATATGGATTATTTGGAATTCAAATGTAGTGACTCACTGAATTGGACAAGAACATGCATATTCAATGAGCATAACTCTGAATTTTTCACATGATTAGTATATTTGCTACACGATAAATTGCCATCCTCATTTGTTACCTTGCTTATCTGAAGCTTCCTTCATAGATTGACTACATTAGTATGCAATTTTCATGGAAGTACTGTTTTTCAGTCCAAATTTTGCTAAGTCATATGTATTTCAGTCTATACTTTGTTGTAAGTCGATTGAATATAAATTACATTCATTTATATTCATAATTTATTCTACCTCAAACCAGAGGAAGGTGGATCTTTTGTTTTTGTTTCTTGTGTTGCTAGGCCTGTCATCACATACAGAGAAGTGTGGACTAGATATGACCTATAGGTAACAGGTGGGATGAACTGTGTAATTTCTTATAAAGATGCTGACAGCTTAATTGCTCATTCAATCCTATTTGTTGCGTCTTTCAAGAGATGGAAGGGTCTCACTTTCCCAATGCACGCTTGATCTCTGCCATCTCTGTTATTTCTAAAATCCATTTAAAGCAATGGCTAAGCACTGTGGGGCTACTGTACCCATGGTGGCTAGTGGTCCTAAAATGGATTAGGCAGTGTTTGCCCTCTAAAGGCTCAGTGGTTCATGAGTGGTCCAAAGTCCACAAAGTGTTCGAGGGCACCATTTTTTGACAAGTAAAACCTTGTATCGTCTTTGCTTGTGTTATCTTCAGTCCTACTGAGGGTCCTCTGAGATGAATAGATTACGTCCCATGCTCTCCTCTGCCCCTTCAGTGCTCTTTTTACTGGGATTGATCAATTTTGTAACCTGGAATCTTGGTAGGGTGTTTTGTTTTTCTTTCTGGCACTTTTTTCAGTAAACTATAGTGAACTATAGTTCAGTAAACCTATAGTTGTTCCCATGTTCCTAGGGTAGCAGGTGCTGAATCAGGTGACCTTCATAAACATGGCTGTAAAACATGTAGCCCATTCAAACACTGGCAAACTTTAAATTGGCCTAAGTGTGCAAAAATCTGGGAAATTGGGAATAAATATCAGATTCAAGTGTTTATCGTCCGGTTAACATCAATACATGGGTTGGGAGTAGTGTCAAGCCACCTAGCATTGCCCTAACATTGTATAGGCTTCCAAATTGTGTAAAGGGACCCTTGATGATAGCTCACAGGAAAGGTGTCACCCAACTCAAGCAGAGGTTTATACTGTACTAGCAGCAATTTCAGAAAAGGCCTGTATCACACAGGCGGAGGTGGGGCTATAGCTGTATGATGCAGCACTATTCTTAGCTCATGTGTTCCTGTTAAGAATAAAGATAGCATCTACATGTGAGTGTCTCTTTCCTCTATTGGACCATTATGACAAAGGAAAATTGCAATATCTTTTTAAAAACACAAGAATCTGCCTCCTCCAGCTAGGAGGACTGTGGGAAGAAGAAGTTTGGAAATGGAGGAGATGGCTGGCACCCAAAATAGCTGATGAAAACGGACTGCTGGTTTCAATCCAGAGAAAGAGTGGCTAGTGGTCCTAAAATGGATTAGGCAATGTTTGCCCTCTAAAGGCTCAGTGGTTCATGAGTGGTCCAAAGTCCACAAAGTGTTTGAGAGCACCATCTGGGAAAGAGCACTGAAGGGGCAGAGGACAGCATGGGACGTAATCTATTCATCTCAGAGGACCCTCAGTAGGACTGAAGATAACACAAGCAAAGACAATACAAGGTTTTACTTGTCAAAAAATCACCAGTAAGATCAACACCAGCTATTAGTTTGTGTGACTAAATCATAAAAAGCAGAAATCTAGCTACTAATATCTCTAAGGCTTTTCTTAACTCTAGAATTAGAAAGAGTAAGCAGAGTAGAGCACACCCTCATACAACACAGTTACATTAAGCTTGTGTAAGAACCTGCATGCAAACACATGTTTAGAGTTGTCTAGAGCTGAAAGTTGGACTTAAAAAAACCAAATGATTTCAGCTGTACTTTTGAAACACTGCTGTACTAAAGGGAAGGGGTGAACCATTTTCAGGGTATGGAGAAAAATTAAAAACTGTAACTCAAGCAAATCTTGAGGCAGAAGGAATAAAACTGCTTTGCTGTGTTTTATCTCTAGTAAAAAGTTAAGGGGAGGGGAATGCCGTTTGGCACTGTCTTTTTCAATCAAACCCTTTCGACCTTTAGATGTAACTTGTGTCACTGACCATTTATCAAATGGTTACCTATATGCTGTGATTTTATTCTGGAAGTGGATGGCAATTATGTGCATATCCCTTCACACCAGCTTCCAGAAGTGAAGCCTCTGTAAAAAGTCCATAATGTCAATATCCTGCCTACCGGAAGAGCAGCAACCATAAAAAAGGACAGTTATAATTGCTTTGCAAAGCATTACATGCCTCTGAATGCCATCTATAAACAATTATCAACCAAAAAGCTGTATTCCTCTTTCACAATGCAATGAAAATCTAGTTAAACCTGGGTTAGTCGATAGAGATAATGTAAGTTACATACTAATGTAGTAAATTGTGTAATATGTAAACTATAAATTCATTACTTAGAAAATGTAGTTTATTAATGACTGTTTTTGCTAATGAATCCTTTTTGATTAATAAATATTCAAGAAAATAATGTGATTTAAAATGGGAAGTAAAATTAGGAAAGCTCATTAAAATCGGTAGATGTGCTATGGGCACCTTGCAAATGAATAATTCATCAACTGCACAATGCACTTACTTTTGAAAAAACCTACCCATAAATTACTTTTATTACTAAGCTAATTCTACTTTTGTTTAGTGGAATGCGCATGCATGCAGACACACAAACACACACACTTAGTATAAAGGTCCAGAAAGTTTAATTGCAAATTGATTAACATGGAGCTCTGCTAAATAAATCAGCTGAAAGACATTTAGGTTGACACTATGCTAGGTGCTCAAATTAAAGGACTGTCCCATTGCATTAAATACAGTACATTTGTCACCGATAAACTAACAGTCACTTATTTGAGCTGACAGCCAATGGAGTAGGAAAGCAATCTATACAATATTGGATTTAATGAATGTTTGAATTATTCTGTACTCAGGAATCCTAACATGAAAAGTGTTTCGCACTTTCTATTTTCTCGAAGTGGAATACTTTAAAAATGATTTTAAAATGTTTTATAAAATTCAAATATATATATTTTTTCTGGTTATGTTATACCTAAATGCATTAACTTTAAAAGCATAGTTGTAAGATAGAAGTAAGATAGAGAAGTGATTGATTTATTAAACAAGTGGTTTCTCTTGAAATAAATTGTATTCATATGCTGAAATATGAAGCAGAGTATGCTGTCAGATAAAACCTCTAATATACAACATAAATATATTGGGGAAAAAACAGTTTTTACACTGTACATTCTGTATGGTATGTTTATTTCTTCAGTCTTGCATACTCCTTTATTCTAGTATGTACCAGAAATAACTCTAAAATCTGTAAATTGTAAGTTCCTCAACACTGTAATGTGATGCCTTCTTCTGCATTATTTCAGAATAAATCCTATTGATCTTAGGGCTTAGTTTGTTATAAACATGTATAGCATCCTTCCACAGCTTGTTACGGTCCAGAGATTTTGCACTACAGCTGCCATCCATAGAGCTACAAGTTATATCTGAGGATGGAGCACATTCGGTTCAGGAAATGTGTAAGATATAGCTGCACAAGCCATTGCCCATACCCCCAAACCTATTTTAGGGTTAGCAGAAGAAAAACACTAGTGCAATATCTCTGTTAGTTTTCCCCACTTTTCTAAACATGGATTAGAGAAAACAAATGCAAATATTTCTCTGTTGTTTTCTTTGGAGATAGCCTCCATATAGGTTATACTTGCCTTTAAGTTGGCAAGTTCTATAAATGAACAGTATTTAAACAGTTGATTATACTGTCTTACCTATCCCATTAAAAATCAATAAAGGATTAGAGGAGAAGGTAAAGGAACTGAAAGAGAAACTATAGCTTAGCCAACTTTGACTGATTCCAGAAGCCTAGTAGGGTCAGCCTTGGTTAGGCTTGAATGAGGGACTATCTCAGAGGTCCAAGGCTGTAAGATCAGCAAGTTGGGGGGCAAAATAAATCTAGGAGAAGGCAGTAGGAAATCAATTTCATATCTTGCTAAGAAAACTCTATGGATATATCTAAGTCACCAGGAGCTGACTTAGGTAACCACTCAAAGTAACCTCCAAAACAAAAACAAAATGAAAAATTATTTTTACTTAACAGAATGGAATAATATGTAATAATCTCATTTGCTGTTGGGAAGGCTATCATAATTTATTGCCAAGACAGGCTTTTATTTAAGACAGGCTGTCCCTGGCTCCTTGACTGCCATCTTATCCCTTTGCAGTTTAGCCATTTGTAGAGTATTTCTTAGCAGATAGCTTTTAGAGTAGTGTTTCTCAACCTTGGCAACTTTAAGATGTGTGGATTTCAACTCCCAGAATTCCGGGAGTTAAAGTCCACACATCTTAAAGTTGCCAAGATTGAAAAAACAGTATTTTAGATGATATCTAGCCTATGCTTATTGTCAAGGAGACAGTTATCAGGTTTTTTTTTAATATTATTATTTTGGTTGGTCACACAGTCAGCCAGATGTTTAGACCGGATTTGGCATTTTTTATCCACCTATCAAGTCCTTCCCAAGGACCTGGGATAAGCAGATGTTGTTTTATGATGATGATGATGATGATGATGATGATGATGATGATGATGATAATGATCATCAAGCATTGGTGTAGCATTCTTTCTTGTCTTAAGTAGAAAACACTACTTAACATTCTGCTATGTTGCAAATCACCTAATCGCACAAAAAGGCATGTTGTTATAAAATATTTAACAATGTAACTACCCCAGTTCAATTCTGGTCACTTCAGTTTGGTCACTGTGGCTTTACGGAACTACAGAATGATCCAAATTTTATTTAGGATCCAGAAGATTCTTGTCGTTGGAATCATCTGTAAATTTTCTTCACAGAAACTTTGCTTCTTGAAGTTCTGAGCATATACTATCATATACTGATATTCTTTTTCCCCCTGTATGCATGCAGAGTTTCTGAAATGTGGAAATATTTAAAATAAGATCCTCACCTGTATTCTAGGTGAGCTGTATCAAATAGTTTTAGCAGCTCCACAAACAACTAGCAAATGAATACTTCATAATAATATACTGATAGCCTCAATTTTACCATTTAGTAATTTGTATGCATGTAGGGTGTCATAGGAAAAAAAAAGAAATCCATGTATTTTAAAGATTTATTTCTGCTTCATATTCTTAAGATATTCAGTAGCAGTGGTGATGAATGGACCACTGGTAGACTTGAAAGACCAGGTTAGGGACAGATCATCATGGAGAAAATCTATCTATGTGGTTGCCAAAAGTTGACACCAACTTGATGGCACAGAATCGATCAGTCACTCAGTCAATCAATCAATCAATCAATCAATCCATGACATGGGCTTCCATTTAAAAGGAAACAAGTAATTTTAATCATTAATGTCATGCTATTAAAATAAATATGTAATGTTACTACCCTTAACAAAGCATGAACAGTTGCTCTTCAATAATTTGTAATGTGACAAACAAGCTTTACTTATAAAATAAAAGAGCTTCAAATCACGTGGAGAGAATTGGTTCCATTTTTCTCTTAAAAGTTGCAAAATAAGATCAGCTGGCTCATTTGCTCACAACTGACAGTTTAACCCATCATACTAGCTGTGAAGTGGTTACATGTATGAGATTGAAGCACTTTTTTTTTTCCTTTTTTGCTCTGGGGTTTTCTGGTTTTAGACTCTTCCTGCACCATTTACATCAACCCAAATGACTCTTCTGGTTAGATTTCTTTTTTTCAGAATTTTCCTTTCTCCCAATAATTTGCTTTTCATTCACCTTGCAGTGTTGTGCATAAACCTGGCTAAAATATGCCCTCTTCTATTCATTATCACTTTAGCCTCTTCTGAATTGTTCCCAGAGTATTTCTTCTTATGAATGCATTTATAAGTATTCATTACATCAAACACATAAATTATGTAAACGCATAGAAATCCAATTAACTTGAGCCGCACACCACAAATACCAAAGTATAGGATCAAGCATGTCCCCCATTCCCTGCAATGAGTCTCATTCAGAAATTTGCATCCCATTGTCCTAGCACATACTCTACATTTTCCATAAATTGTCTCATTAAGATAACTTGCATCTGTTGTTCCTTCCTTCTTATTATCTTATTTCATTGCTTGATTTTGGTTGCATTGGTTTGGCTGTCACATCACCTTGGACTAAGTAAGATTACTCTGGACTGAATCAGATTACAGTAATACCTCGGTTCACGAACGCTTCTGTTCACGAACAATTCAGTTTGCGAACAGCAGCGTTCACAAAATTTTGCTTCTGTTCACGAACTCTGCATCGGGTGACGAATACGACCCGCGCCCATCTTCCCTGCTTTGACACATGGTCGTGGCTTCCTCTAGGTGAGATCACGGTCGCAGACAGACACTTGCTGTGAAGCCTTTTGGTGTCGCCTCAAGCAAGGTTAGTGTTCTCTCTCTTCATACTGTACTGAACTGTACTTTGTTTCATATTTTTGTGGTTAAAAAAAAATTCATATGGTTCAGAACAGATTAACCTTATTTACATTGAACCTTATGGGGAAATTTGATTTGGTTGGTGACCAATTCGGCTTGCGACCAGAATCGTGGAACAAATTAAGTTCATGAACCGAGGTACCACTGTATTAGTTTCTCTATAACAAGCCCATCATGAATACTCAATATCCAGTGATCCTTCATGACAACCTTGCTCACCCACACATGCAAGTATGCAAATAACTTTTGCACAACATATAAAAATAGATTTCTAGGATAGAATATTGGAAAGGCAGCCTTCTTAATAAAATCTAGAGAAAGGAAAGCAGCCACTCATTTGTGTGTAGACAGACGGACAGACATTTTGCCTAAGTGCAGAAGCTGTGGCCTGAATCATAGCATTTAATATGAAAGGATGTAATAGAATGGAGCAATATTACTCTCCCAGACAGTACACTGTAACCATTTCTCCATTAATTAATACCTAATTCATTATGCTTAAACACATATGATTGATGGGAAAGTAAAATGCAGAGCTGGGAACTGTTGCCTGATGCCAGCTAATAAATGTTTGACTAATCCAAATTAATCTGGATGTTCCTGCCTGGTATAAGAATATACAATGCAACCAAAGAGCCATCAAGTCTAGCATGTTTTCTCCTCCTCCTCCAAGTAAGACCTGATGGCGATTCCATTCTGCTAACTTGCCTTTTCACTCTATTCCACCCATTTGGTCTGTTCTATCTGATAAAAATGCAGTGAAGATGAAGGCTGTTGCATAAAAGGCATCGCAGAAGGGATTTTTCCCCCCCTTTTTCATTCAAACTACCACCATCAGACTCAAACAGGAGCATCTGCAGGGGCAAGTGAAAAAAGTTGCAGTGGCAGCTGCAAATGTGACACACAGAAAAGAGGTAGAGCTTTGACCATATGGTCATGGCTGCCATTTTGACTTTTTTGACACCCCCTGCCAGGTGTCAAATGACACCCCTTGCCAGGTGCCCCAGATTCAAACAGTTATTCAGCTATTGAAATGTTCTGATTCCCCATCCAACTGGGTGTATTATTTTTTTAAAAAATATTCCAAATTAACAGTGTAAAATAAAGACTTCCTTTTAGGATGGATTTTCCAGTCCTTCATTTCCTGAACTTTCCATGCTTGTTGGCTAATATTGACCTCTGAATCAGAACTTAAATGATCAAAAAGAACCCGCTTTCCACTCCAGACTCCTGCTAGCATGAGGACTATAAAATGGTCATCTCCTCTGAAATATGCAAATCACATACTTTTTGATGTATGTAAAACTGAGTTGAAACACTCAAGCCTCTTTGAAGATTTTTTTCTCAGTCCAGCCAACTGCAAGAATGATCCTACTTCATCTTTTTCACAATAATGATATGATGCATTTTAGGAACCAGTTAAGAGACTTACAAAGCAACTTTGATAGCCTTCCCAAACTGATATATACGTTTTCTTAAAAGATCAAACCACTTAAATTTATGCAATCTGCATAATTGTCTGAAATTTCTAAAAGGGAGTTATGCTTGCATTTGCTTAAATGAAACTATATTTCTCATAAAGAATATTGCAGAGCACTGTATTTGCATTAAAACAATGCTACTTCAGCAATCCTGAGTTTTCCCACTGAATATACGGAGATCTGAGAAAATAAGGGTGGAGTTATTATTTACGCCTTTCCTCTACTTCCTCTACTTCCCTTTTAAATACTGTTACCTAAAGAGGATTGTGTCTCTCCCCATGAAGAAAATTTCAGAGTTGTGGAGCCACCACTCAAAAGGATCTTGTTTAAGGTCATCTGGACCTTCCTGGGGAGAGAGGGTTCAGAGAGTTAACTGCAGGGTCACTGTGAGGAAAATTCTAGGCATCTGTCAGATAAAGTCTTTTGGATTCTCTCAAAGTTGGACTCCAGCTTTGAAGCAGATCCTGTGGAGGTGACTGAGTCTGGATTGGTTATCTGGGAGGAGTTTGATCCTATTAGTCCTGATGAAATGGACAGCTTCTTGAGACTACTAACTCAGCCAACTGTATTTTAGATCCATGTTCCATCTGATTGCCCAAGGCTTCCCAGAAAGTGACATGTGGTTGGGTTCTGACAGTGGTGAATTCCTCCTTAAGAGAGGGGGTAGTTCTTTCATCCTTTAAAGGTGATGATGCACCCACTCTTCAAGAAGCTATAACTAGCAACAACTGTGCTGAACAATTTTTGTCTAGTCTTTCAACTTTCTCTTTCTAAAGCATTGATCTGGTGGTTCCATGGCAGCTCTGAAGAACGCTGGAGGAAGCAAATTATCTGGATCCCTTTCAGTTAGGATTCAGGCATCACCTTGTGTGAGAAGGATGGCTATATAAATATGATTAATTAATTAATTAATTGATTAATTAATTAATAACTAAATAAATCCTCCTGGATCTGCTTCGGTGGTTAGGAGTGGACAGTACTATGTTATCCTGGTTTTCTTATTTCCTCTGATTCAGTTCTAGTCAGTACTGATGGGGGAAGAGGTCTACCTCATGGCTCCTGCTTTGCAGAGCTCCACAGGATTCCATGGTATCCTCACTCCTGTTTAACATCTACATGAAGCTGCTGGGTGAGGTTATTCATCAGCATGAGGTGAAGTATAATCAATATGCAGAAGATAAACAGCTTTATACAGGTAGTCCTCATTTAGCAACTGCCTCATTAAGTGACCATTCGCAAATATGACAGATATGACAATAATAAACAGTAGTAAACAGTAATCAAAACAACCATTTTCTAACCAATGAGCACACTTATGCCCAAATTTCTGCACCTGACAACAAGGCATGCTGGAGTGAGAGTAACACTGGCATAGCTGTATGAGAGAACTTTATCTGAATGAGATGGCAGCAAGAGTTGTGTAACCACATGGCTGCATATATGGAGTTGGCAACACACAGCCAAAGAATCTGGGCTTTCTTTTGTTGACCAAAGATTGGGTCTGTAAAGCTTGTCTGATTATAGTAAAATCTGAAATTATCCAACTGAAATTAATTTGACCTTAATGGGTAACCCTATAATTTGCAACTGTATAGTTTTACCTCTGCCTATCTCATCTCTCATTTATCCTAACTAAAATGTTTTATATCACATGGTTTTATATGGACTCATTCTTTAAACAAAAATATGCATTGCTTCAAAATGTGGCTAGACAGCAGAATTGCATTTGGAGACTCTCCCACGTATTCTAATGTTCAGTGCTCTAGACTTTGGTCTCTAGTCTTGGTTTGGTGGTACTTTTGTGTATATGTGTGCTCGCAGTAACAGTTTCCTTTTGTGTCATTAGTGGATTCCCACCGATGGCTTCTCCTGTATGATTTTGTCTTCTTAATGAGTCAGTAGCCAATTTCTGACTACTTGTCAGGTTCAGCCTAAGAACAACAGCGAGACAGTCCAGAACTGTTTAGCTCCTTTATTAGCTAACACCTAATAGACAGAATCTTGCCAGACTAAATCTATACCACAGCAACCGTAACTATAACCAAGAGGCCCCTAAAGAGGCGCCAGTCTCATTCTCTTGGCTTTCCCACACTCTGGATGAGGATTGAGGAGGTGCTTCCCCTGGAATGTCTCTCCCCACTCCTGGCAACCTTGAAGCTCCATTCCAGAATCTTCCCCACTCAAGCCTTCCATCACACTACTTCCCTTATTATATACTGTTCACCTAATGTACCATGGAACTGCATATTTCTCAGTGTAGCTGGCAGCTATATTTTATAACATTGTATGGTTATTTATGTAATTGTAATGTAAATGTAAATATAAGGGGACACGGTGGTGCAGCGGCTTAATGATGCTGAAAGCTGCCGGACAGAAATGGTCAACATTTCAGCGGTTTGAGCCCAGCTCCACGCGGCAGAGTGAGCTCCCATCTCATCCCCAGCTTCTGCCAACCCAGCAGCTTGAAAGCATCCGCGAGTAGATAAATGGGTACTCTCACCCCGGTGGGAGGAAAAACACTGGCGGCACCTTGCACAGGCGATGGGACCAGTTGCCTGTAACGCGGAAGCTGTGTACACCTGAAAAACAGCACGAAGCAATGGAAACCCCGCCTCCTGCGCTCACCAGCTGGGCTCTGCTCTAGGAAGGAGGCAATGGCAAACCACTTCCGAAACACCTTGCCTTGAAAACTGCAGGGACTTGGCCAGGCAGTTGCCACAGAATCGGTCATGATTGAGTGTGGATAAAAAAAAAAATGTAAATGTATTTTGCAAATACTGAAATTATCTGGCAATCTTCCATCAGATTGCACAGGAAGCATTCCTTTCATACATAGAATTATTTTTCACTTTTAAAACTCAAAACATGAAAAGTGATATTCAGGTTGAGTGGTAAAGGAACTGGAAGAATGATTTTATATAATTAAACTATTGAAGCTTTCATTATTATTTCCTCAAGGCATCTTCCTTTGTAGTACAATAGAACTATACTGAAAATGTACACTGTGTGTACATTTAGTGTAAGCAAAGATGCTAGGTTGAGATGACAATCTTGGATGTGTGTCTCATTTTTTCTCTGTTCAAAGATATAAAATAACTTGAAATATATTGGATTTAAAAGTATTGTCTAGGAAGTGTGGACTTCCATTTTTTTTTTTAATTAAAAAGGGAGACCAATGTACTAATACTAAAAGAAGAAACTGCTATGGGAACAGGATTTCTTACAAATCAAGATATCTTACTAAGGATTCAAGTTATGCAAATCATAAACATTGAGCTTTCTGAAAACTGAAACCATGATGCTCAGTTTTCCAAAGGAAATTTTCTAAAACCTTTTTTCATTTTCATTAGGCTCAGCATTAAAAACCTGAAAGCCAAAATTGACAATAGCTCCAAGTCATAACAAGAATTTACAGTTGAATCATCCCTATCAAAACACTATGTCTCATGGTAGTTATTTATAAATAAAAGACGGTTTTCCATTTTTATACATTTCATAAATTCCACCACAATCAACAGATTTTTGTTTCCAAGAAACAGTATGTCCCAGCAGGTTGAATAGTGGGATCAGAATAATAGTTTTGATCAAATATTTATTTCTGTACTTGTATTTTTAAAATAGATATAGATGATATAGATATATAAAGGAATAATGGCAAATGACAATAAAAAGTGAAATAAAATATAAAGTCAAAACTTTTAACAAAATGAATAATACAGGATTTTAAAAAATTCACATGAACAGTACCTCTACTGTAATTCTACTCAGTTGTTTGTCTGTATACTTGAGGGATAATAGTAAGAACAAGACAAAGTCCTACTTCTAAACTCCACTTTAAAAGTACTCAGGCATAGGTATGGCTTCAGTCACATTGCAATAAGTTCAGAGAATTACAACAAAGATGATCAGGAGACTGGAAACTAAATTCTGAGAAGAGAAATAGAAGGATCTGGGAATTATTAGCCTTGGGAAGATTGGAGGAGGAAGCACAAATAATTCTTTGACTACCTGGGGGCGGGGGGGGGAATCATTAAAATAAATATGTCCAAGACTTCTTAGAGGCATAATATGGAATAATGAATTTAGGTTACAAGAACATTCTACTTGTATGTTAGAGAAAAAGGAGTTCAACAGTGAAGCCAATTACCAAGCAATGTGGTGGGCTTCATTTCATGGGATGTATTCAAGAAAAGCCTGGACAACTATCTGTCATGGAAGTTTTAATTTTGGTTCCCTACAAGGAGCAGGCAGATGGACTCAGTGGTGTGCTGGAGCCAGCTACCAAGTTCACAAAAGCCAATTATTAAATTTTCTGAAACTTTGTGAGCCAGTTTTGAGCAGAGCTGAGCCTTGACACCTAGTGGTATGGCTGTGGCAACGGAATCAGCAGAGCCGGTTCTTAAACATTTGCCAGCACACCACTGGAGGAACTCAATTATCTAAACTGAGAGCCTGTGTGGTATAGTGGCTAAGGTATTGGACCAGGAATAAGGAAACTCAGGTTCTAGTCCCCTCCCAGCCACAGAAGTTCACTGGATGCCTTTGCCTCAGGCACTCTCTCAGTTCAGTCTATCTCACAGGATTGTTATTGTATGGAAAATAGGAGGAGGAAGCACCACATGCACTGCACTGAGCTCTTGAATAAAAAGCAGGATATATACCTAATAAGCACATTAATAAGCTGCCTCTTTCAACTCTATGGTTCTGTAATTCATGAAGTCCAGAATTCAAGTCAACCATATAGTTAATAAACAGAGTTCATTGGCTGTTAAGGAAACAATTGTGAAAGAAGGTTCCCCCGAATAAAGTCTTGTTCAAACAATGAGAAAAAAAGGAGCACATGCTTGAACAAAGTTGTTGAACAATAACTTAAGCTTTTAGTTATTTATGTATTTACTTAGAAAAACCTCTATGATTCCAACAGTTGCCAAAATGCATATGGAAGTGTGCAGGCGATACCTTATAAAATCTCAGAAGAATGAATGACCATTAGACATGATGCGAACTATATCATTGTTTGCCAGGGATGCTGGCAAGACAAGATCACCTAAATGAATCAGCCCTAAAAAAGGCTGTCCTGGATAAATCTCTGCAAGTCTCTGAAGTGACACTTGTCCTGGATCCATGTTTTAGAAGTGCCCTTTCCAAGCGATACTGCAAGCCACCTCTCAAGATCAGAGTGGAACAGCCCCCTCACTTCAGTTTGGGCATGCGTGCTTTTGCAAACACCACTCTTATCAGATCAAGCCGGTCAATTATGTTTGATCAACCATGTGTCTATATATCACAGAGGTGGTTCACCCTTCCTTTATGAGATAAAGTACCTCACTGAGGGGGATTACCTCACCTGTGCAAAATCTGCACAGACCTAAACTAGATGAAACCAAGCCCAGCATTATGAGATATGGTAATTGGGGAGGGGGGAGGCTTTTGTTAAAATCTCCCTGAGATTTTAGCTCAGAACTTCCATTTCAGTTTAATTTTATCCTTGGAAAAGCAAACAAGCTGGAAGAATCTGAAAGACAAGCCAGGAAGAAGTAAATTTTGATTGCTTTGTCCATGAGACTTCATGAATCATGGGATTTATTTATTAGCATTAAAGAAACTTCGTTTTCAATAACTTTGTGATTTAGAAACAGTTATTTCCCCAACTAGCAAAAAACAACTGTGCAAACTCCACTGTGGATTCTGTTCAAAGAACCTTTAAGTTGGTTCATAGCTGTACACATTTATATATAAAAGTAAACATTTTCAGGGTCACAATGTAATAGTTCCTATCATAGCCAATTTATTGTGGCCTGTGGGAAGGCTTCAAGCATGATATGAGTTCAGCAGCAACCACTTGCTTTAGTTCTCTGGTGTAATATTAACTGACACATTTTCTGGAAAGAAAGCACACTACTGACTAATTTAGGGAAGAACAGCTGATTTGTTATTTTTTTTCTGAGTTGAATGTCTGTGTAAATTCAGATTGTATCTACAAGATGTATTTCATTAGCAATATCCCTTGCAACCTGCATCTTGTTTTGAAAGTGCTCAAGTTCCTGCAATGGAGAAGAAAACTTTGTTTTTCTTTATGGGTTTTTTTTTAGTTTCATCTAGTTGAAGCCATAGAGAGTCAGAAACCAACTCCTTTAACCCATCTGAAATGATAACATACACAAGCAGGTGTAAATCTGACAAGACTAGGCACACATGTTAAGGTTTTTGGTTTTGTTTTGAAGTATCTACAACATTTACTTGGAATAGTGAGTCAGGCACTGTTGAGTCAAAACTTCATCCCATCTTTGCTCAAGAGATTCAGGACAGGTAAATGTGTCATAACAACAACTACCAAGGTTAATATCATTTAATTAAATATGCTATAAAAATTCTTCTGAAATTCTAAAGCTGCTCACTGCTGAACAGCTCTCAAATCTTATTTCTGAAGGAAAAAAAAAAAAAACCACGTAGAATTGTTACTGTAGATCACCTATCTATGAAGGGGGGAAAAAACCAAACAAACTTGACAGCTACTCTGTGAAAAGATCACAAGCTGAATTTCAGAAAGGTATCCCTTGATCTTTAAAATGTAAGTGCACTATAATTCTGCAAGATAGCAGGAAAAAAAAAAAAGCCCATGAAATACTGTATTGGTTGTCAAATGCAGGTGCTTTTATTGTTTAAAAAAAGATTTACAAATCATGGATGAAGCAGGAAGGAAGTGCAAGATAAAATGTCTGAGATGGCTTTGAATGAAACCCAGCATTCTCTGCCCATAGCAATCAACCAAATGCCTATGAGATGTTGAAAACGAGGACTTGAGTTAGGCAGAAACTGATTATTAGAGATAGTCTTCCTCTGATAAGCTAAAAGCAGCAGGAACCATGGAAAGCGGCAAAGATGTCATTTTGCACTTCAAGATATTACAGAAAAAGAGAGAAATTGGGAGTACAGTTGTAAATGCACATTAGATTTCAAGAGAGACAACTTCAATAAGCTTTCAGAAGTACTCAGCAGAATTCCATGGACAAAAATCCTAAGGTTAAAAAAAAAGTGATAGTGTAAACACAATTGCATGCCATTCCAGCAGGAAAAAAATGAGGGCAGCTTAGGAAACAGCTATGGATGCAATAAGGAGATTTCAGTTGTCTAACAGCTAAAAGGGACGTACAGGAAATTAAAGATGGGTGTAATCAGCAAGGTGGCATAACAGGAATTGTTTAATATCTGCAGAAAGAAAATAAAAAAGACTAAAGTAGAAACAAATGGAGGCTTACCAGGGAAGCTTAAAGGCTTTTTTATCTCTATCAGTAGAAAAAAGAAGAAAAGGGAAGGTACGTACCCGCAGCTTGGAGAAGATGGCAGTCTAAATACTGTCAAGACTGTATAAGATCTTGACAAGCTTGAACAATAAACAGAAGCCAACGAAATGAGTTTCTACAAAGACAAATGCAAACTCCTTCATTTGGATTGGAAAAATTAAAGCCATGACTATAGAGGATACAATATGGGGAAACAGCACACGTAAAAAAGATCTGGGTGTTTGGTGGGTCAGAAGCTGAATATGAGTATAATAAGCTGCAAATTTAAAGCAAATGCAATCGTAGACTATATAAACAGAAGAATAGTGTCCAAATCAAGAGACATCATTGTTTCTTTCTATTCTGCATTGATAAGATCTGTTGTTGAACACTGCATCCAATTCTGGGCATCACATTTCAGGAAGGACATTGATAAGCTGGAGAGTAACCAGAAGAGAGCAGCAAAGATGATAAGAGACCTGGAAGGAAAAGCATAGAACAGCTGGAGGCATTGGGCATGTTTGGCTGTGGGGAGACATGATGACTGTCTTCAAGTATCAGAGGTGCTATCATGTAGAAGATGGAGCAGACTGTTTATCCCAGAAGACAGGAGCAACAGTCTCCGGGGACAGAGAAGTGGGAAGGAAGGAAGGAAAAATCCATACTAAGTAGTTTGTTTTTGTTTGTCAGGTAGGCAAGGTCAGGAAATAGGAAGGTAGGCAAGGTCAGGAAATAGGAAATAGGAGTTGCAGGACTCTTGGAATGTACTTTAATGTTGCTAAGGTATTGCAAGAGAATCTTGAAAGCCTGTCAAAGCCCACCTCTACTTCAACTTATAGGTAACACAATCAAAATGGCATTGTTCTGAGTTTCTTTCTCACATGTTCTGCTTTCCTCGGACTCAAATATCTTTTTTGTAACACCTCAGCATTCTCCTCCCCCTTTTCTAAGATAAACTAACATTTCATCGCATTCTCCAATCTATCCAATGGAAAAAGGAAGCCTCTGTTATATAAAAAAACCTGTTTTACAGTTTTCTAAAGCATGGAATCTGAAGTATATAATCTGTCAGTGACAGACATATTGAAGAAACCATGTTACCAAAATTTAATGCTGTAATCTTCTCTTTTCCCCCATTTCTTTTTTTAATAAATAAAATACGTAGTTGTTGAACTTAGCTTCATACATCTCCCAGTTTCATTTTCTGGATGGCTTCTTTAGCTGCATCAACTTCCAACATCTGAATGTGATCAGGTAGCTTCCTACTAAAGATGAGTTATAATAAATAAGTGTTCCAGATCTGCATGAAATTGATATAATACAACCTAACACAAGTAGTAGGACTGTTGGAATGGCTGGCGGGCTTTTTTATTTTTTTTCAACAGCTCTGAAAGTTCTGGTCTGTGAGATTCCATTAATGTCAGAAGGAAAAATATAGTTCCAATTCCATGTAACTCTCTTGACAGGTTTATACTGCTATCTCTTCTGCCTTTGTCTGAGCCTTGCCAACATTATTTGAGGCATCCAAGCTGCAGGGGGAAAAGTCAATAAGGAGATGGATTTATCTAAAATAGTGCTCATCTTTATTCTAGAAAACCAATTGGAAGTTTGGAAGATCAATAATAATACTGTGTAATGTCTTAAACTGTGTTTGTTTACCACTTGCCCTCCATATATTATTTTCTTTGAATGTTCCTTGAACCCATATCCAAATAGGGAAAATAAACTGCCTGTGACCAATAAACCTGCCCCCTTGGCTCTGTTTGTACCTATCGTTAACTGAACCATGATTTACTCAATCCATTGTAAACATGTCCCACTGGATCATAAACTCACTGATGTTGTTTAACATGCTAAAATAAAATATGACTCAGTATGCTAGATAAGTCTGGACATTGTCCTGATCATGTATTCCTTTCTTCCAATTTTTAAGACCACCCCAACTCTATAACAATTCTGGGGGGCAAACAATAAAATGTGATGTATTCCAGCATCTGAGCCATTAGAGCAACATTGTACATCATTCCCAAGCACAAAGCACTGGAAAATGCATTAGCTTCAGCTTCTGCTCCCCAAGCTTCCTGACCTTCACCATTTATTTCATCTTCCTAATAAGTGTTCTGAAAATCCAAAGCTTCCTTCCTCAGAATCAGCCTATTGGTTTATTTCATTAAGTTATTATCTACTCCAACAGGCAGAGGCAATCAAAGTCTAATCTTTCAGCTAACTGTACATATTATGTTAAACAAGTGCTCGGCCACCATTTGCTGGGTGGGAGCCACAGATGACCACTGTAGAAGACCAGGTTGCACGGGATGGGGAAATTATTCAAATAGATTAGTTATATTCTGTACATGTGTGGGCCTGGGATTTTCTAATTTCCAAATCTGGGATGAAGGTATCGGTAAATGTTATTTTCTTAATTGTGGAAACCTATTTTTCTTGTCCATGTCCCAGCTTAAAATTGTGGGAAACTATGCAACTAATTTCCAGTGATTCTCCCACTAAATTTCAAGGATTAAAGAAAAAAAAAAAGAGAGAAGGAAGATAGGGAATGCAGGCTGCCTAATTCCCAATCTTCTACTACACCATTCTTTGCTTAACAATTGCATTATGTTAAGGCATAAACCATGGTTTACATACTTCAATGTCTAGATTTACTAGACATTTACTAGAATGTAACATGCATGCAATGAGGTCAGCCATTCCAATTACTGGTATATATCTTAATTGTAAAATGTAATAAAGCTATGGTGATGAATATGTGGTGTAAATGTTACAAGGAGGTGAAATAATATCAAGTGAAATAAAATTTCTCTTATTATAAGCCCAAGCACATTTGTGCTGAAAAATTAACTTTGACATTAGATAGAAGCTATAGTTTGCTTAGGATAGGAATAGTAAAAGGAAATGAATAGCAAAATGGAACTAATAAAAATGGATTAAAATGATGTAAAACCCCCAACAGATTGAGCAACAGAGGAAGTGTGATTTGGCACAACTTTAGAAAGCAATAAATAGAAATAAACAGTCAAATGCAGTATCTGTTGTTGTCAGTGAAATTTAAAGAATCTACTTTCAAGCAAACAGAACTAGAACTACAATTTCACACACCCACACCATGTTGTCAGCTTCATATCAGTTTTGGTAGTAAATCTCAGTCCTTCAGATACTTAACCCTGTATTCCAGAACAGGCTTACTCAGCAGAAGACTGTCAGGCACGACTTGTGTGAATTAGACTCTAGTTTGCAGACAACAATGAAACCATGCACACAGAAATGATTTGCCCTCTGTAGTGCAAAGAAATCAAAGCCTTTATAATAGTCTATATTTCAGAGTTTAAAGTCTGGCCCAGCAGAGTCTGCAAGGGGAGGCAGTCAAAAAATTCAATGTGGCAGTAATGACATCACAACTGAAGTCATTCCCCTTTTGTACATTAATCACTGTCACACACACGTGAAAAGTGGCAGGACTTAGATCACATTGCAATGACCACCATCTTGATTTTTTCACACACACACGCACCACAGCTCTGGGCTTTATCCTCTCGCCTTTCTAAGTTAAAGATATTTGATAATTCATTTAGTGGCCTTGGGTGGAACAGATCTGTTCCCCTGATGGTTTTTTTTAGCCTGGGAATTGATGGTTGCCATCTCATCTTACAGATGTCCCCCACTGATTCAGCTGTATTTGCCCTAAATAATTTGTGCTGAATTGACTGTACTTGTTTGTTGCCTGTTAATAATAATCTCAGCATAATGGATTGCACTGAACATTTGCTATGTATATTTGGAAAATTTCATCCTTATTTATGGGTTTCATATTTCAAAGGATCCCATGTGTGCCACTATTGCTCAGATTTGTGTGAAATTAGGAAACAAATCTTGCCCCTGTAGCAGCATTTTAAGAGGATATGGCTAATGATGTAGGGCAAATGCCAGGTGTTTTAACAAATGGTTTGCCTTTTTTTTTTCCAGAAGAAAAGAAGATGTTGGTGAAATATTCATGAATGAAGTGCAGGGTTCTTGTGTTTAGTTTAGTTATAAAATGACCAAGGAATGTGTGTTAACATGCTGACTTTCACTATATGATACTTTCTCTGGTGGGCTCCTGTTTCCATGGCTTCCATCATTTACATTAAATCCCAAGTGAAGATGGCTGCTCTCCTACAACAGACACCTTAATAATGAAGTAGTTAAAGGGAAAGAGGAAAAAAAAAAACTTTCACTCAGTAATACTTTTTTTTTTTTTCCCCAGAGACTGAAGGACAGATTTCATGGTTTTATGATCAGAGTCCAGCTACTTCAGGGTTCTAGAAAAGTATGAGTTCAGAAGCCTACTTTACTCTCCCCTCAGTCCCCAACCAAAAACAGCATTGTAGCTACTGACGTGAGGGTTGAGGTGAAAGCCAGTGTTTTTCAGGCAAGAATTAGTAATTGCATATATATTGACAAGTGACATGTCAAGACTGCATGAATTCATGGGAAGACCGAGAGAAAGAAATGAGTTTAAACCATGGTGGGTGTAAATGTCAGCTGTTTCAACTCACTAGCAGTGGCCAATCAACTGTTTTGTACAGCCTCATTCAGGTCTTCAGTAAAGGTTCTTCTCAAGCCTCATCTGTGAGTTTTCTACTCAGTTTTTCCAAGAAGCCAGGTTAAGCTGGGAAGATCTGTGATATATTGCTGAGTCCTGATCAGAGGAAGCTAAAAAAGTCAGATCATGTAGGTACAATTTAATTTAATTGGGAATTAAAATCTAGAGTCTTTAATTCCACAAGCATTCAGAGATTAATTCTAATTTAGCAAAAGGAAAGGAGGAAATTATATAAAAAGTGGACTGCATGGTAGCATTGATACTCAGAACCCTAGAGAAGTTTTCAATATGGTAGTTATTAAAACTGCAGGGTCCTCCTCAGGGAATCACTATAGATCTAAGCAATAGGCTATAATATAATAAAACTAGAATAATGGCTGCTATTCCATGCTATGATCCAACAGGCTAAAAGAAGTGTTTTCAAAAACATAGGCTCAGAGAAGCCTACGCTTTTGATCAGCCCCTTGCGGCTGTGCAGTGCTGAGGGAGGATGGCCCAGACTGTGTACTCCAATGTCAACACTGATTTTCCTTACAAGGTATATTGTTAACATCCAGAAGCAAAAAACAAAACAAAACAAAACAATATGAGGGTTGGAGGTAGAGGTGGGATTTTTCCCGAAATGAAGATTGTTGTCACTTAGAGGAGAAAAGGTTATTCTAGCCCTAGCCAAGATAATGTATGTCACCCCAGGCATCCCCTGGGGTTTGTTTCACAAATGGCAGGTCTCTAATCCAATTTTTAAACTCAGGGAAATTTCCAAAATGGGTTGTAATATAGAAGAGCTGAAACAAGGAAATGAAGCCTATTTGATTTGTGCCAGTTCTCAGATGCCATTAAAATAGTTCTCTGAATTGTGACCAATATATTTCCAGTTAGGGCTCTTGAGGAATAAAGATCATTGCAAGGAAGATTTATACATTTTTTTTTCCAAGTCCCCTCCCAGTAATGTTTCCTATATCCATTAAGAACTAATTTTTTAAGTGTTTTACTGACTCCTTTCTTAGATCCTTCATATTATTTCCTGGTTGTTCACTCCCAAACAGAATCACTGAGGAAGTGAAGAAAGAGCCACCTGACAGTTCACAGTCTGTATGAAACATGTCTTTGCAATAATTAGATGACCTAGTCTTATTTATCATAGACTTCCATTAAAATAGAACCCAGTTTTCATACCATGCATTAAGCTATTACAAAAAGAAAGAGAAAAGAGAAACCCTAAGTGGTGTTGTGCCTACTTGGAGTGAACAGTTAGTCATATAGAAACAATGGCTTTTGTGTGTGTCTGTGTGACACTACAGTATTCATTTTATACACATGTACTAAATCTTTTTGTTTGTTCAAGCCTTGTTCAAAAACTCTTGAATGTTTCACAGTATTTTCAGTGTCAGAGATTCTGATTAGTGCCTGATACTCTTTCTATATTAATCATCCTCATTTTTAATATTTTAAATGCTCCAAACAAACCCATGTCTGTTGTTGCCTAATGTTGGCAAGATGGTTTTCCTACTGTCTGCTTTAGATAAATCAGTTCTTCTATTCTACCTTTGGGAAGGTATTAGCAATATCTTTCAAAATATGCTAATAGTTATGTATACCTGCAGTAAAATTCACAATCCTGGGAACTATCTCATATTGTGGACAAGAAAGTTACATGGAAGTGTATACATAGACCCAAGATATTAAGCTTGACTCAGATGAGTTTTACTCTTTTTATTATCTATTATTAGCAGGAAAAATATGTGGGAATAACATGGACAGTGAATTTTGAAGTAGGATAGGATCCTTTAGGATAAGATAATTAGAAATAGCCTATTTATTTATCAGTCTCAACTCATAGTGGCTGCATGGATAAATCTGTGCAATTTTCAGAAGTGCTTTGCCATTGCCTCCTTCCTAGGGCTAAAAGAGTATGACTGGCCCAAAGTCACCCACTTGGCTTCACACCTAAGACAGAACTACAATGCAGGTTCTCCTGGTTTCTAGCCTGTTGCCTTTAACCTCTACACTAAATTGACTCTCAGCCAAGAATTACCTAATTTCAGTTATATATTGTTGGAAGATATGGAATGCATCAAATATGTTCAATATGTAATGGGTCGCACTCTTCAAAACATAACAGTTTCAAATCAAACTCAAGGAACAAACAAAAATGGGGGCTAAGGTTAAAGATTGGGCTGAAGACCCCAGATTATTCTCTGAAAAAGAGGTCTTC
This sequence comes from Liasis olivaceus, assembly GCA_030867105.1. Taxonomy (NCBI): domain Eukaryota; kingdom Metazoa; phylum Chordata; class Lepidosauria; order Squamata; family Pythonidae; genus Liasis; species Liasis olivaceus. The sequence continues at coordinate 83,699,476 of CM061349.1, forward strand.
AGGAGACCATGATGAGATACTGCTACTCAGGATATGCAATATTTTATTCAGTAACACAGATGGGGGCGGAGGGGGGGGGGGAACTACATAAAAGCATTGACATGATGAATTGCATTGTATCACCAGCAAAATAAACATGACAACTTAAACTGGCAATACAGAAACTTGTCTGTTTTTGCAATCAAGTGAAAAAACTGTCAACAGGGCAAACCTGTACTTGAATATATACGACTGAACTTACTACTAGGTAACTGTATAACACTGAAGCCTAAATTGGTCAAAAAGTGACCAGAATGTTTAATATAAAGTTCCAACACTGTAACAGATGTTGTGGAGCGTAGAACCTTCAGAGAAAAGGAAAGATTGGTAAGAATCGCCTTCCACGTCATTTCACTGGTGGATTTAGTTAAAATTAGATTCATAATCATGGTCCTGATACTGATGGGTTCGTCTTTTGCATATGCATTTTTTTCTCTTAAGTTGATACTAAACAATGGAGTCATATCAATGAATCATAGGTTATTGATAGTGCTGCACGAAGTTTTGAAGTGGTAATTTGATTTGAAGGAGACTTGATTGAATCACTGCTTCAAATCAAATCGTTAGATTGATCTGCAGCATCAAATCAGGTATCTCTGAATTGCTTCAAAATAAATTGAAGATAATTTGGAGATTTGGTGGACTCTGGCTTGAAGAGTCTTAAACATTGTTGCATCTTTCCTTTTATATGGGCAAAGCTGTGGGTGGAGGGTTCTGACTGGTACAATATACTCTTTTATAAATGCTTATGTAACTGGGGATGAGTTTTATCACCATCCAGCATTTGTGGGACTACTCCTCTCCCCATTGTCTCTCATGGTTCTGCTAGAATTTGTCTAGGCAAGATCATTTGGAGGGAGAAAAATAGAGAGAGACTCATATTTATTCTAAAGCTCTATTTTAATCTGGCTTGCTATTTCTTTTGTGATGCTTTACCCAAATCCATGCATGTTTATTTCAGTCCCTGTTTAACTCTCAATCTATTTGCTTGAGCTGTGATATAGTCTCTGCTAGAATCTATGTAATTCTTAAGTTCTCTAGATCTTTCAGTCCCCTTTTTCATTCCTTTCATGCTCTCCACCCTCTCCCCGAAAAAGCTGCTGTTTTCTGCTACTTGGGTCTCTGTATCTAGTTTTGTTCTGAGTCTTCTTTTTTTCCCAAAAGTAAACAAAAAAATTATTTTTAAATACGTGTTTATTTTATTAGTGAAGTAAAAAGCAGGAGGAAAAAAAAACTAAACAAAAGGGAAAAGAATTGAATACATATATAATTACATACATAGCAGTGTATTCCCTAAATAAACTATATTATTATGAAGTGAGAATTCAAAAGTTGAGTTTTAATATAGTGATTAAGAAGTATGAAAATTAGAATTCAAAATTTAAAAATTTAAAAAGAGAGAGAAAAAAAATGTATGTCTCTAAGAAAATAATCAAGTAGCCCTCCAACTTTTGTTCTTTTTTTCCCCTTCCTTCTCTCCCCCCCTCCCCAGCTAACTGCTACTTAAGTATGAGTTTAGATCATTTTAATTGTTTTTTTAAACAGTTTCTCTTTTTCTTCAAAAACCATGTTAAAAATGTCTTAACTTGCCTTGTGGTGACACATGTTGCATAATAAGAAGCCAGTCCTGCTTGAATTTGGCTAGAAGTCTCTTATGAATATATACAATCAATTTTTCCATTGCTACATATTCTCCTATGTTAGTCTTCCAATCTTGCATTGTTGGCAAGCTTTCTCTTTTCCAATATTATGCCAGATTGAGTCTTGCTGCTGTCAGTATATAGTTTGGTGTGAATGTTATTGATTTTTCCATAGTTCTTCCCATAGTTCCACTGGTATTACTTACTTCTTTAAAATTTTGCATTCATTTTATCATGCAATGCCATTCTGTATTTCAGAACAATTTATGGATACAACCTAATAAGTGATCTTGATTCTGTATAAGTGTTTTTGAAACCCTTATACACAATCAAGATCAGTCATCTTTCTCAAGATCTCTCCTCCTTCTGAAGATTCCTTTTTTTCCTTCCCATTATTTGCAATTCTTGTTGAATCTTTAGTCTATTTCTTGAGTCCAAATGTATCACATTGGCATATTTTATCAGATCTTTTTTACTATAATTATCTTTTAAGTAAAAAAAAAGTTTGACAGTGATGCTAGTGGTGACACTGTTAGACTTAGCCTTGTTTTCAAGGAATTCAATTTTTTTTTTTAACAAATTTTCTCTTATAATCTGTCCCATCAGATTGTTATCTTCTTGTGTTTCTTTACACCCAAGATATCCATGAAGTCCATAGGCTAAGCCTGTTCCTTTCATAGTCAATATTCTGCTGTTAGGAAATTTTATTCATTCTGCTGTTCATGACAGACAGTTTGTTCCGTAATATAGTCTTAGACAGTAATTAGAAGAAATGTCAGTGTTTATAAATATTTTGATCCAATCACCAGTCATGTACAATGGGAGGGAATTTAAAACTATGTTATTTCTTAATATTGTTTTTACTGATTTTTCTGCTTTTAAAATCTTATTTTTATTATATTTTTCTTTTTTTCATATTTTCCCCCTTTCCTCCCCGCCCCACCCCCTTACATGAATGTGTGCCTCTATTTTTGGAACAATGGCAAATATTGGTGATATCAATATTAGTATCATTTTTAGAGTTTTATACAATTTTTAATTATTTCTTATTTTAATTATTTCTTAAGATGATATAATGAACCCATACATTTAATTAATTAATTAATTTAAAATTTATGACATTGCAAATCTGATGTTTATTATACTGATATTTTATTCTTTATCCACTATGTCTCTATCTTCTTATTTTTCTTCTTTTATGTAGACATGTATTCTGTTTCTTAAATGTTTTAACAAATTAGTTATTGGTTTAACTATATCTATCTATCTATCTGTCTATCTATCTATCTATCTATCTATCTATCTATCTATCTATCTATCTAGTTGAGATATATATATTAGTCTTGGATTTGGAAAAGCTAGTCCTCCACCTCTCTCTTCTGAATCTTGCAAATTTTGGAATCTTACTTTTGGTTTTTTACTGTTCCACGTACTAAGTCTTCTTTATTGGGTGAGTGGATCTGAGATCATGTGCTTGCTGTTGAACTATGGTACATATGATATATTGTCTATTTAAATTAGATACAGCAATAACACACACACCTCTCAGTTGTTGGTTTTTGCTTTTGTTTTTTGTTTGCATGAGCAGAACTTACCATCATCCCAGAAGATATGAACTTTCCCAAAGAGCTTGTTGGCAAGCCTGCCAGCCCCTCCCACTCCAAAAAAAAAAGTAGTCAGAGGAGGGTGGATTTTTCAATCTGCATTAAGAGCTTACTTTTAAAACAGTTTTGGGGTTTTTTTTAAGTAGCAGTGGGACCCTTTCTGCATTGATTCTAGCCAACTTCACTAGTTACTGGACAGTTTGGAAACTGCTGTGCTATTCTTTCCTCATCCATGCTGTTTCTGCTTTAGAAGACAGGCAGGGGGTATATTTCAAACATTTATTGAAATTATCCAGCTCCAATTCTGAAAGATTAATACCCTGTAAAGATTCTATCGCCCTGGCTGTTTTCAACATACTCTGCCAGAAACTGAAGCAACTGCAGGAGCTTTAATTTTTCCCAGTTATAGTCTGTGGTTGAATCTTTTATCAAATCTCGGATTAATTCAATTGGAATCTTATTCCATTAAATCTCAGGTTTAAACCAAACTTTGCCCTTTGGTTTTCAAATTTAAATTGGTTCCCTAATAATTTGATTTGAAATAGCATCTGTCTGTCTGTCTGTCTGTCTATCTATCTATCTTATATACAGTTATAACTTTTAACTTTATAGTTTTAACTTTTAGGCTAAGGGTAAAGGTTGTCCCCCCCCCCCCTTCCTCTGATCTGGAACTTAACATGCTTACATTAAAACATTTTCAAATGTAAAGTTTTGCTTAGTTCAGTGTGGAATTTTTGCTATAATGTGTATAATGAAATATCTGTATCCCCCCCCTTCTGTCTTTTAATTCCTATAAATCTTGTTTAGGAAGGCTGCCAAATTCTTTCTCAAGGTTATTTTGGACTAGTTGTTGTTCTTTTAATCTGGGGAGTAAGGAAAGTCAATTAAAGCATTCATCATGTCCCTGGTACTCTATGAGTCAATGATCCATTTTAAACAGGTGAAGATTTAGTGTGCTATGACAGTTTCTTTGAAGAGTTATGGAAATGTAAAGTAGAATCTATTATAACTATGGAGGAAAGATACTGTCATTATTCTTTAAAGAATATTAAATAAATTACTATATTGGTTTAAATGTAGTGTGTATGAACTAGATAATAGCTGTCCATAATTGATCCTCAATTGCAGATGACATTTAGTGAACCAAGTGGGCCTTACTTTTTTTTAATCATCTGCCCACTTATTTTCTGTAAAAGTAGGATTCTATTTCCTTTGACATATCACTCCCAGAGAATTGATTATAAACATATTTATATGTTTATGTTATATATTCAGTAACCCTAATAAATTCAGCAAAGATTACTTCCAGTTTAAGTTAATTCTGAATTATAAGAATAATCAATACAGGATTCTTGCAGTTGGGAAAGACACTACTTCCTGCAGATGATGATGATGATGATGATGATGATGATGATGATGAAGAAGAAGAAGAAGAAGAAGAAGAAGAAGAAGAAGAAGAAGAAGAAGAAGAAGAAGAAGAAGAAGAAGAAGAAGAAGAAGAAGAAGAAGAAGAAGAAAAGTGGAATACTAGGGCAACAATATGACTACAATATCTGTGTGAGGCTAGCTTCTTTGGAAAGGATATTCTGCATCTGGGTTGGCACCTCCAAAAATCCTTGCTTAGTAGCTCTCACTTGGTCAAAAAAAAAAAAAAAAAAATCTGGACAAAAGCCTTTGATCATGATCTTATGGTCTGGTCAGTTATATGAAAAGAGACTATTATGAGTAACCTGGTTTAAACTGTTTGGGTTTTCAAAAAATAACAGTAAATTTCATCGCAGCATATAAAAAAAATTGCTGGGACAATGTAAACTTATCTATCAATTTTGGTTAATGAAATTGGCATTCTGTTCTGGACTAGCAAAAATGTCAAAGTCATCCTTTTGTACAACAAATCGCAGTAAAACAGTCTTTCCTGACATGATACTCTCCAGCTGGATTGGACTTCAGCTGCCAAAATTCCCATTTAGGGTGAGAAGAAAGAAGAAATATTCACATCAGTTTCAACTTATTTGTTAAGCAAGATTTTAGAATGGTCTTGTGGGTGCATAGATTTAATTAATTTGCTTTACTAGATTTTTACAGAGATGTTTCCTAAAATTGTCTCTAAGCACAATGTATAGAGGATTATCTCATTAACTGTATATTTAAGAATTTGTTTTGGAAATTATTTGTAAATAAAAATATCATACTAATCACACATTCATCTTCAGTAAGCAGAGATGACACCTGGGGGCTGGACCACTGGGACTGTGCCCTCTGGCACCACCACCACCTTCTGCCCCCATGTAGTTTCTATTACTGATACAAAAATGAAAATAATAACAAGACAGACCAAACTTGGTGAGGAGAAACTCTGGCATCAATTTTTATTTTTAGAGAGCCCAAAGATAATCTCAGAGTTAACTAGAACTTCACTCTGCAAACACCTGAAGTCTGCCAAAGTAAAGAGTGAAAAGTAAATACTAAGAACTTGTGTATGCAGTGAAGAAAGGTAAGAGAGTGAGCACTAAAAAAAATATGCACAGGGAGACATGTCAACATGGTAAACATTGCTGCAGTTCTTATCAAAAAGTATTGAATTGCTTCAGGATTATTCAAGGAATGAATGGTATGCTATTTTACATTTATCATTACTGAAATTCTAATTATACCATGTTTAGAAATGATTTTCTGGAGTAGAGGCAGAGAATGTTACTGAAATACAAAAGTTTGCCTGAGTGTGGTTTTTAGCATATGGTGTATCAGGTTGTAACTTGTCAATAACAAGGCCACAGATTTTTCCCCACTCCTGCCATTTTAAGATATATATGTAGACAAATGAGTAAACTTAACATCAAACCCAAGTCTTACATTGATAAGATAAATACTATAGTGTATGGCCTTGTATTTTGCTTTATGTATATGTAAAAAAGCTATTTTGCTTCAGTGATTCCTTGATTATTAAGGATTGATAGCTTCATACATTTAATTATTCATTTGTTAGAATGATTAATAATTAACAGATTCATTTGCTTTTACTACTTCAATTCATATTACTTAGACATTGATTTTGAATGGGACATCATCTAATAACATCGATACTTTCAATTCAAATCTACATTTGCAGCCATTCTACTACACAATCAAAATTTCAATATGTAGACTAAAGGCTCCCTACTTTATTTATATTTATATTGAATTTATACCTGTACATTATAACACCACTTAAGGCAGTTTATTTTAAATGCATTAATTAAAAAAGCCATGCTTGATCACTTTCTATTATGTTCTATTAACAGTAAAAAACTAACTTGGTTTGTAATAAAAAATGGGTATTTGGTGTATCAGCAGGACTACAGATCCCCAAGATCTTCAGTATAAAACTAATGGCCATCTATACCATGCTAAGTGACCAGAGAATGCTTAGTTTCTTTTAAAACTTGGGGGAAGAATTAAATGAGGGGAAATAAGAATTGGAATATTCTGTCTTAGAAGAGGGCAAGCCTTGCTGGGACATTAAAACTTCAATTACATCAAAGTGATAAAATAGAAATGGTCAGGTGTGAATTACATTGAGGCAGGTAGGTGCCAATCCATGTGCTTCTTAAGCCATACATTGAGTATGAAAGGATGAAGGAACTGAGCAGCAGACCACATACACATGAGCAGTGCATGTCAGGTTCAGCCCAAAGAACTCCCCAAGACAGCGAAGATACAGTTCTGTTGTGTTTATTAGCTTCCACCTCAAGACAGAATCTCTCCAGACTGAATCTAACTTCCCAAGCCAGCAAGCCACAACACCATGAATTCCTTAGGGTGGTGCCAGTCTCATCTTCTTAAACTTCCCATGCTCCTGTTGAGGGCTAAAGGAATGCTTATCTCCTCGAGCACGACCTTCATCCAACCATTCCTTCACAGTGCACCAGATACTGACTGACTGACTGACTGACTGACCGACCGACCGACTACCTCCTCCCTTTCTCTAGCCTTTCTATGACTTGTGTGGGCTGATCAAGGGCTCCATGCTGAAACAACTCTGGATTTAAAAAAAAAAAAAATTGAAAAGTCAATTTAAAACTTTGGTGTATGTGTGTGTCTGCCCTAGAGTCAGTTTTTGACTCCTGGCAACTGCCTGGACAAGTCCCTGCAGTTTTCTTGGCAAGATTTTGGAAGTTGCTTGCCATTGCCTGCTTACAAGGGCTGAGAGAAGGTCACTGGCCCAAAGTCACTCAGCTGGCTTCATGCCTAAGGCGAGACTAGAACTCTCAGTCTCCTGGTTTCTAGCCTTAACCACTGCACAAAACTGGCTCTCTCATATATATTTAGAAATGCATTTGTTTAACTAGAATTAAAAATAAAATGAAGCAAAGTTCATTCTTTGATTTCCCATTTGTTTTAAAATGAATCCATACCACTAATGCAGGGGTGCTCAAAATGTGGGCTTAACTCCCTGACGGGTCATACCAAAATAATTTTGTATGTATGTATGTATGTATGTATGTATGTATGTATGTATGTATGTATATATATGATTAAACCTGCACAGGCAAGGCAAGAGCATTCCCACTTTGCCTAGACAAGCCCACCGACTACGAAGGGCATCAAGCAGGGATCAAAGTTCTGAGCAAAATACTCCTGTTTTGCTTGCGCAAGCCATCAATTCTAGTCACAAGGGGAGTCACAGAAATCAATTTACCTTTTTTTGGGGGGGCGGGGTATTGCAGAGGTTGAGAGTCCCTGCCCTAATAGGGTCAGAACTGGTGTTACAGTCTGAAGGAATGGATGGGAAAAAAATTGTTAGGATCCCTGTATTAGTGCTACAATGTAATGGCAGTGTCTCTTGTTGATTGATACTTGGTTGTACAGCTGTAAGGGCTTGCATCTCTGTTAAAAAGAGCACAATATGGTACCACAACCTGCTCTGGAACTGTTGATGTTTGACTGTGGTAGTGGGTTGTTATATGCTCAAATGGGCACAAATATTTGTATGTAGATTCAACTATAAGATCAGAGCTGAAATTTGTTTTTTGGCAATAACCGTCAGTGGTCTATTTGTTTATTGGTTCAGTAAAAGATGGCATGGGTTTCTGTGTTAGAGGACAGAAATGTTGGCACTTCAGATATATTTATGATATTTCAATTTTTCTCATCTTAACCTTGAGTTCTGCTACATTGATTTCTAACTGAAGCATGCAAAACTAACCTTCTTTTGGATTATGTATACTTCTAATTGTGATATTTGTGTCCTTGCTTCATTTGTGTTTCTCATGTCTTGGTTTACAGGACTTCCCCCCCCCCCCCCTTCTATCTGATGGGAATGATTCTATATTTTCAGTATTGTTACTTGTATCTAAATATGTACATTCCCCAGAATAAAGCTGTGACCTAGTTTAATAAATTCAATGCAAACAATAGATAAAAATCTTACTATGCTGAAGTGAGAAAGTTTCAAGTTGTCTGAAATTACTGGAAGTAAGATTGCTTCAGTTTGAATGTTTTCTCCACTGGGTATACCAATTACATGGTTAGCTCTCAAAACAGAAATTACCTTGTTAAAAGCACTATTTTTCTGCAGCAGATACCTGCCACAGATAAGTATTAATCTAGTTCTTGTATGATTCCAAATATTATTTTTTTCTTAGTTAAATCTGATCTGAAAGGTGATTCTTTCTAATTCATGTTTCTCTTTCCTAGTCCTGTGAAATAGCCAATAATAGCCATTTCTTAAGATGTTTAGCATACAAACAATAACAACGTTTTGTTCAGCTAGAAGTGCCTCATCTATTAACTATTGCTCTTACAAAAAGCACCATTAAGTTGAATGCCTTTTTCTCAACCTCATTTAGCCTGGGATCCTTTGTTGCTCCTACAAAGGGTATCTGTGCAAAACAGAGTTAGAGACTATGTTACTTGAACACGAAGGTATATCAGTGAAGTGACCAGATCCAAATCACAGACGTAAGTGAAGAACTCTGATGCAATTTGTGATTGAGGAACAACCAGATAATTACTGAACACCACTAACCACATGTTGGGATAATTTCCAAAAGTAAGTGAAATTCTATACTTGAGGTATAGAATGAGAATACTGCCAAACTTGTAACATTTTTTTAAATTCCAAATGACCTCCATCTTCCTGTATGTACCTACACACACACACACATGAAATGATTAATATCATCCATATATTGAAGACATTTCAAGTCAAAATAACTTCTTCCAACATTGTTAAAGAGTATAGGGTACAAAATAGCAAAGGCAGAATTCTAGAGGCCTTTGGAGCATCTGGGTTTTTAAGAGATAAATGAAAGCAATCAGAAATATTCCAGTCTGATTCCCAACGTTAATTTTATAAAACAAACAGAAAACGTTCCCCCCACCCCCTAACCCTAACCCTAACTAAATTAGGACATTTCCCTGATGAATTTCACAGTGACAAAATCCCACAGTGCTTTGTGCCATAAAGGATATGTTGAAGTTGGCCTCCCTCCTATAGGTTAGTGGCAAAATTATGCAGCAAAGATCACTAAGCAGCACTTGCTGAGGCAGTTCATCCAGAAAGCGTTAAAATTAACACTAGGACTCCTCTGCCTAATTTAGATAAACCCAGAAATCCTGTAATCTGAAGAGATTCCATCAGTTAAGTCTAAAGGCTCCTCCTGCACACCATAATTACACATCTATTGTCAGGCCTAGTCCAAGGAACTCCAAGAGACCATGTAAATTCAGTCCAGCTACATTTATTAGCTACAACCTCTAGCAAGAATCTTCCCAGACTGAAACCCCAGCTCCCAAGTAATGCCAGCCACAACATTGTGAATTCCTCAGGGAGGTGCCAGTCTCATCCTCTTGTATTTCCCATGCTCCTCAGGAGATGTAAGAAAATGTTTTTCTCCCTGAGCCTGGCCTTCATAATTCCATTCCATCACATCTATACCCATATCGGTCAAAATCCATTTCTGGGTTTGGACTGTCATGGTTTGGATTCCTCTAGCAGGTAATCTGTTCCAGGAACTTCAGAGATGATATGTTCCTACTAGTTCTCATGTGCTACAGAGATGAGTTTCAGGAGGTGCTGCTGGAGCTCATGTTCATCTCATTGGACATTGGGGTACAGTACTATGTCTGAAGTGATCCAAGGCGTGCATTCCTATTTTGATGACTGAAGAAGTCAGGAATGCATAGGAATTGTGGAAACAATAACTAATAATTGCAGAGGCATTTTGATGTGCAAATTGTTGGTGAAAAATTCAGTGCTAAGAAAGCAGAAACACATCTGATTTATGAGTCTTCATAGCAGAAGTTTAAGGGTTACTCTCTCCCCCCACATAAAAGTTCTTCAGCCAGTCAGTTATAAAATGGATACTAGAAGTCATTTCATCATGGTACCAAATTACATATATTTTCCTTGGACATTTCATCAATAATCTTATTGCACTTTTCATGCTATGTTACCCTCACTGAGAAAATAAGTTTTTAACTCATAAGAGAGAAAAATAAGATTAATGAATTAGTTTTTTTTTTTTTTAAAGGAAATGGCAATATACACTTGAAACACATTTGACCTACTTGAACTTCCCACATATAAGAGTAAACTTCTTGTAATGGGTATTAGGAGTGTCAGATCAGTGGCATCAATCAACAGAATGACTATAACATCAAGTCAAATGTAATTATCGTTATATGTATATGGAATTATACAGTGGAACATCTGCCTGAGTGTCACCTTGCAAGTTGGATTCACAGATGGTGTTCATCTGTGTACACAAACAAATAGAAGCTCTGCTCTGCAGGACAAACCTAAAATGCTTTCTCTGTGGTAGAACAATACATTTAAAAATCTTCAGGGAGCTGCTTTTGTTTGGAATTTCTTTACAATAATGAGCATCCCTTGTTATTGATTATGTTGGCTTAGGACTGCTGAAGATGTAATTCTATGATATCTGGAAGAGTGTATAACTCAAGATAATCCGTGCTTGAAATCCTTACATTCACTACTAAAGTTCTGGTTTCTGAATGCCTGAATTTGGTTATACCATTATGACAATGGAGCAACGTCCATTGCAGGTGCCCATGATGGGCAAAATTAAGCTCTTATGTCTCACTGAGTTTAATAACCAAAAATACATACATGTGCTTAATTTGTATGTTTTGGATATATATAGTATATCTGTGTTCAAATCAATAGGAAATTAAATGGTCATAACTTGCTTAGAATGTTCTACATACGTTTCAGACTTTGCTTATTGGATGAACCCCAGTTCAGAATAAGATGATTTCAGTTTGAAAGCCACAGCCAACATATTGCTGAAATTGTACTACTCACAGTGATGAGGATGAAGATGGTTTGTCTTCGAACTGGTGCTTGGGGTCTGGGCAGTTTAAATAAATGGGATGATTAATTTTCCAATTCAGATGTGACCTTTCTACCTTATTGAAGTGTGGGTATCTGGATTTTATGTCACTTATCTTTACTTACTTTTATTTATATGATTTAGAGGCTGCTTGACTCCAAATGACACCTGGTAACTTGTGCGTAAAGGACAAGAAATAATAAAAAGAGAAATACAGATCATATGAATTCAGGGAATAATAAACAAAATATCCTACAGGGACTCAAGGACTGTGATGGAATGGAATTATGAAGGCCAGGCTCAGAGCAAAAAACATTTTCTTTCACCTCCTGAGGAACGTGGGAGATACAAGAGGATGAAACTGGCACCTCCCTGAGGAATTCACAATGTTGTGACTGGCGTTACTTGGGAGCTGGGGTTTCAGTCTGGGAAGACTGATGTCAGGCCTAGCCCAAGGAATTCCAAGAGACCATGTAAATTCAGTCCAATACAAATACAAAATACAATACAAAATACAATACAAAATACTTTAATGACCAAGTACAAAATATATACAAGGAATTTGTCTTCAGTGACGAGCAGCAAGATCCTGGATATAAACTGTTCCAACTTCTTCCTTCAGGATGGCGCTACAGAGCACCATATATTAAAACATCTAGATATCAGAGTAGTTTTTTCCCTTGTGCCATTGCTCTGTTAAACACTACATGACTTCATATGTGCTGGACAGTGGCTTCTTCCTTTGAAAAAGTTATTTTACTGTGTAGTGTTATTGTTTATTATTTTTCTGTTGTTATCCAAATACCCTGTTGATCTTGCTGTTCGTCACCAAAGACAAATTCCTTGTATATATTTTATACTTGGTCATTAAAGTATTTTGTATTGTATTTGCATTTTGTAAATTCAGTCCAGCTATGTTTATTAGCTACAACCTCTAGCAAGAATCTTCCCAGACTGAAACCCCAGCTCCCAAGTAACACCAGTCACAACATTGTGAATTCCTCAGGGAGGTGCCAGTCTCATCCTCTTGTATCTCCCATGTTCCTCAGGAGGTGAAAGAAAATGTTTTTCGCTCTGAGCCTGGCCTTCATAATTCCATTCCATCACAAGGAGCATCCTATCTCAAGGTCTGGGAGAATAGACAGGTTTTCAATGATTTTCTGAACTGAAAGGGTGAGAGCCATACAGATCTCTGGGGAGATGTTGTTCCAGAAGGCAGGTGCTGTGACAGAAATGGTAGATAATCATTCTTTAATTGAAGACACCTGGAGTACATCCACTCTAGCTACTAGGTGGTGCCTCAAATACCAGACTCTATACATGAAGGACTTTATATAACCAGCACCTTGAATAGTACCCAGTGCAGCTTGTGGAGCAGAGTTGTCACATGGGCATGCCATGGAATACCCATTATTGTCCACACTGTAGCATTCTGGATCAGCTGTAGTTCCAAGTGGTCTTCAAAGGCAGTCCCATGTAGAATGCATTGCAATAGTCCATTCATGAGGTGACTAGGGCATGATTGACTATCCAATCCAGGAACAAGTGCAACTGGCACTCTAGATAAATCTGTACAAAGGCTGTCTTGGCCCCAGCTGCCACATGCTTTTCAAACAGGAGCTGTGAGGACAAGAATACCCCAGATTGTACATCAATCTCAAATAGGGAAGGACTACCCATCCAAATAAGTCACTTGGTCTTATCAGAATTGAGCCTGAGTCTGTTCCTCCCCATCCAGACCTACAGAGACTCCATACCCTGGGACAAGACATTGCAGCATCACTTGGGGAGCTCCAGATCATGGGGTACAGTTGGGCTTCATCAAGATATTGATGATATAGGACTCCAAACTGAAAGATGACTTCACCTGAAGTTTCATATATATGTTAAACAAAAGGAGCAAAAGCATCAATCTCTGTGGCAAACCACAGATGAGGGACCACAGTTTCAACCTCTCCTTCCCATCAACACTGACTGGAACTTACCAGAGAGAAAGGAGGAGAACCATTTCCTCCAGGGATTGGGAGTGAGTGCCTTTGCTCCCAATCCCTGCAGCCAGTCCAGAAGAATACCATGATTAAAAATATTGAAAGCCACTGAGATATCAAGGAGCACTAGGATGGACATGCCACTCCCATCCTGGCTCTGCCACAGGTCATCTGCAAGCATGACTAATGGTGTTTCTGAATTCTATGGGTCCAGATAATCCATGATCCTCTTGAGCTGTTGCCCAGTGACCTGCTCAACAAACTTCTCTGAAAAGGGAAGTTTGGAAACTGGATGATAATTGGGTCCAGGATCATTGGTTCCAGTGATGGCTTATTGCGAAGGAGGTGCACTACCATCACCCCGTCTCTCAAAGAGGCTGACACCACTGTATTAACTCAACTTCAGGTCACCTCATAGCAGCTGTAGTTCAATTTGGCTGAACTCAGAATCTGTCCATTTCATCAGGATTCAGAGGCCCAGACTCACCCCAGATAATCCCACATGACTCTCCCCCAAGCATATCAACGGGACCTGCCCAACTGAGCAGAACTGAGCAATATCATCTACCAGATGGCTTGAATATTCTTCATAGTGGCCCTGCAAATGTTCCTGTGGCCTGTCCCTCCCCAGCAAGGAACAACTCACTCCAAACAGAGCTACTGGAAAGCTATTGGTGGACATAGTAGGGTGGAGAAATAATGCTGTTCAGCTGCCCTTATCCCCATGATATATATCCTGATTATGGGCTTTTACTCATGTTCAATTAGACCCACTCCTTATCTTCCTTCAGTGCCCCTACAGGCATTTATTCTGGTAATTCATCCCACAGAATCCCTCAGAAAACCAAGGTGGACCCTCAGTATTAGCATATAGGAAGAGGCCACAAAGAGGCAAAGATATCATGTGTTAGCTTATCAAAAATATAGTCAACATATTAATTCCTAGAATCAAGAAGGACAAAATAAATGTTCTATGGTGACATTTTCTAGATCCATGTAAGATGCTTTCACATGAATGATGATCAAATAATTTAAGTAAGTCATACTATGAAGAAAACTATCATTGGGTGAAATGTTTACAATAGCTGTAAATAGCATACCAAGGGACTTAGTAGTTGGGGGATGTTAAGGAAATTCTTATTCTTATTCTTATTCTTATTTTATTCTTTTAAAAGCCTCAAATGGTTCTATGGGTTTTTTGAAAAAAATAATAATTAAAACAAACTGAGAGAGATAAAAATAGAATATCTATAGAATTGAATTAGATCTTATTATGGCTAGGGCAGAAAGATGAAGATAAAATAGGTCAATTTATAGCTGAATGTGACTCCTTTTTTGAGGTCATTGAGACAAATTGTCTGGGTTTGGTCTTCAAGATGCACTTCAAGACCTAAGCTGCATCACCCAGAAACGTGGCCATTGCTGCCTAGTTTTTCCAATACCCAGTTAATCAGCATGATTAGCTGACCTGCAGGAAACAAATAGTTTCCTTCACTGCTTTTGGGAGTGCAGACTGTAAAATTAAACAGTATGCCCTGTGACAGAGAATTATACAGTAAATAGAATTTTAAAAAATCAGTTTTGAGTCTTTTTAAAATTCTTTTCAATTTTCACTTCTTCTTTAAGTTTCTGGTAAATTTATGTCATCCACAGTTTTTTAGTTAAATTAGAATAGTGGATGTTCTGTGTGATGTAATTCCACCACTGCAATAGCTGCTCTTCAAAATATCCTATAATCTAATCATCATGGGGGCTAGTTTTTCAGCAAAGGGCACTTAGACACTTAAAGCTATGATTGGGAAAATGTGTATCCATAAGAATACATTAAATGCTGTTACATGACTTAACTTTAAATTGTTTAATCTAAAATATTTCAAGGGAATCTAATTTTCAGAACAGTTGAGAACAGCATTATATAAATTATATTTGCATTCCATTTTTGGATCACTGATAATTTTTCATGAAAGGGTCAGCTGTTCTTTGCAGCCAGATGCAAACAGAATATGGTAACTATCATTTACTCATTTAGAGCTCTAATATGAGTGTACATTTTAGATTAATACAGGGATCTGAATTCAAGGGGGGAAAATTATTCAAAGCAGTGGGAGGGTATACCTGTTGGCAACTCTTTAAAGCAGCTGCATCTTCTCTGGGCTCATGGGCAATCCCAGGAAAATATGTGTTGATATAAGGAGATGCCAACAGGTATGATACAGACATTCCTTGTTTAGTGACTACCTCAGTAAATGATTGTATGCAGATAATACAGTAATAAATGGTAGTAAACAGTAGTAAAAAAATCATTTTCCAAACAATGCATGCACTTACGAGCAAATTTCTGTGCTTGACACCAATGCATGCTGGAGTGAGAGCATCACTGGAGAAGCTGCATGAGAAATCTTTATCTGAATGAGTCGGGAACAATCTTCACAGAGTCTCTCTCTCCCTCTCTCTCTCAGTCATGTGTTTACTTAGTGACCATTTCGCTTAACTACAAAGTACACTGATTCCTACTCCAGATTACCTTTTCTCGTTTAAATCTAGTAAACTTACATAGAATTTGAAAACCAAAAAGAATTTTAATCATGATTATTTTTTTTTCTGGAAATAAATTTGGTTGTTTCAGATCCATATTGAGATGAATAATTGATTGATTACATCCCATCAAGTTGGTGTTGAATCTAGTGACCACATAAATAGATCTTCTCCAGGATGAAAGATGAACTCTAAAAAAAAAAAAAAACAAGCTCAGATTTTTTCCCAAAGGGAAAAATAGATTGACAGTAGAATAGAGTGTATTTTGAAAAATGCATGATCTGGCTGAAAGGTTTCCTTCATCTTTCTTTAACTTCTAAAGATTAATGTCTTTGCAGACCAGATACTTCTTCCTCAGTGCTTCTTGCAATTTCCATGTAAGTGACATGATCAAATGAGAAAAAGACACTGTATGCCATTGAAGATTGTTAGGAAAAGTCCCACAGAGTTTTAATCCATCATCGTATAACTTTCAGACTCATGCATAATATTGAAAAGCTTGATGAAAAGCTTATTGTTATCAAGAAGCCCATACAAGTGTAATAAAATTTAGCCTATATTGCAATTTGCTGAAGCATGATGGTAGTGGTGTACTGTATGTTGCTTTTACACATCTCTGTCTCCCTGCACTTGTGTGTTTGCATGTATATGGAGGAGAAATGTCGTAGCAATTTGGTAGTGAACCAGAACTATCTATATGCTGCACTAGAAACAGAATATTTGGATTTTTGATGCACCTCGGCTGCATCTTCCTTGAAAGATGACACACTTTTTTAAAAATAAGAAATATATATATATTTTAAAAAATATAACTTTAAAGATAAGTTTTACCTTCTCCAACTGTTCTTCATTCATATTTCTCTGCTCTGCAGTTAAGGAATGCACCAGTGTATGTTTCTGGAAATTGAGCATTTATAGCCTATGATGAAGGTGTCATAACATA
Organism: Liasis olivaceus; assembly: GCA_030867105.1. NCBI lineage: Eukaryota > Metazoa > Chordata > Lepidosauria > Squamata > Pythonidae > Liasis > Liasis olivaceus. Next base: position 83,716,561 of record CM061349.1, read on the forward strand.
AGGATGCCCTCCTTATGTAGAATGGTGAAAATCAGTTATAGAATGGGGTTTCTATCCATTATTTTACTTGCTGTTCTTGTTGTAAACTATTTTTTTTTAAGTGTGGGGGGAGCCATTCTTATAGCTAACTGCAGCATATTTTCAGAGGTGGGGAGGAGTGTACAGTACTGACCTTACAAGAGACATCTTCTTTTGCTGATTTTATGTTTGATCAAATTTCACCAGCTCGTTCCATTTTAGAGTGCTTATTTACAGGAGTAGATTTTTTATATATAAATACTTCATTAGAAGGAATGTTGATCCAAGGGGACAATATACTACCAAGCTAAGAAATAGAAGTTGTCCGCATTTGAAAGACTGGAACGTGCTTGTCAAAAGAACCTACTGCTCATTTCTGCTCTCTTAATTAGCAAACCAGCAGAAATGAGACTAGTGTCTCAAACATATATTTCCTGATCCTCAAGAGGAATTTGATGTGAAAATGGATGATTGAAATAGATATTCTATTTTGTAATATATAAAGAGCAGGAAACTGGAGGAAGTGAAAGGTACAATGGAAAACCTAGAAACAATGAATCACTTTATTTCCAATCATTTGTTTACAGCTGCTCACTCAGAAGGCTGTTCCATTGTATTCTCATTCAAGTTGAGTTTCACTTCTGGTGATTTCATGGACACAATCATATAGTCTTCTTGACAAGAGTACAGAAGTGTTCCCCCCCCCCAACTTCCCAGTCTAACCTACAGCCCTGATATTCTATGGTGGTCTCCCATTCAAATATTGACCAACCCCAACCCTGCTTATCTTCTGAACTCAGACAAAATCACTCAGGTGCTGTCATCTGCTCAGACTGCTCTATAAAATTGCATTTAAAACAAATCTTCTTAAATGTGCATTTCAATGTACATGACTCATAGTACATATTTTTGGCTTTTCTGTTAACACAGATTTTACTGCTCCTTGAATTTAAAGAACAAAAAATACAACTTGTGGGAATGTGGATGTCTGCAAATCCTTCCCAATATTTGTTTAGAAGGAAGAGAGGAGGAGCTGTTCCTTTAAAGAGGGGATAATTGATCTTCAATTAAAGCCAAGCCAAATCTGTGCCCTAGCATCTAATAAATTCTCATAACATAAAAGGCAGTGAGTTATTTTTCATCCTTTGTTTGCATTAAATGTAAGAATTTGGGGAATAATCAGATTGTGGGAATCTGTAGCACTCTTACCTTTTTACTGATCTTCTTTTAAAAATGTCCCCCAAACATACTGCAAGTACATGTGGGAGCTACCTGATGTTATCCATAATTTCTTCCTTATTTTTAATCAATGACTTAGAAATGGTACCACCAGATAGTATGTTCCATGGGGGCAGAGATGAGATGGTTTCCAGCTGCAAGTGCTGCTAGAGAAATGTCTGGCAAAGATCTAGATCTCCCAAAAGACAAATCCTTGAAAGTGCAGGCAGGCACCAAGTGATGAGCATTACAGACACATGACTACTGATGCCATTAGGGCTATGCGGTACTTCAGATCTGATCTTCAATAACTGGAGAACCTAGCACCTATCTCTTTTTTCCTAGGATCACACAAGCTCAGGGAAAGTCACTCCTTTTAGGTATTTCAGATGGGATGCTACTTTTACATAACCCTAACCCTAACCCTAGCCCAACTTCCTTTCATACCCCAAATGCTGCACAACCTTAGCACCTATTGTTGCTCTTGCATGGATGAATTGGAAGGGCATGAAATGCCACATATCTGCATAAGGCATAAATAGAAATTAGCTATGCAGGGATTCAATAATCCATGCTGTACCTGTACTAAGAAGGTTGCATCCCCTTGGAGTCTGTTGATATTCTTTTGAGAGTTAGTGTTGTTATCATCATCATTTTTATTACAGTCATTGACCAATGAATTAAACAATCAACTTCATAAAAAGAATAAAAGAACAAAGCACAGAAAGCCATGACATAGGAAAGAAAGCATAAATATTAACTAGATAGGACAATAAAAATGTGTTAAAGTCTAAGATATTTCTCAGGAGTGCTTATGGCATTTACTATGTACAGTACGTATGGATAGCAGGATATTAGAAGTAGAACCTAAGTGATAAAAACAAAATGACTAAATTAATAAAAATACTTTAAGAATGAATACTGAAATTCTGCCTATTGAATATTAGACTACTGAGTGAATACACAGAGACATGAGCTTGTGTTAATGTAAATATGTATAAGCAAAATTGTATATTGGTCAATGACAAATAAGATATGATAGGAAATAAAGTCTAGATTCAATGTAAGAAACACTGAAAAAAAATGTACATTAATAAATCCAGAAAATTAAGAAAGTAGTTTCCTGCATAGGGCAATGGCAGCTGAGAGAAATTTTGTGACTCTCCTAGTGGCATAAGAGTTCTGGTTTGATAGCAAGGAAGAAAAAAGAGATATCTGTTGACAGATGAAAAATTAAAGATGGAGTGTAAGTTACTGTACAAAAGGTACTAATGGAGCATATGGGCTAGGGTCTCAGTATTATTATATTTATATCCCACCTTTATTTTTTACAGCTCAAGGCAGTGTACATAATGCTCCTATCTCCTATTTTCCCCTTAATAACAGTCGTGTTAGGTGGTTTGGGCAGACAGTGAGTGACTGGCTCAAAGTCATCCAGCCAGGGACTTGAGCCAGGGTGGCTCAAAGTCACCCAGCCAAAGTCACCCAGACAGGGCTCAAAGTCACCCAGCCAGGGAGATTTAGAACCCGTGATTTTCTAGTTTCTAATCAGCACTTTATCAGTTATACCAAACTGGCTCTCAATAGACAATGTGGTGAGTTAGCAATGAATACTTTTAAAGGTAAAAGTAATGTTATCATTTTTATTATTGGTATTAGTATTACCAGCCAATCCTTTGTATGTCGTTTTTTATTTGTTTATTTATTTCTGAGTACGTTCACTAAAAAAGAAGCTTAGGAGTTTTTCTTTTAGCTATCTTACAAAAGGAAACGGCAGCCTGACAGGGATTTGGGAAGACTTTTACACTTTTTTTGATTGATGATTAGTATTAATCATCAGGGCTTTGAAAATGGTGTTCTAATAATTTAGTTTAATGACTTCTTTAATTGATGGCATGTTAAAATGTGGTTGATTGACAGTGAAGAGAGAGTCCATTTTTTTTTAAATGAAATTCCAAATTAAATAAATATGAAGGAACAAAGAGAGTTTGGACTTTAAAAGCAATTACCTCCAACAATTCTCTGCTTTCAGTAAGATTTGTGAAATAATTAAAACTGGCCAAGCTAGACTGCATTTCCCTTTGCCCTTCAGTTTTCAGTTTCAATTAAAAAATTTCACACTGATTTAACTGATATCTTACAATAGTCTAAATAAAGATCCAACCTCACTGAAGATAAACCATGCATAGGGCACATATTAATTATATAGGAGTAAAGGTAAGAGGTCACCATTTTTCCAGTGGACTTAAGTATTAATTAAAGTATTGACTGAAAAATATTTCTTCAAAACAAACAAGTTTAAGCAAATATATAATTTCAGATATATGAAATTCTAAATAGATGATTTTCCATTTTAAATATGTTTTTACAACATAAACACAAGGAAAGTTATTTTGAATTATGTTCTGAACTCAGAGTGACACATTTGCTATCAGCAGTCAAACCTGTAAGGTTCAGTTACTATAATCTCTTTAGATTCTAGTTGTTTACCAGGGTACTGTAAAAAGTAGTGGTATAAAAAGAAATGAAGATTAAAGTATTTCATTTCCAAACCTGATGGAAATAAAATACATTTGAATTTATCTCAACAGGAAGCCTGTATTAAGGAAATAAACATTTACAAAAAATGTAACTTTTTGAGATAATTTCTCAACAAAGAAGATATATTTTTATAATATATTTCCCATCAAGGGAGGAGCCAAGACGGTGACAAACTAGCAGCTCCTAAAATAAGCTGCTGACTTGTGACTGGTCTCACCCCTTCTGGCTCAGTCCTATGTCCTAAAAATGCCATCCAGAGGTAAGAAAAGAACCCAGACCAGCCCCAGTAATGATACTGGAGTCCATAAATCCAATAAATCAGAGAAATAGATGAGGATTGACTCCTATCTCCCCAATGCAGAGGCAACATAAAATGTGAGTAACACAGATCTACAACTTCAGGATCCCCTTCACCCTCAAAGAATATGACAACAGAGAAGCCTACTGGCATGCCTCCTCCCCAATCCTCCAAAACTTCAGCCCAAGTCACTCCCTGGAGCAGGGAGGTGGTGGAGATAATCTCCTGGAACAAATCTCTTGCAACCCCCCACAACTACATGACTCAACCTTTCTATGAGGTCTGCCTTTTGTCTGCAGAAACTCTGATCTTTATACTGCAGTGGCTAAATGACATTGCAGTCAAGGTGGACAGCTTCCAACAAGCCCTTGATCTGCAAATCCTCCATGGCAATTGGGGGTTAAAATAGCAGCAGAAGCTGGCCATGTTGGCATTCCAGCAGCCTGTCCTATGATATCAACAGGGCATCCAGAAGCAATTAGCACAGTCAACTACTGCCATGTGCAACTCCTGCTAGAAATCCATCAGAATGCCTATATGGAACAGTCACAAGACTATTGTGACCTCCCTATTTCAGCTCCTAAACTGCCAAAATAGAACAATTGATTTGACAGATTTTCACTATTCACCCAATCCAAGAAATGTTAAGCACATGCTCTTTCTACCAGCCATCTCTCCCCACCAGACTCACACAAATGAGCAAATTCCTATGGCAGACTCATCACATCTAAACTGTCAGAGTCTTTAAGGATGAGTTAGTCCATGACCTCATCACTGGGAAAGTGACAAATGGTCATGACCTCACAGATAAGAGCCATAAAAACCTATGCTCCAAATGCAGTAATTCTGCCTGCCATAGCAAGAGTGAAGAGCCTAAGGACACTTCAAGGGAGAGGGTTAAATCTATAAACACAGAACTCATTAATCTGAGAAAAAAACTAGCAGACATCAAAACAACGATTCTGACATACCATTCCAATGCTGGTAGTGATATGGAAATCCAGCACCAGTAATACATCTGCCCCATTGAAACCATCTTACACCACTGCCTCTCCTTTGACTCAGACATGCAGAAAGCTGTCAGCACACTACTCTGACTTCCTCACCAGTAACAGTGAAAGTGACACTGATAGTGATTCTTTTGAGAGCTCCATACCAGCAATATTCAAGGAACCCATGCAATCCCAAGTAGCTATTTAACCCTAACCCTAACCCTATCCAAAAGAAACCACCTTGCAAACAAAACAAACCTCAGCCAAATGCTACAGAAACCCAATCTGAGGAGCCTTTCCTGGCCTTGAGAGAACTTGGCTCACAGAAGAAACAGCTCCCTTCACCTCTTTGTTTACTGAACAAGCCAAAGGATCCTCCCCTGCTAAACAGTTGGGTTCCCTGCTTGCCAGTGATCCACATTTTGCTGACCATGCTGCACTGACTCTTCCAGGCTCCTTGCCAGAACTACAAGCTCCCCTGCCCCCTCATGAGAAAAGAGGCTTGATGGACAAACAGATGGCAGAGCAGGGAGAGCAGGAACTTGATGATACCTCACCTTCCTCCTCCCCCAGAGGGAGACACAATTACAACCATCTCAACCATCAACTAATGCAAAGCTACTGCCCCTGAAAAAATTACCAACCCAACCCCTGGTTGACAGTGCAACCACTTGACAACCAAGTGACTAGCATAAGGTCACCCTTTAAACCTGGAATGCAGCTGGGTGGTTTACATCCATCAGAGATCCTTGTTGTACTGACCCATGACATCATATTGATTCAGGAAACATGCATTGCTGATGAACTGCTACTAAATGGATTTCGTTCATTCTCAATTGTGGCAGAACTGGGGTAAAGCATGGAAGAGCAAAAGGGAACCTGAGGGCCTAGTCCTCACTACTTTATGTGCCATATCAAGGCCTCTCCCCCCACTCAAGTCACATGCCATGTCAGTGTTAATCCAATTCAAGCACCATGCCCTGTTGATAATAAATGGATATATACCCCCAATGAGGCAGAAATCCCAGATCAGAGCTTTGTGGGCTGTACTGGAAATTTATGCTGCTGACCATATACTGTTGAATTCAAATGCATTTGTAGTCCTGGGAGGGGACCTCAATGCTAGATTGGGCTACAATGACCATACCCTCTATGCAGAGCACAAATGTCCCCCTTCCAACCCTGAAGCCGACAGATTCCTCCTCACCCATTGCTCAAAAGATCATAAATCAAACTCTGTAGGCCTCTGTCTGGCTCAAACGGCCTTTAAGCTAAGCCTCCACATTTTAAATGGTGCCCTTGAAAATGACCATCCAGCTTAATTCACCTACCTCTCTGACTCCAGAATGAGTGCTATTGACTATATAATTGTCTCTAGGGACCTTCTCCCTTATGCCAAGGCTCTAGAAGTTATGCCTAAGTTTGACAGTGATCATTTCCCAATCCTACTCCAGTTAAATGTCTTCATTCTAGAAACACATACTGAGGACTGCTACCAACCCTTTCTAAGAAGTTACTGCTGAGCCATGTGGACCCTCCATTTAAATCAAATGGTAACTGAGTACTGACCCCAGATCACCTATACTGCCTTCAGTCTGCCCTGACATCATTTGAGTCTCCTGATGCACTCTTGGAGAACTATAACACCCTTACCCAAGAGTGCCACCAGCATCTAACCTGTAATAACAGTGCACCCTTGAGGCAACAACAGCATGTCTCCAAGCCATGGTTTGACAAGGACTGTGTTAATGCCAAAAAAAGCTCTTGCTGCCACTTGCCAGGCTTATATATCTAATACTACACCAACAGCTGCACTGGACCTCCTCCAGCAGAAGAGATACTACAAATAACTGCTGGCATGCAAGAACAAGGAGGCCATGAAAAATAACTAGATGTGACTCATTCAGACAGTCAAATCCAATGATTCATTCTGACATATCACATCAAGCTCCCAAAGCAATGGTATATCCATGGTGGACTGTCACATCCCCCCCAGGGACCTGGGGAGCATACTTTTAGAAACTCTACATGGACACATCTGTTGAAAGTAGACACCCTAGACAAACTATAGAAAATCTGTCAAGGTGGGCACCAATGACAGTGACAGAAATGAAGAACCTTATTGCTCACCTAAGACCAGGGAAGGCCAAGAAGACCTAATCCCTCCAGAGGCCATTAAAAATGACCTGGACTTCTGGGCCCCTACTCTGGCCTCACTCTTTACCTAAACTGACACCTATGGCTGAGTTCCCAAGATTGGGGACTTGCAATCATTGTCTCTATATATAAAAAGAGTAAAAGGATGATCCTGCTAATTATAGAGTGATCAGCCTCCTCATAGCATATTAAAAAGCAGAGACGTCACTTTGCCGACAAAGATCCTCATAGTCAAAGCTATGGTTTTTCCAGTAGTAATGTATGGCTGTGAGAGCTGGACCATAAAGAAGGCTGAACGCCGAAGAATTGATGCCTTTGAACTGTGGTGCTCGAGAAGACTCTTAAGAGTCCCCTGGACTGCTAGGAGGTCAAACCAGTCAATCTTAAAGGAAATCAACTCTGATTGCTCATTGGAAGGATTGATAATGAAGCTCAAGCTCAGATACTTTGGTCACCTAATGCGAAGAGAGGACTCTTTGGAAAAGACCCTGATGCTGGGAAAGATGGAAGGCAAAAGGAGAAGGGGACGGCAGAGGATGAGATGGTTATATAGCATCACCGAAGCAATGAGCATGAAACTGAGCAAACTCAGGGAGGCAGTGAAGGACAGGAAGGCCTGGCGCGACATGGTTCATGGGATCACGAAGCGTCGGACATGACTTAACGACTGAACAACAACAACAGCCTCCTCAACACAATCAGGAAAGTCTACGCAAGACACCTGCAATGGAAATTCCAGGATTGGCTGGAACAAGAAAACATACTTGCAGAAGAGCAAGCTGGCTTTTGGGAAGGCCGATCCACCATTGATCAGTGCCTAATACTCCATCATCTCACTGAAAAATACGCCTCCTGCAATACAACCTCCCTTTATGCTGCTTTCATAGACTTCAAAGCAGCATTTGATTCCATAGCCCAAGCTAAATTGTGGGAAAAACTGAAGGCCTCCTCGAGTGACCAATGTCTACTTCATTTAGTATTTATGTATAGGGTTTGGTTTATAGGGGATTTTAATGGATTCAGTTTTTAATTATTTATGGGTTATTTTAATTGTTATGGGCTTTTGGTTTTTTAATTGTGAGCTGCCCAGAGTCACCCATTGGGGGAGATGGGTGGCATACAAATAAAATAAAATAAAATAAAATAAAATAAAATAAAATAAAATAAAATAAAATAAAATAAAATAAAATAAAATAATAAAATAAAATAAAATAAAATAAAATAAAATAAAATAAAATAAAATAAAATAAAATACATGTAATATGTTTGCTACATGAAGGGACATCACTCAAAGTAAGATGTAACCCCCAGGGCCATCTCACCAGTGCCACTGAAACTGAGAAAGTTGTCAAGCAAGAGTGCATAGTGGCTCCACTCTTATCCAATTTCTGTATCAACTCCATGGTAAGCCATCTCCACAACATGAACTTTCACTTCCCAAAACCTGCTGGAAGACACTTCTCTGTTCTACTCTATGCAGACGATGCAGCAATACTTTCAAGAACACCCATTGGCCTTAAAAGAGCACTGAAAGCACTAACACAGTACTGCAAGGAAGACCAGCTAGAACAGTTATCAGAAAACTAAATTCATGGCATTTGCCAAAAGGCCAAAGAGCCACTCCTGGACCATAGATGGCCCCAAGATTAAGCAGGTCTTCTGTTTCAAATACCTGGGGGTAGTCCTTCATTATGCTGGCAGTAGGAAAGTCCACAGGGGCTACATTGCTGAAAATGCAGAGGAACTCATCTGCCATCTTTAAATTCCTTAAGACAAGAGGTGGCCACTATATATCTGCAGCACTCAAATTATTTGAAGCCAAGCCAATAGCACAACTTCATAGTGTCCAGCTGGGCCCCTTCTCCAATTTTGCACTGTAAGAACTTGTACAATCCAAATTTCTAAGATTGGCCCTTCAAGTTCCAAAATATGTCTCTAATGCCACCCTGAGACTAGAGACAGGCCTCATGAAAGTGGAGGCTAGAGTGTGGGTGACCATACTCAACTATTGGCTTGGACTATCCTTTTTTCCTCTTGGCCTTGCCCAAGGAAACAGTAAGTGGCAACTAAAATCTCATCATTGGGCTTCTGTCCAGGTCTTGTACTCAGCATGGAATATGATCAGGCCAAAGCACTCATTAAACAGTGTGTAATGCCAATTGGATCCCAGTGGATGCCAGTGAATCCAGCAGGTACTCTAACTTGAAGTACCTAAACACTGGAGGACTTTTACTCTGGCACAATGTCATGCCTTCCCCTCAGCTGTCCTTGAAGGCTGATACAGGAAGATTCCTTACCTGGAGAGGCAATGTCCCTGTGACTCTGGATCCACAGAAACAATAGAGCATGTGCTTCTCCAGTGCCTGTATTACAGAGTCATTTGTACTAGCCTCATTGTACCATTACTGCATAAACACCCAGGGCACACAGGACAGTTCTACACCTCCTTGCTACAATATACAATGTTGCCAGGTTCTGCACAGTAGCGCTTACATCGGATGATGACGTGTGACATAAACTAGAATTAATGAGCATCTAGTTTGCCATACTACAGTGCTGTGTAATTCGATATACAGTTTTCCACATGCTAACCTTTATATTCCCCTATACCCAATTATGTTCTTACCCACCCATCCTTTAAGATTCTTTTAGATTCTTGTTGTTTATATATACTTTCTGTATATATAAACAACAATATATACGTGTGTGTGTGTGTAGCTGAGGTGGCTGACATTGGGAAATCCTATCAGTGGCTAGAAAGGGCTGGACTAAAAGACAGCACTGAGGCACTGATCATAGCAGCACAAAACAGGCACTAAGCACCAGATCCATAGAAGCAGGGGTCTTCCACATTAGACAGGTCCCAAGGGGCAGACTGTGCAGAGAGGCCTCAGAGACAGTCCATCACATAGTGGCAGGGTGTAAGATGCAGGCAGGAACAGCATATACTGAAAAGCACAACCAAGTAGTTGGCATTGTGTACAGAAACATCTGCACAGTGTATGGGCTAGACCCCCCCCCAAGTCCAGAAGGGAGATTCCACAGAAGTTCGTGGAGAATAACAGGGCTAAGATCCTGTGGGACTTCCAGATCCAGACGGACAGGCAGGTACTGGCCAATCAACCAGATATGGTGGTAGTAGACAAAGACCGGAAGACAGTGGTAGTGATAGATGTAGCAGTGCCAAGTGACAGCAACATCAGGAAGAAGGCGCATGAGAAGCTGGAGAAGTACCAGAGCCTGAAGGAGGAACTAGATAGGATATGTAAAGTAAAGGCCAAAGTGGTCCCAGTGGTGGTAGGAGCACTCAGGGCCGTGACTCCTAAGCTGGGAGAATGGCTCCAACAGATCCCAGGAACAACATCAGAGCTCTCTGTGCAGAAGAGTGCAATAATAGGAACAGCTAAGATACTGCGCAGAACCCTCAAACTCCCAGGCCTCTGGTAGAGGACCTGAGATTGAGGAAGACACGTACCACCCATATGGGTGAGAGGGGAATTTTTTTTTAATAAAATCTTTTAGCTTTTCATAATCTTTTTAGAATGATGTATCTTCTATGCTTTTTAATTGAGTGTACCCCACCCTCTTTATGCTGGTCTATGACCGTAATAAAGATTTAATTTGATAGTTCCCATCAGGATTCATTATGATCTGAGCTTTCTCAATATTCTTATAAAGTTCAGCTGCAAAATATGGATGGTAATCACAGAACTTGCTATTCATTATGCATTAAAAATCTTTGTCATACAAAGGTTATATTCATTTCTTCCACATTCTTGTTAAGTGTTGATATTCCATATGACTTACATTGATTATCTCCAATAATATACATGCAATACATACATACTCACTTTTAGTATATTCTTGATTCTTGAGCTGTGAGTCATCTTTATGCTCTTGTGTCAACTGATTCATGTATCTAACAGACAGGTAATCAAATACCTTTTGAGAAGTTTTGATTCAGTGCTATTGTGATAAAACAGAGGTGCCATACAGTGAATACAATTACATAAGTCCTTTTTTAGTGGTGCACTGAAAATAAAAATGAGGATTTTATAAAACCTTAGTATACGTTGTCTAGAAGTCATGGGGCAACAAAAAGAACCTGAACAATTTAATTTCAACTCGTTTGCTTTAATGCTACATTTCTAATGTTAGTGCTCATGAGGACATCACAAGAAGCAGGACAAACTTGAGATGGGCAACGTGTAGCTTTAGGGCACAAGTGATAACCACTACATCCTACACGCAGAAGCCCCTTGGACACACTATAACATTTACATTTCCAATCCTTTGGAGGCAGGAAGTATTTGAAAGTTGCATAGTAAGATTTTTTTTTAAATAAAAACAACACCTAACAAAATAAAATCCAGGTCCCTTTCCCACTCCATTCTAACAGACCCTACTCCATTCTAGTGCTGAAGATGTTACCTAGCCAGGAAACAAAATGTTTGCAAAAAAACAACCAAGTTCAGAGAACCCCAAGGACTCCACCCTTTCCCACTTTCATACATGACATGTTATGCTTCATTTGGTACACACTGCAGCCCTTTTCCTGAAAACCACTGTGATTCTGGCTCATGACTTGGATTTAATCCACAGTAGACTCATTATACCTAGAAAGTTGGAGTATCAGTTACCTCCATACAAATTCACAGTAATCTTTATGTACAAATTTTGTATATCCAGAATGGATATCCTTTTGGTAACTGGTATCAGAAGAAGTCATGGCATGTTCACTATTCCAATGCTATTTCAACATGTTTCTACCTGTCCAAAATGGAGCAATATCTTGAACCATAGATTGTGAGTGTGAATCTCTATTGTTAAAGACTAAACATGCTAGTGTCTGGCACTTGGTCTTGTACAGCAAGGGCAAGCAATATTTTAATGGCCAATGGCCACTGCTAAGATTTTTTTTTTTTTTTTTTTTATGGTAGATGGCCAGAAAATGAATGTGGCCACATTATACCTGAGTGCAAAAATAGGTTTTTGTAGGGAACTGGGGGAGAGGGGACAGAATTTGTTCTTTAACATATAGGTGCATGCTATATATTTTACCTGGTCCCCACTTTAAAATGTCAGGAAATTGTGCTATCAGTTTTCAGCAATCATAACTAGAAGTGGTATCAAGAGATGTAAAAAGGGGACTTGAGAGCAGCATGTATGTACATAAGCACAGAGAAATATAGAGAACTGTGACCGAGATGTCTATTAAAAAGACCTCACTAGTGATCCATGAGTAGTCAATCTAGGGCAACAAGGAATCAGTATTGTCCTGCTTTTTCACTTACAGTTGATGCCAAACCTTGCTAAGAGGCTCCTCCATTTTCCTTTTGGTCAGGTTTCCATATCTTGGTTCTCCAAGAGATAATAGTATAGGTGTTGCAGTTCAGTATTCTCCTTATCAATGCTCATAAGGGAAACACACGTCAGCCAAATTGGAAGGCACATCTGAATATGACATTACACGTACCCGAGTTATTTCCAATGTGTGTCCCAATATCAGAAAGCATAAGCTTTAACTGCCTCAACTAAGGGGCCTAATTTATGTATTCACCCAAAGGACTGTATAGATATTTAAGGCAGCATGAGATGTGTTAAAGACTAAGTTTGAGTTATCACACAATTCAATAATAGTTTGGTCTGTTTGTCTGTATGCATGTATGGCCCCTTCAATAAAATAAATATTTATAAATGGGCTTAGCCTTTCATTTACCACTTCTGCAAAACAGAAGCCCTGAACCTGAACTATTGCATGGCAGACAGTAAAAGTTGGCAAATAGTCAGGTCTCATTTGGACTCCCTAGGGATTTTAGGAAAAGTTGTATCAGTTGATTTCTGCCTATCATACAGATGGATGGATGGACGGATGGACGGATGGACGGATGGACGGATGGATAGATTTTTTTTCCTCTACCCCTCTTGCTCCCTCTCCTTACAACCTTTCATTACCATTTCAAATATTTCTTAAATTAGCCTATAGAATAGGATCTGCAGAATTGTCTATGCTATTTTTTTGCTACATTACTCTGCACTTCAGAAAACATAATACAAATCATTAATATGAAAGTCAAAAAAGGAACATAGTTGTGTGGGTTCACAACTTTTATGTTGCATTTATGTTTAAAGGAACTCCATTTTATCTTCTATCACCAGCTGCATGGCTCACTCCCCATTTATGCACATAATAGTTATGTGTTTGTGATGGATGTGAAGGGATTCTATATGCATATATGAATATGAGTTACAATCCTACTTGCCTCAAGACAACCCTACACATCACTACCTCTTTGGGTTAAAATCTCTCCCAAAATAAGTGACATGCACACACATGGGTGTTGGCAACATGGATTTCAGTATACAATGAACATGATTATCACACGTGGTGCTAATCCTCTGCCCCTCTCACACATTCAGAGGAGGAGATTTTAGGAATTATCCAATTATGAATGAATTCTAATGCTTCTGGTATCTAAGGCTGCTGCTATGGGGGGTAAGCCGTTCAGAGAAGGGAATGTCAAGGAAATCATTAGGGATGTTTGTGCTGAAACTTGCATTTTCAGCCAAAGTAAACAGCAAAGGTTATATAAGCACAATATTTGTACATCTAACCAACTGGAGTCTTCACTCTGAGAAATGTTTTACCTCTGAGTTTCTTTATGCCATACAGATGCTAAACACAGAGTTGCTGTCAGGGGAAAAAAAAAAGATGGCAATCATACATAACACAAGCTGGAAGCAAGAGTGATGTTTCAGCTGATTTGTGGAGCAATTCTTACAAAGTTGCTTTGTTGATAGAAAATGCTTGCAGTGCTATTCGTTACCTATTTTCATCAGGTCAGCTACTCTTTAGCCTTTCTTGACATCGATGCCTAAGTATCATGTCTACATGCTCTGTGCTATATTTCCATCTTTGTTTTCAAGCAGGAAATAAAGCAGTGGATAACATTTGTGAAAAGATCATTGTTCTGACATGGTCCTAGATGAGACTTGCTACCTTGCAACTATAACATATTTTGTTCTTGGTTGGGCTTTAAAGAAAACAAAACCTTTACAGAAAAACATCTTGTGCTCTATTTTTTTTTTTTTTTTGTCTGCGCTCAGTCATTACTGACCCTGCAGTGACTGCCTGGACGAATCCTTGCAGTTTTCAAGGCAATTGTTTTTTGGAAGTGGTTTGCCAGAGCCTCCTTCCTAGAGCATAGCCCAGCTGGCGAGCGCAGGAGGCGGGGTTTCCGTTGCTTCCCACCCTTTTTTTCGGGTGAGCGTGGTTTCGCGCTTACCGGCAACTGGTCCCGTCTCTCTGTGCAAGGCGCTGCCAGCATTTTTCCTCCCACCGGAGTGAGAGTACCCATTTATCTACTCATGTGAGTTTTCGACCTGTTGGGTTGACAGGAGCTGGGGCGGGGGGGGGGAAACAGGAGCTCACCCTGTTAACGCGAAGGCTGGACTCGAACCGCCGAAGTGTCAGCCATTTCTGGCCAGCAACTTTCAGCGTCATTAAGCCGCTGCGCCACCGCGTCCCCTTGTGCTCTATAGTTGCTATTAAATGAGTGGTACAAAAATAATAGCTTTTGGTATATTTATTTCCTTTTGAGTCTTGTCAAAAGATTAGAAGATATGAATTTTAACTGATGATTTTTTTTTAAATGACAGATTGTGTGAGTGAGAGTATAAAATAGGGAGTAAAAAAAATCAGGTTTATAGAAAAATAAAAGCTTTTTGTAATATACTGGAATGGCAAAGTATATGTGATTCAACCCTCTCTAATTCCATAATGCTATGTCTTTTAATTTTTAGAAATATTCTTAAAATAGTCATCATTTTTAGATTGCATCTTGATAGTAGTCTTGTTTTCTTCTAGTTTATTTTCTTTCTTTCTTTTTAATTTTTTAAAAACATTATGTACCACCTTGGGAAAACGATTAGGCTGCAGTTCTATGGTTTCTTGGAAAGTGTGACAGGGTCTTAAGAGTGGACTGGCATCTTTTTTTTTTTTTTTCCCCCTTTCTTATTTTGAGAGAAAAAAATGAGAACAAACTTTAATCTCAGATGGCCTGTTCAGAAGTTTCTCTCCAGGAAGTGCCAGCCTGATGTTTCTGGTAACTCAGAATAAGATCATAAAATTAACAAGGAAATCTGTTCTTGTCCTCACAGTCTATATATACAGCAGCAATGGGAATAAAAATATAATTGCCCTTCTGAGTTAGAACTAAAGGAAAGTTGGGTCAAATGGCAGTAGGAAAGCTGACATAATCATTATCAGTAGCTTCACTTTGTTTTCTCTGTTATTTGACTGCTTGTACTGAAAAGACCAAAACACGAAAACCAGTTGTAAAAGAACTTGTCTGCAAATGGAGAAATCAAATAACTTTAAGAACAGTTCTCACTGTTGACGCTCTTCAATAATCTCCTGTAATTAGAAGGAATAATAAGCACACTGTTCTGTCAAATGTATTGTGCTGGTGAAAAGATTCTGTTGCAAACAAAGAGCAAAGATCAGTAGTACCGAAGGAGAATAATAGTTTATTTTGGTTTTAAACTGTGGAAGCAGTTTGTTTGCCAAAATTTACAGTCTGAGTAATTGTAATTGGACTGATTTTTCTCCAGTGTTTGTTTCAGTCTTAACAATCATATTCAACATATCAGTGTAAGCTGACAAAAAGTACTCCATGTCAGATAGATCACTTCTAAAGACATGTAGAAGAAATTCACCACACATTTTAGTTTGCAAGGGCATTCTTGTGTGTGTGTGTGTGTGTGTGTATGTGTGTGAGTGTATGTATGAGAGAGAGAAGAGAGACTGTGCAATTGTAGTCTCACTCCTCACCCCATTCTGCAGATGCCTCTGCAAAATAGCACAACTGACCTCAATCATAACAGCACAGGGAGACAGCAACAAATAGCGTCTGCTACCATCTAATGTTTTCTGTTCAAAAATTCATAGGCAGAACTGTATATTTACAGAATATCTACTCAAGAAAGGTACATATGCTGTTTGCACGATTAAACAGTGTACTTACGTTAGTTGCATTTAAAAAAAAATGTATCAGGATACTTGCATATGAAACAGTGCAGGTAAGGGAAAGTTGCATTCAAAATGTCATGTGTCAAATTTGAATGACAGTATAAATATGTATTTTCTAATTATATTTTTTAACAACAAAAATGAGATAAAACATGAAAAGTGAAAATCTGAGATACTGACACAAACCTCCCACAGATTAATCCCCAGATTTCTATTATGTAACAAGATTCAAATTTATAGAATTACAAATACTTCAATTTGTGGGTGTCTGTAAATAAAATAAGCCAAATATATCATCCATAAACAATACCTCCTTGTTGGGCTTTGAGCTTAGTGGGTCTTATCCAAGCTGTTATCATAGCCAGGCGCCAACTGAGCATCTCTATATCTTCACCTGTATCTTTGAAGAGAGAGAGAGCAAGAGAAGAATGAAAGACAGAATGTTGATAGAAATCATTAACATAGAATTTAAATTCCAAGCTGCCCAGAGTTGCTTGGAAAAGTGAGATGGGTGGCTAATGAATTGTGTAAATAATAATAATAATAATAACAATAATAATATATAGCATAAAACCATATGACGTGGGCTTGAGCTGAATGCTTCAGCCTCATCCTGGAAATTGCAATGCAAATATAAGTAAAATCATTGCAGAGTTGTACTTTCAATAACCAATTCAGCCTTTTTAGTGGGATACTATAGTCAACCATCTAAGAAATACCAAAAGGCCCAGGGAACTCAATAGAGTCACAGTCCTCCCACCTATCTTGTCACAAAGTTCAACTCAGAAATTATTGTGGCAATTTCATTGGTATAACAGGCCTAAAGACTAAGGCTTTGCAATACTATAGATTCAGTTCAGGAAATAAATGCAGTACCTGCCTGCAACTCATTAAAGCAGCTACATCTGTTTCTGGGGTAACTGCACAAAAAATATGAGGTTAATTTAATGAATCACAGCCAGGAGTTGCATTTGTGCCTCCAAATGTTCTGAATTAAAAGCAAACTATTGTACAACCCTATCTAAGATCAGTTGAAATTAATTAGAACGTCTATTTTATCCATGAAAGTTTGGATATTACTTGCCACTAGCATGTAGGTACTAAATTCTGCCTAGAGGAAATGAAGTGACATGAGCAATTAATTCCCTTTAATACAACGTGCTCTTTCTCCTGTAACTGCTGTTAAAATGTTGAGGGAGCTATTGAAATGTTTGGTTTCATTGACCAATTAAAATTAATTTGGTTTCATTGACTAAAAAACCCCAAACAACAACAAAACAAACCCAAGATAGCTAACCAGTAATGTGGTGGCAGTTTTAAAAATGTCTATATTTTGCCCCACACCAAGGCAACTTTCACCAATGTTGGTCCTCAGGTTCTACATACCCTCTCTTTCATGATTACCAAGTTTCACTGTGTTATAATGTAATTATATTTAATTTTATGAGCAACAGAATATTCAGAAAATGGTGCAATGGTAAAAATCTAGTCTGAGTCTTTATGTAAATAAATCTATCATTCATTACAGGCATATGGCACCTGGATGTAGATTGAAATCTTCAATTTGCATGTTATCATAATTACTGTTGTATAATAATTTTGTCAGTTGAACCTATCTCTACTTTCAGCACTGAATAATGAATGCATTTGAGAAATTTCAAATAGCCATGCTACATTACCTGAAAAATATATCTGAAACAAGCATAACTCCATTATTTTAGTCTGCATGCTCATCGTCAAGCAGTTAGCAAAATATAATCACTGTCATTATATTATGTTATAATGTAGCTTCATCTTTTTAATATCCCCATGTCAATATAATATATACATAATATATATATTCATTTGACTCTGTTAACATATTTTTCAATAAGGGAAACACACATAGCAATCTGCATGCTCCATGCAGGGTTTATTCAAGATGTTAACATTTAACCTACACTGTTATAACCTTGACTGGCATTTCTATGATTCCAGAATGTTAAATATCCTGCTTGAAGCTATTTAGTCCTTTTGTAGATGCAAATAAAGAAAAAGAGAGTCCTTTTGTTTTACTGTCTTAATGGGGGGGGGGGGGGGGAAGCTGTGTTATTTTCCTGTTTGTTCTTTGTTTCTCAGAAGAAGAATAGGCAGTTTCTCACACTTGAACCTTACTAAGAAGCTGGTGAAAATATATTTAATCTATTTACCCTTCTAAGGCAATAAGGCCTTTGCCTTGTGTATATGTGTGTGCCTTCAAGTCAGTGTTGACTCCTGGTGACTGTCTGGACAAGTCTCTGCAGTGTTTTTTTTGGCAAGATTTCGAAAGTGGTTTGCCATTGTCTCCTTCCTAGGGTGGAGAGGGTGTGACTGGCCCAAGGTCAACCAGCTGGCTTCATGCCTAAGGCAGGACGAGCACTCACCCTCTCCTGGTTTCTAACCTGGTGCCTTAAACCACTTCACCAAACTAGTTCTCTTTTGCCTTGTTAGTAATACAGAATTTAATTTATAATTATGATCTTACCAGAGATGCTGGGAATCTGTTCAGCTCAATGGATACTTCCCCTTACACCTCCATCCCTACCCAGAATATTTTGGACACATTTTGCAAAGAAATATACTGTTTTCTTTAACAAGGTTCTGAATCACAATATACCATATGTAACAGTCTTAACCGGACATCACGTTCTTCATTCAAACCTGTATCTCCTCCACATTTTTATCACATCCACAGCCATAGGGGAATTATGTACATGTGAGTTGCTAGTACTTCCACAGTTTCAACAATAACATTCTCAACCAATTTTGTCCAGACTACTTATAGACAATCACAAATGTGTACCTTTTGCACTAAGTCTGGAATTTTTGAAAAATTCACCTCATTCCTCTTAGACGGAAATATATATGGCAGCAACGCTCCTTTATTTAGAAGAATCTTGCTTTTTAAAGTAGATGTCTTTCCATTGCTGTGATTCTCATAGGTATCAGGAAAAAATATAAAAATATTGAGTGAAAAACAGAAAAAGAATTAAAAGGTATCCTGACTGACAGGACACTGCCTCCTTTTCATGGCCCAACTGTCCTTTGTGTACTTGACAGTATTTATAGGGAATTGCAATTTTCCACCAGAAGTTTGAGCAATTCTTTAGCTCTAACAATGAACAGCAGAACCCTCCAGACCTTTCTCCTAGGTTGCATTTCTATTTCAGAAAAGTATGCACCCAAAAGGCATAGAGTGGCCCCCAAATGTTGCTTCAAAGTTCTCCACCCAATTAATAGTCAAAGAAATTGGGTGGATAATTTATCTGAATTTCTCCAGGAATAGGAGGAATTTTCCAGCAGCTTCTCCTGAGCAGGATAACTCCCCTTAGCACTGCAGCTGAAATAAAGCACCACAGAAGCAATTATGCTACGATGACTTCCTTTGGAAAAGACAGAAGGCCAAAAGGCTGCAGATAACTGGCAAGATGCTTGCACTATGAAAGAAATGCCATCCACACACATTCCTCGGCCATCTCCCAAAAAAGGCAAGAACACCGCATTCCACCCAAGATAATGTTGTCTTTGAATTGAATTTTCATTTTCCATGTGCTTTAACAAAAACCAATAGGATAAACATCAGAATCATATCTCTGCTCAGAAGAAAAGCACATGGAAAATTTTAAGTGAATGTAAAGGGCTAGCCATATCAAAGCCTACAGATAGGGGCTCCTTTCTCAAAGTTTAGCACTCTGGCTAAAATATGCTTCTAAAACACTAAGTCTGCTACAATGCTACCCTATGTACAGGAATACATCCAATAGAATATAGTTCTTAGGATGGGTAGGTCAAGGTCACAAGCCTAAAATATTGGGTTTATGATTTAATTTATTTTGCCATCTAAAATACATTTGGAGAGTCTATATTTAGATTCAAACATTAGGATTATAGCCTGCTGTGTACCTACTTTTCTGTCCTCAAAATTCCCCTTTTCAGCTTCCTGCAGTTAGAGGCGAGCCATGAGCTTTATTAATAAGGTATAATAGATTGCACTCATAACTGTGTAATATCTGAGGTGCAGTGACTAATGTCACCTGTTTTATTAAATTCACAATTTTCCCTAGTGCTATTAAAAAAGGATGTGAGGCAAGTATTCAGATGGTGTCATCTTTACATCTGCATAAGAGTCCTTGATTCAGATACTATATGCATCTCAATGAATTAACTCCACTTCCAGAAGATAAAAATGGCATATCTAATGCAGGACACATTAAGTAGCAATTAACCCCAGGTGGTTGTTTATTGAGTTTTGTCCTTTCTCTGCATAAGCACAGAACTTGCTTTAAAAGATGTTGTCTTAAAAACAGTTTCACATAAGGAAATATTTGTTCTCACCATTTGCAACATAATTTATTTTCATTAAGTCAGAAGCAGAATAATGCTTAAACTGATTCGATTTCTTAACAGGGTCTTCCCACCTTCATTCCTTTCAGCAGCATCTGTAGGAACCTGACACTTTGACATCACAATGCCCATAGAAAAGACATGGGGCTTGGATGATGATGATGATGATGATGATGATGATGATTATGTGCTGCTTTCATTGATCTGACCTCCCCACTGATTCCCCTGCAGACACAGCTATCCTCTTTGTATTATTTGTAGTTAATGGGAAAACTGTTTTTCACTCCAACAGGGTAAGACAAAGGGATTCTTAATCAATTTAAACTCCAAGACTTGAAGTAGGAGGAAAGGAAGAAACTTGCCTAGACTTGCCCTAGAGGTTTTCCTCAATTCTTCCATTGCTGGAAGTGGGAGGGACATTTTCTCTTGGGACAAAGGGGAAAGAGATAAGAGCTTGCTGAGGGATGTGAAAGAAAGTAGATGTCTTTGGAGGAAAAGAAGAAAGAACACCTGGAAAAGGGAGAAAGTGAGATTGGTGGAAAGAGGTAAAAATGGAGACCAGAAACAGCCGTATGGTTTTGGTGAGCTGGTTTCCAATGGAAGCAGAGAGCGAAGCAACAGTCAGATGGGAGGAACTGTGGTAGGGGAAAGGCTGTGTTCTCTGGGACTGGAAGTGAGGAAAGTGTGACTCAGAGTTAAGGAAATCTTCAGAGCAGAGAATTAGGACTGCTTTATATGGAAATGGAGAGTCTAGGTGGATAGAATGAAGCCTGAGGCCCCTGGAAAGAGCAGAGCTTATAATTGGGACGAAGGTGGTGAAGGTCCTCAACTGTGATCAATAATCTTCCTAAAGTTTTGATTTAAGGTTGCAAGCTAAAAGAAAATTTTCCTTTTAAAATAAAACTTACTCTTAAATCTTATGCTTTGTTTTCATCTCCTCAAAAGGAAAGATGGCTGCTGTTCCCTGGCCACATAACTCAAATGTGTTAGTACCAGGAGGTGATGCTGCAGAGTCGATTTTCCATATCATCATCATCATCATCATCATCATCATCATCATCATCATGCCCAGATTATGGACAATTGTTAAACAGACTGTGAGAGCTCCATCTCTCTCACAAGCTAGGGTTAATGGGTGGTAGCAATGAAAATACTACCTAATCACAAGGTGTACAATGCAGCCAATCAGGAAGGAGGCAGGGCTGAAAGGTGCAGGCAGTCCCCCCACCCCACCCCATCACCTCTACCAGCCAGCCATTCATTACAGAAGTATAAATAACACAATAACTAAAATATGTTTGTCATTCTTTTTGCCATAAATGAAAAGATCCTCATCAGGGAACTCCTCTAACCTTGAATAATATTGATTGCCCTTTTTCTACACCTTTTCTAGCTTTATAATACCCTTTTTAAGCTGGTGTGATCAAGCATGGACTCATCAATTTTTATAAAGGCATCATTATACTGGAAGATCTATTTTTTAATCTATTCCCTACCTAATAATTCTGAACATGGAATTTGCTTTTTCCTAAAATATTTGACATTTGCACTGAGTTGTCCTCTGTGATTCCAATATCTCTTTTCTGGTTAATCAGTTCAGATCCCATGAACTTATATTCATTAAGGTATCCTATAAATGTATATTTTTGCATCCAATTAATAAACCTGTGGCCATGCCAGCTGGAGCTTCAAGTCTTATAGTCCAATGACATCTGGTGGCTCTATAGGAGCCTCAGCCATTGTATCTAAGTTATCTCCCTCAAAGAGAAGAGGA
This sequence comes from Liasis olivaceus, assembly GCA_030867105.1. Taxonomy (NCBI): domain Eukaryota; kingdom Metazoa; phylum Chordata; class Lepidosauria; order Squamata; family Pythonidae; genus Liasis; species Liasis olivaceus. Next base: position 83,738,952 of record CM061349.1, read on the forward strand.
ACTTCAGAAATTCTGTTGTCCTGTTCCATGCAATCTAGAGGATCATCCACTTCCACTACTTCTTTAATTTTATATAATGTTGTCTCTTTTATTAAGCCCCTTATGCAATGTGGGATATTCACAAGCAAGACATCAGCAGCTCCACGCTGCAGCCTAAGGACTTCTCTGTTAAGTGTTAAATCTTAGGCAACTGAGGCATCCCAAAGATCAGCTTCTACTGTAAATGGGTTGTTTCATACTTTCCAAGTGTTTTTTTTTAATTGTTTCATTACATTATAGAATGCAAAAAAATAGCCAAGTGCACTAGAATTTATACAATAGAAACTGGAGGCTATTAACACTATCATGATTAAGTAAATTAAACTTCTCAAATGTGCATCAATGTTAAATATGATTTCTGAGATGTAAATGGACAGTTATTTAAATTGTGCAGTTAATGCTGAGTATAATATTGATAAGTTGTAAAGTACACTGAATTATTGTATAATAAAAAACAGTTTAGATCTTTGAGTTTAACACTAAAGTTTCCACTATATTGTTATTTATTGTAATTTATCAATACTAAAAGAAAAAAGAAAAAGAAAAATGAGATCTGCTTGGAAAAAGTAGACAGGTATTTAGTCTCTAACTTCCTCTTCTCTGTACTCTGACTGATTTGCACTGTTTTTAAACATTTAAGCCCCCTTAAAAACCATACTATAAGTGTTTGTATTTCACTTGCTGTGTGGTGTATTGTGTATATGGAAACCATTCTTGCTTGAATTTGTTTATTTATTATTTATTTAGATTTCTAATTTGTCACCACCCATCTCACTGCAAAGAGACTGGTTTAAGCTTCTATGTATATGCTTTGAGTTTTGTCATTGCTGTGTATTCTCCAAGTTTTAGTTGGAGTTTATCCTTGCAGCCATGAGCACATATCTCAATAAATTATGGTGGTTTTTGTTAATGTATTCTAGGGTTAAACTGTACCTAGTAAAAAAACATTATTTCATGTCAAATCTGATTTCTAAAATTCTCTGAATGGTGCTATGTATGTCTTTCCTTCTGGTTTTCTCTGAATGGTTCTATGTACGTCTTTCCTTCTGTTTCATGGCATTTCCAATATTTATTACTATATGATATGTCCATCTTGGAGATTATTGACAGAGTTGTATATCATCTGTAAAACATTTTATACCAGTTTTCTTTTAAGTTGCTATAAAATCTATAATTTTATAGATTTATTCCGTAATTTATTCCATAATTCTTCTTATACAATTCTTCTTTTAAATTCTGTCATTTTTCTTAGTGTGCCTCTCTCATCCTTAAGATCAGATTTTATCCTTCCAACAATTTGTCAGTATATTCCAGCCTTCACTGAGTAATCCTTGCTGTATCTTTAATTTGTTAATGGAATCTGGGTGGAACATATCTGCATAGATAATTACTTTTTTCTTACTGTAATTTCTCCAACATGGAAAGTGTTTAAAGGAGAAGCTACTTCCAAGATTTCTTTTAGCTGCTGCTTCTGCTTCAACTTTACCACAAACCTCAACAAATGTATCCATCAAAAATTGATACATATGCATTCAGTAGCACAAAGTAAGACTCCCTTCTAAGGTTGCAATGCATTTTTTAAAACTTTATTTCTGAAGGGAGAGAAAAGACCTTTTATGACATGAAAACTGAATTCAAAATCCCTAACATAAAAATGGTACCCATGAAAAATTTTAATCCATTAATTGATTTATTCATTCAAGAGGTGAATGCGTGGTAGGTTGTGTGAAGCTTCAAAGGGACGTTAAAGGCATTCAATGTTTAAAAGGATGTTTGCTTTGAGAAAGCTTTGGATGAAGTACGCCTCTCAGAGCTGCTCTCCAAAATGACAGTGGTCCCCTTATTTTTTAGATCTAAGCAAAGAAATATAGTTGCTTCAGTTCAGTTTGCTTCAGACTCCCTCTTGGTCTTCTTCCACAAAGCCTGTTCTATGAGAGAAAACCGAAAGAAACTTTTTATAGAGAGCATTGTAGAAGACTGAGAGGAGTTGCACTGCTGGTAAAGGAGTACCACAGGCTAAGCAGCTCCAGCAGCAGCTATGGACAATTCCACAGCTTATTTATGAAGTACTAGCCTGAAGGCCCTTAGCCACATGGGTCCCCCAGTCTGGGCTACTCCAACAAAGACAGCAGGAAATCCATAAGTACATTCTAAAGATGGCCAGCCTGATGGGCTATGTATGAACTCACTGTATGTGAGCAGTCTCCAAAACTGGGCAGCGATGACAAAGATAGCAACATGTTACCACATATATCAGAGGCATTCACTCAAAAGCCCTAAAGCCCACAGGAGGAAAAATACATACTGGAGATAAGCATCCTGAAGTCCCCCATGCCCCAGTGCTAAGGGCTGTTGAGTTCATTAGAGCCCCCTCAGCACCCAGTGACAAAGCTATCACCCATGCCACATCTTCTAACCTTGGAAGCCCTCAACACACTCACTGAGGTGACTTCAGGTAAATTTCTGTCAGTGTTCATATCAGCATAGCTGACTCCCACATTGTCTCTGCATAGCCTTGGAGGATGCTGAAGGACTTCTAGGCTGGGCAGTTTTGAAGAATGATGCAAACAATCCCACCTGGGAGCAGTTTAACCCACACAGGGGAAAAAGGCTGGAGAAGCCTTCTTCTATAGCACTGGCCTGAAGTGCTTTGAAGCAATCCAAATTGCTTTGTTGAGGCAAATCAGATAGCTTCTTTGCTTTGGTGAGGTGAATCAGGTTACCTGCCAGGGCTTACTGAAGCAAATCTATGGTCACCTTGCACAGAGCTGCTAAACAGGATCCTGACAGGATCAAGCTGCTATGCACTTGATTTCATTTAGGAGAAAAAGATAATAAAACAATCACGTATCCATATCTTTAGCTGTGAGCTAAATAAACTTCTTAATACTCAATCCTGTACATAAGCATCAGATGATGGACAATATATTTACATTTACAATGTTTCAGTGTTTTTTATGTAACTAAAATGTAATGAATATACATGATTGTTTGTATGGAACTCAGGTAACTGCAAATAGAAATGCTTTTAAGCACCTGCTAGAACTGAGCAAACTAGAGCTCCTTCATTTGTCACGTTGTGAAAAACCATTCTGAACATGAAAATAGTTTGTAATAGCAAATACAGCCGTTGCTCTTCAATAAAATAAGAGATAGATGTAACCATATCGGAGGGAGGAAGGGAATAGATAGGATGTAACGATCTGTCATTTTCGATTCCCAACAAAAGAAGATCTCCTCGAAGCTGATATGGGTTCAAAGAAAAGCTCATTTATTGAGAAGTAGTGTACAGATCCAAAGCATTGCTAAGACTAAGCCCATGAGTGCCAAAAAGTTACTTTTGCCCATTTCTCAGTGCACCCCCCCTTGCTCTCACAGTCCTCTCACAGTTGCACGTTGGTATGGCCTTGAGCATTCCTGAGAATCCGATAACAGCCCATCTGCTTCTCATGGCTATAACTGCTCACCTTCCCAGCACGGTCCCCCCCCCCTTTTTTTTTTCGGTAATGGCAGAGATGAAGCAAGCAAGCTAGCAAGTTGACTAATTGATTGCGAGGATTCTGACATAGGAAAAGTAAGCATGTAATTCCTACAGCATATCATACAGAGATTTTTTTTTTCTTTCAGAGTTGAGCAGTGATCCTATAAATTAAGATTTCAGCATATGATGAAGCAATTACTGTGAGATGCGTACAGTCTACTATTATCAACGCAGTGGGCATCATGAAAAAATGTTCCCTAAAAGGGAGCAAGTTGTCCAAATGTTTTTTTTTGTTTTGTTTTGTTTTTAATGTAACAATGACGGGAAGCTGTAACCTATTTCTTTTTTTAAAATATGAATGCTCAAATCCTCCAGATCCTGAGAAATGCTTATGAGCTGAACAAAATGTTCATTCAGTACAATTCTGCATACCCTTTTCATTGGCTCTTTTAACAGTGGCAATCACAGGATTCTTGTACATTTTAATTATTTAATGTTTTTTTTTTCAGAGATAGCATTGTATATGTGCTAAGAGGTGTTATTATTATGCATATCCTCCTTTGAATATCTGGCCTTGAGCAATTCATTTTTTTTAAAGGCAAGTATTTAATATTTATATTTAGTTCCGTAGGAGTTTCTATTGCATTATAAGAGCCTCCTTCTGAATTAGATGAAGTCATTTCCTTCCATATGCTTTGGAGATATTTGGGAACAGCTCCTCTTTCATTAGAGATGCCTTAGAACCATTGTGTTCCCTCTATCAAAGCGCAGCCTTGCAATAAGTACTGTCAGTCTCATGCACATGCATCTTTCAGTAAACTTGACAGCCCCTTCATTAATCTTCCAACAGAACAAGAAAGAAAGAGATCGGGGTAGGCTCTAGTAATTTAATGTAAAGTTTCCTTCACTTAACTTTCATGAAAGGTGCCAAGAAAAGAGCAATGTTTTGCATTTATGTGTGCAATATAGTGAACCTTGAGCCTCCCAACACCAATAAGTTTCTGTTGCAATATTATGAGCCTAGATAGGCATCAGATCCCATTGCTCAAGCAAGACATTCAATTGTATCCATAGAGAATGGAGTGGTGACATTACACAGCATACTGCTTGTAGGCTTCACCCAGATCAATATTAGAACTAGAAAGCTCACAGGCAGAAACTCAAGGACAAACGTCGGAAGAGATGCTTTCATTCTGCATACTAGGAGGACCTTTGGTAACAAAGAAAACCAGCTACTACACACTCTAGGATTCAAGCTCTTTTTTAAAGCAATCCCCAGAGTAAAAACCTACATTTATTTCTCCTACCTTTGCATTATAATGGACTGAGAACCATTTGTTTCTGATGGGAGAAGTCGCTGGCAGCTGTAATGGACCAGTCTGATCTCAGGCTATCTGCTTTGAACCTTGCAATACTTTTGAATGTATTCAAATGGGACTTTTAAATAATTGGCAACAAGACTATACTTTTTTTTTCCAGTTCCACACCAGAATTGTTTTCAACTAGATGAGTTTTGTGCTTGATTTTTAGATGAATGGATTAATAAATTTAGTATTGGTGCAATAGCGATTTCAGAACGTGTCTCAAGAAAATTATCAGTTGTTCCAAGAAAGACTTGCCCTATTTTTATTCGATGGCATTTAAATATATATTTGTTTAAATACCACTTTTTATAAAATAGATGCAACACATGCTTAAAGGATTTTTTCCCCTTTTAAATAGACATTCTGGCATTCTGATGCCTCTGCGTGGAGAACACAGCAGAAATGCCCTACATGGCAGCTGACCTTCTTGGCCTTTGGGGGCAAGGAGTGTCCAAGCTCCAAAGATTAAAAGGAAATTCTTGACAGGGTTTGCAGTGAGAAGATGATGAACCTGAGAATAAGGTTATTAGTGAGTTAAATGGGAAAATATTCAACATGTCATTGCCTAAGGTAATAACAAGCTTGCCATTATGCCAGAAGGTGGGCCTGTGGCTGTTTCTAACAGAGGGGCTGCTGCTTCATCTGGAAAAGGGGAAAGGAAAGAAAAGGCTGAAGAATCTGACAATGGTGTGGGATTTGGATTATTGGATTAAATTATGAGTTAATCTGTATACATTTTTTTTCAAGGAAAAAGGTAGAGATTCTGTGAATTTATTATTTTTTGGGGAATACCTTTATGGTGCGTGTGTGTGTGTATTTATGTGTTGTGTGTGTGTGAATTTATGTTTTGCATTGTGCATGTATGTGTGTGTGTTTATATTTTGTGTTTTGTGTGTGTGTGTATGTGTACAGGTAAAACTAAAAAAATTAGAATATCGTGCAAATGTTCATTTATGTCAGTATGGCAACTCAAAAGGTGAAACCAATATATGAGATAGACGCATTACATGCAAAGCGAGATATGTCAAGCCGTACTTTGGTATAATTGTGATGATTATGGCGTACAGCTTATGAAAACCCCAAATTCACAATCTCAGAAAATTAGAATAGTGTGAAAAGGTTCAATATTCTAGGCTCAAAGTGTCCCACTCTAATCAGCTAATGAATCCATAACACCTGCCAAGGGTTCCTGAGCCTTTAAATGGTCTCTCAGGCTGGTTCAGTAGGAATCACAAGCATGGGAAAGACTGCTGACCTGACAGTTGTGCAGAAAACCATCATTGACACACTCCATAAGGAGGCAAAGCCCCAAAAGGTAATTGCAAAAGAAGTTGGATGTTCCCAAAGGGCTGTATCAAAGCACATCAACAGAAGGTTATGTGGAAGGGAAAAGTGTGGTAGAAAAAGGTGCACAAGCAGCAGGGATGACCGCAGCCTGGAGAGGATTGTCAGGAAAAGGCCATTCAGAAGTGTTGGGGACTTTCACAAGGAGTGGACTGAGGCTGGAGTTAGTGCATCAAGAGCCACCACACAGAGACGGATCCTGGACATGGGCTTCAAATGTCGTATTCCTCTTGTCAAGCCGCTCCTGAACAACAAACAACGTCAGAAGCGTCTTACCTGGGCTACAGAAAAAAAGAACTGGTCTGTTGCCCAGTTGTGCAAAGTCCTCTTTTCTGATGAGAGCAACTTTTGCATCTCATTTGGGAACCAAGGACCCAGAGTCTGGAGGAAGAATGGAGAGGCACACAATGCACGATGCTTGAAGTCCAGTGTGAAGTTTCCACAGTCTGTGTTGATTTGGGGAGCCATGTCATCTGCTGGTGTTGGTCCACTGTGCTTCATTAAGTCCAGGGTCAACGCAGCCATCTACCAGGAGATTTTGGAGCACTTCATGCTTCCTTCCGCAGACGAGCTTTATGGGGATGCTGACTTCATTTTCCAGCAGGACTTGGCACCTGCCCACACTGCCAAAAGTACCAAAACCTGGTTCAATGACCATGGGATTACTGTGCTTGATTGGCCAGCAAACTTGCCTGACCTGAACCCTATAGAGAATCTAAGGGGCATTGCCAAGAGAAAGATGAGGGACATGAGACCGAACAATGCAGCAATGCTGAAGGCTGCTATGGAAGCATCCTGGTCTTCCATAACACCTCAGCAGTGCCACAGGCTGATAGCATCCATGCCATGCCACATTGCGGCAGTCATTGCTGCAAAAGGGGCCCAAACCAAGTACTGAGTACATATGCATGCTTCTACTTTGCAGAGGTCCGATATTGTTCTATTTCCAATCCTTGTGTTATTGATGTCATGTAATATTCTAATTTTCTGAGATTGTGAATTTGGGGTTTTCATAAGCTGTACACCATAATCATCAGAATTATACCAAAGTAAGGCTTGACATATCTCGCTTTGCATGTAATGCGTCTATCTCATATATTGGTTTCACCTTTTGAGTTGCCATACTGACATAAATGAACATTTGCACGATATTCTAATTTTTCGAGTTTTACCTGTATGTATGTATGTGTGTTGTGTGTGTATATGGGGAAAAAAGAGTTAAGTACATTCTGAATATATATGCAAGACAACCTACTTTAGAACTGTATAACATTTTTATAAGTGCTAAATAGGAGCATCATTTCTTTTATGCATTTCACACAGAATATTGATTCTAGAAAGCAATATTGGGAGTGGTGTGAAAGACAAGGTGAATGACAAGGTTTTCAGCTGAAACAACTACAACATCTGAAACCTCAGGAGGAGGAATTGGGTGTGGAAGGGAGGACAAGCCGAAAGCCATGTCACATCTTAACAGTGCATGCTGAGGACATGCCAAAAGCCATGTTACATCCTAACAGTGCAAGCAGTAGAGCTTGCATCACCATCTCACAATGCCACATTTGTTATTTTGACAAAAGCATCACGTGCTGCAGACATCTCAGAACAACACAATATTATTTCTAGTACTAAGGACAACCACAGTAAAATATATAATGATTCTGACTCAATAAATTAACATTTTTAATATTTTCCTTTGACTACAGAATACTGACTCCAGTGCAACAGGGAAAGAAATTAATCATTTTCATATAATAGAGTTCTTCCTAAGATTATGCATGATCGAGCTGCCTATTTAGCTACATCATTATCTCTCCAAGAAATAATAGATGCCATTAAATCTGTGAAACAGAAAACATTCCCAGTCCAGTAGGTTATCTTATTGAGTAGTATAAGAAATGAAATTGGGGTTTTTGCCCCAGTGATATTGAAGATTTATAATGAAAACATTTAAAGTAAGTTTTTCCAGCCTCCTTTAGAAAACTCTACATAACTCTGATTCTGAAGGCCAATAAATATTGTGCTGCTTGTGCAAGTGATCCACTTTCCTTTCTCAATATTGGCCCAAAAATATGGACTGTGACTTTGACATATAGACTACAAAGATCCATCCTCCCCAATCTGCTTTTATAAAAGGTAATCAAGCATCTGATAATATACTCTATGAAATGGTATCTTGGTTATTCATTCAGAAAAATTGAAATAAGTGGTGATGGTCTCTTTGGGTGCAGAAAAGGCCTTTGATTTGATCCAATGAACATGTCAAAGTTTTGCTTAAATATGGATATCTTCCCTTTTATCAATTGGATTAACATACGGTATTCCACATTCTTTGCTAGTGTTATTACAAACAGAATTATCTCATCTATGAAGCTGTCTCATGAAAAATGTCAAGGAAGTCTTTTATTTCAGCTTAATTTGGTATTAGATGCATTGGCCTGCTTTATTAGACTAGCAGAGATATTATGAGTCTAACATGGCTGGAATTAAATGCAAGCTCTTACTGATGATGTTGATGATGATACATATTTTGATAACTATGTACTTTTTAAAACTAAAATATACAGTATTCATCTTGTGCAACAGTTAGTAATTTGTCAGGTTATTTAATTAATTGGAGCACGTCCAAGATACTTAGTATACACTCAGATATTCATATAAAAAAATATAATAATTGGGATTTCAAATGTTTAAATTCTTTTAAGATATTTGGGAGTAGTTATTCCAAGGAAAGGGTTTTTTTTTTTTTTTTTCCATTTGTGGTGGTAAATGTATAATTTTTTTAAAATCTCAGATCAAAACGGATATAAGCAAATGGTTAAAAATACCACTGACCTTAGGGGATAAAATAAAAGTTGCAAAAATGAATAGTATTGCAAAGTTGTTAGATTCATTTAGTACCAGATTCCCTGGCAGAAATTCCCAGATATTTAACTCAACACTACTTGGTTTGGCTGCTAGACTTGAACTTGGTTAGGGACTCTCAGACATGCAAACTGGCACAGCAAACAGATTGTTGCACTCTTTCAAAGTGAGAATATACATTTCTTCTCCACAATGCTTGAAAAAATGCTGCCTTTTCTTCCCATCAGGATTTAATGGACTGCTGTAGACTACAAATATTATTTATGTAACTCCTCTGCCCTTTGAAACACTGGCTCTTGGCTTAGATTTCATACTATCCCCATCCCAGATTTCTGTCTCCTTCCCCATTCTCTGTCTGGAAAGGCTGGGAACTCCCTTTTTTGATTCTGAACAACAGGAAGGGAACTCTTTCTCTGTCATGTCCATTTTTTCTTTGGGTAGAGTTGGGGAGACTTCAGCCCTTTCAGAACCCATTCTATCTCTTGTGAGTGATGCAGTCTCTGTGCCCCTCTCTTCAGTCATAGCTCTGTCTCCACTTCCCTCTCTCTTAAGTGCCTTCCTCTTCAGTGTCTGGATCACTGGCATCTGGAGATACTTTAAGAGTAGTCATGGAATCTGGGTTTGTTTTTTAATAATAATTTTTATTAAAGTTTACAGAGAGATTAAAAAAACTAATGCAAAGAAAAATATAAAAACAAAAAAAGAAAAAGTGCAGAGAAAAAAATTAAAAAGAAAAGAAAAAATAGTAAAGAAAAAATAAAAGAGATGTATAAAAAAATTACTTCCCCCTTCATCAAGTAATAACTTATCACCTTCTCTAATACTACAAAAAAAAGATCTCTTCTTCCCATATCTCATCTCTTATCTATAAACAAATTTTAAAGCCTCACCACTCAGTCCTAGTCAGTAAAAGTCCATTAAGATGTACCAGAATTAACAACCTTTATATTTTAACCTTAATCAAATAAACCAAGTTTATATTCCTTTCCTCTACTTTTAATACAATAAATATTATTTTATTATTTAATTATTTATTGGATTTCTCCCCTGCCCATCTCCCCCACAATAGGGGACTCTGGGCGGCTTACAAAGACATTAAAACTATAAATATATATAAAATACATACTATATATAAAATTAAAACAATACTAAAAAAGGACAAATCCAAGAAGATGGAAAATTGGGCCGGGGACAGCCGGACACTATGGGGCTAGCCATCTCCCTGCTTGAGATATTCCCTCCCCACCCCAGGCCAAGTGACAGAGCCAGGTCTTCAAGGTCCTTCAGAAAGTCAAGAGTGAGGGGGCCAATCGCACCTCTGGGGGCAGAATGTTCCAAAGAGTGGGGGCTACCGCAGAGAAGGCCCGCCTTCTGGACCCCACTAGACAGAGTTCTTTTACTCAGGGGGTCCGAAGCATGCCCTCTCTGTGTGAACGGGTGGGACGGGTTGAAGTAATGGGGAGAGGCAGTCCCTTAGGTAATCTATATTAATAATAATAACTTATCACTTTCTCTGAAGATACGATAAAAGATCTCTTCTTCCCATATCTTATTTCTTATCTATAAACAAATATGTAAAGCCTTGTTCGATCCTGGTCAAGAAAAATCCATTAACAGCTACCAGAAAAAAACAACATATATATTTTAACCTTCATCAAATAAACCAACTTTGTATTCCTTCCTTTTGCTTTTAAGAATCTTGATTATTCCTTTAAATAGTGTCCCAAAAGTTGATTTCTGATCCAAGTCAGACAATCTTAAAAGTAACTTCTGAGTGCATTGTTCCCAAATATCCTTGAATTCTTCCAAAGTTAGAATATTTTGCCCCATTCTGTATTAGTGGGTCTCTTATCCTTTAATTATAATCTGTAGTTCTTTCTGGTTCCCTCTAGTGTCCAACTTTCAAAACGCCATCTTATCATTTTTTTTCCCCCTAATCAAGAACATTTTCCCATAGGAAGATTTCTTACACCTAGTTTCAAAATCTCATTCTCTCTCTCTCATTTGACAACCCACCAGAAGGATTTTTATAATTAATTTCAAAGTCTTATTTCCAATCTATCCAGCCCCTTCGACCATTTACAACTTTCCAAAATCAACGTTCTAATCACCCTTTTGCTGTTTATTCCAAATTTTAAAAAATAAAAAATAAAAAAATAAGTTTTTAAATTTGCATGAAACTTCTTTTGACAAGAATTGAAGGAAACTCACCTGGTGTAATGAAACTTGCCTTTCTGAAGGTTCTTAATATCCAAAAAGCTGTTAATAAGCAATATCTAGGAGTGATTAAGAAAGGAAGTATGCAAACCCAGTGTCCTTCAGAAGGCTCTGAACTGTGGCTTGGGCAGAGATGGCTTTCCCTTGGCTCCCAGAGTTCTAAACTGCCAGAGATCACTGTCTTATGGTCTCCTAGTGGGAAGCCAGTGTATGGAGCACTTGTGGGCTATCCCAGGTCTTTTCCTTGTCCAGAGAGGAATTCTGAGGAGCCAATCCATTCTCCAGCTCCTTGTTCTGCCATGGTCATTGGCTCCACTCTCAGCGGAGCCATCTTCATTCTGCCATTGCTTCCCCTGGGTTTGTGATGGGGTGGCAAATGTCTGGGTTGGTGAGGGAGTGGCAAATGGAACTGGTGAAGGACATGAGGACATTTACTATAAACATTTACTGAATGTTTACAGAACATTCAGATTCTAGGTAGCTCTCCCAACTAATTAAAAACTTAAGCTTCTCCTGTATTGAGAGTAAAAGTGTGTTTTACTTCAAATTCTTCCCTTCCTGCCACCAAAATGGGAAAGAGTGGCAGGATTAAGGTGCATAAGTGGCAGCAAAGAGGTCTTAGACCAGGAAGGAGAGGTCTTAGCCCTGGTCTAAGACCAGGAAGGAAAGGTATTTTTAATGTAGTCAGAAGCTGCAGTCAAAAGTCTACAGGATTGATTTGTGCTATCACAAGTATGAATGGCCTCATACATTTGACATCCAGCTTTTTTGATGGATGGTAGGCAGACGGCAGGTAGAATTTCATGCCCAATAGTTAAAGTAGGCTTCTGCAAAAATGGCTGTGATATTTGGGCTCCTATCAGAACTCAGATGACAAGGGCAACCATGGTACCAGAAAACCTGAATGAAGAGACAAGTTCATGGCTCTTCTCCTGAAGTGATGGAAGTAAAGGGAAGGAAATCAAATTGTCTTGGCAAAACCTTGGCAGAAATTTCCAGATACTCAACTTGGTAGAGTTTGGCTTGAACTCAGCTAAAAGCTCCTAGACATCCAACATTGCTCAACTAGAGATGAATCTTTATGCATACTAGAGTGAAAAGTGGATAATTGTCCTCTGTTAAAGTGAACAAGCAGTTTAAACCTGTTGCCTTTTCTTCCTGCTCCATTTCAACACACTCTTTGCTGTGCACTTCATGGCCTTGAGTGGTTGTTGATTGTTTATGTTAAAAATAATGGGATAGTTAGTTATGACTGAAGATTTAGGAGTACTGTTAAGAAAGGAAGCATGTTACATACATGGGGGGGGGGGGCATTTTCTCCGCTGTTCTTGACAACTTGTACGAATAAGCATGCAATGTTGGGGGTACCGTGAAATACTTTCTGAAAGTTCAATCATGCAAAATGTTTGCTTTTGCATTTAGGAATACAGCTTTCCTTCAAGCATCTCTTTATAAGGCTATTATTTCAGTCTGCAATGTGTAATGGATAAAACATGTTAAAGATGGCGTTTTCCTTGAATGAAAAGATTTAGTTTTTCTTAGTAAAACTTTGTTACTACACATCTCCTTTGGTCTCACAAAAATATGCTATTGAGTATCTAGTAATATATAAATGTGTTTAATCTGGTGATATACAACTATTTTATTGATTCGTTGTTCAGAAAATGAATCAGCTAAAATACTGTAGTGATTTTTAAACTGATTTCATTAAAAAAAAATGTTTCTCTTCAATGCTATTTGAAGCATATCAGCAACCTTTTTTTCCCAGGATATTACAGAGAAGAACAGTATTTATTTTACTTATTTTGTTAACCTATAAAAAGGATAACAGGTTTTTGTAGTAAAAAAAAATTCGAGAGATGTTCATCAGTCCATTTCTTTATTCTTGGTGGTATTTAAATGATCGGAACCAAATGTCTTGACTCCTCCTTTTGAAGATGGTAACTTTTAAAATATAGGTGTGGTAAGAAGGCCAGCTAAAGGTATGCAGTCATGAATCACCTAGTGTATAAGGAATATCCTACCTCAAAGATGAATTCCAAGCAATGTTTTGCTCATATGATCCCATAAATATATTAGCATCCCCAATAAATCAACTCTAAAGTATAAAATACATTAACAATGACTTTCTGAGCTCTCAGTCAAGCACTGTTTGACATGTATGAACTCAGTATACACACTCTAAGAGCCTTTACCCATTAGCCCATAACCACTGTACCAACATGCCCAGCATGTCTATTGTGTCTCCATGTTGGTTTCATCTCATTCCCCAGCCTATGAGTGAATCACACTCAAGTCATCCTTTGCTGTACCAACATTAACATAGCATTGTTCTTCTTATTCTGACACCAATCAAGGGTACCTTAACTTGTATAACATCTATCACCCTTGGACAGAAGGTCCAGAAGTCAGTAGACTGCAGTGAATTGATACAGGCAAAAGAGACAGGATAGTGATTGGCAGTGGGGATAGCAACTGGTATCATCTTCTACCGACTCAAGGATGGGTGGATAGTACTTCAACTCAGCAGTAGGAAAAGGTCCTGAATCTGCTCTGGAAAGTTGTAAGTAGATCAACAGAAGTGCAAAGGGTAAAGGGAAAAGGGGGGAAAAAATCTACTTGAATTGCATGGAACCCAATGTAAAAAACAAATACATAAGATGGGCTTAAAAAGACACTGCTGTCCAGCAAACCTTTGATCAACTGCTATGAAAATTCCTTCTATTTCAATAAGTGGATGGTTTGACCCAAACATTGCCTTCACTTTGAATTGGACCTATCATATAATTTTGAAGCCAAATTTGATACCTGATGATATTTGGGGCTGGGGAGGTGAGGAGAGAGAGACATCCTTGAATCTAATAATTTCTAAATTTGGTGTGCATGCATACACAATGCTCAGTTGTGCAACCTGAATAACTTGCAAAACATGCAGGATGGAATTGTTTCTGCCTGGTTCCTGGGATTGGGGAACTTTTAGAGTAGGAATGGAAGTGTTTCATCTCTTTCATCAGGTCTTGTGCTCAGATTGCAGTTTATTGGCATGATCTTGGACTGTTGAGGGGCTGCTATGGCTTCAGGTTGTGTCCTACCCTGTTATAAAGAAACAAGTTAAAACAATTAAAAACTACTCAATAAAAAGCTAAGAACAACCCTGGCTCTAAAAGTCCCTGCCTTTCTTTGTCTATACGTTAATCCTCAGAATATAGGAGATAAACAAAATGAGCTTCAACACTTAATACAGAATGGCAAATGCGATTTAATAAGTATAATGGAGTCATGGTGAGGTGAATCCCATGATTAAAATGTAACAACTGAAGGATGCAATTTGTTCAGAAAGAATAGAAGCTATAGAAAAGGAGGAGGAGTTATGCTATGTGAAAAATATCCACACCTGCTCAGAAATGCAAGTAGGTGAACTCAGTGATGTCGTAAAGAGCATCTGGGTTAAAACAAGTCAAGGAACAAATAAAAGCTATTATCATTATTGCCTACCCAACCATCAATTCTCATTAGACTGCACATGACACTAACATTTTATTTTATTTGTTTTATTTACATGATTTATATGTCTGCCCATTTCACACTAATCGGATGAGGTTATGAATACCCTAGAAGACAAAAATAAAATCTAACATAATATTGGTAGATTAGAGAAATAGACTAAAGGCTTATAGAATGGGGATACTTGATAGTCCTAATGAAAAACATCTCAGAACAGTTGAATATAGCTGCAAAATAGACAAATACAGCCCTCTTTGTGTATTGTTTCCAGTTCTAGACTCCATATTTTAAGAAGAAAACAGACAAATGGAAACACGGTAATGAGAATATTCGAAGGTCTAAAAACCAAGTCCTGTGAAGAGTGATTTGAGAAAGTGGCAATGTTCAGCCTTGAGAAGAGAAGGCCAAGGAGATATACTGTATGGCAGCAGTTTTCAAATATCTGAAAATACGTCAGCCTAAAGAAAGTCAGAACCTGCTTTCTGTTGTTCCAAACTGTGAGGCTAAAATAATGGATTTAAATTTCAGGAAGGCAGTTTCTAAATCAAAGTCAGACAGTAGAACAAATTGCTCAGAGAGTGGTCATTTCCTCTTCACAGGATGCATTCAAGAAAAGGCTAAGCAGCTGTCAGTCAGAGATGCTTTAATTGGGAGTCAGGCATGGAACTCAGTGTCCTAAATGGCCTGTTCAATAGTATGATTCTCTTATTCTAGATTATGTGAAATTTGTATCCTGTAATGTCCTTCTACCACTGGAATGGACAGATGTTGATAATTTTGGAAACTGCGTGCAGTATGTTTTAGGGTGCTATGGGTTGCGATGGATATACTAACGATGTAAAGTAGAGGCATCCTGAAAATACCTCCTCCTTCTTTTCTACAAGTTCTCATTCAGTTGGAGGAAACAATATTTATGGTTGATATTTCATTCAGAGGGGAAGAAAGTGTTGATGAAATTCTTATGAGTAAAGTTGGTGTCCTGATTTCATTATAAGGAAAGAAAGGATGTTGGGCAGTTTAAATATCCTCTTTTTCATTGTATAATCCCTTTAGTGGGGTGCAGCCTCCCTGGTTTCCCAAACTTCAGTTAAATCCCAAGGGAACACATAACACATTCTGGGGAAAATTCTCTCAGAAGGCTTTCTCAGATCAGGAGGTATGGACAATAGCTGAGACTTCAGAATAATAGAGAGAGATGTGGGGGGGGGGGACATCACCAGCAGTAGACCCTCCACCACTTCCCACAATGAAAAAAAGCTCATTTTTAAAAAAAGATGCAATGTGCTCTCTTCATTCCAGCAATAGTCAAAGAGCAGCTGTGAACATGGCCCTTATTTATTTATTTATTTGGCCATGCACCCCCCTCCTCAGATGGTGAAGCCCTGAAAAACCACCCATTCGCAGTGATTTTTCATTATCTGGTCATTTTAGTACCCTGAAACACACTCTTGGTTTATAGAAGACACTGACATTCACCTGGATTGACTAGAATTTGGGGCTAATTTTGAGCACAAATTGCTCTGAAAACTGAGAGATATGCTAAGGCTCCATGACAGAGAAGTGAATGTGGAAAGCAAGTTTTAAAATAAAATACATGTATTTAAAAATGCTATGTTAAGAATTATCACATATATAATAAAAATGGAGATGAAGCTTAAAAAAGCCTGGAAGGAGTTCATTGGCTAATGGACTAAGATTCTCCATTTAAAGCCAACATATTTTTAAGACTAACTCTTGAACTAAGTAGCAGCAATACAATTTTTACAGATTCCCAGTTGATATCTTAAGAAAGGACATATAGTACATAGGTAGTGTGATAATAAGACTATGTCTCAGGGAGGAAATTCATACTTCTCTATGTCAGGCAGGATATTCTCAACTGAAGCCTGGTTTGGCTTGGTGGTACATAGCAAAAGGGCATCTTCCAACCCTTTCCCTTCTGTAAAGATTTTGCCTTCTAAAAAATTTAGCCTGGGGTGAGACCTGAGGTAGTAAAGAAGAGAAGCTTTGTGCTCACCTGAGCTTCTGATAAAAGGAAAAAAAAAAAATCTATATATTATACCTATCTTGTGGCCCTGCATTGGTTACCAAAAGTTTTCCCAGCACAATTCAAAATGCTAGTTTTGATTAATCAAGCTCTAAATGGCTCTGAATGAAAAACTCTCCAGGCCCAAAGTATTTCAGACATAGTCAACCTGCTTGAGGAAATCCTCCCAAGAGAAGCTGCTTATGGTACTCCAATTTCAAGAGGTGAATGGGGTTGAAGCCAGAAAATGCTCTTTTCCTATCATGGCTCCTCTACTCCATAACAGCCTCCTTTTAGAAACCAAGCTGCTCCCTTTGACTGTGACCTTCCAGAAGACAGTGAAGATGGAATTCATTTGGAAGACTTTAGGGAATGATTGTGCACCATCTGGACCTGGATTTGTCAATTATTATTGTATATTGTAATTGCCATTTTTGTAATTGCTTATGAGATTGTACTCATAAGCCACTCAGACTCACACTGGAGTCAGGCTGTGCCTAAACTGAATAAATTAAATTAAATTAAATTAAAATTAAAATTGTTTTTTGTACTTATTTTATTACATTATTGCTTATGAGCTTGTAATTTATTTTGTTATTATTGAGGTTAAGGGATATATTTATTTTATGTTGGATATCTTACATTGTTCTATGTTGTTGTAAGCTTCTGTGAGTCTAGCAGATCTGGTGGCATGCAAACTTAATAAATCAGCACAATCAGCTTCAGCATCATACAAAACACTGTATAATTCATTTGCTTCCTCTAAGTCAACAATTATACTTTTTCACATTCATATACTTTTCAATTACTTTCTGAAGAATAAAAATCTGATCTCACATGCCCTGCCTGGCATAATATCATTTGCACTTTTCAAGTTTTGCTGGTCACTTTTCATAGACTTGCAACCTCGGTTCTGCCAATACTTTCCTAGACACAATTAAACTATTCCCTATAATTTTTGCTTTCACTCTTGCTACCTTTAAAGCATTCTTCCAATCATCAGGCACAAATGGTAATTAAACAAGCCACATACCCAGCTTTAAGCAAATTACACCTGTACATTAACTTTGCTACAATGATAGTATCTACCCTTCCAAGCCTTATTATTTTTCAAAATTTTCATAGCATTTATCACACTAACATTTATAGCATTGACTTCAGTTCTACTCTTCAACATATTACTATTATTCCTATATAAATCTCAAAAATATTCTTTATAGCAATTTGCTTTTATTTTTTTTAATCCATTCATTCTGCTCCACACACTTTGTTTAGCCCTCTTAATCCAATTCCAAAGCACTTTTTATTAGCATAAAATTTGCTCATTATTTTTTTCTGCTGCTTTTAATCTTAATCACTCTTTTTCATTACTTTTTTTTTCCCTAGCAATCATTTCCTTATATGCATTTTTCCCATTCAGTTGAAGAACGTTGCACATTTTCCCCAAAAACATATATCTGATTCTGTCCATATCATCATTCACTGGAGTATAACATGAAGCTAGTATCGTGGAGTCCTCGGGGTTCTCTGAGCTTGGCTGTTTTCTTGCAAATGTTTCGTTACCCAGCTAGGTAACATCTTCAGTGCTAGAAGGGAGTGGGGTTTGCTCTCTGTTTATGTACAGTGGGATGCCCTGCCAGTGTTGGTGAGTTTTGTTTTATTTTTTCCCCTCTCATAGTTCCTTGATTAGGGTGTTGTTTGCTGCTTGATTGTATGTCCAGTGATAATCTTGGTATTAATCTCTGTTTATCTGGGTGATGATTGCTGGTGAGGAGATGTTCTGGTCTTTTGTTTTCCTTTTGTCTGTTTTGAATAAGTCAGACTTAACCATAATTTCAGCTGGGAAACTGTCAGCATCTTAGACCAAGCTAAATCCAAAAATGAGAGGGGATTCCTGGAAGCTTTGTATTCAGACAAGGCAGCCATCAACAGGCACATAGAGATAAACAAGATCTACACACTATTCAAAAGAGAGCAACTGTCTGGAGCACTTGTGGGCCATCTCAAGTTCTCTTCTTGTCCAGAGAGGAATTCTGAAGAGCCAGTCAATTCACTGGCTCTTTGTTCTCCCAAGGTCTTCTGTTCACCATTTCTGCCCTGGAAGTCAACAGAAGGAACTTTTAATATAACAACTTTTCATTAGGAAAGCAAGTCACCCCTCCTACTTAATATGTATTTGTTTAATTTATACACTACTTTTCCATCAGAAACGGTGATCAAGGCAACCAGCAATAATAAATCAAAATAAAAGAGATGATTAACATACAAATTAACTAAGCATAATTAAAATCCTATTTTAAAATGTATGAATAAAAGCAAACAAAGAGCACCCAATGGATTAAAATCCAGCTACTAAGCCAGCTTATCCACCAAAAGCCTGTTGGCTAAAGAGTGACAAAGATGAAACTAGTCTGACCTTCCTTGGCAAGGTGTGACAAAGCCGGCAAAGAAACATTAAGAACTTGTTTCTATTCCCACCCAATATGAATGAAAGAAGAGCATCCCCAAAGATCTGTAAGCTTGAGAGGCATGTTAAAGAAATTATATTCTGTTTGTCTCAATCATCCTCTTCAGTATATACTATATGGTGTCCACCTTGAATCAGAGGAAAACATAAAGATGTACAGAGATAAGTGTTGATTTATCTATATCAGGGGTCATCAGCTTTTGAGAGGTCAGGGGTTGGAACTCAGATACTCAGCAGACAGACCTTCCAGTATCACAGTGATGTCATTGAAATAGTGGTACTAATTTTCAGCTTTTTTTGGGGGGGGGGGAAGCTTTTGGATTTAAGAATGAGAGTGGGAATGGGAAGGATCTATGTGGCCTCTAATACACACATGCCAAATGGTGGAAAACTGTCCCATTTGTTGCCTCTTCTGTTCTTTCATTTTAAACTTAGACACTATACATGTTGTAATTTTTCTGTATAAGGAAAGCCTCACCTCTAATCACACAATTGTAGCTGTTCCTTTCTACACCTTAGCCAGCTGTGAAATATTTTTTGTGAGCTGTGATGGAGCTGTGAACACTATGTGGTATTCCAGATGGAACTGGACCATAGTATTATGTAAGAATATTATGTTATTGGGATTTCTGTTAATCCCCCTCCCCCAAACTCAGAATTCCTTGCATTGAATTTTCCCTTTTTTAAAACAACAACTATAACAGGACTCTGGTTTCACCTTTTTAACAACCTCTCCAACACAATTCCAAGTTCCTTTCCTACTCAAATCACTCTCAGTTCTGACCCTAAAACTTAGAGCATTTGCAATCTGGATGTTTTCCCCCTCTCCAACTGATATTACTTTATGCTTGCAAACATCAAACTACGTATGCCACTTCTACTTACAGTATTGTATTTACCTTGAGGAAATCCTCTTGAAATGCTTTGCAAATCTTTGTTTATTTAATCATGATGAATAATTTACATTGATCAATAAATCTGGCCAGTGTTCACCCCAAAAGCTAAATTGGATCCAGAAGGAATTCATAACTGAGATTGAATGATTAAAAAAAATAATATTAATAAGCAAACATACATTAACACAATCATATCCAGCCAGCTCAGCAGATTATGGTTCCTAATTTCAGAAAATGTACTTATGCACCTTTGTTTCCTATGATATCCAGATGTGGCAGGAATATTATTCAAATACAAGGCAGAAAAAAACCACCCCTATCAACAAATAAGCTATGAAAACCAAGCCCTAGTGATCATTAACAAAGGCCATGAAAAACATAATACATATTATGTCCAATTATATACAACCAAAGATTGATGAGAGTAAGACAGGACCAAATATCTTTTCTTTCTCTTCTTCCTCCTCTCCCTTTTTAGGCTTTCAATTAGGGACATACACTTCCAGTTATTTACCTAGCTTATAACCATGACACTAAATATAGGTCATTTCCACTCTAGTGATTTATACCAATTTATAGTGTCATCCCACTATTGCTGTGTTGATATATCAGTAATGAAGACAGGCTTTATATAGCCACAATTATGGTGGGTTGATAATATGAGATCCTATAAATCACTAGTGAGGAGACGGCTATAGTTAGCAAGTTTTTATTTTATTATTTAGCAAGTTACCATGTTTTATTCTTTCTAACATTACAGAATATTGGAAAGAAATTATGTAAAGGGAGGCAAGACTGTTCATGTGTGGCCATTGGTGGGATAATGCTCAGAAAACAGAACTGGATCAAATATGGTGTGGTGGGGAAAACAAAAACCTGGGAAAAGAAAAGTCAGGCTAAAAAATGAGCCAAATCTGGCTGGGGGCTGCAGAGAGAGAGAGAGAAAAAAAAATTGAGAATAGAAAAAGTCACCCATGTGTTCTTACAGGAGAGGCAGTTGGGCAGAGTGGAGGAAAGGGATTCCAAAAGCCATGCTTCTCTGTCAAAAGGAAGCTTTCTCCCATAATCTTAGAATTATTTTTTTCTGTATTTCATCAGAACACATCTGATGGCTCAATGGGCATTCACTAACAATTGTGTTTACTTGGGTGAGGGTAAAATAAAATTGCACCGATTGATCATAGTTTCTCATTTTGCCACCTAGTAAAAAAAAATTGACAGAAAGAAAAAGCAATGGAAAGGGGGGGGGGGGAGGATTTTCCAGTGTGGTGTGAGCTGATAACTTTCCCCAAAGAAATTATATAAAAATAGCCTAGAACTTTTATACATGGCAGAAATGTGCCCTAATAATATATATTTTTTAAATAGCTGACTAAATTAACCCCACATACTTTGTAAGGAATACTTTAGCAGATATTTATGACAGGAATCAAAGATCCACAGTGGAGCCAACTTAGAGAATTGGATAAATGATTTCTAATGCCACAACTCTTGGTAGCAAGAAACCCTAGTACTAATCCATTATAACACTTAAAGTCATGGCATTTAAAAATATATGATTGTGTTTAAAGCTCACTATGAATATATTTTAAGGATTCAATTACACATTAATATGCTTCATAAGCATACCTGATGTAAACTTCTCCACTATATATTGTAGATGTCCTCTTGTGTGTGTCTTATTCCTAGTAGTTTCCTCAGTGCCTACACTTGTCTTGATTCCCTAGTTTTAATATCCCAGCACAGAGCCTGGCTGTACCCTGGGAACTGCCGAAACCCATGATCCCTTTTAATTGGTGGTGCCAAGTATTAAGCTGAGACCACATGAATGTGAAACATGTGCTTTCTTACATAGTCATCTTAGGGGCCATATAATACTGTGGAGACCTTGGGGTTCTCTGAGCTTGGTTCTTTTCTTGCAAACGTTTCATTACCTGGCTAGGTAACATCTTCAGTGCTAAATGGGATGAGGTTTGCTCTCTATTTATGTGCTGTGGCCTACCCATTTTAGCACTGAAGATGTTACCTAGCCGGGTAATGAAATGTTTGCAAGAAAAGAACCAAGCTCAGAGAACCCCAAGGACTCCACAGTTCAACCCTGAGCTATACATATTCACCCCTGTTGGTGCCATATTGTCCATAAGAATAATGAACTGCTAAATTGTCATGAAATGGAAAGTATGTTTTTGTTGTTGTTGTTTTGGGTGGGGGAATGAGTAAGACAGTTTTATAAATTTCCTCTTAAAATTTACCACTTGCTTTTAATATACAAAGTGCTAAAACATACAAGACTGACTCTCACAACAATATTTTCCAGATCAGAGACAGCAATGGAAAGCAATCAATAATACCTTTCACTGGAGTACCAGCTGAAATCCCTATATATAATGTATTAGTATTTAAGCCTCTTTAACATTTAGCACTCTGAAGTCTTCAAGGCAAATTTACATAGTAACATAGTAATTAATGTAACTCATGTTGATAATCAACATTTTAGCCTACTTGGATTCTCAGAATTATTCAGCATAAACTATGTTCTTACAGTATAACTTGGAACATCATATTTGCCTCTTGGTCCCTACCCCATAACAACATAAATTTTATAGTTATCATCAATTATAGGATCACCTGACCTCTGGACTCCAAAAATGATGAGCATTCCTCTAAAGTAGATAGGGACATAACCTTAGTTCTATACCTTTCCCATCAGCTCAGGATTTCAACAGCACTGTTGATAGCCATAACAATAATGCAATGCTTCTTTGCCAGCCCAGGTCCTCCTTATCAGTCCTAGCTGGCATGGTCTAAACCAGGTTTCTAGAAGATCCTACAGAGAAACAGAGAAAAATCAGCACTAACAGTTCCTCTGCATTGCTATGGGGGATTTACTTCTGTAGCAGCAGCTTTGTGGGTTCCTTGCATAGTAATGCAGCTTCCCAGCACTGAGGAACAGCTTTTCTCTTTGTCCTGGTCTACAGCACCCTGTTCTTATTGTTGAAATTATTTAGGAGCTTCTTTATTCTTTAATAATCATAGAATTATAGATCCAGAATCATAAATACTGACTTAAAGGAGCAAAATGCTAATCATTGAGGTAGTTAACTACTTATGGGAATGCTGATATACAGGCAGTAGCAGGTCCTCATAGGTCACTTCTGGAGTAGTTGGGACAGGTGCTGTCAGCTTTATCATGATTAACTGCATGTACCCAGGAATTGTTTTGAGAGGCTACATACCACAACTATGAATGGAAGAAAGAACAATATTGCTTAGGAAAGGACTAATTAAAGGACTAAAACGCATAATATCTTGGTAATATTAAAAGACTGGATTCTCCCTCCAGTGATTTTCCAGTAATATATCATAGATTTAGAGGATCCCTGAAAAGTAATTATTTCTATTCCTTCTGTATTAGAAGTCATTAAGTGATGAGGTATGCAACCAAATGAACCTTATTTGTCTCAGCCAGATGTTTAAGGATGTGTTTTAATGCTAAGATAATGCATGCCCTAAACAAATTTTATTGTCAAAAGTTTGCCATGACCAATTTTTCTTTTTCCCCTAAGTTCAAATATCCTTTTTTGGGTTCCTATTCTATTTTTAGTATGCAAGAAATAAATATATTCAACACTGAATTCAAATGCTAATACCTGAGAGAGAGTGGTGAGAGAAACAGTGAAAGAGGATTTTATAATGCTAATGAGCCTGCAAATATCCCAACCCTTAACTACCATGTTGAATGTCACTTAAATTCACAAGGGAGTGGCTGTGGAGGACTGAAATGCAAATGTTAGCATTCATTTCTCCTTTCCAAGTTTGGGTGTGGTTTTACCTCAGCTTGCTTTGTTCTTTTCCTGAGGTCCGAGAGATTGTAATCATGGTTTTTGCCACTGACCAGCTGCAGTGGTGAAGAGATATTGCCAAGGAGAAAAACCACCCAGGGTGGATGAGAGAAAAGGAAGGGCCTGCATAAAGAAAGGGACTCACAGGTGTAGGGGAGGATGAGCTTGTACACTCCCTGTACTCAGTGACTTCACCAGTCAGTCTGGGCAAGAGAAAAAGGAGGAAAAGGCTCAGTGGCCATTATTTGAATTGAAGAACAAATGTTTAGGAAGGCCAGCAATACATACAAAAAGTCACCCATTGGGGGGAGAATATCAGTGTGCCTTCCAACAATTAAATGAACCCTTTTACATCTTATTATCATATTTCTTCCAATTGTCATTCATGGTGTACTTTGACATGTTCTTGCTGTACACACACATATGCACCTACCCACACTGTCACATTTATTTAAATATCTCAGTTTTTGTTCTCTTGAATAAATAAATCCCTGACTATCATTATATCAAACAAATGTATCCCACACAGACACATGCCTTCCTTGTCTCTGTCATCTTGCCATTTTTGTAAAAGCATATTGTGCCTCCTTTTACAAACTTGTATTATGCTTCATGCAGTTAAATGATAAAGAAGAGTCAAATATCATTAGTTACTTAGAATAATACATGTGGTCTTCATTATTTGCTGTCTTAGTATTTGTGATTTTGTGTATCTGCAGCTGAGGGACCACAACTTGGTAAACATAGATGTTGTTGTTTTGGCTTTGTTTTATTTTTATTCCTGCATAAAATGGCAGATTAGTTTTTACATATGTGCAAAGTATGTTTTTAACAGTTATGAGTAGGTTGTTGTGCAATGCACCTGCATTTGCCCCTCTTCTTCACTTGTGGTGAATCTCACTAGATTATCCTAACCATAAGAGTCCACATGACTTCCTTACAGAACTGCCCTTGTTTTGTGGAGCAAGTATTTTGGCTAGTGATGGAAGGTGACTTTCTCCTCACTTCATCTGGTTCATAGTGTTTACTCTGCTTCACATGGCTCTTTCACAATCTCAGAGGAAGTACCTCCCAGTTATACTGCTGGACATTATGGCTGCCCAAAGATTGGTCATGGCTATCTCAGGTCACTCTCACTAGTTTGTGGCTAGCACTAGCATCCAGCAGTACAAGTGAGATTGCCACAAGTGTTCCTTGGGCACCACTAGCATCCATTGGAGTTTCTCACTTTCACCACTGAATGCTAATGCCTATGGACCACTCAGACCAGTTCAGGTCAGTCTGAGACCACTCAGACCACTCAGACCAGTTCATACCAGTGGATATTAGCATCAGCAGTACATTGCTTGTGACTCCCTCTGATTGCTATTAGCCATTTCATTCAAAATTGAGTCTACATCTTCACATTCCTGTGTGTATTTATCAATTCCACTCCACAAGAACAGATTAGCTTCATTCATATCTCTTACATTCTCCCCCTTTCTCTTAGCCTCATACCAAACATATCTAATTCATTTCTTGATTCATGCTTTTTTACAATTTTTGAAATCTTAAGTTAGGTTTATAGGCTGCTTCAATAGCAGATGAATCTTAAGTGGCATTCACTCTAATATAACATAAACATATTAAAACAATAAATAAGCATATCATGGTCCAAAACAAATAACAGCAATAATGTTCTATTAGCCTCACTCAGGAATAACATGCTCTGTAACAATTACCCGCTTGAGGGTGGGAATCGACCATTCTCTCAGTTCCCAAAGGCTTTCTGAAATAGCCAGGTATTTCAGGATTTTGATTGGGTTTTTATATAGGGTTGATATTGATCCAACCTATTCCTCTTACATGTCAAGTCTCAAGCTCCCATATTCCATTATCATCAGCAGATGAGCTCATATATTACCCTGCCCCACCCCCAAAATCATGGCTTTGATCAATCAAGACTTTCACATAATGCTTTTTAGTAATGTATAGAATGATTATACTAGATTACTAGCCTTTGTCATTATCAGTGCATATGTGGGATTCCCTTTTAATTGTAAGGAACATGTTGGTCAATGTGGGTACATTTTGGCTAGTATACCACAAATGAAATTCAAGCCCAGTTTCACCCTGACCATGTTTACATGATTCTATACAAGCTAGAGTCTGTACTCAAGAGATTACCTTTCAAATCATTCTACTGCTGTCCTCTCAATCATTAGTATAAAGTCTACATACTACCCAACTCACTGTAGAGTGATATCTTACATGTTCATAGGGAAAAGTATTGAACACACATTGATATCCAAAGGAGTGTGAGAGAACAATTATAATAAAATTTGATATGAATTTATGGAATTGCCTTATATTAGGTCTGTTTGTTTCTTCAATCTGCTATTGTCTCCTCTATTTCATACGTGCTAATAAGATTGGTGGGTCTTTCCCTTCCTTCAGCTTTTCAACTGCCATTGTCATATGTTAAACCTAGTACCTTCTACATTTGCTGCATTTCCTATCTCAGATAATCCTTTTCCCCTGATTTTAATTTCATTGAGAAAATTTCATTGAGTCCTATTTCAAATATGTAGAAAATATTGTGCTAATAAATGTTGGCATGCAGCTTGACCTTGTACCACAAAGTTCATACTGTGATTCATGTCTGCAGCACTGGAAACATGAGGAATAATGCTATTAAAAACACAAATGAAGACAATTTTGAGTGTGCTGTCATTTCAGGTACAAAGGAAACGAAGTGGAATTGTTCTGAATTTTAATCAAGGTTTAAAATCAAGGTTTTGTCCTGCCGTGCATACAAAGATGTTTTCAGTATCATATGTTTCTTTAGAAGTATACATTGGGACTCTAAATAGTCTCTTAATCTGCAACCCTCATTTTATTTTCCATCAATTTCACTATTTGTTTTGAAGATGTAGCTTCCAAAATGTTGTTTTGCATATTTTATTCCATTAACCACTAGAATAAAGGTGGGGGGGGGGGGAGGGAATCCTTGCTTTGTTCTTTACTTTCTCCAGTTGAAAGACTGGCATTCTTAGGGTTTCTCTTCCAGAGTGCTTTCTACATATGAACATAGTACTTCCTTATTTTTTTCCCTCATCATGAGAATAGAAAGCTCAGATACAGGGTTTTTAGTATCTTCTTTCCTTAATAAACTTTATTTATCCTTTTTTTTGGGGGGGGGGGGACTTTATGCTTCTATCTGATTTGAACCATTTCAAATTCAAAATACCTCATCTGGAGTCCAAAATGTCCCACTGAGTGCTAAACAGCTGTTTTAATCATGAAACAAGCTGGTCTGAGAAATACTAGGTATTGTTCCAAGCCAAAGACAGAGTTCCTGTAACTCAAATGGAGCTGTTTCAAGCTCACAGCATTCCTGAGATCAGAGTGTTTCACATTTGAAGTGGTTTGAATTAGAAATGCCTTATATATTCTACATCTGCTCTGGATACTGTTAATTAGTTTGGCTCTGCTCATACACATATGCTTTGCTAAATACAGGTTCCAGTGAACAAACTGGAGGATTCCAATTTGGGTTACCTTAATATTTTACCTTCAATTTTCACTTCTCCAATCCATCCAATCAGCAGTACATATCTATTCCTTTCTCTGCATTTGATAATGTGGATCATGAAACCTATGTCAGAATAAATGCCTTCCTCTTTTATGGGCCACAAATACTTTGGCTATCTTTCCATCCCCTAAGAACCTTTTAAGCTTGTTCAAATATTTATTTTATTCAGTATTTGTTAATTACTGGCCTTTGTGTCTGGCTTTCCCCTGCTGTAGCTCACCCATCATTTCTTTCAGCACATTGTAACTATAGCCATGCAGTGCTTATTTAGTTCTAGTGTAGTGGTACATACCATGGCAAGATCAATAATGTGGGCAAGCTACAATTCAGGAAAGCTGATCTAAACTCCTTGAAGAACTTCTGATAAGCTTTCAGACAATCCCAAGTTCCATGGATAGTTTGAAGAAAAAAGGCATATCATGGAAGCAGAAAACTACTGAAAAAACTACCAAGGAAACATGTAAGAAGTGCAAAAAGAAAAGTTCAGAAAGATCTTGTTGTGTTTACTGAAACTGAGATAGTTATCTCAGTATCATTTTTTACAGGTTACATGCTATGAAAATGGCATGGAGTCTCACAGCATCACTGATTTTAATGGTTTATTACTGATGCTCTCTGAGGCATAAACAAGAAGTAGCGTTATGATGGAACTAGCCAGCTGTGAAGTTTTGCTCTAGAAAAAAACATCCCTTTCTGGTGGCTGTTTAATGTTTACCAATGAATAGCAATTTTTAAAAAGGTGGTAGTTTGCTTGCTGCTTATATGCAATATTTCTATTCTGTAGAAATAGAGTCCAAGGATTCAAGATTATTTTTTAGCTACATCTATCTGGGGATATAAAGGAAATTAAATTAAATTAAATAAGGTCTGTGGACGGCTTCAAAGGGATGTTTTGCTTCAACAAAACTCTGGACAATCATTCCAAAGCAGATTTTTGAATAAGAAAATCTGCTTTGGAACTGCTTTGAAGCAGCAAGTTGAATCAGAGGCCTCTGAAAAGCTTTGTAGACAGTTGAAGTGAATCATAGATTTGATGGCTTTTCTGCTACTGCTAGGCTTGCTAAAGACAATATACAATATTATAAACTCTACCTCCATATATGAGGAATGCACAGGGAAGACTCTGAGTGGTGTGATGAAGTCTTTATCACTGATAAGTAGCTGGCCAATTTTATCACCTTATGAAATGCTTTGCCTTTGGTTTGAGGCAAGGGGGTGAGATGGTAGTGCTAACAGTGCTTTTGGCTTCATTCAATTTCTCAGCTCAACCTCTTTAATGTAGCCCACCACAAGCCTTAATTTTGTTCGCTCTTGTGCTAATGGAACATTATACTTGCATGCAGCAGTGTCTATAGTGTTTGTAGTGTGTGTGTTTGTGTGTGTGTGTGTGTGTGTGAAAACAGGCAAGATGACCATTTTCACCATCTTGACCATTTTGACACATGCACCATAGACACTGCTGCTTCTATGCTGGTCTACTAATGCAACAGTTAATCCAGCAACTCAGCTTTCAGCACTCTGAATGTTGAGACAAATCTGACCAGTCTAGTATGTACTCTTGGGTCTAACTTTTCTTCTATATTCTTCATAACTGAGGCAGACTTAAGTCTTCCAACAATGAGTGAATAGGTGCTATGCTAACAGTCACAAGCACTGGTCTAAATGTTTTACAATAAGAATAGGGGAGGTCAAGGCTACAAATGTCACTTCTTCTGTGGTAGCCTCTTTCTCTATGACATTCTATCTCATTCTGCCCATCTGATTCTGCTTCCTGTGCTAATTAACAAACACAGAATATTACCATCAGTCCACAAACCTGACACAACTGAGTCCTGTAAGTGATAGGAGGATCCCTTTCCAGGAGAGGCTAAGCTTGCCAACCAGCTATGCCAAGTTTCCTGGCACATATGGGACCCCAGTGAACAGAGGCAGCAAAGCTATACTACCCCACAAGGGCAAGTCAACAGTTGCTCTTCCAATGCCTTCTTTCAGAAGAGACCAAGCTTTACCAACGTGATCTGTTCAGGTTGACACCCTGATAAAATCAGTGATAAGGACATCCTGCTCATAAAGGACCAAACCTGCCAACCAGTTATATCAACCCTGCTTGGCATGGCAGAAAGGACAGTGTTCAGAAATAGCAAACTATACCACCCTGTGAGATTTCTTTGTTTTCCAAGGACTGGACACATCACAGTGAAGCAAATCTGTACAAAATGCTTTATTGCGGCACACACCTTTCCCAACAACAGACTACTGCTCTCCACCCATCTAGAACTTGCAAGGTGATGTTGCCATGTAAATATATCTTTAATACTCAGCCCTTTAACTACTTAATTCAAGCAAAAGTCTATCAGTCTGTAAAATGGCATACAACCTTTGTCTTTTTCCAAACATTCTTACCGTAGTTGGGATGAGGTGTTGCTTCAGTGTGGTTGTTGTTCTTCTAGTTGCTATCGAGGTCCCAGCAAAGTTCCAAGCAGGATTCCCACCAGGTTATGTTGCTCACTGTAACTTGTGGTCCTGGCAGTTGAATGATAGACCTCTTGCCTGCTTGTAATAGCTGCCAATCTCCAGACATTGCCTCCACTTCTCCATCTGTATGCCATTTGCTTACCACCTTTCCTCCTACACGTGCACCTCCCCACTCTGTCTTGGCATTTGCTTTTCTAAGCTAAGAGCCTGGGTGGGGTGAGGCTGCCTCTGGATATCAATACACCCTTGAAGATGGCAAGGTGTGGCTCAATTATCACAGGCAGCTGAAATGCAACTTGGATGCTTGTGAGTAAAATTTGAGTTAATAAATGAATATATGAGGGAAATGGGGTGAGAAGTGTTTCTGCCTGGCTGCGGCTACTCTTCCCAACTTCACTCCCTCACATACTCTACGAGGACAGGTCAATGGTTATTTTTCAGTGTTTTCCCAAACCCCAGGAAAAGAAACAAATAACTGTATCTATATCTATATATTTTACTAACTATGTGCAGAAAGAATATACTAAAAATTTATTGCAAGAAAACCCTTGAAGATATTCAGTGGAACCTTGGCACTGAACTTGGCAATAAACTCCCCTTAAAGTTTATTCTCCCTGCTATTTTCATCCTATTCTGCAAAAAATGAAACAGCTGCATATGGATAAATCTTTTTTTTTTAACTCAAATCTTGTAGTGGTTCAAATCAGTTTAATTTACTCTTGATTTTTGAATCATAAATTCAAATGGACCCATGGGTCTTTGAAACTCAAATTGGAATTAAATCACAATTGATTTATATTGACCCAATATATAGCTTCCATTTGAATAACCAAGTCTTTGGTTACCAGATCAGAACTCTGGAGTCATTCATATTCTAACAAGAATCCTTAAAATAGTAATCTTAGGAAGAAATCAAGATAAGCCCTGGGCATTTCTGTGGCACAGCTATGGCTTCTGAGCCAAAGTCTAGACCGGAGAGTGACAGATGATAGGACACTGGCAAAAAGGCCTGGTTTCAGCACCTGGTTCAACATGGCTTGTCTGAGGCCCAAGAGATCTGACACTACTTCCAACTCTTCCCTCCTTCCTTCACATTAGGGTATTTCCAGAAATATACATGGCCATAGATGATCATTACATTACTTGCGTAGATGATTTTACTGTAACATAGTTGTTTTTATTGCCAAATAAATGCATTTAGCATCTGGAATTGCATGAATAAACTGTATTTTATTCCTCTGGCAACTATAGTACTTTACACAAGTTTAAAACGTAAGCTGCACATACAGACAGAATCTCATATTAATATTGTTGAACTGCTTGTCTGTTTTGTTACAACATAACCATAACAAATCAGCAGTTGTAAATCATGGAATAATGCAAGAGTGGTAATTGAAAGGTAAAGTTTTGTGTTAATTTCCTTAGCTTTGAATGTACCTTTGCTATTGATTTCTTTTGTAGAGAAAAGGGATAGGCTTTGGGAATGTATACATAAAACAGCAAGAGAGTAGTAACATTGAATAGCACAGAGTACAGTACATGTGAACAATTTTCCCAATATTTATTTTTTCCATTTCTTTATTTTCAATGTTAAAGTCACCCCAAAAGGTAATATTTGTTGAATTTAAAATATTGTCCCACAGATACCAGTTATAATTAGCAGATTTTTGACCAAAAATAGTATGTTACAAAAGTCTAACAGATAATAAGGCTGCTATCCTAAATACATGAGGATATGGCTGTGGATGTTCAGATCAGGGAGTATAAAAAAAAAAAAAGATAACAAAACAACTCTCTTTTTGGTCAGTAAATGAACTGGATACTGTAGCAATCAACCCAAGGTGTAATTTCCCGTTGTATTTGTGTTGCTTCAGTTATTCTGAGATGATCTCACCACTGTTTTTTTAATGTGTTAGACAGGGCTATGAAGAACTGGAAAGACAACTTAAAGAAGTCTTTAAGGAAAGAAGCAACATACTTCGCCAGCTGTCAAAGACGTCCAAAGAGCTTGAGGGAATTAAAGTAAACCTTCAGGTCAGAATTTAATTTTTTCCTCCTCCTCTACTACAGTGGTAAAATGCATTTTTCATTAACTCTGTGATATTATTTATTTTGCTCACATGAGGGTTAAATGTGGACATGGGATGTGGACAAAGATACAAGTGCTTTCCCTGAGTTTCCCCTTCCCTGTTGGCTTCTTCTTAAGTGGTGTAGAAATGCCCGCATGACCTGTAATTCTGCCTTCTCAGATGACCTTATTGGATAAAGTTTTTCTGATCATATTCAAGCAAGCATGACTTACTAACCCCCTTCAGACCTCTCTGCACAAGGGATAGAGGGGATGGGAATTTTGATGGTAGCTTGCCTATTCATTCATGTCAACTCCCATCTTTAGCCCCTCTGTAGAATTATGCAGGCCTTTTAAAATGAGTATTAATATAATATTAGTGGAAGGTTTCACAATTTAGAAGGCAAAAGAACTCTGATCCTTCTTTTTTCTGTTTTCTTTTCTTGTTACTATTACTTTCTGATCATCACCAGCACTTCTTTAAATATTGGTATGCTCAATTCCCAATTCTTCCTGCCAGTCAGATTTCTGTCTCTGGTATGGCATAGATCATTTGGAGAAGACTTCTCTAGCCCTTCCTCCATTTGTGGTTCTGTGATGAATGAAAGACAAAGAGATGGAGAAGACAGAAAGCCTAAGATAAAAGCACTTCTAATATTTCATTTTTCATTTTCAAGAGCTTGCCCTGTGAAGAAAGAAGGGCATATAAGTTGAAGAATCAAGGTCTTCTTTTCTGTCTTAAATCCAACTGGTAATGTGGAAAACAAGGGCATTGATTTTCTAACGGAAGTGATTTTTCTCTTTCTGAAATATAGCTTTTAAGATAAAGGGGAATGTAACAAAAATACTTTGGACTCCTTGTCAATATTAAGATAATGCATCATGATATTTGGCTGGGAAACTATGACAAGTCCCCACCCAAGGATGATGATAAGAACTAAACTTTCCTTGACATATACTGATATTTGGATGCATTTGATGTTCAGGTTCATTTTAAATCTGAATCATTTCTGCCATATGAACAACCAAATTTGTTTGAGAGAGCTGTTAAGACCCTGCAGTAGAAGAACAAAGTTGTATCTTTCTCAGTTTGTTTTCTGTCATAAAACGTACTTTTCACATAAAGCCTTTAATACAAAAAATCACAATGAATAATTTTAGTGGTGAAAGTTTTAAGGAGCTCCTTGGTAACACCTGGTTTCTTCCCTTTTTTATCAGTCTTTGAAAAATGATGAGGCATCAGCCAAAAGTGATGTACAGAAACTCCTGGAATTAGGCCAGAAACAAAGGTATGATTCAGCATTTATTTGTCTTAACTATTATATTTTTCTCATATAAACAGAAAACGGTGATGAATTCTTACCTTGTTAAGCCAGTCAGCAAAACAAAGCATTCACATAAGAAGTGGACCATATAAAAGCAACAGTCTGACCTGAAACACTAGTTTCATGCTTTGATGTTTAAAAAAAAAGGGGAGGGAGTCCTCTTGCAAGTTGTAAAGTTATCAGGAAAGAACAAGGTTAGAATTTTTTTCTTAAACCAGTTTTCTACATGCGGAGTTGCTTTTATGATGTGGTCTATTCCACCTGGGGAAAAAATATATTAATTTCATTTTCATAAAGACCTACCACAAAAAAGACTGTTCAACTCTGAATTCTCATTTTGTTAAGGATAAACAGAAACTTTATTTGAGTGCATAGTTTCAGGTTTATTTTTCTGACAATTTTCCAGTGATGGAAAACTTTTACACTGTCTGGCAGATAAAATCTATGGTGGTTCTTCTCAAAATTTTAAAGCTGATAGGTGCCAAAGGTCATAGTGAAGCAATGCACAGAAAATCAAGAACAAATATCCATATTTTATAGTAAGAGACAGGATCTAGAGGAGCCCAAGTTAATTCAGAAATCCAAATGCATATATCACAAGTATACTTTTATACTGATAAATGCAGTATAAGTGTATATAAATGCATACACTGCTAAATGCAGTAAGGAGTGGGTAAGACCATGTTCATTATACTTCACTCCTAAACTTTCCCACTGTCCCTCACATATTGTAGGATAACCTTCCCCAACCTGGATGTACTCCAGATATCTGGGCTTCAACTCCCAATAGTCCCAGGAAGAATAATTCTTACTGACAATTCTGAGAGCTTGGGTCTGCACATCTTGAGGGAGCCCAAGTTGAGAAGACTGTTGCAGGAAAACATCTGTGCTACAGAATCTGCACTACTTTTGTGGAGTCTCCATATGATTAGGACAACTACAATTTTAACCAACTGTAATGTAACTGTCCAAGGAAAAGAACAACATCCTCCCCAAAAGCCATCCCATCACACAGCTATCAATGCCACCAATCACTGCAGGAAGCAACCAACACAGACATTAGACAGAACCACTACTTTATCAACCACATTAATAATCTACCAATAATGCAATCATGTGCAAAACATCTGCCCAGAGGATTATCCCTACCAAGCACATGCAATGCGGCCAAGATGGAAATGTATATGAATACCACAAACCAACAAACCTCAATTCTCCAAACCCCCTGCAATGATGATATGATCAAGTAGAGGAATGAAATGTCTACAACCCCAAAACCAAATACATAGAACTTCAACAATGCAATCTGCCAGCTACAAGCTATATACATTCACTACCATTGCAATATTGTCTTATCAAGTTTCTAAACCAATTTGGATGACTGTATGGATGCATTCTTAGCCCCAAAGCATGCATCTCTGTGGGGTCTGGCAAGAAAAATACAATTTATGAGTAGAACCAGTTTGTATGCTTAAGTTTATAGCATAAATATTGAATCAACAAAGGAAAAAAAAGGAGAAAAGTCTTTATCCTTGTATGGAAAATAAATGTATCCATTTTCTATTCTCCTTGAAGAATTTTAAACAATATTTATTACATTATATTATAACATCCTATAAAACTGCATCTGAAAGCAGTTTGCAGTACAATATAACCTCCAGCCTTCATGGAATTTCTCTGCTGAGCTGTGGAACTTGCTTCCCCCACCTGTTAAGATCATCAGAATTTACACAGTATCTAATTTAAACAATTTCATATTTAACTAGTAAATGGAAAACTAATGAACATTATAGATTCCAAAGTCTTGCTTTCAAGGCCTTGGAGAAGTTACATTCTTTAGAAACAGATACTGTTTGCCATTTTCAAAGCAAAGGTATCATCTCAGAGTTGCTGTGACACATTTGAAATGCATGAAGGTTGTTTCCATGGGGGGAAAATAATATGGGACATCATTTGATTCCCAGAGATTCTACATTACATGCAGCCTTCTATATATGCCATATTAAAATAGCAGCACACTAGGCCACAGTCACTTTTGACCAACAAGAAGCAAAGTGACCTCCAGAGTAAGGAGGTGAGTTTTATGAACCTCCCCTCTGAGCCAAGTCAAAAGAAATAAACTCTCCACCCACCCACTCTTACTTTCCAAATAGTGTCAAGATTAATGAGGGAAGATTTCCAATCCAGTAAAAAAATTATGAAGTTTATTGTATAGAAAACAAATGTTGAGTTTTAACAAACCCTAGAGACAGACCATGAGACATAGGCAGGGCATTATGAGTAAAGATGATGCTGTAGCTGATTTCCTTACATTTCTTGATTTGTCTTCTGATACTCCAAGCAAATACAATGAAAATCATGTACTGAATAAGGCTAATATAGGCAGTTCCTTAAAGAATCCCTGAATTTAGGGTCCATTTTGCTGACAAAGACAACATTTTAAAGTGCTCCTATCAGTTCAAAAAGTAAGGCAAAAACAATTGCCCTGTAATTCGTGCAAAGAACAATCCACATGTATTTCATGTTTAACTATCAAACAACCTAACAGTAAATCAGACAGCATATAGGAACCTACTAGATAGAGATCCAAGTCCTAATGTTTTGCCTTGTCTACCCTGCAGTAAATCTTCTGAAACAACTAAGGAAGGTTCCCCATTTTATTTACTGAAAACTACATAGCATTTAATGCTCAGAAATTACTCCACTGACCTTACTGGCAGTGTACATGACAGCTATTGTATTTAATATGTGGCTGTTCCATTCAGAACGTTCTGTTCCAATCAGAACTGTGATTCCTTTGCAGCATTTCTGTATTAAAATAATAAGACATAATTATGGTGGAAACTAAGATTCTACAGGTAGCCTCATTCAGCGACCATTCAAAGTTATGATGGTGCTGAACAAGTGGACTTATGGCAGGTCCTTGTACTTGCAGCCATTGCAGCATCCCTGCAGTCACATGTTCATGATCCAGGTGCTTGGCAATGGCTCACAGTTATGATGGTTGCAGCGTCCCATGGTCACATGATCACAATTTGTGACCTTGACTGCTGGCTTCTGATAAGCAAAGTCAATGGGAAAGCCGGCAAGAGGTCACAACTGAAGATCATGTGACTATGAGGTGCTGTGTGGGATTCACCTAACAATGGCAACTGGAACTGCTGCAAATGCTGTCATAAGCTGGTGCGGTCACATTACATTGCACTTTATGATTGCATTGCCTAAGGATGGGCTTGCTGGTCCCAATTACCGTCCTTAACCAAGAACTACCTGAACTTAATCTCTAGCTTTAGATTCTTGCTAGTTTTGCAGTCTGGGTTCTAATGCCATCCATTGGCTGATGTCAATCAAATGAATACCATACCCAAGAAAACACTATGGGTGTATCCATGCTGAAGTTCATCCATCAAGGGAGGATTTTCTCATGCGAATATATTCATGTCCAATCTATTTTTATCACTGATAACACTGAAACAATTCTGCCTCCAAGTTTCTAAAGAGTTCCTAAGAAATAAGCTTCTGTCTTTCCATTTCACTTTTAGCCTTCTTCCCTAGCATAGGCCAGGCTGGGTTTGTGGGAGCATTTGTTGAAGCCATCTAGCCTGGAGAATCTGAAGTGCATTTATGCTGACATGAGATGAAAAGTG
Source organism: Liasis olivaceus (assembly GCA_030867105.1). Classification (NCBI taxonomy): domain Eukaryota; kingdom Metazoa; phylum Chordata; class Lepidosauria; order Squamata; family Pythonidae; genus Liasis; species Liasis olivaceus. The sequence goes on from CM061349.1 coordinate 83,776,086, forward strand.
TAAACTCCACAGGAGAAGACCGAGAAGAGTTCCAAACCCTTTGGATCCAGACCAGAATGGATCAACACAGCCACATGTTAGAAGTGAGAGGACCTCATTCAGTTTGTGAAGAAGCTTTGGGAGGCTGCTTTGTTTAAAGCATCATCCAATTAAAGCAACATCCAAAGTTAACACAGTTCTCCTAGAGCAGGGTTTCTCAACCTTGTCAACTTTAAGATGTGTGGACTTCAATTCCCAGAATTCTCTAGCCAGCATGCTGGAGAATTCATGCTGGCTGGAGAATTCTGGGAGTTAGTCCACATGTCTTAAAGTTGACAAGGTTGAGAAACACTGACCTAGAAACTAGCTCTTTAGTGATACCTCCTAGGGAAAACAGGCCAGGGGTCTTATTGAGCCAACTTGTTCTGGTGTGTGCAAACTGATTCTTTTTTTTTTTCTTTTCCTAAGAACTCCACCTGGCTAGAGGTGCCCAGGTCCACTGCACCACTAGTGTTCAATTCCCTAGGTACTCCTGGACAATCATCATCTTGACATACAGAATATAACAGGTCTTGACCCAGCCAGGAGTGCTCATATAGACCCTGGTGTTATTTGGACTACTATCATGGCAGTTGGGGTCACCTCCTCTTCTTCCTTCATTGGTTCTCCTCCAGTAGCTGCATTTTAGAGAACTGGCTTCTGCAGAAACTCTTTTTCCTGCTCACTCTTGCTCTCCTAGCCTTTTCTAATGCTGCCAGCAGCTCTTTATATCATAGCTTCCTCTTGCTTCCAGGCAAACCAGATACATGGTTGTCAAAACCAGTTCTTATCTAATTTATGTTTACTTATTTATATTTATAACTTTGATTTCTATGATTGCCCACTAGTACAATACTCTGGGTGGTTTACAAGGGCTAAAACTAGCAACTAACAATTTAAAACAACAATAGAGACAGCATATTGGGGGGTAAAACCAAACAATAGCAAACTACTCTGACTCAATACGGCACTCTGTAATATCCTAGTCCACAGTCTATGGAATGAACAAGGTCTTTAAGGATGGTAGGGTCAGAACTGTATAGGTCTTGGAGGGCACCAGCGAGCAGGTGTAGTGACAGATAATGCCCCTGGAAAAGGGGCTACTCACCACTCCTGGAATATTAATATGCACATATAGATGACTTGGATAGAGTTTGTGTATCTTTTAAATCTAAGATGAATTTGGTATTTCCCAGACAGGTCCAGTTTTAGACTGAATACCCCATCCAAGCAGATACTTAAAAAGAGCTGAAATGTCCAGGATTGCTCATTGTTGAAGAGGATGAAATAGCTTCTGAGCAGCCTTGTTCACCTCCTCCCCCAATCTTCTTCCTCCTTCTATATCTATATGCCATTCCACCTGTCCCTCCCTTACTCCTCCTCCCCTATTCTTGCTCTTTTCTCTGTTTTCCTCATCTCTGCATGTCCCTGCTCTTCTCTGCTTTTACTTTTCCCCCAGTAATGATCTATCCTCTCCTCTACCTGTGCCCAGCCATCAAGCTTCTCCATCAAGTTTGTGCCTTTACTGCCACCCACCCATTTCCTTCCATTCCCCCAATGCTAGACCTGACGCCCAGCCCAGGATCCTGCCTCTTTTCTTCCTATTCCCACAGACTAAAATCCAGCCTTCCCTACCCAAGAATCCACTCTTTCTTTCTTTGACATCCAGTTTAGGATTCCGTCTTCCCTTTTCATTGGCTTCTAGGATCCAGCCTTCTGTTTATTATTGCAGGGGTGGGCAGTGAAGAGAAGAAGGTGTAGGAGGAACAAAGTGGGTAACGTGTATGCATGATTGTGTTTGAGTGTTGTATGTGTGAGTAAGAATGGCTTTCTGTTCATTTGCATAAAATATGTTGGATTTTGACCAGTAGGACCCAGACTGAAGATCTCTCTTGACTATGAACACATTGAGTAAGTTTAAACAGATTTTTCTCTATAGGCTTTCACCTACCTTGCCTAGGATTGTTGAGATAAAATGAGAGGGATTCCCCCATATATGGCATCTCGCAGTCCCAAGAAAAAAGTGGGGTACAAATACAAGCATTTGCAACAAGCATTAGGTAAAATAATAGTCTCTTCAAAGTACACTTTTTTTTAGGAAGTTTAAATATGGTAGCACTATTACATCCTGCAGTACACTGGAATGCCTATACTGCAGATATTTCAGTAGAAAAGAAATAAGTTAATACACCAAGTGAATGCTGTGTAAGTTTTTGGAAACTTAGCAAGCATTTAGTAGGAACAGAAGCTTGGTTATGTATTTTAGAGGACACATTTTTGGAAACAAGTATATCCAGTTTGATCCCTGGAACAGAAACTGAATTGGCCTTAGGTGTGAATTGCCTTGTAGAAGAACCATCTCATTTCCTGACACTAATGAAGCTTAAGATCTGCCTTTGTTCCCTGAAAAATTCAAGATCGTGTGACTGTCTCTTTTTCTAGTGATTCTTTCTGAACACAATTCTGTAACTAGGGGTTTACTTTGGAAACAAGAACACTAATGAATTAGATTTAACATTCGAAGCATTTTTGCTTGTTTGTTTGTTTTAAAATAAAGTACAGAATGGTTCCCACTTACAATAATCTCATTCTGATTCAACATGCCATTGTTTAGAGTTTCTTTGCTTATGGCAATTGCGCTGTTTTTTTTCCCCAACCAGAATTATTCAAGTGGCCATATCTTGCACAGCAGGCTATATAGTAGATACAAAAGGGAGGCAATTTCCTATTTCTGAATTTTCCTTTAGGAATTTTACTGGGGTGCACTGGTTGCTTGTAGCTTTGTTGATAAGCCACTTCAACAAAGCAGAAGCAGAAGCTGTTTGCTGTAATTAAAAATGCCTTGTCATGAAATAAGAGAAAACAAAGGCATTATTTCTTAATGGACAATAGAGATGAAGTTTGTGTTTTGTTTCTTCAATAAACTAGGGAAGAAATGAAATCACTCCAGGAGGCCTTTCAAAAACAGCTTAATGAGGCAGCTGAGAAGGCAGAAAAGCAACAGGCCACAGTAAGTGACTTTCCTGTATTCTTTTCATCTACGTTTCTGTGTCCCCTCCTTTGCAAATTCTTCAGACACATTTGTACAAAGAGATATGGGCAAGCCTATCAATTTAGCTGTCTTTCTTTCTTTCTTCCTTTTTTTCTTTTTTTTCAAATCTCAAGTTCTTTTCATTCAATTCAAAAATGTGTGCGAAATTTGGTAATTCTTTTGTTAAAAAAAAGGAACACAACAAAATTCTCACCCATCCCTATTCATGAATAAAGCTAGCGATTTATACTGATTGTAGACCAGAACTGGATACTTTGATAAAGCATATCTTGTGGTTACTAACCAATGGTTTGGTGATTCCAAACGAGGACTCATCTGAATATCTCCTAATTATTTATTGATGTATTTATTACATTTTTATACTGCCTGACTCCCATCAACTCTGGGCAGTTCATAGCTAAAAACACACAGAACAATAACATAGTACAATGATAAAAACAAAGAGGAAAAGATGGCACAAACTGAACAATTTTACAGGCAGCATAACAAAACTTAGCTACCTTCAAGGAGACTGACTCATACTGTTCTGATAACAACAACTGTACATTAAAAAGACCAGAATTTCCTGGGTGTTTTACCAGCTAAGGTGTTATAACACTCTGCCCTACCTCTCTAAGATATAAGAGGGAGGAAAACAAAACACAGTTGGGCTTTCAAGATTCTGTTACTAGAGCCCAGCCTTTGTCATTTTTTTACCTTAAACTAAGCCTTTAAATAATTTTCAGGTCGCAGGGTATCCCTGCATAAAAATTCTTCATCATCATCATCATCATCATCATCATCATCATCATCATCATCATCACTATACATTATATCACACACAATCCATGTTTTACAGCATCTACAACCCAACAGAGAGGCAGGCCAGCAGCTGAGTAACAGCATGTAAAAGTTCCCACCACTGTGAGTGCTAACATTGCACGGCGCGTGAAGTTAAAAAAGCAATGTTTTATTTTTTTATTTTTTCAGTGACAATCTCTTGCAGAACCCTGGGGGCTCACCGAACCCCAGCTGAGAAAGGCTGCTGCAGCCTGTTTCAGTAAAGGATAGTTCCTGTCAAATCTGGAGAGTCAATTTCCTTGTCTGGCTTACCACCACCAATTGTAATGTTTTATCTTGTTTTGTTTTTATTTTATTTTTAATGTGTTAATGTGTTATTATGGTCAGTGACCATAATAAAAAATATTCCTATATCGACATCCTTCCAGACTTAAAGCATGTTTGTGTACATGTTGTTATAACTATCTTTGCATAGTTACTCCAAGTTCAGCTCTGAGGCCCTCCATAATTTTCTTATATTTACTTTCCTGGAACAGTTACATTTCTTTTTGTTAATTCTCACACACACACACACACACACACACACACAAAAAGAGTTCTTTTTGCTCTCTTTGTCTCATGGATTTTTCTCTACGTGGGCATTAACTATCTCATACATTGAAGCAAGTAGACACAAACGTTCATCAAATCCCACAGCTAGCTTCAATCCTGAAGGATACTGTCTGCTGTGGGGTTTCTTTATGGTCCTCAGTAATCACTTCAGGTAGGGACTGAGAAGAGGTGTATTGCTAGACCTCAACCCAACACTTTCTAGGCTGACAGTGGAACCAATGGGCCAAAAGAACGATAGACTCCCTCTTCAATTGAAGCAGAGGCTGGACAGTCATGAACTTCATGGCCCAAATGGCCCATTACGTGTCAATGTCTCCATGAAATATGTTATCAGAAAACCTCTCATAATCTATGGTTTTTCCAATAATAATGTATGGCTGTGAGAGCTGGACCATAAAGAAGGCTGAGCGCCAAAGAATTGATGCCTTTGAACTGTGGTGCTGGAGAAGACTCTTAAGAGTCACTTGGACTGCTAGGAGGTCAAACCAGTCAATCTTAAAGGAAATCAACCCTGACTGCTCATTGGAAGGATTGATAATGAAGCTCAAGCTCAGATACTTTGGTCACCTAAGGCGAAGAGAGAACTCTTTGGAAAAGACCCTGATGCTGGGAAAGATTGAAGGCAAAAGGAGAAGAGGACGGCAGAGGATGAGATGGTTAGATAGCATCACTGAAGCAATGAGCATGAAACTGAACAAACTCAGGGAGGCAGTGAAGGACAGGAAGGCCTGGCGCAATATGGTTCATGGGGTCATGAGGAGTCGGACATGACTTAATGACTGAACAACAACAACAAAATTTGACCTATGTTTCATTTAATTTTCATTGATATGTTCTAGCCACCATGGTTCCACATCAACTTCGTTTTGAGGCACTGTGGCATGCTTTCAAAAGATCTTGTTGAGACAGGCCTCTTGCAGTCTGCACTCACCTAACATTTATTTGTGGAGTCCTTGGTGCTCTCTGAGCTTGGTTGCTTGCTTGCAGATGTTTCATTACCTGACTAGGTAACATCATCAGTGCTAGTGAGTGTGGGATTTGCTCCCTGTTTATATACAGTGGCTTTCCTTGCCTGTGTTGGTGGGAGTGTGGCTTTTGGCCATCAATAGACACATAGAGGTAAACCACTTTTACACACCATTCAAAAGAGACAATAGAAAAGCTAAGAAGGAAACAAAAAGACCAGAACCTATCTAGAACCTATCTGGCAGTCAACACCCAGATAAACAGGGATTAACACCAAACAACAATCAAGCAGAAATCAAGGAACTACCAAGGAGAAAGACACACTCCCACCAACACTGGCAAGGCAAGCTACTGTATATAAACAAGGAGCAACCACCACACTCACTAGCATTAATGATGTTACATAGTCAGGTAATGAAACATCTGCAAACAAACAACCAAGCTCAGAGAGCACCAAGGACTCCACAGTTCAACCCTGAGCTACATACATTCTCTTCTATCGTAGCATTTATTTGGTTGAACACATGCAGCAATGGTCAACAATTATTGGCACCTTTTTGAGAGGTTGTCACAGTTAGTTTTCTAATCACTATTGTGATCCATGAAGTATCACAAATTGTGCGTCAGGCACCACAATGCTGGAAACCATTTGGTAGTCCTTCCTTTTTAAAGTATCCATGCATAATAAACAAGTATAACACCATCGTGTAGAAATGAAAGAGGACTGTGATGGAATGTGAGGGTGGCTTTGGTGACCTTGGAAGATGGGGGGAAGAGATGCCACCTAGGGAATGATCAGATAAAAGAGAAAAAAGTCTGCAACAGAATAACAGCCAGAGAAAGGATTAGGAAGGATCCACCCTAACTATTCAAGTGGTAAACAGGAAGGGTATTTGTACTTTCAGACTTGCAAGATTCTATTAAAATAGCCTTACAATAAAGTAGAATCAGCTCATCTAGTTGTGTTTCCTGTCTGGTATACCAGAGACGGCTGACAAGAACTGAGAGTTGATAGCTTGCCTGATATTATTTAGTGATGTTAGGCTTCACCTGAAATGTGAATCAGTTGCTTTTTTGTTTACCTCCCATGATCATAACTACAAGATTCCTCCAATTCGGTATCTGAAAGCCCTAGAACTAGATGTTAAAGTACCTAAGAAAATAAACAAAGCACAAATAGTAGCTACTGAAAATTAAATCCATTTTATATAGAAGTTTGTTTTTTTCCCCCTCTTCTTAAACTGTTAGTGCTTTATTTTTTTTTCTGTTTTTTTTTAAATATAAGATTAATAGAAGATTTAGTAGTGGACACACTCATGTGCAAGCATACATCATTTTGGCTTACATTCTTAAATGGATGTTAGAAGGTTTGCATTACATTTAACCAAATTTCTCTCTTGGGAATCTAAACAAGTTTAGAGTGAATAAATGAAAACAAGCAGCAGTTCTTCTACATTTTACGTTCTCCAAATCAGCTGAAAACCGCAGCCTCCAGTTCCATTATTTCAGTGCTCTAAATCATTACAGCTGTCAATTCTTGTAAACAGATACACTGAGATACCTTGGAATAAATTAGACAGTTTCTTTAAAAAGGGGCAGCAGTAGGGAGCTGGGGGGAAAATTGTTGTTCTGTAAAAATGACTGGCCCAAATTAACACTAGATATTATGAGTTTCCTTCCAATAAAACTATCCAATAAAAACATAAAAACAGAACATGACTGCTATGGAAGTTGCAAGCCTGGAAAAGTGATGTGTGTGTGTGTCTGTGCACCCACACATGCAGGGAAGGGGGGGATTAGGGCTGTTCAACAGTTTGGATTCAGTCACCAAAACATGCGTGGTATGGAACATAGCCTCTCTCTACAGTATCTTAAACCAGCGATGACTTAGGATCACACAGCATCTGTAGGTTTAGGTTAAAGTATATTTTCATCCCTGATTTAAGTGAACCTGAGAACCAAACTAAGTCAAACCATGTGTAATGATACAAGTCTTGAAGAAATAAATCTTAAAGCTTGCTCTTATGGGAGATAAACTCATCCCTTAGAGTTTTCTGTGCTCTGCTTTTCTGGCCCAGTTCCGCCCAGCCAACACTAAAGAAGCAAGTTTGCCAGTTTATCTGAAGTAAGACTTTGTTTCTTTTAAAATAATTGTGACTGGGAAGAGAGAGAAATAAGTAAATGAGCAGTGTAATAAATAGCTAACTAGTGTGAGTCTCCATCAGTTATCCATTATTCTTTTAAAGTAACTACATGTTATAGTTAAAGTCATAGTGACTAAAATATTTTAAAAAGCAATTAAAAATAATAAGATGCCTTAAAGTGGGTAGCATGTGTTACTATGTCAGGAACATTCTATGGCACGCTATGTGTGTATTGGGGTATGTTTATACATTTGGGTGTGTTTAAGAAGTTTTGCTATTAAACTTGTCATTCGTTTTCCTTAGTGAACATTTGAGTAAAACCAGAATGACATTACTGTGCTTGTAAAACCAAGAGTGATGGGTCTTTTATTCTCTTACACAGTTAACAATAAAACAATCAGTTACCATGTTACTGTATAATACTCATTAGGCAAGCAGACATAGCACATTTTGAGCAAACAGGGAGCACTTCTCTACTGTTTACATTTAGGAAGTGGATAATTGAAGACTTTCTGTTTGTAGGGGTGGGGAGACTCTATATTAAACAGCCATATCTATTCAGGAAATCAATTCCCAAAGAAAAGTAAGAAAAAAAACCCAATATGAATTATGCAATCAGGGTCCTTTTACCTACATTTCACAGGTTCAGGATGACCCACATGGTGGCAGAAGGATCATATAGTTTACTCACAGATGAAATTAGAAGGCATTCATTCTAGCTGTGCTACTTGATGGTAGATCATGGGGGTACTGAACCCATGCTTTGAAATGAGGAACTTTATACAATAAAACCTTTGCTCCAGAACTAATTTTAAATGGGCTGAAATGTATAGACATGCAGGGCAAGTATATACGTTACTTTCCACAGTATATCCTTGGTCAGTATGGCTATGTCTATACTTTTGAGTACAGGATCATGCAGAAATAACATTGCAGTACTATACTGCACCAATTTACCTATGCATAAGATCCATTGAACTCAAAGGACTATTTCTGAGTAGATAGTTGCACTGAATGCAAATTACAAATGTGGTTTGGATCAGTGCAAAAAAAAATGACCAACATATTATTTAAAACTACAATTAGGAGGAGGGAAAACAAAAAACAAAACCCTCTTTCCTGTGGCATTTAAGACAAATGTCTTGATGGTGATATCTGTACAAATATCAGCAGACATAGTGAAATGGTTGTCAGCATTCCTCCTTATGTTGGCAGTAAGCCTGATGAAACACCCAAGCTTATTGCTGTAGCAATTCTGGTGACTGAAATGAATTCAGCTACCAAAGGTATTATAAGAAATAGCTCTAATCTGTTTAAGAAACAACCACAATGAAAATGAAAATGAAAATGAAAGATGAGAAGAAGAAGAAGAAGAGGAAGAAGAAGAAGAGGAGGAGGAGGAGGAGGAGGAGGAGGAGATAATTTTAATTTTCCATTCTTTCCTCTCCCAACATTTTACTGCAAATGTAAAAGACTATGCTATTGATCATATTTTGCTACTTCATATTCACCGTTACCTTAAAACAGAACAAACTTATTTCTAGTTGTGGAAGCAATCCCAATTTCACTTATATGCCAACTTTCACATATGCAAAGGTGGAAAAGAAAGAACCAAATGTACATGAAATTTGAGGTTATGCTTTATTTCTTACAACTTTGTTAAACACTTTGGAAGCTGGATGCATCCATATATAATTTCAGTTCAGAGAAGGACTTCCAAACCAGTGTTTTAAATTTCTTTAGCAATTATCCTAAGGAAGAAATTAAGGGATTCAATAAAAATAACTGTATTTGTCTACAACTTTAAGCACTACTAGATGACCTGTGACCCATTGGGTCATCGTTTCACAGATATTTCCTTATCTAAACAGAAACAGAATGACAAAGGGCAAAAAAGCAGTGGGAGTGTGAGCAACTTATGACTTGCTGTCAGCTTCTCCATTGACTTTGCTTGTGGGAAGCTGGCAGGGAGCATCAGAAATCCTTCCTTCCTTCCTTCCTTCCTTCCTTCCTTCCTTCCTTCCTTCCTTCCTTCCTTCCTTCCTTCCTTCCTTCCTATAATATAGGCTTGTGCCATTTGCCCTCCTGTCACAACCCTCAGGAAAGCCTCAGTGAAGTCTCCTCCTCCTCCTCCTCCTCCTCCCCCTCAGCTGACCTGCATAACTGCCTGCCACTTTGCTGGGAAGAGGTGGAACAAAGGGAGCAGTGGACCATAAGGAAAACTGCACCCCTGCTCCCCATTCCAGTGTGTCCCCAAGGGCCCCCTCCCTTGAGGAAGCAGAAGGGCTCACTCATCAACCATCGGCACCACCCAGCCAGCCCTACCTTCCCAGCAGGCATCTAAGTCACTCCATCAACTTTCCATCAGTGCCCACCGCTGTTAAGAGATTTCAAATTTCTGCCTTGTTTCCAAAGCAGCCAATTGCTGCTTGCCCATTGAGCATTGCTGCCAGCTGATTGGGTGCAGGGGACAGAGGGAGGCAGGAAAGAGGTTGGTGATACGCCCATGACAATTGTGACCTGGGCTGACCATAGCTGCGCAGCAGCACAGCAGTGCTGAAGCGGCCACAAATTTCCCAAATTTCAATCCCACAGGAATAATGGGCCCCAGATTGTGGACACATTCTATAAGTTAGCCCATTTGAGGTAACTTGGTTCAAAAATTGTTGCCCTAGGACACACTATTTCACCCAGTTGAAGGTTACATGACAGTTTTAGTAGTATATAGTAGTATATAGATGGCATTTCCAAAGAAAAAAATGCCTGGAAAAGATATTGTGCCACATAGTCATGGGAAAATGTGTATCTTCTTTCAAGTGTTCTAGACAGGTGTTACTTCAAGTATGTCTACATACTCTGAAGCACTTTCTGGAGATTGAATCCAAAGCACTGCACAGACCTTGCCTTCTTGTCCATGTGTCTTGCAAAGACTGCACAGATCCAAATAGTTCTTTCTTTTGTGGATTCCCCAGACAGACTCACCCAGAAAGACAAAACTAAAAAATCTATCTTACATGCTTCTTACAAGAATGAAAAAAAGAATGGGGGGGGGGGAGGGAAGAGAGGTCATACATTTAAATTTTAAAACCTATGCAAATTTCCCCAGTGATTCAGACTCTACTTTGACATCTTGAGCTGATGAGATGAAATCACACTTCTGTGCTGCTCACGGATGACCTTCTCATTTCCCAAAATGCTGTAGGCCTATTCAAATTTTCCCAGTGAGTCATATCTAGTAGATGCTACTGGTTCTTAAAGAGAAAGGTGGATGGATATAGACAAATAGCCAGTTATGCCTCTTAGTTATCCATTCCTATAGGCAACTAATTGAAAATAATGTGAACTGGGAGAGCTTCAAAATGAAAATATAACTGCTTCAGGCACCCAGAAAGACTTTGCTCCCAAGTCAAAGAAGGAAATTTTCAACCTCCTCAGAGCTCTGTTGTAGGTCCAACTCAGTGAATGAGCCTGATAGGTCCCACTGGTTGGGCTTAAGTCCACTTGGGTGAGGTTCTCTCTTTGAGTCTGGGAGGACTCAAAGAGGATTTTCTCTAGGATTAGCAAAAGGGAGAGGGAAAACTCAGAGCTGGCTGTTCCATTCTGTAGTTCTCCTGAAATAGAGAGAAAGAGGTAGAGATTAGGGGTTTCTTTATACTTTTGTATGAGATTTCTAATTCAGTTAGTCCTACCTAGGAAAAATGGGGAATGAAAAAAAAAAAAAAAGGTGATCAAGACACCTAAAAGAATCAGAAAAAGAAAAAGAAAAAAGTGGGTGGAGGTCCTTTCCCCAACTAAGTATGCCCACTATACTTCTTCTTCTTCTTTTTTTTAGTGTAGAAGGGAACTGCTCCCTGTAACCAGTATTTTGACCTCTTGGCTTGACCATAAATAAGTACCAGCCTTGAGCTAAATACTGAATACAATTTACAGAATGAATGCAAATCAGGTAATAGGAGACAGAGCTCCTCACAAAGCTCTACACACTTTTCACCAGGTAGAAAGTTTCACAAGCTCTACTTCCAAAGATGTCTGGGAAGTTAAAAACTATCCTGGGTCTGTCCCTTGCATTTGCAGTTTCATCCCTGATGCTGATGAAATGAATCAGATACTGCCCATGGGGTGAATGTTATCCACTATATCTATAAGACAATTTCCAAACATTATTTTTGCTGGAGTCAGAGGTGCCGGGGGTAGGGGTTGGGGGTGGGCAGTCAAGAGGGGCAAATGCCAAAAGCATCAGAACCTGTGAATGTCTCTGAAGTATAAATCTTATTCAAAATTGTTGATTTAAAACTTTTGTCTTGTTCATAATAATAATTTACTGCAATCAATAATTATGTTCCTTTGTTTTGATGATGATGATGATGATGATGATGATGATGATGATGATGATGATGGTGATGATCCTGAAAACCTCACTCTTGAAACATTTCTTCAGGCACCTGAGTTTTAGCTTGGAAGACTTTTTAAAAAATTAGTAAATAGATTGCCATCTGTTCTACATCAGATCTTTATTTTTACATTACTATCCTGGAGGGCATTCAGAAGCATAGTGATAAATTACATGGTGAAAAGATTTAGTACAAGGACATAGCTCTACAGTCTCCATTAACTGCTCCATTATGAAATTGCCACACTCTAGATTAAATCTCTCTGGGGAACTAAAACCGCAACCCTCTATGGATACTCAACTCAGAGATAATGGCCTCTGAATTGAGATGTTCAGGATTGTAATATCAATCTAGCATGCACTTTTAAAAGAAGTTGCTGTAAAAAAATTCCCAAGGTCTCCATAGGTGTTATGTCACACTGTATGAATACATTTCCTAGGTTCATACAAATATTTGATAAGAAAGCAATGTAAATTCTTTTTTTTTTTAATACATTTACAGAAACATACTTCTCTTTTAATCATAGTGATGGTACTGGTAGGGATGAACACATCTTTCAGTTGTGGTTTCTTGTTTTAAATTCAGCCCATTTAATTTTTGCATTGGGTTACCATTTTTTCAAAGAAAGAAAAATGTATTCAAAAAGTTGCAGTGACTTTCATGCATTTCTCCATAACAGCTGCACACATGTGCAATTTGTCCAATATAAAATATTTGCCCAAATATAATCAGCCTTTTCTAATTTTTCACTAATAGATGAATTTTGATTTGCACCCCCCCCCCAAGTATTATTTTATCAAATAACTGCATTACCATATTCAATGCAGTGCATGCACAGAAGGGATAGATTTAAATTGGATAGATTTACATTACAATATGACTCAAGCAATTTTCTCCCCATCCCTAGGCACTAGTCTTTTCAAAAGTAATACCCATTCAGTGAAAGAGAGCCTATGTTCAAATAGGTATGGAGAGAATTGCCTTGAGATGCGCTAATAGGTGCTACGTTTCTACTTCTATCCTAAAGCCTTTGCGCAATGGATTCCTCCAAGAATTCAACCCACTGGAGCAGATGCAGAATTTTAGTTGAGCAGGACAATACACTTGTAAATTAATTGTTACTGTGTGGTCAGGGTGGAAATCTAATTTTTAAATAGAATTCCAAGTAATAAAATAGTTGCATCCAGAGTCTGCAAGCAATGTAGGATATTGGATTTCAAATGGGAATGCTCTGATATAATTTGGTCAGTGCACTCAAGAGTTGTTAAAGTATACTTTCTTTTTTTTTTTAACTCAGTGTATTAGGTATGGCTCTATTGAATTATATATCTTGGGTGACTCATAAGTAGTCTAAAGGCAAGAAACTAAACTGAATGATTTAAAATTTAATATTGCAATAATTATTATATAGAGATATTGTTCCATCCTTCATATCTGTGTTGAATAAAGAAACATTGTCTGAATGCTGGGCATAATCAATGGTAGGAAGAATATAATCTGAACTGTTCAAGGTCAAAACACTGCTATAATGAATTTCATGCAACAGCAATACATGTTTCCTTACTAGAGAGTTGAAGTCATTGTGGATAAGATGAAAAAAGACAGCAGCAGCTTAACGTGGCATTTTCCATATCTTTTATTTGTTTTTTTTAATAACAGTATTACAATTTTAAATGTAATGTAGAAAAGCATGCAATTCTCCCAAGAAATACTGCTAATCTTCAGTATTTTAACTAATGTTGAAATGTCTATAGAGTTTTTGCCCCTAGAAAGATTGTATAAATCTTTCAGGTTCACTCTTATTGCATGTGTTGATAACATAAAACCTGCCAAGAGCAGCAGTAGTGCTAAAGAATTATATCCTGAATCCTGAAGTCTGATGGTTGGAGAAGACTACTATGCTGTAACTCTACTGCACCTGAAGAGCTACCAACACCCAAAACCTGGCTGTATCCAAGCTGGAGCTCCAGTTACCACCAAGGCTACCACTGGTGGTGTTTCTGCTGCTGGTGGCCAGCAATGTGGAACTGAGTGGAAGTGGGACAGCTTCAAATCTAATGGAGCTGAAGCTCCTCCATTTCTCAAGATTAGTCCTCAGGCTAATCATATTATATTGTATTCTATTGTCCTGTTTCTATTGTAATGCATGACAGAGAAAATTATCTGAGCCTGTCTGGGAAAACATGGATGAGAAATTGTTCCCTGCCTCTTATTCAGAGATGGTTTAGAATGCAAGGCAGGTTCCACGACAGGCCTTTGTTTCATCTCAAGAGTATATTTTTCATTGACTTCAGTATTTAATTGTTGCTGTTAAAGAATCCAATCATTTATCCTGCAATACTGGAATATAAAATGCATATTCATGAATGCTGATCTAGGTCTTAATTTTCTAAAAGAAAGGGGAAAAAATGCTTGCTAACTATATACACTTCTAAATCAAGTCTATTCTACATCCTTTATCCACAGTCTGGAGACTTCTTTAGATTTATAGTCTGCTGTCTTCCCAATACTAGAAACAGATAGTTTCATTTCTTTACTACACTCAGCTGGATGTAATCCATGCAGTTTGTAGGGAATTGGAGCTCAGTGATGATAATTCATTGTTGGATGATGAATGGTTTGGGCCATCTCATATGCATTTCAAATTGGAGATGCTTTGTCTGTGCTCAGTATGTACCTACTTCCAATTTCAGCACATTTGCATTTGGTAAATAGGAGCAGCAAATCAGAGTAATAATAGTGATAAGCATATAAAAACCAGTGCCAAGGCATTTTCACTTTTAAAAATATGGTTGCAGTCAACAACCACAATGTACCTGCAGTATGAAAGACATTGCAAACTCCATGTCAGTAACTAACACAAGAAAGAAAAAGAAATAATTGCCCCTGCCACATAGGATTCTGCCCACCTTATTTCATTTCTTGTATCCTGCTTCAGGATAAAATACTTGGTCAGAAGAAACAACTTCCAGGCCAAGTTAAGAAGCTTGGGATTCCACCACCACCAGCAAAAAGGAACCAGCTAGGCAAGGTCAGTCAGGAAGGTTGATAAACTAAATATTCTTTCAGCTACCAACCACCTAAAAGAAAAGACTTTTAAAGCTGGCATTTCAGGGTCCACATTGATCTGCCAGCCATCAGAGATTGCTTTAGTGTGTTCCTGTCCATGAGTGTCTTACTTATATGTAGGCTCACACTTACTAGTTTTGTTTCTTAGGGAGTACCTAAGTACCTGTACCTGACTATCCATTGAATGTGTCTTTTTCTATGCTTTCTACGGCTAGGCAGAAGCTCAGCTGGTAGGGCGAAGTCAGAAGGGAAGATGCCTGCCACTAAGGGCTCTTCTGGAGGGAAGTAGGAACCCCCAATCCCATCTCAGAGTTTCTAGAATTAGTTTGCTGCTGATAGCCCTCTAAGTCAGGAAGCTCTAGATTTTCATCTGAAGAGGAGCCTTGCAAGGAGGGACATGTTTGCTCTCCCTTGTCTGTTATTTTTCCAGTCCACATTCAATCCATATTCCATGAATACTCCCTGAACTATTTGCTCTCATTTTTTCCTTCCCTAAAATATGGCAGAATTTCTGCCTTGGCAAAACCTGGGTAGAAATTCTTGGACACACCATACGGCACAGTTAAATATGCACCTCAATTGTATACTAGGTTGAAGCTGTAAAAAACAGTGTGATTTTTCCTCTGTTAGAGGGTTGATCCTCACAACAAGCTTGCTCAGGGTGAGTATGAGCTGCTGACTATTTCTTAATGTAGGAATGACTATGTCATTCTCTATTCATCCACAGCCCAACAAGAAGGCAATCTCTACTCACCTTTTTCCAACAAAAGAATTGTTTTCTGCCTCAGATGGTCCTGCCTGATTTCCTGCTGCTCTTCATTTCATTGTAGGCAAACAGCTCCACTCCAATTCATTACTTATGTACTATGGCAAGAAGGTCCCCTCTGGTCACTGTTCCTGCCCTCCATGGCCATTTTTTTAAAAAAAATAACTTCATTGACAGAACAGTGGAATAGTGAAAAGATGTACCAGTCTATTTTGTTTTGTTTTTAACCAGGTGAAATTTCCTTGTAGACTAAGTGACAAGGAAAATAATAAAACTGAGTATTTTTTTACTAATCCAGAAGGTCTAAGGAAGAAAGGGAATCCATCAGACAGGAGCTGTGATAGTTCATCAGACCATCACCATGGCCACAGGAGAAGAAGAGACTGAAATCTGGAAAGGGATTTTTTTAAAGCCGGATTTATTTCCAGCTGGTTTATGCACAGGAGTCCATAAGTTTAAGGCTGAAGTATGGAAAAGCTCAGAGTGAAGATTCAAATACCCCTAAGCAGTTCAAATCCATTGCCTTTTCTTCCTGTTACATTGCAATGGACTGTTTGATTGATTGCTGATTGTTTATATAGCTTTATGCTGGTCTATGACCATAATAAAGATTTGATTTGATTTGATTCTTTATATAGCTGACATCGCACCTTGGGAACTGCTGGCTCTAAATCTGATTTCATAACTTCTCTGTAGTCCCTTATGCATAGGTGGTGCCTAGCTGATTAGATTAGCAACTACATTCACAGCCTGAACACAGAAAAAGGAATAGTTATGTAAACATTTTGATAATTTTTTAAATTATAGATCCCACTACTATTTTTGGCAATAAACATGTATTGTGAGTAGGTGCTTCATAATGATTGCATACCCAGCAGTATTTCTCAATCCTGACAATTTTAAGACATGTGGACTTCAACTTCCAGAAGTCTGGGAGTTGAAGCTGGCTGGGGAATTCTGGGAGCTGAAGTCTACATGTCTTAAATTTGCCAAGGTTGAGAAACACTGCTATACAGTATGTGCTACTGACTGGCTATGTAGAACCCAGTTTGGTATAGTCAGGCTAGAAACCATGAGATCATGAGTTATAGTCCTGACTTAGGCACTGGGTGATCTTGGGCCAGTCAGTCTCCCTCAGCCCTAGGAAGAAGGCAATGGCAAACCACTTCCAGAAAAGTACAGGGACTAGTCCAGGCAGTTGCCAGGAGTCAAAAACTGAGGCACAGAAATATGTATGTATGTATGTATGTATGTGTTATTTTTTAAATTTATATTTATGTATTTCACAGGGCTTATAAATTGTTCCAACTAAGACTGACTTTAAGCAGTGTACAATTTCCAATTTCTTAAGCTCAGATTGAAACAAAACAATTGGCAAAAGAACATAAGGGTTGTTGCTGTTGTTGCTGCTGTTTGCATGTACCTGCACAGCTGATGGGCTTTTGGACAAATTAACAGACAAGATGTACTTAGTTGCCCCATCAGAACTTTATGCAGCATACACAATTTGTTTCATTGTTTTCATAATCAACTCTACCACTATCCCTTTTTGCTGCCTTCTAGTGGTTGTCTGGATTTTCAGCCCAGTTATGGTAGCCACAGCCCAGTTATTAAACCTGTAGCATGTGAGAGAAAATTGTTAGACTAGGATGGTTAGAGAAAAGCTGAAGAGTCTTTGTGACTTCCACATTAGATGGAAAGGATGACAAGTGGCTATTGTTTTACATAAGCTCATTATGTATAAGTTCGTTAGAAGATTTGAGCTTAGTATGTGATTACTTCACCCACTTAATGTTTGATCATTAGTGACATTCAAGAGCAGAGTTATATGACATTCAGAGCCCCATTCCATACCTTTCTATATTAACATATAGACATAATATTTTAACATAATAAAATATTTTTACATACAAATGATTACCCCAGGCACAAATGAAGAGGTAAAGACTTGGATCAGTTATCTCTTAGGTCTGTGTAAAGATCTGAAATGGTGATCTGGTTCAATAGTGATTAAATCAATGAAATATTTCAGTTAATTTTTAGGATCAAGCTGAATCAAGGCCTTCAAATTGCTTTCAGAGCAATTCAATTGCAATTCAGAGATTTGGTGGATTTTCCGGCTTTGCAGCTGTCAAACCACTTTCCTGCCATATATGGACAAAGCTGAGACAGTGGTCACTCTGATATTGACATAAATAATCAACAGATGAGTTGAATCACCTCAGTTTCTGCTACCTCAGCACTTAAGGGAGTAATACTTTGCTGTTTGTCCCATATTTCTGTTAGGGTTTGTTTACGCGGGTTCAACAATTCAGATTTATTTGCTGTTCCTTTTTGCTGGTTTGCTTTTTCTTCTGTGATAGTCTCACCTTAAACCACAGATTTTTAGCTTTATCCTTACTTAATCTCAGTGTATATGTCTGACCTGTGATATAGCTCTTTGTAGTCTAAAGGCTGGACATGCTTCAAAAATATTTTGGAAAAGGTGTTTTGTTACACACGATTACAATTACAGCACCTCTTTAAAAATGCTTAAGGCATAGCTGCTTTAAAGATGTCCTGCTTCCATGCATTTGGAATGATCTCTTCCAAATTCTTTTTGAAAGATGCACGGCTTTATTAATTTCTATATTCTCTGTGTCTGCCGTTCCTCAGATATTTCAGTCTCCCTTTCACTGACATTTCATTTTCCCTATCCCCTTTGAGGTAATTAAAAATGCAAAACAAATCCCTATTTTTCTTTTCTGCATTTTGTTTGTCTAATCTTGGAATGAATAATTTCATGAGTGGTCTAAAATATTATAAAAGCCAGCACATTATGGCATATGTTAGAAGGACTATGTTATAGTTCATTATATTCACAATATTGAAAGCACACAGAGTTCTCAAACTACTTTAAACAGGGGAGTGGAGGGGAAGGAAGGAAGGAAAGTACAGAAAAGAAAAAAACCAGCCGTGCATAGCAAGTTATCAGCAGAAGAGAAGAGCCTTGCCTATAAGCTATGCCAACAAGCTTGCCAATTGTTCTTTGATATTTATAAACCTTTGCTTTTTAAACAGTTTACATTATAGTAGGATATTTTTTGCATTGTTTCAGCACAACTTTTCTAATAGCTCTTTGCTGAACGATTTGTGGGCTGCTATGCTGTATTTTTTTCGTCTCTGCTATTGGTGCTTTAAAAGAGGTGAGAGAGATATTTCAAGAAATTGTTACAGTATAACCTTTGAAGTATTCAGCTGAAACTTTGCAGCACAGTTAATATCCTCTAAAGGATCTCTCAGTCCTGCTGTTTTCAGTCTAATTTCATCCCATTTGACCACAAAATGAAGCAGCTGTAGGCAACCATAAATTATGGTTTCATTTATCAAAGAGAATTTCAAATCAGTTTGATTCAAATCTTATTGCCTTCAGAATTCAAATTTCAATAAAAATTTGCTGGATTTGGATCTTAAATTCAGAACTTGGCTAATTTGTAAAGCCACAGTGTCTATGCTGAGTTTAGAAACCAAGAAATACTGATTGTTCTTAATTCTTACATATACTGATTGTTCTTAATTCTTACATATTTGCTTATTAAAAATTTTTGCAGATATCAATGAAATCTGCAAGTCCAGCATTCTGAGATTTCTCTGCAAACTGATATCAGCATAGCTTGCTAAGATTTGCCCATTTAAATTAAACTAAACATGACTTAACTGGGATAATCTCATGATTTAAGGTCCTAAAGTAGTATTATAAAGAGTATGGAGAGTAAAAGGGAGCTGTATAATTGTAATAAGAATGTTACAGTGAAAAATAAATAAAAGATTTTACAGTTGCTTTAAATCAGAATGCAATAGACAGATGATTTCAGTGAAGAATTACTCCAAAGGTCACCTTGCCAATCCTCTGCTCACATGTAGGATCATTTAGATAAGCATCTCTTGCATTGACTTCCACAGGTAAAGGGCAGTTGACTACTGAAGACCTTCCATCTTTAGAGCCTTTGCATGTGATTAAGGATTCTGGGAGTTGTCCATTACAAATGCTTATCCTCTATACTTGGAGATTGCTGTGATAGGGTATAGAGAATTCTTTTGTCTCCACTGATCCTGAATGCAAATAATGTATAATCAATTTGTATAATGCTTGCAGAAGACTTGCATGTTTCAAGAATAGGAGGCCCATGTTAAGTTTGTATTGGCAAGATGGCCAGGCATTAAAGCTTATCTTGCACATTGTGGTCCTCACATTTACAGCCCTTATACTGTGTCCCTGGTTTCAAGATGCATGGGTTCTGGAAACTCAAGACAAGGTTGACATTTTCCATGTAGTTCCATTTCTCATGAAGAGAAGTTTTACCCTTCTAGAAAAGAAGTTTTCCCTAAAACAAAGTCTCTTTCTCATTTTAGGAAACCATTGCAAACCAGTCTTTGGAATGTAGATCTAGAAACTTTGTTCACTTTCTCTCTCCCCCCACGCCTACCCCATATATTACCCTTGTTAGAAACTACATACAAGGCAGCTTACATAATATCAAAACAATACAAAACAATACAAAATATACCTATTTTGGTATAATTTAGGTATAATAATTCAGGATTCTGGAAAAGCTTAAAAGGAAAGCATTCCTATAATCCAACCTGATAATATAAGAACTTGGCTAAAGTGGGGTTGGTACTTGAATCTGCCAAGGCTTCAGTCCTGCCAAAGCACTGAAAGCATGAACTTCAAGAAGGAGGAGGAGGAGGAGGAGGAGGAGGTTGTCATTGGAGCCCCATCAGTAGGTGGGCAGGGTTATGATGAACTCTCCCATATTGAATATTTCTCATTTTTTAATATTTGAATACAACAACTGGAATCTGAATGTTGTTTTGTTTTATCACTGCATATCCAACATAACACCTTTGAATAAAATATTTCCTGTCATGCCACAGGTCCCTGCAGAACTCTTCTGGGGCTGCACAAGTTGGTAGGGGTGGATGGCTGGCCCATCATACAACATAAGCTAATTCACACAGACTCTTATTATTCAGAGACACAAGTGTATGCCTCCAAATGTGCTAATACCAGGGAATCTCTGGCTGATACAAGATAAAAGCCTAGGTTCCTTGATCTGGGTTGCAAAACTGGACATTTACTAGATAGCATTAGAGAGTTAGTCTGCTGTTATCTCTTTGCAGCCCAGATCCGAAGCCCTATTAAAGCTTTGACCTTTCCACGAAACTTTATCAGGATTGCTGTGGAGAAGGGGTCTCTCTTACAGATAAAGGTAGTGACCCATCTGTAAAGAAAGTGGCCCATCATAAATTATTTTGAGGGCTGCATTAAGATAAAATCATTGTCTGTGATTCTTCTAAGAAAAGGAAAAAGGGAAAAAAAAAAAGAATAATGAAGGTAGCGGGAGAGAAAATTAGCAGAAGAAATTCAGTAAATACTGTTTAAAGCCTGCTTCAGAGCTTTTGAAGTCATTTGTGAAAAATGTGTGAAATTAATTTACTTCACCCATACTTCATCAAACTGTTCAGAATTATTGGAAGTCAGGTGAGAACGGCAAGAGATTTTATTTTTTGGTTATAAACTTAAGCAGGCTATAAACAGGAATGTTATTCCTGGAATTAAGATGGTTGACAGTTCAATAATATATTTCTAGTGAGATAAATGTGCATGAGAGAAATCTATTCAATTATAAACTGCTGCTATAGATCTTGTACAAACAATTCAAGGGTATTTTTAAAGACTGAATCTTTCAGCTTTCACTGCTGCACAGGAGGAATCTATACCAGAATCACATAAAAAATCACAATTCCTAGAGAACCTTCCATTATGAATGGTTGGTTAGACACAGAACTTATGAAGTCTAGAGGTAAACTTTCATATTTACTTATGCTATGCATTCTATTCATTTCATTTATCTATACATTAATACAATATTAATAAAAAAATATTTGGAAGACTATTTTATTACTAGCTGAGAACTATATCCTACATCAGCTTTGGACATGGGCTTGTAGGGGTGGGGGCTGATTCAATATTTTTCTTCTTTTTTCCACTTTTTTGGGGGGGAGAAGAGGGAAAAACATTCCTATTTTAATCTGGACAGATGAAATGATGACATACAGTATAGTGAGATGTTTAACAAAGTCTTCTCTCATATCTATCACAATAACTTTCTACTCTGGGTGAATAGGCCTGGAGTAAAGAGAAGACCCAGGACTAAGAGGAGGCAAAAGACTAAGAAATATACAAGGAATGGATGGTCTTGCTATCAATGAATTGGTGGCTCTGAAAATCCAGAAAGGCTTTGCAGAAATATTTAAATGTTAGTGTCAGATTTAAAACAGACTGAAATGACTAAAGGACTGGAGCTGGCTAGGTGAAATGAGCAATGAAAGAAACCTAGCTGACAGCTGGAGTAATGTAACCATAGATAGATACTATTGTATTTCTTTATTATCCTACGTAGAACAGGATTTACAGCAAATTCTTCAACTTACATTTCCAGATTAATTTTTTGAAGACTGAAATGGAGAGAAAAAGCAAAATGATCAGAGATCTCCAAAATGAGGTAAGATTATTATTATAATTTTTTTTTCCCAGAAAGATTTTGAATAATTGCTACAATTTTGTTAGGAGACTAAATTCACATTACATGTGTCGGTGTATGGTTTTGTAGGGAAAAGAAAAGGAGTTATTAGATGCCCCGCATATTCCCAATATTATATTACCTGTTGTTTTATTATATAATTAAAATGACATATTGCTGCAGAAAGAACAAGTTTTGAATATTTAAACATTCTGCCCTGATAAAAGTGTAATTGATACAATAAAGTGTCCTGAATACTTAAACTACTCTCAATAACTCTGTTTACTAATCTGAAGGAACTGTAGAGTACCTGGATACTCTACAGTATGTAGAGTATTAACTGTAGAGTACCTGGATACTTCCTTTGCCCCACCATAATCTTGACAAAGACCCTGTTGGGAGCTTTTAATTCTTTTTCATAACTTTGTTATATGCTATGTATTTATAAAACCAGTTATGCTGGCTGAACATAAAAGGGCTATGCAGGGTGGAGCAGGACTATAGGCTAGAGTGGAAATACTGACAAATCACTTCCATGTTATTACCAAGACAGCTACAGGAACATTCTCATGATTCAAGCTTGACTTGAAAGAGACTTTACCTTTTTATGCAAATTACTTTGATACAGTTGATTCTCATTATTTGTGGATTCCGTATTTGCCAATTCACCTACTCGCTAACATTTATTTGTAACCTCAAAATCAATACTTGTGGCACTTTCGTAGTCATTCGCAGACATCAGAGCAGTGAAACTTTGAGTCGCCTGATGCACACGTTCCCAGCTGAGGATTCAGGATGTGCTAACTCAGTGTTCGTGGTGACTTTACAGAATGCATTGACTGTACTTAGTCTCTATCCTACTTGAATAAAAGTAGTGTCAGTTTTCAATTCTGATTGGTAGAAATTTGTAATTCCTCTTAATGAAGGATATTTAAGTATTTCCTTTGTAAGGACTTTGTTTTCAGGTCTGCTTTACAACATTCAATGAAGTGAAAAAACTGAGGTTATTGCATTTTGTATTAATTTGGAAAATACAAATTATTAAAATATGAACCAAATGTATTTCACTCTCACTTTGAGATTTTGGAATTGTTCTTTGCTATGTTATATGATGCTTAGCTGCATAGGAAAAGTAGCTTTGTAGTACAGATGTGAAAAATATTCTGTGTACAAACTATTCTATCTGTGGAATGGCTAGTGTTCTATTTCTGAACCAAAGAATATATGTTTTGTCAGACATGGTCTGAAAAGTATGTTCCAAGCAGAAGTGTTTTGTGTGGGGAGAATCAGCATAAAGGCAAGGACATTAGTGGTGAGACTAAGAGGGGGTAAGGAAAGGAGGGCACTGGGAAGAACAAAAGAAATGGTTGCTGGGCTGGTTGGATGTGCTGTGCTTGAAGTCAAGGATGTCAGCTGTGGCTAAGGGTTGGTAGAGAAAGGAAGGTGCTAAGAAGATCAGACCACACAGAGAAATACAAAGGAAATGGATGAGATGCACTCATTTTGCCCTGCTTGCCCACAAGACCCTCTGGATTTTGATTTGGCCTAAACCTGAAACAACCGCAATGTTCTGGGATGTGGTCCTGCTGAACTGCAGCCCTCTTGAAACAATTTGGAAGAACATTTAAAATACAACATTCTTCTTTTGGGTTCCAAGCAAAACACATTTCATGCAGTAGTCATAAAGGAGTTATGACTGGCTAGCAAAGAATCACTCAGAAACTAACAATGGTTTGGAAACTGAAAATGGCTTCAGAATTAATGATAATAAATATAATAAAGTATTAATAATTATTAATAAAATCAAAATGATAAATACAATTTTAGAGAGCCCCTTTCTCAGGTTTTAGCAAAGGGACCTCAAGAAAAGTTATAACAGAAAGTAACAGAAAAAAACAGAAATCAATTGATTTCCTCCACATCAAGAAAAGGAACAAGGTGATTAACTTGCAAACACACTTGTTGCTATATTGCATTTAATTTTCACCTAAAGGTGTGACTAAGAAATAAACTCATTTGAGATTTTCTTAAAATGACTCAAATTATTTTAGCACATTTTGGGAGTATAATGCCTCCAGCTGTTTGAAGTATTTGATCCAAGGTAGCATAAAGAGCTTTGATTTTCTCTGCCACTTTATATTATGAAGTAGCTTGGATGAAACATTTGTCACCCACCAGCTCCTCTAAGACAATTTCATTTTCCAGATGCGCTCTCACCAACCTCCTTGGGACGGGAAATGCATTAAAATGTCTCTTGGGGAGTTATAAAAAATCTATGTTCTTTTTCCACATAAAATGCTTTAAAAGATGCATAAAAAGAAGAAAGTATAAAATGGAAACTGAACGCTGTTTTGGGACCGCTTGCAAGACTTCAGCTAAATGCTTAGCAGTATCTAATGAATGTTGATGAATGCTGTTCTTTAAATCAAATTAAACTTAGTTAAGCTTTCATGGCATGTCCCACTAAGCAAAAAGCAAAATATGAGTTTTTCTTATTGTAAACGTTCTTGTTGCTTGGATGCATTGCTCGATTATGCTATAATATTATATTTCTATAATCTATAGAAATATACTTTCTATAAAGTTTATTTTTACCACTTTTAAAACTCAGAAAAACTCCAAAGGAGGCATTCAGAAACTCTGTGAATGATTGGTCACAAGTTGTATGTATATGTATGTAACTGGAAATGGAATAGGCAAATGAGATATCTATTTTTTTGTCTCCTTCAAATTTGCATAATTGGATTTCAGGTTTTATTGATTCAAACCTTTAAGTTATAAAGGCAGACAAACTTAGACCAAAATCGATCAGTTCAGGATATATTAAAACTGATATACAAATAAGCCTTTGTTCATGCACTCAGCAACCTTCTTCCTCTCTTTGCACACATAGAAAAGTACACTCAAAAGACTTTCATTCACTGCAGATTACCAGGAAAAATGGCAGCTAGAAGTTTCGCAAACAGTGAAAACAAACTAAAGAAATTAAACCAGTGAATGATCATATCCCTATGATAAGCTAAACCATGTAGTAATTAGAATTAACAAGCATCTGAAATGTAGACCACTGGTTAAAATTGGTTTGCCATTTATCTAAACAATACTTTGAATAGGGAGTAAAAGTTGCAAACTTCTGGCCTCTGGAGATAGAGGTGGATGGCTAGGGTCGCTGTCTAATCAGTCCATTCCATTGCAATCTCTATTCTTCTCTTGTTTTTCTCCTCATATATACTTCAGGCATGGGTGTTGTAAGAGGGACAAATGGCCAACTACTTTTATTTTACTTTGTTTTGTTTTATTTTTAAGAAAGAGTTGTCAGCCAACCATGACAAAGTTGGCTAATAAACAACTAATTATGATTGCCACAATTTGATGTTTTACCAGGCAATGAACTGATGGATAAGTGCCTTACCCATACTTAGGGTCAGATTAATCTTAGCATCTCATGTGAATATACACTAGGGTAGCAAACTGTATCCTCATGAAGAGATCAGACATAATCTATAAGTATTGGCAACTTAGTTTTTATTAGAAACAAAAAGATTAAAATAATGTATTTGTAATATATATATATAATGCAACCATTTAACTTGAATGATGAGAAAAGTAAAAGTCCTTCAGTGTTTAACTGCTAAGCCCTTTTCATTGCTAAGTGACATTCTGCCTTGCTCTGGAGAATCCACTGCGATTATCCCTTTTGTGTTTGTGTGTGTGTGCTGAATGTAGACTACAAATAATTATCTGCTGGATATCTTCCAACACTTCACACTGCAATTTTAATATCTCAGCCACCTGATAAATATGTGAAAAGATTGGCCCCATGGTGGCAGCTGTTAACCTGGCAAGGAAAACAGAAAGTAGATTAGATGCTACAGTTAAGGATTCATGGCAAAAGAACTTCTCTGCTTAAGCACAGAAACATGCTGTGCAGAGGAAACAGGTGAAACATCTCATTGGTTTGATCTCTTTTAAACCATCTAAGTCTTTTTCCTTTGATGCTCTTGCTAAGCAGAAAGGATGAGTTTGTTTGTAACTTCACTTCTTAGATTTTTTTTTAGGTCGAAGCCATGCATTCAAGAAAGGGATAGAATCCCAACATGGAGGATTAGTCATTTCAAAATGCCATGTGCCTGTTACAACAATGCTATGGGCATATTAAATCTCCATACTTTAATAATCAGCAGAGTCAAAAAGGACCCCCCCCCAAAAAAAACAATGAAACAATAAAGGCAGTTTCCTACAAAATCAAAACACTGATCTAGAAGACTTTGTAAAATAGGAAGGTCACTATAATTTAGTAAAATGCTACAAGTTCCAGAGTGAGCATTCCTAGGAAAAATTGGGTTTGCTCTAAAGAGCTGAGAATGACTGGTTCATATGGGCAAAATAAAACACATAATTGACTGGTGTAATTTTTCAGTGGCTGAGCTGTGTTTTATAGTGATTAAGCTGTTGAAGTGGGACTACGGAAATTCAAGTTCAAGTCCATCCTTAGCCATGGAAATTCCACAGATAACTGACTGTATCTCAGCTCAACCTACCCTTTAAGATTGTTTCATCTATCTATCTATCTATCTATCTATCTATCTATCTATCTATCTATCTATCTATCTATCTATCTTAAATGGAAGGGCTGCTATGTACATTGCATTGAGCTGTTGAAAAAATGGTAGGATGTAAATCTGAATCTATAGATATAAATCTATAAAGTCATTGAAGATTTTTCACCATAATAGATATCTCAGCTCTATTTTTCATAATGTCCAGAGATTCATCCATAATTATTTGCTAGGAGCAGTCTTGCCTCAATATAGCAAATAAATGTGAGTTTTCAGTGTTTCCTACTTTCATCTAGAATTGCAGCTCTTTATGCCCCCTGAAATTGCTTGGAACAATGGCTTTTGAGAAATATATTGCAACAATGAAGATTGTTGTTATGATATCAGAGGCTCAGGTCTCAGTTTTGCATTAGGGATTAATGCATTCCCTCAGGATGGAAAGGCACAAGAGTACAAACAAATGCAAAAGACAATAGTGTTGAAAAAGTTAGTAGCCTAGAAAAATGTGTTGCCCATTTACAAAAAATAGCTCTTTTCTCATTTGGCAGAGTTTTCCCATCTCATTGCCTCATTGTCACAGGTGAGTGAATGGATGGCTATTTCCAAACCTGCAATAATAGATCAGGAGGTATAGATGGACCATTTATTTTTCACTGAATTTCTTAGACTTTTGACAGCACCAACCAGCGACATTTACTATTTCCTTTAGTGTCTTCCCTGTCCTTGTGATGCTAAACCTATCCTGCTGTCCTGTTACAGTCAGGGCAGATTATTGCCACGTTCTGCCAATTTTCAGAGGGCAGCAAGCTTCTGAGGCCAAACATGTAAGTGCAAAGGGGAGCTATAAATCTGCCATTCTCTTCCTGGATATTCATTTGCTCTTTGGCCAGAACACACTGTCTGATCCAGAATGGAATGTCAGATCAATGGCTGGTCACATTTTGGGCCTTGTAAAAATGTTGGGCACACTCCCAAATTAGCAAGGGCTGCTGCTTGTTTTCCTTTATTCCCTCAAGTGTATTTGGAATAGAAGAGGTGTTTGGTGCCTTTTATAGGTAGGACAGGCACAATGGGACAGGAGAATAGAATGATCAAAGAGAGTGAATAAACAGCAAATGTAAAATATGCTAAAAAGGTAGAATTGGATTCCCATAACTTATCAGCCCAGGTTATGGAACTTGGCTAATTCATGATCATGATTGATCTTAATGACCCAGTCTAAGAAGGACAATCTTTTTGTATGGAAGAAAATATAAACCTTGTATGTTAAGGTTTAAAGAAGCAGGAGTAATGTCAGTGTACTCAATGTGTAAAAACTATATATTGAATACTGCTAAGATTGTTTAATCATACTGATACAGATTGATACAGATCAGGGTAGAAGATTAGTTCACTGGAAAAGAATAAAACTCATTTTCAGTTACTTCTGTCCCAGATGCATTTTTCCCAGTTCAATCTCCCCCCCCCCCCCCAGCTTTTAAGGAACAGATCAAATGTAACAGTGAAATATTTATTTACATGAGTACATTGAGTACATAACTTAGACTTTGGGGGCGGGGGCAGGGGAGTTAGTAGAAAAGAGTAATGGTTCTTGCAAGAAATGGATAGCTCTCAAAAGGTTGATTGAAGTGGCCCACAGAAGAAAATAGTTGTAGCAGGTTTAGTACCCCATCACCCAAATTGTTATTCTGCTGACTCCATTGTCTTTTCTCTTTTTCCTTAAATCCTTCCATTTTGGTTCTTACCAGGTCTACTACTTTGAAGGAACAGAAAGCTAGGAAGACAGGGTAGACAGCTAGGATACAGGCCATTCACATTCTCCAAATCTGAGATAGAGAAGAATTTTGAAGTTTATAAAACTCCTTATAGAGTCAGCAGTTAGAAACTGCCCTGTAGATATTTCATTTGGAATCTTCTTGGCTCCTTCCCTCCGACACCATTTTTGATTTGCAGTTGGCTCACCACTATGGTCATCATTTTGTGAACTGAAAAGCCTTTCACTCTTAAGGGTCACAACACCCACAGCAGGCTCTAGGCATTCCATGTATTCACCAAAGGCCACTAGGCAGAATATTTGGTGAATGTTTCTTCATTTATTTTATATACTTTTGGAATAACCAAATCAGTGTGTACAACTTTGTGTCACAGTGTGTACATAAAACTGATTTTTGATGTGCTTGAGAGTGTGAGCAGGTGAGGAGAGGAGAAATATGGATGTGGGTGTATTGTATTGCTCTGTATATATTTAGAAAAAGGAAAGGGGAGGGATCTCCTTTTCAGTAAGATTCTTGAAAATGTTTCAACAAACAACTATTTTAAAGTGCAGATATGTTAAAGAAATTGTAAAAGATTTAAGTGCTTCAAAGGAAGATTGTATAATATGAATCAGAGCTAGAGGACTTGAAATGTTTGAGAGAATTTCATGTCAGACTTATAGCACAGTGAGAGAACTGATAAAAGGTGAATGGATTTTTTTTTTCTTTTTTCAAAAGAAAGGGTGAACGATGGAATAGCCACATAGGTCAAGCAGAACAGAGTAAAACATGTTACTGATGGAGAATAGATGAAAAGAGGCACCAGTATTTCATGCATTAACTTAGGCGATGAGTTAGACTTTCGCCCAAAAAGTGATCTGAAACAAAATGACTGTTCTAATCTGTGCCTGAGTACACAAATCCCAAACCTTTCATCTCTAAGATGTTCAACTCACAGAGTGTTCCAAATTCATGTTTACAGGAAGTCTGTATAAGAGATTATGGAATAGGTCATAGCTATTATTTTGGGATTGATTTGAAAATATGAAGTGTGTTCTAGTGATTGGAGAAGCATAGCAGCATTCTGCAAGCTTTAATTGCTTCACTGCAGGTGACACCAGGGGTATTTTATAATAGTTTCACAAAAGTAAATGAGCTTATTTGACCTAAAATGAACTGTCATTAGTGAACCACCCTAGCAATTGAACTGTCACAAAGTCACAAGATGTTTGGAAGTATAAAATCATAGAATGCAATGAAGTTTTGGAGATTAGCCAATGTTCTGATCTATATATGAAAACTACAACCAGAATTGTTTTAACAGATGAAACAATGAAGAAGAAGATGGCTTACTATTCCTGTAATTTACAATTGTATCTAAGCCTTTTTTTCATTTAGTAAAGAAGTTACATTTTGCTCTTTTTTCCACATCTCCTATGATAAGGGCCTTCTCTGCTGTAGCCCCCGGCCTTTGGAATATCTTGCCCCCGGAGGTGAGATTGGCCCCTTCACTCCTGGTCTTCCAGAGAGAGCTGAAGACCTGGCTCTGCCGCTTGGCCTGGGGTAGGGAGGGAAGACACCAAGCGTAGGGATGGCTAGCCTGTCATCTGCAGCTCTGAAAACCATCAGCCTCTTGGATTTTTTCTTTTCTTTTAGTAACATTTTGCACAGTTTTTATGTTTTAGGTAATTCTATCTATCTATCTATCTATCTATCTATCTATCTATCTATCTATCTAGTTTTATGGGTTATGTGAGCCTCCCAGAATCACCCATCAGGGGAGATGGGCAGAGATAAATGTAATAAATAAATAAATAAAATAAATAAATATTGGAAGAGTGCTATTATGTTCCTCTAGGCTTTTCTTTTCTGAACCTTTTCCAATTTTTCAGTATCCTCCTTAAGGCACGCTGCCTAGCATTTGACTGCTGAGGAAAAAATGACCATAGCACAGAATGATTTATACATGTTAAAATGTTTCCCTCAAATATTAAGAGTTACAATTTGGAAAAGGTATAGACAGGAACAGAATCAAGGCCTTAGGGGGCAGTCTGGGCCCAACAGCAGCACTTACTGGCTGAGTTGGAGACAAGCAACAGTTCTCAAAATATTGGCCGATGCCTGTCTTGCATTAAGATATGCTCAGGGTCTGCAGCCCTGAGAGGAGGCTTTATCAGTTCTTTCTAACAGAATCCTATAGCTATGTTGAAGCTGAATATCCCATCCCTTGGGACAGTTGCTACCAAACTTGGGTCCAGACAGGTGTTTTTTTTAAGACTTTGGGAAGACTCAGCTTTATATTTGTCTTTGTAAAAAATATCTTATCAATCAGTGGAGCTGTTGTGAGAGATAACAAAATTGATTTTGGCAGAAAAGCCAACAGTACATTTGTATTAGGACTCAGATGGATTCTGCAGCAAAGTATCTATTGCTTAAAAAATTTGAGAACCAAAGAAGGCTAAGGAAACATACAAAGACCTTAAAATTCACATATTAATTTTGTGAGGTAGGTAATTTTGATCTCTTTGTCTGCTTCTCCTTGCTTTCTGTTGTAATTGTTTTGTTTCATATTTTATTTTTAGCAGCTATTCTGTGTCCCAATATATTTGTAACTATAGACTTGATTGATAGATTCATGTGTGCTTGACTTAGGGCATACCCACACTGCTAAGTTGCCCCATTATGATCATGGCACAAGATCAGTTCAATTCTGATATTGTGCCATGATATTAAATGCCGTTAATCTTATTTTCCTCTCTCTCTGCTCACATCAATATTTTTCTAAATCACACATTGCTATTAGAAAATTTGGTTTTTTGATTGTAGTTTTGTTTAACTCATAAACATACATAGTTCTTTACATCAAAACACAGAAGAATATTAGAACTATTACCTTCTCTTCTATTGGAACTATTACCTTAATTTGCTCTGTTTTGTTATGACACTGATAGGCAGTTAACCACATGAGTCAAGGGAATGTAGTTTCATGTTAAAAATTATTATACATGATGAATTTTTGCAGGGGAATTCCAGCTATCCTTCTTGAATTTATGTCAGTGCTGCAAGACTAAATTATCTGAATGAACAGACCTGAAGATTGAAATGAGTATATAATCATCTATTTAAAAAACAAAACAAAAACTTCATTTCATTGCCAAGATCTAGCCTTCTAGGCTTTTACTCTCATCAATTATTAACACCCATGAACCTAATTTCATCTTAATTTACTTTACCATTTTCCCTTTAACATTTAATCCTATATGGTTGTAGAATGAAGCCCCAGTGAACAAATGAAATAGTGAAATTCATATTCATTATGATCAGTCAGATGCTACTTATCATATTCACCATAGATATTAATTTCCTGTGACTTCTGTCTATAAAACCTAGAATCAATTCATAATTTCCTGTAGTCATTGTCTAAGCTCCATAGGTTTCATAATAATAGAATATAACTTTAGAGAAAGCTTTAAATTTTATTAAGAAAGCAGAACAGTGATATAGTTCCATTTCTGTGATTTTTTTCCTGATCATCTTTTTAGTTTATTAGTCTCAAATATTAACACATGAAAAACCTAAAATTCCCTATTTAACATGTACAATTATTCAGCTCAGATTTATTTATGTTTCAAACACCTTCTATTTTCCTCTTATAAACCATCAACTACTCTGCTTAATGAATATTCAGTTTTCTAATCAGCTATTTTCAATCCTGTCAACATTTTTATTTTCTGTTTCTCATTGCTGATAACAAATAATTTCATATTATAAAACAAATCATAAAATATTGCATTGATTTGCATTACTGTCCTTTTTGCCTTTTCAAAGTCTCTAAATTTAACTTCAAAGGATGAAACATATCTCATTTGTCTTAATTCCTGGATTTTAAAATGAGATCAGAAACCTATTCTTGAATCACAATATTCTACTGCTCAGTGACAGCCAGCAAAGTTGCATGTTTTCTGATGGGAAATGGGAAAAACAACACCTTTTCCTTTCCACCTCTCTGGCTTCTTAATTCTTCCTTCAAAATTAAGCATTGTTATTTTGAAATTTTGTGTAGGTGTGTCAATACTGTGCCATTAAGTATTTGGTGACTGTACTTCGTCAGGTATAAGATTCTCCTTCCTTCCTTCCTTCCTTCCCTCCCTCCCATATTTGTGCTTTCAGACCCAATAGAGTATGATCAAGCTGTTGCATTTTACTCTTGCATACCAGAAAGCCCCAGGGCTGCAGGAAATCCCTCTTCTGCCCCTTTGAGCTATCTCTTGATATGTTTGCTGAAAACTGGAAGTACAGTTTACTGGCTTTTTGAGATGGAAACAGATGAAAAAATATACTCTAGGCCTTAAAATAAGCATAGCACAGTTACAATGCAAAGCAAAAACCCCAAGCAAAACTCCACCCAGAATCCAACATCATACATGAAGTGGGTCCACCTTCTTTGCAGCTTTCAGGTGAGGTCCTTTGCCTCTAAAAGATGACCAAGCTTTGCTGTGTAGTCTGCCCTTTCTTTTCCTGGGTATCTCAGAGTACAGTTAATACTTCCTCACTACATTAACAGAGATGGTTATAAAAATGGCCAGGCTCTTGGCTTTGCAACCTAAAGGGGATTTATTTCCTATGGCAGATCAGTTCAAAATAAAATCTTGTTGAGGGATAAAAAGGATATTCTGAGTTATTTCCCTGTCGACAACTCTGCTAAGCTATATCCAGTAGCCTTCAGTGGTTTTGACCTCTACCTTAAAAGAGCAGTACATAATGTTTTTGCAGTTTATGCTTCTCTCTCTAACTTACCATTTGTGGTAATGAGAGTCAGAGGTATAAGATATTTGGAGTAACTAGAGTTCTGCTGCTATAAACTGGATTTCGTTGTCAGTTACAAATTTGTCTGCAATGTCAGAGCAAATCAAAGCATTTTTCTGCTGTGCAGTGAACTTATCGTGGGAACTTATGTTAGGGAAGGGAAATATTTCAATCAATCCTGAATAGTCTACAAATAATGTTGACTTCATCTCCTGATTCATACAGAACAGCTGCAACCCTTTCCCAAGGGTGATCAGATAAAGATGTAGAAATTAAAGATTCCTCCTATTGTACTGATCTATTTCCCCTGCAGTATTTATGGATAAGAATTTGTTCTTTATGCAAATTCAAATATTAGATCTTAATGGAACCTATTTAGCTGGCTTACATTATTTGGTTAGAACTTCTTCTTGGTGGAAAGTGATAGCAAGAATGACTATTTACTACTGTGGTACATCACTAGAGGACATGAACAAGTTTCCATAGTGCACATTATGCTTCTTACACAAAAGCAAGATGTCATATTAGGCATATGATTCGATTTTCCTTCTATCACTGTGACTGTTCCTAAAGCAAACTTGTTTGTACTTACTATTTCCCTTCTAATGTACTATATAGTCTAAAAACATAAGAATTTAAAGTCGACCCCATTGTTTTTATATTTATTTACTATTTAGCTCTCAAGAAGAGCTAACACATCTTTTTGAACCAGGTACATTTTCAGCTTTTTATTTCTATCTTTTCCCCCACCCTCCAGAAACTGCCTTTATTGATGCATAGTTTCTCTATTCTTCGATATATCTTCATTCTTCTATAAACATTTCTTATAATTTTAGTCCAAGGTCATTTCTACATTATCTTCTGCCTTTGTTCATATTGATATTCTGTACTATTACCTTAGCTGGAAACATGATCTCAGATGTTTTTTTCAATATCCTGCAAAGAAGAACTTTGACGTTCACTTTTCTTACTATATGTGTGTGTGTGTGTGTGTAATCTCTTCCCTGGGATTTCCTTGTTGCCTTTTCTTTTCTAAAAAGTGTTAACGCCTTTATTCCAATAACCCAATTCCTTATTTTACAGTAAAGCATTTCTATTTTTACTGAATAATTTATCTTGCTGTATGTCTTTATGTTTTGCTTTTGTTTTTGACATTTCAGGTAATATTCTTAATGGGATTCACTGACTCATATGTTTAATTTACATCTAAAGTAACAGATTACCATTATCTTGATCTATAATTCTTGAATATTGATATTAATTGAGCTCCACAGCTGTGAGCTGCATCAGATCTATGTGTGAAGTCTCTCCAGATGTGTGTGCCAAGCTGACTCCTTAATTGAATTAATGGCTCAGTTGCTTCTAATACTGGGAAACTCCATGGAAACATTAGTGTTTTCAGGCCACACATTTGGAACCATTTAATCTAGTGGTGTGTACAGAAATTTCATGAATGTGCAGTCAAGCCCTGACCAAAAATAAAAAAATAAATACTAGAACGTTGTAAATTTTATAATAATTTAATTGTTGTAAACCATCTTCTTCGATGCAGATATAGGAACTTAAAGCTGCTGCAACCACTTAGTACTGCTTATTATTGTTGTTTGTTTTCCCTTAATATAGCAATATTTTCATACCTTTACCATACATTTAACCATAATATTGCCAGAACCTTCCACAATCAAAATATTAGCTTAGTAGTTGCTTGCTTCATTTCTGCCATTTGTTAGAAGGGAGGACGGGGGAGAAGGAAAGTAGAAGGAACTGGTGTGAATTCAAAGGCCAGGAAGATGGACTGTTATCGGGAGATAAGAATGTGCAAGGTCGCACCTTGGTGAGAAAGAGGCTCGGTGGGAAACAGAACTTGCGCCTAGGAGGAGGGGGGATGAGAGTTTAGGGTAAAAACAAAAAGGGAAAAAGAACAGGCTTTAGTTTCAGGAATGCTTTGCTTAGTGTTACATGTACTGTTCCAATAAATTAAATCTTTTTGAACATAACCTAGGTTGCACAAGATTCTTCTTCATTGGGATTTGAACATCGTAAACCTGACAAATATAATGAATATTTAATATTCATTATAGTGTAATGAATTCAGCTAATTATTCCTGCAACTGATATTCATTTTCAAACATGCATGTCTTTTTCTGTGGTCCTAGGAAAGAATGCATAGGTGTCTGGCCTTAATATGTTTGCAGAAGAAGAAAACAGAGGCTTTCATAAAAACAACTGGAATTAAACAGCCTATAATTTTATTAAAGGAACATAAAGCCAATGTTAAAGCCAATGTATCTGTGTGATGAGTTCTCTCCATTCTGTTGCAATGTCCAGAAAGTCTAAATATACATAAGGGGAAATTACATTCTAAGACAATTCAGTTCATCCGAATATTTATCTTATGAATTATCAGTTCCCCTTTTAACTTGACATAGGTGTCTCGTAGGAAGATGTCTTGATTAAGATTAACAAATTGTTACTGATACTGTTAAATTGTGATTAGCAAAATTAGCAAGTTTTTTTTTCTTTCTCATCCTAATCTTCTTCTCGTTTATCATCATGATCATCATTCTTATTCTTATTATTCCTTGTTAACAGATGAGTAAAGTGAGTATATTACTTATGGTGTGAGAGCCCTGTTTCTCTCCCAAGCCAGTATTAAGGGAGGGAAGCCTGGTCAAAGTATTTCTTTCCTGCAGGAAGATGGATGATAGAAGCAGAAATACTACATAACTGATAATTAGAAGCTGTGCTATGTGCTCAGGCAGATGGGAGCCAGGGCAAAAAAGTACTACAGGGAGGGTCAAGACCTCTTCAGCCACTGTTCATCCCTCATCACTCATTCTCAACAGTAGCATAATGCTAAGTTCATTTGTATAGAAAATAGTTCCACTGATGTAGTGTAATTTGTTTAGAATATGTCTTAAAGAGTAAAACTGTATTTGATGTAGTCTTTGTCTTTATAGAATTGCTATTAAGTAATACTGAAAATTATGATTGATATATTTTCTCTCTTGAGGACAGTATTCATGATTCTGTCTGGGAGGAATGCTCAGACCAGGGATTCTGACAAAGAACATTCATAACTTTTTAATAATGGTACAATAACACCACCACCAAGACAAAGATAATGGGTGGGAGGAACTGCTTCTTATTTTTCACTATATAAATAATGCCTTGACAGTTATTCAGGAAAAGAGAATGAACCATAAGGAGAACTTAGTCATACTGAATATCTTTATATGCCAAAAGACTCAGATCAGCCTGTGGCATTTCCACATAGAATTGCAGAAGAGCAAGATAGTCAGTATAAGGGACCTTCTTATATTGCATCCCTTCAAAATGTATTCTTAAATCAGTCAGCACTAAAGCAGTTTGGCTAATTAGCACTTATTTCCTTTTTGCAAGTGGCTAGCTACTGAGATAGGCATCCTTGAGATTATTTTCAAATAGCCACATGCATTGGCAGTACAACATACGCAGCTAGTGACACAGTATCACATTCTATTAGACCTGGATTTTATATTCCATTAACCTATAGCATGGACATAGAAAATGATGAAAGTGGACCCTGATGTTTATTTATTTATCATATTTATATAGCTGTCCATCTCACATAAAGTGACTCTGGGTGGCTATATAAATATGATAAATCCCATCTCACATAAGATCCTATTCTTCTCACACAGAGGTCCTTTCAGCTCAAAGGCAGATCATCACTTTGGATGGTGACTACTTAATTCTATGATTGCTAGAGATGTCCTTGGAAGGCTTCTTTATTTCAACAGGTTTAGTTCTCTCTTTTATAATCCAGTATACTAGGGGCATTTCTAAATTAGCAGCTACTGGGTCATCTTCAGGGTTTGTTTGTTTTCTTCCCCTTAAATAATTATTGATCATATTTCCTCCTATGGTAGGTCTGGAATAATATTGAATGGTATTGTATTATTATTATTTAGCATAATGTTGAAAAAAAAACATGTTGCACACTATTCTTGATTCAGTAGGAGTATTCATGTATTCCCGCCTCTTGCAATGTCTTCATTGCTTTTACTTGATCAGAGAACTCATACAGAATATTTTACTTATGTATTTATTTCATTTCAAGCATTTATAAGGCTGCCCAACTCAAACAATGTGACCTGGGTGGCATACAACAAAAATAAGCATTAACAGAAAAGAAAGAATCAAACATGTAATAATTATATGGCCATGATATTTTAAACCTCTGCCTGATATTTCAAAATATTCTTCCCCTGAACAACAGCATGACAACAGCAATCAACTGAAATCAACGAATAAAGTGAAAACCTTGCAAGTCTCAGTCTTAAATCCAATAAAATCAATTTAACATGGTTTAACATTTAAAACACCAGGTTGGTGCTGTGGTGCTGGTATAGGCTAGAAATCAGAAAACTGTGAGTTCTAGTCCTGCCTTAGGCACAAAGCCAGCTGGGTGGGCTTGGGCCAGTCACTCTCTTTCAGCCCTAGGAAGGAGGCAATGGCAGACCACTTCTGAAAAACCTTGCCAAGAAAACTTCAGGGACTAGTTCAAGCAGTCACCAGGAGTCAACAATGACACACAAAACTT
The DNA here is from genome assembly GCA_030867105.1 of Liasis olivaceus. Taxonomy (NCBI): domain Eukaryota; kingdom Metazoa; phylum Chordata; class Lepidosauria; order Squamata; family Pythonidae; genus Liasis; species Liasis olivaceus. Next base: position 83,814,154 of record CM061349.1, read on the forward strand.
TCAACCATTGATGTTCCATTATATTATCTTCCCATTCTTTGTCCCATATATCAGAAATGTTAGTGATTTCAACTTATTCTTTAATTAATATTCTTAATGTTCTTGAATGAATGAATGAATATGCTTTAATTCATTCAAAGATTGTATGCCAAATTTCTTGGACAGCCCAAAGTATGCATTTGAAAGGGTAGATGTCAGATTTTCTCTGTTGAATGTATGTATGTATGTATGTATGTATGTATGAATAAAAGGTCATTAATCCATATGATTTGTTTTTGTGAGTCATTGGCATCTTTAGAATATAATAATATTTTAATAAATATAAGATTTAGGGGGAAATCTCTTAATATTAAAAATATCAAGGTTATGGCTGGTGTGGATCTTCCAGGCTGTGTGGCCGTGTTCTGGAAGTTCTGTTTCCTAACGTTTCGCCAGCATCTGTGACCGGCATCTTCAGAGTGCAGGTGCACAGACAGGAGCAGTTCTCTCTGTGCCCAGGATGGTGTGACCCTTTTGTGGGTATTTATAGAGATCTGAAGGGGGGGGAGAATGGGGGGGGGGTTGGGGGCGGTGGGGGGGTGGGGGGGTTAATGAGTGGCTGCTTGTTTTGGTATCAGAATATCTGTGTATCTTCCTGTGGGTTAGGCAGGGTTTTTTCTTCTATTGAGTTGTTAATGAGTGGCTGCTGAGGGTGATTAGCATGTTCGTTGTGTGAGCTGTTCGCATGTCTGAAGATTGTTTGGAAATCTCAGACCCACCAGAAAAATATAACAAGTGCTAAAATCAGCAAAAGACAAAAGGGATCCCCTCACCACCGCAGGAATATACCACATACCATGCAGCTGCGGGCAAGTATACATCGGGACCACAAAACGCAGCATCCATACCAGGATAAAAGAACATGAAAGACACTGCAGACTACAGCAACCAGAAAAATCTGCAGTAGCTGAACATGCTCTCAGGCACACTGGACACAAAATCCTATTTGAAAACACAGAGATACTGGACAACACCAACAGCCACTATACCAGGCTATACCGGGAAGCCATTGAGATTCACAAACACCAGCACAGTTTCAATAAAAAAGAGGAGAGTCTAAAAATTAACAAAACCTGGCTACCAATCCTGAAAAATACAAGCTGCAAAAGGTCAACCAACTCAGCTCAACCACTAGGACATGCAAACAGCTCACACAATGAACATGAACAGGAAGATACACAGATATTCTGATACCAAAACAAGCAGCCACTCATTAACCCCCCCCCCCAACCCCTTCAGATCTCTATAAATACCCACAAAAGGGTCACACCATCCTGGGCACAGAGAGAACTGCTCCTGTCTGTGCTCCTGCCCTCTGAAGATGCCGGTCACAGATGCTGGCGAAACGTTAGGAAACAGAACTTCCAGAACATGGCCACACAGCCTGGAAGATCCACACCAGCCTTCATATGCCGGCCGTGAAAGCCTTTGACAATATATCAAGGTTATGTTGAATTATGTTCCAAACATGTGGAATCCGACTGTTTTTCTAAAGGGATTTTTTTTCTCCCACTAATCAAAAAGTGATGCAGTATGTTTCCCTTTGGCACAGATTTCATTATATTCTACAACAAAATAATTGTTTTCCTGTCTAATAGGACATTTTCATATATTGTTTAATGCTTGAAATACAGGTGGTATGTCTAGATTGTTCATATTTTTTCCTTATTTCTGTTTTTCTTATATTGTTTGCTATTAATTATCTTCTGTTTTGTATTTTTGTTTATAGTTTGTTTTGGAAAATGATTTTTTATGAATTTTTGATTCTTGTAATAAAATAAATAACTTTAAAAGTTTAAAAAATATTGGAAATCATCCTTCGTATAATAAGATCTTGTGAGGTATTTCAGACTACAACTCTCATTAGCCCTGATCATTCTCCATGTTGGCTAAATCTTTTGGTAGATATAATCCAAAACATCTGGAGATGTTTAGGTTAGAAGAGACTGAATCTCTCTTACATCTGGAGGAAAAAATTTGCTGGGGTCCTAGATATGTTGAGATGTTAAAAGTATCCTGCTCATATAAATGGTGGTTGGATATACACCAAACAATAAAGGCAGTTGCAGACTTGATTAGATTTCACTAAATCTTTGGTTTCCCCTTTATTCAAATGATTGCCGTAAAAACACAGTAAGACATATCTTACAGGCAATTTAATAAAGAATCCACAGGGCGGTTTATGATGTGAACAGGATTTCAAAATCAGTGTAGGATGTTATGGAAAGCTAGTATAAAGAATGCCATGTAGAATTAAAGGATGTGCTGATTTTGATAGGACTAGTAAAGGGACAAACAGCAAAGTGTTTCATGAAGAGTGTGTGTGTGTGTGTGTGTGGAGAGAGAGAGAGACAAAGAGAGAGAGAGATGATAGACGGACCGACCGACCGACAGATACTTGAAGTCATGAATTCAGTTTATGTTATTTACGCAGTCCAGATTATACTGGCACTTGTAAGCATTTAAGGCTTAGATCAAACAAGAAGCAGTCTGGCAAGGTGAGGTCTGGGTTATCTGAATTCAATTTCAAAATATTTTTTTGGGTAACATTCAGTAACAAAAGAAACAGAATTATTTCCAAACAGAAGTTCCAAGAGTTCATAACAGGAGATGGGATCAGTGCCTAAATTGAAGTGGATATTTGCAAAGGTTAGGTCAAAATGAACTTGATTAGATGTGGTACAGTATTTAAAAAATGGAAGAAAGAAATACCCAAGATAAAATGGATTAGATTGACCCCTAAAGCCAAGAGTGCTGTGCTGCATCACTGCTAACAATCTCTTCCTGATGTAATTTATTAGAACTATGAAAATTCTTTTTCCCCTTTTAATAAAGAGCAGCACTCCTGAAAAAGGCTCCTATTTCTTATCTTACTGCACAATGAAGACCTTTTACTCTCATTACAGAATTTCTTAAATGAAATAAGCAACATTCTATTCAAAAGAATTATTTTTAGATATGTTGCATCTTTCCAGTTTAATTACTCATTGTCCTCAAGTCAAATATGACAACTGGTGAGTACATGGAAACATCCATAGGGTTTTCCTGGCAACAGTATGGAAGTGGTTTACCACTGCTGGGGGGTGGGGGTGGGGGGTGGAAGCTCCCCAGTATACCCTACAGCCCTGCTTTTCCTTGGTAATCTTCCATCCAAATACTAACAAGGTCTGAACCAGACAATATGGGTCAAATCTTAAACATTTATACTGCCATATTATTACTACAGTATTTTACTGTATTGCACACTGATACAGCCACCAGTGATGATAAAACTCTAACCCTATCCCCCGGTACTAAGCAGCAGGTAACATCTTTTTTTAACCTTATTCTTGTCTTGATCCCTGAATCCTTCAAATATCAGTTTTCAGGAAGTATGGTTAATAGTATAAAGGATATGACTATAAAGGAAAGCTTAAATACCTACATACAGTGGAACCTCGGTTCACGAATTTAATTCGTTCCGCGACTCTGGTCGCGACCCAAAATGGTCGCGACTGGAATCAAATTTTCCCATAAGGTTCAATGTAAATACAGTTAATCTGTTCCGACCCCAAATTTGGTTGCCAACCGATTTCTGGTCACAACCCGAGTCAAATTTCCCCATAAGGTTCAATGTAAATACGGTTAATCCGTTCTGAACCATGTTTTTTTTTTTTTTAAACCGCAAAAATATGACACAAAGTACAGTATGAAGAGAGAGAAAGCTAACCTTGCTCGGGAGGGAAAATGGCTGTGCTTCCTGCTTGGAGGGAGAGTCCCCTCCCTACAGGAAGTCGCGACCACGTGACACGGGAGGGAAAATGGCCACGCTTCCTGCTTGGAGGGAGAGTCTCCTCCCTACAGGAAGTCGCGACCACGTGACACGGGAGGGAAAATGGCCACGCTTCCTGCTTGGAGGGAGAGTCCCCTCCCTACAGGAAGTAGCGACCATGTGACACGGGAGGGAAAATGGCTGCAGATCCTGTTCGTCACCCGATCCGGCGTTTGCGACTGGAGGTAAATTTTTGCGGCCTGAGCTGGTCGTGACCCGAATTGTTCGTGAACAGATGCGTTCGTGAACCGAGGTTCCACTGTATATGTTTACTCTATGGTCTAATCATACATTTTGATAGTCATTTTGAAATGAAATTCCTTTCAACCTACTAACCATTATCTCTTCCAGTAATATATTTTAAGCCACTGTATATCACCCACACCAACGATTTGTATAGAATGAAGGAATTATAGACCTGGAAGGGACCTTGAGTCCAACCCACTATTCAGTCCAGGAATTCAAATTTATGCATTATTGACAGATGGCTGACCAGCCTCTGCTTGAATTCTTCCAATAAAGAGTAGATCACCATCACTGACAGTAATTTGTCCCAGTGATGGGCTTATAGGTACCCATACAAACTGAGATTTAATTTAATGTAATTTATTCAATTTATTGTATATACTGCTCAAATTCAGAATGATTCTGGGCATCTCATAATATGGCAAAGAGAATTAAATATAGTGGTTTACCACTGCTGGGTTGGATGATGTTACCAAGTTGGGTAATGAAATGCCTGCAAGCAAAGAACCAAGCTCAGAGAGCACCAAGGACTCCACAGTTCAATCGGAGCTACATATATTCTCTTCTATTGAAAATACAATACAGCTGAAAAAGATAAAATCAACAAAAATCAGATGGGATAAGGACAAAATAAAGATCAAGATAACAAAGCCAGCCAATGACACAAAAAGCCTATATCAACAAAAGTCACATGAGGCTCCGACCACCCTAACCCAGGTCTTTAAGGCCCTTCAGAATGCTGTCAAGGAGGGAGCCACCCAGATCTCAGGGGGAACTTAATTCCAGAGGGCAGGTGCTGCAACAGGGAAGGCCTGAAAGATGAAACAGTTTAACTGGAGGAATCCAAAGTGTGCCAGCCCTGTCAACTCATATCAGCCAGGCAGACACCACAGGAAATAGTTGGTCCCTCAAATAGCTAAGCCCTATGTCATGTAGGGCTTCATAGATCATAACTAGAACTTTGAATTACACCTGCGTGCTCTCCAGGCCCTGGAACAGGATTTCAATAATTTCAATTGGCCAGCCTGGAGTAGAAAGATATAATTGAGTATCTTCAGGATACTGATGACACCAAACCCTAAACTAGTGGATGATCTCATCCAGCAGTTTTGTATAAAAGTTGAATAGGAGAGGAGAGAACACCAAACCCTGTGGCACCCTAAAAAGGAGAGGCCTAGGGAGTGACCTCTTTCCCCAACCAACACCAACTTGAACCAGCCCTGTGGGAAGGAAGTGTCAGGCCTAGCCCAAGGAACTCCAGGAGACCATGCAGATTCAGTTCAGCAATGTTTATTAGCTACAACCTCTAGCAAGAATCTTCCCAGACTGAAACTCAGTTCCCAAAGTCAGCCAGTCAAAACAGAGTGAATTCCTCAGGGGGGTGCCAGCCTCATCCTCTTATCTCTTCCTTGCCCCTCAGGAGACAAAAGAGGATGCTTCCCTCCCTGAGTCTGGCCTTCATAATTCCATTCCATCACATGAAGAGAACCACCACAAGATGGTGCCCCCAGTTCCCAGACCTCAGAGCTGGTGCAGAAGGATACCATAATCAATGGCATTGAAAGCCACCAAGAGACCAAGAAGCACAAGGATGAATGCCTCACCTCCCTCCTGGCTCTGCCACAGGTCATCAAAAAAATTGACCAAGGTTGTCTCTTAACTGAATCCTGGCCCAAAATCTGATCAAAACGGGTTGAGATAATCTGCTTCCTCCAGGGTTTTCAACAGCTGCAGTCCAACCACCTTCTCTACAACCTTCCCTTAAAAAGGAATGCTAGAGTTGGGATGATAGTTATCCAGGACCGTTGTGTCCAAGGACAGCCTCTTGAGAAAAGGGCATACCACCACTTCTTTCAGATCTGGAGGCTGAAGAGGGTGAGGATGACATAATGTGTATCACGTCTTCATGCAAATAGCACTGAGTATATAAGTTGTGTCTGTCATCATGATACAAATGATATATAGTGTATGATTTGTGTCACTTCTGTGATGGTATCATGATGCATATTATGTTACTGCCCTGTCTGCCCTGTGGAGGGCATAATTAAACAGCTCTTATTGTCTGCAAATATTTCATAACATTCTATCGGATTCTGATTTCAGGTTATTTAAGGCCATTATTCCATATGTCCTGCATTCTGGATGGCAGACATACACACCTTGAACTTCTTCTATAAGACATCCCTTCAAGTGCTTCAAGCATCAGTTTTTCTAAAGGATAAATATACTCAGTTCATTCAGTCTTTCCTTATTGCTGTTCTTTGATTTTCCTTATGGTGCGCAGAACTAGACACCTGACCAATGCAGAATATAATGGAGTGAATTCTTCATATGATTGAAAGATTATACATCTGTAGGTGCAGGCTAAAATTGTACTTTCCTTTTTAGGAGCCATTGGTGATTTACATTTAGTTTATATTGGTGATTTACATTTAGTTTGTGCTCAGCTGCAATTTGAGACTACGACAAAAGATTGGATAGTGTATAAAAGAATGAAACATTAAGGCTATGCTTCAAAAGTGCAGTTTCCTGCCTGAGAATAGAAAGCATTCTGCTAGTCCAGTTCAGTAATCAATCCAATTTGTTTTATATTCTCCAAAATGTCTTCCTTTAGTAAAGCAGTTCCCTGTATGTTGTTGATGACATTATTATTACGGGAGAGAATATGCAACACAATGACCTAAAGTAGTAGTAATTCTTTTCTTTTCTATAGACTGTGTTTTTTGTTTATAAAGAACATTCATTGTGTCCAATCTTGGCTGCATATCATTCTATTTTAAGAACTTAATCAAGGTTTCAGTGGCTTGGAAATCAAGGTGTTTGGAAATGCGTTGATATACGGAACTGCTTGATTTTGACCACAGGTATAAAGTAGGAATGTATATGTATATAGGTGTATCTGTGTAACCAACTAAATAAATATGGCCATGGGTAGAGTTTACTGCCATGACCCTATTTTCCTGCTTCTTCTACATGCTATATTTTGTTGGGCTATTCAAGCTGGGGGGTGGGGGAGAGAAAATCTCAGTAAACCTCAATCTTTCCCAATTATGCTGCTGTGTTTTTTTGTTTTTTTGTTTTTACTACTCCAGAGGCTGAAAGTAGGGCATTCTACACACAAAGTACTTGTTTTACTCCTACTTTCTGATTGATTCTCATAGTCTGCACCTTCTTATCACACAGGTTTAAAAACCAGTGACAGCCTTTGCATGTTGGTTGCCTATAATACTATATCGAAATTTGTCAAAGTAGACGTTTTAGTGGAGAGCTATAAATATTCATTTTGTAAGCATTCCCAATTTGTTGGAATCATAATGGATCTAACCATGAGGGTTACCTCTATTTTGTTATATTTATGTTTCTGAAGCTGCTAAAATTAGCCTGTGTGGTGACTCAGAATATTCAGGTGGTCAGTGACCAAAAATTTGGCAGGACTTAAATTTTGCGTAATGGATAAATGAGAACTTGAAAAAGCACCCAGGATGCTGAAAGGACTTAATTATTCTCCGATAAACTGATGGTACAAAGCAAGAGAAAAAAAAAGTGAAGTACACAAAGGATATCCTTAGTAGGTAGCAACATCTGGCTAATATTGCCTGAGAATTCCATGGACAACCAAGAAAACAGTTCTTACTCTTCTTACTCAAGGCACAAATGGCCAGGCTCCAATTATCTTACTTTGGACACACTATGCAAAGACCTAGCTCCCTGGAGAAGGCTGTAATGGTGGGAAAGGTGGAAGGAAAGAGAAGAGCATGACCAGTAGCAAGGTGGATGTATTCAGTTACAGTGGAGATGAGTGCACCATTGGAAGACCTAAAAGATCAGGTTAGGGACAGATCATCATACAGAGAGCCTATTTAAGTAGTCTCTATAAATCAAGAAGAACTTGATGGCACATAATCAATCAAACAATCAATATTTGAATGGGAGGCTGTCAGGGAATATGAAGTTTATAGGCTGGACTGAGAAATTGGAAACAAGTTACCAGAAGAAGGTAATGGTAAACCACTTCCATACTATTGTCAATAAAACATCAAGATTGTGTACCTAAAGTCACCTGGAGTTGAACTCAACTTGAAGACGTCTTTACATTTACCTTTTAGGGGAAGGTTATTGAGAGGCTGGTTGGCACTCAGTTTCAGAGAATCTGGGATGAAACAGATTATCTGGACCCTTTTCAGTCTGGATTCAGGCTGGGGTACAGTACTGAGATGGCATTGGTCATGCTTGTGGATGACCTCTGTAGGGCTCTGGACTGGAGTGGTGCAACTGTCCTGGCCCTCCTGGATCTCTCAGTGGCTTTTAATACCATTGACCATGGTATCCTTCTGAGCCAGTTTTGGGGGTTAAGAGTGGGAGGCACTGTTTTGCAATGGTTTCTCCACAGCTGGTTTCAGTCAGAATTGGTGGGACCTAGGCCCCTGCAATACAGGGTCCCTCATGGCTTGGATTTCTTTCCTCTCCTTTTTAACATTTACATGAAACCACTGAGTGACGATATTCACCAGCATAGGATATGGTATCATCAGTATGCTGATGATATCCTGTTATACATTTCCACCCCTGGACAGAGAGATGATGCTGTTGTGGTGTTGATCAAGGGCCTGGAGGCTGTGAGGGTCTGGATGGGGAGGAACTGATTTTAATTCAACCCTGGCCAGACCAAGTGGCTTTGGGTTTGTGGCCCCCTGAGGTATGGTGATATATCATCTTTGACTCTGGATGGTGTTGCACTCCCCTGGACTAAGCTGGTGTGCAATTTGGGGGTCCTCTTGGATTCATGGCTCCTAGTCAAAGAGCAGGTGGCATCTATGGCTAGGATGACCTTTGCACAGATTTTGTCTTGTGCACCAATTGTGCCCTTTCCTAGACCAGGAGACCTTGCTCATGGTCACTCATGATTACTTCCTGTTTAGATTACTGCAACATGCCTTCAAAGCTGCCCTTGAAGACTATCTGGAAGTTATAACTGGTCCAACATGCAGTGACACATGCTGTGTTGGGTGCCCCTAGGTTTGCCCATGTTATACTCCTGTTGCGCGAACTGCATTGGCTCCCAGATTCTCTCCAGATGCAATTCAAGGTGCTGGTCATTACCTTTAAAACCCTACATGGCACAGGACCAAGTTATTTGTGGTACTGCCTCTCCCTGAGAGTATCTGCCTGTCCCACTAGATCAGATAGGGTAGGCATGCTCCAGGTCACTTCCCTGACATATTGCCATCTACAGGGACCTAGGAAGTGTGCCTTTTCCATGGCTGCCTCTATCTTGTAGAACACCTTCCCACAGAAATCCGGCAGGCCCCCACCCTTTTAGCCTTCTAGAAGGCCATCAAGATCTGGGTTTTTATCCAGGCACTGGGGTAGAGTGGTGGGAGCCTTCAGATGACTGTTGGGGCACCCTGGGATGATGATTGATGTGCTGGATTTTTAGTTTTTGTCATATGTTTTTTATGGTCTTTGTAGTTTACTGTTGTGATCTGCCCAGAGTTTTTAAATAAATAAATAAATAAATAATTTTTTATGCAATGGACAAATAGGAACTTAAAGAAAGGGGTAGGAATTAGAAAGGATAAGGGAAAGGGGCTAATCAGAGAAGGCTATACACAGTCATTTGCTTCTTTTGCGTTCATTTATTCCTTACAACAGACCATATACGATGAATTACCTTTCTACCAGAATTTCCCATACTTGACAAACATTCTGTAAATGTGTCAGAAATTGATCAACTTGCTCTAGTTTCTGTACAATTTGAAATTATTCACTCCATTATTCCTATTAAACACAACTATCTTTATCTTTCAAACACTAATTTTCAGACTCATATTTCTGGTTGCATACAATTTCAGCTGTAAATTGTTTAATTTCTCAGCCAACCACACAGCATCATCTGCATATAAAACTACACATCTTCTCAGGCATATGGAACTAACCTACTGTAGGTTTTGTGTTCATTCTTTCTTTCATATATGGAAACATTAACTACGTATTTCCAATCATCAGATACAAATCATGATTAAACAATCACATAAGCCAGGCCATAAGCAAATCACATCCATATTTTAACACTTCTTCACTTATGCAATATAACCCTCCAGTCTTACCATTTTTCAACATTCTCGTAGCATTTATGACTTCCTTTTTATCCATTTTTTTTAATGTATTCCATTCATTTCAGTCTTACTCTTCAACATATAATAGTATTGTTCCCTTAGAAATATCTAACATATTCCTTCTTGCAATCCCTCACTTCTGTTTCATCCCATATCAGTTCAGCATTGTTTATTTTAATTCCATTCACTTTCCCATAAGCCTTTTCATCCATTTCCAAAACAGTTTTACTTCCATGAAAAACAGTCTGCATTTACTCTGCCTCTTAATCTTTGCTCCTTCCTTGCTATATTATTTGTGACTATCTTTTTATCTCCATATACATTATACATGTACTTTCCTTTTATATTCCAAGTTGCAATCTTTCATATGCCATAGTCATCATCAAATGGGCCCACTGATATCGTCTTCCACTGCCTATCACAGCCTTGGTCAATCAAAGCTTTCACATAACACTTTTTATTAAGAAAGTGAAAATGTAGACTGTTACCAGCCTTGGTCAGAGCTATGGAATATGCAGTATTCCCTGCTAACAGTAAGAACAGTACTGAACAGTTTGGGCACAATTGGCCAGTATGCCACAAGTGAAACTAAACCCCTATTCTACTGCAAATATGTTCATGCTATTCTGTGAAAGGGAAGATCTCCATCTTGCAGGCTGACATACACTTTCTTATTTCCACCAACCAGGAGGTATATGCAGTGGAATGACACTCACTTTAGGATGAAGCTTCCAGGGTTGAGAAAAGAGATAGGCTTTATCTATCCATTAAAAAAAACAAAGACACATTTTTCACACATTGAATGCAAACCCACACACAGACTTATAAACATACAGACACATTGTAAAGAACCACATTGTAGAAAAATATCCCCCTACCCCAGAAAAGAGATATGGGATTCTAATGATTATCTTATTTAGGTCTCAGTAGAATATGTAGAGAATTGCTGGGTAGTACTGGACCTTGGTCAGAGACACAAAATAATAAAAGGGTTTTAATTACAGTGATTTAATAAAAAAATCCTGGAAATCTTTCTTCTAACTCTCCTGGCACTTGGATGACTTACAGGGGCCCAGATATACCTTGGTACTGCAGCCTAGAGATTGATCAGAACCACCTCTCTTTTTCTCTCTTTGGGTTTTTTCAAGTGAGTGATGCTAAAAAAAGTTTAGCTATAGAAACAAGATATAACTAAGACAAGAAAATCACTAGTTAAGATGATGAGCCACCCTGAGGCTACAGGAAGCATTGTTCATTTGAAATAAAAGGTTGGGCTGATTTATCTCTGGAAAGTTCTGGAGAAAGGAATTCAAAGCTCATTGCAGCTGTGAGCCACCTAGGGTTCCCCTTTGTATGCAGCGGGAATCTTCACACAAAGGAAGAATGATCATAGGCTGACAGATTATGATTTCTCAGAATATTATTTATTCAGGAAAGTTCAGGAAAGAAGGAATGGGAAGGCTGCTAGACTGACTGACTTTCCAAAAGATGAATTGGCACCTTCCAAAAAAACTGGTTTTTGAAATCTGAGGGTCATATAGTATAAAGGGAACAGTAAGAATGCGGATCACACTAGGAAAATGCCTGAAGTCGGAAGACTTGTTGATTCTCTGACTGATATACCACCTACTGGGGAAACATTGACAAACCAATTTCAGTCCAATATTTGTGGTGTAATCAATTAGCCAACTATTAGCAAGACATGAAGCCGATTCCATCCAATCTCAGGTTTATTATATTCTCCATCTGAGAAACAGATAAAGGTTTATTTCCTTCTCTTAAATATGAGTTTGCACTGTGAGATTCTCTTACAGTACACATCCCTGACTTCTCAAAAATCACATATGATCTCTTTTTACAATTTGGTGTCCTTCTAAAATCCAACCCTCCTACTTTTCAGTGACGATATTTTGTCATATATTGATACAATGCAGTCTGCAATAAGGGAGTCATCTTCTAAGAGGCCTGAACTCTGAAATTTAGGAACTAGCTCCATACCACTGCAATCACTTAACATCCATTTAGGGAGATAATTGGGTCAACCCTTTCTTAATTTAATGATCTCTCAGCAGATCAGGAAATAAGGAGAACGCAGTGCAATGCTGCCTGGGCATTTTAGTAAAGAACCACTTGTAAGAATGACTTGTAATTTGATACCTCTGGGTTCAGAGTTCATGAAATGGCTATCAAAGATGTGCGGGTATCTCTTTGTCCTCAAAATTTACACCTGCTACCACCAGTGCTCCCCAGATCTGGCGCAATTGGTGTCAGTTTGAAGAGAGTCTGCATCTATATGGATTCAAACTTGCAGCTCTTCTCCACTGCAAAATTAATCAACATCTTTTCTCTGTAGCAGCCTTGCCCAATCTTCTAAACACGTTGAACTACAACTCCTAGAATTCCCTGGGAACATCCTTACTGAAGAATCATATCTGTAGAGAAACACCAGGCTTTATTATTTTAAGTTGGTTTCTGTGGTTTTGATTTTTTGCTAGTACCAACAACACTTTCAACCTCTGAAACAAGCATTTTTCCCCCCTTTCTCCAAGTATTTGGTGAAGGCATCTGCTTTTGCTTGCAACATCAAAGAGCCAGCTACGTACGTGTCTCATGTGCCTATTGCCTCACTGGATTGTGGCTTTTATCTGCACATTTGAATGATGAATACAAACAGTCATTTAAAAATAACATAAATGGAGAATATAAAACACAGTGAAAATAGTGTTTTTCCTTACCATGCTTAGAAACTAGGATGTAATTGAATTGTTTTTGCCTGTCTGTTTCTTTTGCAATCTATAGAAGTTTAATATGCGTAAATTGTGCTGTGATTTTTTTCCTCCCAAATTTGGTTTAGCAAATGGAAGTGTTAGATCTCAAGCATTTGGCATATTCCACGTTTAGTATGAAGAATGGAATAGTTCAGGTTTATAAGCTTTCACATTCAGGTACTGGGCATTGAGGACATATGACTTATTTTGTTAGTAATGTTTCTATTATTTTATTTCTAGTTTCAGATGGGCCAAGCAACACAGTTTATACAGTTTGATTATGTGAGTGGACAGTTTCTATATGATGATGATATACTGAAAGTGCTCTAAGTAAATCACATACATCTCCCTTATCCTAAGTACTGTACAATAGGCCAGTATTATTGTACCCGTTCTGCAATAACACGCTGATCAAAGTGGCTTGCCTAGGCATATTAGGGAACTCTGTAGCTGAGGTCTGAATTAGCCATTTTCCAAGTTTAGTCTTAACTCTTACATTATATCAGCTTTTAGAAATGTATTCTGGTGTGGTCTTTACAAAAATTTTGCCTGTATCCTCAACAAGCTCTCTTATTAATTTGCTGACCTACAACAAGCTTAAAGTAATTTGTGGTGTCCCTTTTGGTAGGCAAAAATTACAGATCTGTTGTTTGCCTCTGAACTATAGTATGGCATCAGCTTTTATACTCCCAAAATTACAGAGATGTAAACAGTTTTGTGAATATAGCACTCTAGTCACATATATCCTGAACTGTGGAATAATAGCAGATTATTAATTTTATTTCAGTCCAGCCAAATGGGAATCAACAGAGGATGAAGTCACTAAGAACTATAAGCACTTTTGTGGGTTGATAATAGCTGTTCCCATTCTAACGCCAACCATATCTTAATTTTTCTATAAATTTAGAAACCTATTTCATTCCAGTTATTTATCAAGCATTGGAATGAAGCATATCAGAAAGAGATTTTACTTAACACTTTGAAAGTATGAAATATCCAGTGAAAGCATAATAGCATCTTAAGCTCTCATAAATCATTACTGTATTGCATCAAACAGCAACATTTTATTTTTTATTGTTTTTGTATACAACAGCGTGAAGGAAAAAGGGGGATGGAAGAGAAATAAGAAGAACCAAAAACCAAGAGAAAAAAATATTAAAATGTAACAAAATATATGTCACAAGTGTTTAAGTTCTCAGGGTCTGATCTGACATTTAGCATACGTTATCTTTTGACCTGACCTACTTTCTAAAAGTAGACATCCCTGGTTGAAATAGTGCCTTGAAATTTCCCAGAATCATGCCTTCTATTACATGATTACTTCTATCTTTTTTGACTTGTCTTTTTTTGCAACTTAAATTTATCTAGGAAAATTTGGCCAAGAATTTAGGCTAATGCTCTTAGAAAAAAAAAATTGGTATTGTCAAAAAGTATTCTAAAATTCATAATGCACAATTTTCCTTTTCAGAAGCCATCTTGGATCTTCAGTCATATTTCTTATTTTTATTTTAAACAATAGTTTCTACCTGTTACCTAGAAACATTTTGCTAAGAAGTTTATATTTTCATACTAAAGTTAGAATCACACTTCTTAACACCCTATCTTCTATTATGGAAACTATCAGGACCTTTGATGAAAGGACAGTATAAATGTTTGGCAGAGAGAGAGAGAAAGAGAGAGAGATACTTAATATTTCTCATTTGAATTTTTTTCTCATTTTTTCTCCCCCAGAACGCTTAAAGAAAAGCTATGTGGACTAAGGATGGGGATTTTTTAAAACTGACTTTTTTCATATATCTTTACTTTTTGTGTGCTTTTGACTGAAAAAGAAAGAAGTTTCCATCTGTCATCTCCCATCTCCCATTCAAATGGGAAATAGTTACAGAAATATAATCCTGGAAGAATAATACATTTCACTATTTGGGTTCTGCTTTAGAAGCATGTTCTCAAAAATCCTGTTATTGTATTAAATATTTGGCCTTTCAGTCTGAAGTCAATGAAGTGAAATCCAGAGAAACCTTATTGAGGAAACTTATTCCACCTTTCTCTACTAACTAGCAACAGGTATGTTTGTTCTACAATTGCCTTTGTTCACACTGCTTGCTAGAAGAGGAGATGGGGGGGGGGGGGAGTTTCATCCTTGGTATTTGTCCAAACCTCCCAGAGTAAAGATTGAAACAAACAGTTAATTTATATTCTGATTAAAAATCATTGTGTGATTTATTCTTTTTACTAGTATGTGCTTTTACTTTATTAACCATTGACTTTGTTTTGTCAGCATTTATGCACCGCTTTTTTTTCAGTTGCACAATTTGCCCACACAAATATCCACTTATTAAACATTGTTAAATAATGCCTTGTCTCTGCTTATTATCCACACTGACATCCTCTTCCATTTATTCTCACTGGTACTGCTGTTACAACTTGTACTTCAACATCAGAAAGGTTAAGGCTCTTACTAGTCACCTCAAATAAGAAAGATGCAAAGCTATTTCCCCTTTTTTCTGCCCCTATGTCACTTCATCCTACTAATCATTTGTTTAGAACAATAAAATAGCTTACCTAACATATTTAATTATAATTAATGGATTAACATTTTCATTCTTGATTATTAAATTAGCAAACAAGCCTTATCATATTTTGTACTTTGCTGAACAAGTGCTAGCCTCTCTCTTCTCTACTATAAATAGCTTTCCAAATGGCTTAATTCCATCATTCTTCCCAGATACAAAAAAGGAGATAAGTCTGCAAACTATTGACCTATCAGACTCTTATGTGTAATCAGTAAATTTTACACCACGTTATTATATTATAAGCTTCTTCAAAAACATCTTGGTCCCTAGAGCAGGCAGGGTTCAGATCCAGTCATTCAACCATGGACCAATGCATGATATTACACCACCTAGCCACGAAATACTATAGCCTTCCCAAACACTTCCTTTTTGTTGCTTTCATAGACCTAAAGGTGGCTTTTGACTCTATATCACATGAGAGATTCTGGAGAAAGCTAGCCACAACACTGATCGATCATCACCCTCTAAAACTGATAATAACAGTACATTCTGATACTGCCATACAAGTAAACTGGAAAGGAGATCTTGTCCCTATCCTAAAAGGTATAAAACAAGGCTGCATTCTAGTCACATTATCGTTCAAGTTATTCATTAATTATATGGTCGGAACCTTTGCTAAACCAGAATTTCACTTTCCATCTCTTGCCCATTGCCCTGTTCCCATTTTTTTTCTCTACATCAAAGATGCAGCTATTCTTTCCATAATCCAGGTGGGCTGCATAGAAGATTTGAAGCATTTTCTTCCTATTGTCACATGGAACACCTTGAGATCAATTACTCTATAATGAAGTCTTAATATTCTCTAGGAAGTCCCCAGTTAGCTGGGTGATCAGCAGTAGACCTATGGAGTAAGTCATGACCATTAAGACCTAAGCATCTGCTTTCAACCATATACTCACTGGATGAATCAAGCAAAAGACTTTCTTATAAGAGCCGCAAAAGCTTTGTAATTATTAAGTATACATGTCAACATAGTAACAACTTGTAGCAGCATCCATCAAATTATTCAAGGTTAAAGTACTGAGCTTGATGCTATGTGGCACCCAGTTGTGTATTTATAAAGATACTTCTAGGTTAGAAGCTATCCAACTGTGATGGAATGGTGTTATGAAGGCCACGCTCAGGGAGATAAGCGTTTCCGTAGCCCTCAAGAGGAGCGTGGGAAGTTTAAGAAGATGAGACTGGCACCACCCTAAGGAATTCAGGGTATTGTGGCTTGCAGGCTTGGGAACTTAGGTTCAGTCTGGAGAGATTTCTGTATTGAGGTGAAGCTAATAAACTCAACAGAACTGTACTGCACTGTCTCGTGGAGTTCTTTGGGCTGAACCTGACACCAACCCAATTTCTAAATGCTATAAACCAGGTTCTTTATTCTACCCTTAACTCCCTTATCTGGTTGGAATTAGGCTGCATCTCCTTATGGGCCTGTCTGAGGCTCTATCACCTCAGATACCAGTTGAAGCAAATTCTTTGAGGAACATCCATCTCACCTTATTAGATAGATCTGAATCTTCCATAAGAAGACAAAACATCTGCCTTACTTTCTCAGCCCTGATAAAGGGATAAATTTACCCTTCCATGGAGGATCGGGGACTTAGATTGCCAGACTGATAGAATCAGAAATTTTCACCTCCATTATAGCTCAGTGATCACCATTCCATGCTCCATTCCCAGATACTTTAATAACATTACCCATGCTTCACATAGGAGACTTCACCTTGGACTAAATCAATGGATTACCTATAAGGGTGACAACTGGTAGATATATCAGTATCCCCTATGGAAACCACACTTGCATATGTTCCAATATAAATGTTGAATCTGTTTCACATGTACTGATAAGGTACTCTCTATACAATAAATGGAGGACAGAGCTTATAACACCAATTGTTAGAACTCTTAATTGCTCTTCTGAGCAGGAGCATCTAGACAGTCACATTTCAGCTATTACTAATACGATTACTAGTTTTTTAACAATAGCCATGGCTTGCAGAAATCATCTAGAGCCTCCCTTACATTATTAATTGCTTCAGGCTTTTCTATATAAATTTTGTTTTATCATTATTTTATATCACTTTTATATCTAATAGTTGTAGTATCTTCGACCTCCTGTACTTTCCTATGTTGCTGCTGCCCAATATAGGTGCCTACTTGCTTTAGCTGGTTTGAGCTTCACATCTTGGATGACCCTGATGGGATTATATATCGCTGGCATACATTCCTGGTGTTCTTTGTTTATCCCTCCCAGGAACAAGCCCTTCCAGCATGATGATACAGCATAGCAGAACTTGGGGAGGGCATGGATTGGTATATGTAACCCAGATCAAAGGAATAAATGTCTACTTTTCATTTTTTTTTTTTTCCCTGCTGTTATGGAATGGTATTCAGCAAATCCACTGATAAGAAATTTTGAAGATGAAGTTTGCACATCGGGAATCACATATGATTGAGAAGGCTAGTGTACTTCACACTTTTTATAATTAATATAATAGAATAGGAGTAGTTCTGCTTTATTTTCTTTTTTCAGGTAGCCCAGGATCTTGTTATAATTTTAAAAGCTTCTCTGAACTTGCTTTGGAGTAAACTCTATTGAATTCCATGAGAATCACAATGGAAATTTCAATCCAGTGGGATGTTTGCAATGAACTTCAGGGGCAGCAGGGCATAAAGAAGTAAAAGTAAAATGTTTTGATTATTTATTTTTTGTATTAGTTATATGACAGATCCTGAAAAAAAGAAAGCATTTGCCTTTATGGCCACAGAATTAGTAGCAGCAGAAACTCTTGTCCCAGGGTTGGGAATGGATTTTTTGTATGCAAGTTCTAGAATCCTATAATGTTTTCTTTTAAAAAAAGTAGTACCATTGAGATGGAGACATCCTTCCATTTAAATATAATGCAAACTTACTTAGTTCCTAGAAATATGTGTATTTACAAAGAGGCATTTGACTTTGTCAGAGCTTTAAGGAAATGCCCCTTTGAAGTGAAGCTGTAATACAGCACCCAGTCTCTATTCACTAAAACACTGTGGCCAATTAGTCAGCCCTATTTTGCTGCTGTAACGAAGCAGTAACTCCTTTCTGTATGGCAAAACACTTGGTTAAAACAAATCATGACCAGTTCACACCAACTATTAGTTAGCATTTCCCAATCAGTGCAAAATACAGAATACAGTTATCTTTCAATTCTTAATATTTTTTTCCTGGCCTTTGCAATGTAGTTTTCAAGAGAAAATGTATGCTAACATATAAGAGGGAAAAGTACTGTGATGCTATAAATGCTATATTGATAAAAAAAATACTGTACAAATAATTTTAGGTAAAATTCGTGCCAGAAATAGGGAGAAATATCCATGAAAATGTGTGGATGCAATCACTCATGTGCACACACACACAAACGGATGAAAAAAAATCTAGAGTTGGAAAGTGAGAAACTTGAATAAATCAGAGTTGAAGGCTTCATCTATCCTTTTATCCTTGCCTAGTATTTTCCTTCGTGAAATAAGCAAACAAAAACCCCCAGCTTCAGGCAGCTATCATGTTTTTCCTTCACATCGATCCAGAGTGTTGACTCACTTTCTGAAACATTGTTTGACAATAAAATAAAACATGACAGCCATGTTTTTATGGCAGTAACCCACCTCCCCCCCCCCCCCCAAGATTCCTCAAAAAAAATTGAAGTCTGTGGGAAGGTCAGAATAGAAATCCACGACATATTTAATAAATATCTGGGTATCTGAGTATAAGAATGGATAACCTTTTGATTCTAGTCTAACAGACATGGTACTTCCTTTTGTCATTTTCCACAAACAAATGGCATGCAAGAAATACAAATTTGGAACTCAAAGTTCACAAGCACAGAGGGTTGCAGCATTTATACAGAGGAAAAATAAATAGATGCAAATTACATTAGAAAAATGCAATGTCAATTCACAGAACTCTTGTGATTTGGCTGTATTGATGTCATGATCCAAAGGTATATTCAGGTGAGGTTCATTATGTTAATATTTACTCACTCGATGAGATACTCTACAGACCACTACTGTAGGAAAACAAGAAGATCTGGACCCAAAAACACTTGTTCAAAGCAGTGAGCTATATGTTTGGAAGTCAGGAATTCAATACAGTATTTCACATTTAAATTACTTTGATTTGCATATATGGCTTCAGGTTGCTGCTCACTTCATTTTTTATCAGCTTGCTTTTAGTGGCACTGTCAGCTTGCAGTAATGGACTTTTTAAACTCAGTCTTCAGCCTGTGGACATCAAATACTATAGGGCCATTTCTCAATTAGATGGGGAGATGGTGTTGAATGTTGACAGGATTTAAAAAGGTGTTCCAGTTTGACTTCTTTGTAAGCACCCCTAGACCCTCCTAATCACTCCCTTTAGAGGGAAGGATATAACAACTGCCAGGCTTCCTTGCTAGACAATTCTGCATAACACAAGCAATGATCTGGCATCTCCAAATGCAGTATTGTAAAATGGGATTCTCTGTTTAAATCCATTACTTTGTTTTAATTGGAAATGTTTCACGCATGGAGAAAATAATTAAAGGAGCATGTTCTCTTGAATCCCATTTGATGTAAGCCAGGTAGAAATAAATGGAAAGACTTATTATAAAAACTCTCTAATTCACATGGGTATATGTCAGGGACAATGTTGGAGGTTGTTTTTTTTTTCCCTACTGCCCCTTTTATTTGTTTTCCATGGGTTTCTTAGAACACAAACAGAAAGGTGTATTAAAGCAAATTACAGGTAATTCTCACTTAATGACCCTAATTGGGACAGGCAACTCCATCACTAAGTGAAGCGGTAGTTAAATGAAACATCACATGACCACCCCACTTAGCAATGGCAGTTCCAGCAGTTCCAGTTGTGATTGTTAAGCAAGAAATCATGTGACCATGACTTGTGACCTCCTGCCAGCTTCTGCATTGACTTAGCTTGTCAGAAGCTTGTTGGAAGCTGGCTGGGAAGGTTGCAAATGGTGATCACATGATCATGGGACCTTGCAACTGTTGTAAATATGCAGTGGTTGCTAAGTGCCTGAATTGTGATCACATGACATGGGAACACTGTGACAGTTGTAAGCGCGAGGACTGGTTGTAAGTCACTTTTTTCAGTGCCGTCATAACTTTGAACAGTTGCTAAACAGGTGGCCATTAAGTGAGGACTACCTGTATCTCTTTTTCCTCTGTGGTACAAGTGAAAGGCTGAGTATCATCCTTGATGAAAGCAGATTCAATATTACTATAGTTATATAAATCAGGCTTTCATCTTGCTTTAAAATAAATTGCATACTTTAAAATATTTAGAGTGCCAAAAAAAAAAGTGTTTAATCATATTTATTTGCCAATCAGTTCTATGGTCCTCCCCCCCCCCCCCCCCCCCCGTGCCATCAAACCCATGTAAAGAACCGTCATTTAAGAGGAAATGGAAATGGATTATTTTGGCTATCAATCCTAACAAAACTGCAGAATACTATTTTGTGGGGAGTGGGAGAAAAGGTTTCTTCTGTATACAGAATCCTAAAGATGGACTCAATGTAGTTTGCTTTGATGTATTTATTAGGGGAAAACAAATGAAGACTTATCATGATCAAAACGAATAATGTTTGCCAGAGAATAAAATGTCTATGTTGGCACTAATTGTGGGAAATTAGTTTCTGAAAGGCCATATGATTCTTCTTGCAGGGACAAATTCGGTGCCTTTGGATTTTCATATCTGAGAGAGAACATAAATTGAGCTGGTCCCAAATTCACAAGAGTTCCTTTACCCAGAACATTTGAGACATTTGGACTTTCATTTTATATGAGCAAAACAAAATACATTTTGTGTACTCCTTTAATGAATTATCATTGCACCACTGATTATTATCATCATACTATTTCAAACTCACCAAGTATGCCCCACCATCCCTCACCCCTACACACACACAAACATACATATGCCTTGACTTTATTTTTGAAATGTGAATGCCAACCCAAAGACTCACAACTAATCAAATATGTCACAGACCATTAAAGCTTGATCAATTCAGACCATGAATTTCATAAAGAATACACTTAAGACTGCATGCCACTTTTCTATATAAAAAAGTGTTAGTAAGTACTGAGAAAAATATCCCATGTATGGTGTAACATACGATTGGGCTTTACCTTCACAGAAATTTACTATTTGCTTGAGCAAGGAAAAGAAACAGAACAAAGAGAGTGAGAAAGAATTTATAGAAGAGCCCTGCCATCTCTGCTAAACATTCTGGTGCATACAGTGTAAAAGGCACAAATTACTGATGTGTTTCTTTGATGAAATTGTGTTTATATTAGTCAGTGATGAGGGGGCTGGAGAAATGTTTATTTTCAGCAGCTACTGCTAAGTTGCAAGGGCAAGCAGTACTGACTGATTCTGCTTATGTCCTTTCTTTCATGTATCCACTAACCCAGGAATAGAATTTAATGAATTCCATTCAAATAGTCTTCACATCTGGATAGGCTTGTATAATGTTGTGCTGTGCAAATAGCAATTTATGCAAACGTTCACAGAGGGAAAGATGTTTCCTTAAGTTGCTGGGGGGGGGGGGAGTTCTTTTTGAAGGAACTGCTTATATCATTATTTTTGTGGTGCTATAGGCAGTTGACTTACTGTTTAATTCTATATAAAAAAGGTGCAATCTTATAAATATTACACCTCATTGAATCCCATGGGACTCCCTTCTGATGTAAGGATATGTCTTTGTCAGCTGACATCTGTGCTTACTTATGAGACATGCAAGTGTCTTCTTTTTCTTTCTTACTTTAATTTTGGTCCTATTCAAATTTGAATGCAGCCATCAAAACTTCCCACAGTTGGGTTGAAGAATGTTTAGTATCACTGGTGTAAATATAAAGGAGTCATTATTTGGATTACTTGTTTGGGTGGACCCAGTGGCATCCACAGGACCTTGCTGCTGTTGTTGCATGGCAAGGTCTGCCCCTTTTGGACCTTCATGCAACTTTGCAAAATGCATAGAAAAGGGATGGAGCTTATGACACAACACTGCAAAGCTGCTTGCATCATTCTGACCCCTCTTCCTCCCACCCCTGGCAGATGTCACTGCTTGGACCGATATGAAGACTATTCTGTTAGAGCTTGTGAGACAGAATGCCAATTGCATGGCGGAGGGGACAGGAGGGGAGGGGAGGGGAGAGGAAGGGGAAGGTGTGAGAAAGAATATGCACACCATAGAAACCACTATACCAAAATAACACCATTCCTATTTCAGTATCTACACTCTGGCAGAACTGCTTATTAGTTAGTAGTACTGTGTGCATTTTTAACCCTGTGTCCAGCTTAAATGCTTTGCATTCTTGTCCCGCTTGGGTACTCAACAGCCTAAGACCTTAATTTGTTAACTGCATTTTTTTTTCTTTTAGCTTATTGCCCCTGTTCATCTGCCCAACAACCAACTTTTTTGTTGCAATTGCAGGTCCAAGGCATTAAATAACTGAATTATGCAGTAATACCACAAACATTTTTACATGTTAAATGTGTTTAATGATATGAGGATAGAAACTCTTCACTGCTGATATTAAATATCTCTTTGCATCTCAATTCTCTTAATTATTCACTTATTTTGTATTTCAATAAAGGTTAGTGTCATATTTACTAGTTTGTATAATATGACTTCGCGGAAAAGTATAAATCTGGTTTTACTTCATAGAGAGAACATGGATTTTTAAAATTGTCTGTGCTTGATTACTATATTGTGCTTTGAATGGGAGATGCCTTTAAAAGCTACTCAGAGTTACAGTAGCGGGGGGGGGGGGACCTGGAATGTTTGGAGAAGAGTCCTACTTTCCACTAGACTTCCACATACAAGTCAAATTAACTATAAACACCTACTTAGATGTAGTCACATTTTATTAATTTGTGTGTTTTGGACCTTCTACAATTATTATTCAACTCAAAATATTATTCCTAATTATTACCATTGAGATCAGGTGTAAAAAAAAAGAAGAAGAAGAAAAGAAAAGAAAAGAAAAGAAAAGAAAGAAAGAAAAGGAAGAAGGAAGGAAGGAAGGAAGGAAGGAAGGAAGGAAGGAAGGAAGGAAGGAAGGAAGGAAGGAAGGAAGGAAGGAAGGAAGGAAGGAAGCTATCAACATGGCTTATCCAAGATTACAAAAGAATATTGATTGAATGTTGATATATCCTTCTTCAAACATGCTCACAGAAGACTCCCTACCTCTTCAGAAGAGCCATTTTGATTACCTTGCTTCTTATTTTTTTTTTAAATTGTTATGAATTAAGTTAACCCTAGGAGAACAATTATCATTATGATAATCATTGTCACTCAGTCATGAGAGATAAACCTCAAAGTATATGGGATTCTATGTGATGTTCTAATTAATGTATCTTGATGATGTACCACATAATGCAAAGCAGCAGTTAAAATAATGCAAAGTGTGGTTAAAAAAACTAACTAGGACAGGTATATTGCTAATATTATTGTCTTTTTGCTGTGAGTACACTTTGAGAGCTGGGAACACAGCCAGTCTACTTACCCACCCTAAGCACAGCTAAACTATTCTTCAAACATTGCAGAAGAGGTAATATCAATATTAATCAACATGCAAAAGCTACCTATCAGAGCAGTGAGGTCACAACTGAGCCATACCAAAGAACATTCCAACAATGAACACAATGTTTCTAACAACAGGTCCCCAGAAGGGTCCCTGATAAATTTAACCTGTCATCTGGTGAGATTTGTGGAGTATAGCTTTAATAAGTAAAGATGATATCATTTTTCATCATGCTGTCAGCAAGCTTCTAATGTGATCACTAGTGCATCAGTGCCTTGAGGGCCAGCAAGCAACGAGGTGGACTTTTGAATAAATATGTTTAGCCAGATTTGGCTTGCCAATCAAAATTTGGACTATGTAGTTTCTAGAATTCAGGTTCAAGTTGAAGAAATCTTTACCGTTTTATTTGTTCTTAGAAATTATACAGGTCAGCATCAAAAATCAGAAGTCTGGCTGTACCTTTTTAAACTAACAAATTGTATTAAAAGACATAAGATTTTGTGAGCAAGAGCTCACTTCGTCTCCCTGCACTTCATCCCAGTGTAAGTCCTATATCAGTTTAGCTGTAGCTCACAAAGCTTATGCCTTTTTTAAAAAAATGTGTTAGAAAAGGTACAACCAGACTCCTCCTGATATTTTGGCTACCTTAGAACAACACGGCTCTCCTCCTCCTATACCTCCTATACCTCAGCATGAAGCTTTGCATACAGAATGCTCAAGAATTAATATCTGGCATTTCCAGTTATAAATATTTGGAAGCTGATGGCAGGAAGGTTGCTTGCATGAGTGAGACACTGGAGAGCTACTGCCAGAATACACAGTATTGGACTAGCTGGATAAATAGTATTCTCACGCTGCAGTTAACCAAGTTTGCTTAAGCATAGATTTACTGAATTAATCACAACTTCATGAGTTTTCACAGTATGCTAAACCATTAATCATGGTTTTAGCCACAAAGACTGGCTTCATAACTCATTAGATGAAGATGAGGCATTTTTGCTTTGAGTTTGTAGATCATGGAGACTCAGTCATAATCTGACATAGGATAAGGCAGGTTTCTATTTTCCTATAGATATACATCAATGCCTTCCATTTAAATTGAATATTACAGATATTTCTCTCTACTTGGACTTTTCATATTACTCTCTTGCTTTGAAGACTTATCCATGAAGAGGAAGTTTAAAAAGAGGAAGTTTTGCCAAGGCAACTACTTTTATTTGTAGGTTCAAAGTATGATTTTTGTAGTGTGGACTGCAGAATACTTTGTTGGCAATTTAATCCCACAACCTGCAGTGTGGACATGTAGTGCCCTCGTGGTGTGCAATGCCATGCATGTATTTGGGACCTTTACAATCCCTTATATAAAAATCATAGCAAAATGAGCAAAGCAACTGTAGAACAGATACTACTAAATTGAGTATTTTCTGCTTTAACAGTGGATAGAAGTAATCTTAAAGTTCTTCCTTAATTTAAAGTGAAGAGTTCTAGCCTTAGGGTAGCCTTTCTGCTGCAGCTTTTCCCCAGATTGGTTTATAATTAATCATACTATCTTTTAGAGATCTATCATACCCTTGACCTCTTCCTCCCTGGCTGACAAGATAGTACAGTACTTTTGCATCTCTAAAGTTGTGCTTAAAATGAAAATAAGGTTTGTGCCACATTCCCAATTCTCTCTTTTCTATATACTTTGTGTGTAGGAGTAGTTTTATAGAGTTCCTTGTCTCTTAAAATCTAAAAGAATAAGAAACCAGTGGACAAGTCACAATTCCAGTTTATATGCTATCATACATAACCAGAGGGGGGATATTTACTATGTAGTAATTTTGCAGTACTTATAAAACTTTGTTGCTAGCTTATTTCTTGAGGCTGTCTGTACAAAAGTGTAGTATCAACCCATTAACCAAAAATGCCTCTGGCAGGACATAAGACTTGATAAGTATTAAGGAGCTTAGCAATTGTCTTATCAGAGCCAGGCAACCTTGGTACCTTCCAGTTGTTTTGAATTATAGCTTCCACAATCTCCTGCTGCTTTCTATGCTTATCGTAGCTGATGGGCATTGAAGTCCAACACATTTGGAAAGCAACCGTTAATTTCTATCCCAACTGGATTTTGATACAAAAGAATTGTCTTCTTGTTGGTAAAATAATTTGACCGCAAAATCCTCTGGAAGCTGTTTGGGATCCACAGCAGTTTAGGAATGCACAGAAGGATGAATGCTAGTCACAAGCAAAATAGCATTCATTGTTTCCTCCCCCCCCCCCAAAAAAAGTGATGGCATTATTACTATTTTTTTACTATTATTTGTGAGATAGATGAGAGATCTTTTCAGCTTTGTTTAGCCTTTAACAAGCTGGTATATGGCACCTCCAGGCTCTGCAAAGAAACTTCTTTCCTTCTGCTCTTACAGAATTATTGTACAACAAAGGAAAGTGATATATCGCATGGCCATTTCAGAAGCATTGAAAGGGAGGAGAGGGAAGAAGAAAACTGTCTGTGCATTAGTTTCAAAAATATCCAGTCCCAGTGAAATGAACACAAGAATAAAATGATTTTTTGAGAACTTTCATGTTCTGCTTAAAAGTGATGCTGACATGCCCATTTTTACAGGAGCCTCGGTCAGGGACAAACTCAGTTAGCACGTGGCAAAATAACTTTCTTTTTTCCCTTTGTGTTCTGATACTGAATGCTTTGAAAGCAAAAGTTGTGATAGGAATAGGCATGTTGAGTTCTCTGTATTGAAATCCCCTGGTTACTCTTCATTGCCTCACAGTGCCACACACACCTGCAAAAAGCAGCTTGAAGCAATTTATCATTGCAGAAGGAGCTACTTTCACTGGGTAATAGACGAGAACAAGTTAAAATGTGTGTGAAACAAGATGCTGGATGCTGTCATTGCCCAGAAATTCTGCAAAAGACACATGAGGGAAATTCAAGTGTAAACAGTGCCTGGGATTGATTTCTTTCTTTCTTTCTTTCTTTCTTTCTTTCTTTCTTTCTTTCTTTCTTTCTTTCTTTCTTTCTTTCTTTCTTTCTTTCTTTCTTTCTTTCTTTCTTTCTTCCTTCCTTCCTTCCTTCCTTCCTTCCTTCCTTCCTTCCTTCCTTCCTTCCTTCCTTCCTTCCTTCCTTCCTTCCTTCCTTCCCTCCCTCCCTCCCTCCCTCCCTCCCTCCTTCCTTCCTTGACCTTTTTAAGCTCATTTATTTGGGTAAAGAAGTGTCTAATTTACAAATCAAACTTTCCATTAGGATATGGACTTAAATCTGTCTATTGAGTGCAATTAACATTCTGTTTCAATTGGCAACATGTTTTCTGTGCATATATTTTGCAGAAGGCTATTACTAGCTACCAATAAATTTGCACCGATACTGCAGGGTGCTTAAGTAAAAGATCCAAATGCCTAGGGACTGGGTTTCCATATCATCTACAGCTGGTTGACATTTGAAAGAGCTTGCATACTTCATTTTAAAAATATGTTTAGATGCAGTGTGAAAAGTAATGGTGCACTCGGGCAAATACACACACACGGTATAATAATACTTTTTTTCCAGAGAGAGAGATTCAGTCCCTTTTAAGTTTTCTTTCTCAGAGAAACTATTGAAATACTTTCTGCCTTCTTTTAAGAAAAGCTTTCCATTGTCAACATCTTTTGTATTAAAAAAAAAAGAAAGAAAAAGAGGAGGGATTAAATCCCAAGTATATGATTTCAGAAATACCTTCTCACCTGGCTGCATTTATTAAAATACCACAAATTGATATTGGTTTGAAATGTACCTATCTACTAATTTAGAAAAGAACAATAATTATGGCAGTGCCATGCAAACTCATTGCAGTCAGGAAACAAACTGTGGAAATGCTTTCTCGTCTTTTAATATCTCATTTTCTATGTGAAATGTTTAACCTAGTTGGAATTGTATGGTCATTTGGATACATGGGGGAAACCCAGAAGTGTTTAGAGTCCATGGGATCATCCATCATGATGTCTATTCTTTGGGGTCTTTCCAGGATTGGGAACTCTTGACCCTATAAAGAATTGTTCTTAGAGGCAGGTAGGAGAGGAAACCCAAGCTTAGAAGTCAGCCTTCCTCTTTAAAAGAGAAGGTATGCCCCAGGATGACTGGACCTTACTATGTACTATTACATACTTTACTATGAATGATTCCAAATAGTATACATAACATTTTACCTGAGTACCACTAGTCAATCTGTTATCTGCCATGATGGTACCCAATCCAGAAGTATCAGTCTAAACTCTCAACATTTCCCAACAGTTGTGGTCACATGGAGAATGATGAATA
The DNA here is from genome assembly GCA_030867105.1 of Liasis olivaceus. Classification (NCBI taxonomy): domain Eukaryota; kingdom Metazoa; phylum Chordata; class Lepidosauria; order Squamata; family Pythonidae; genus Liasis; species Liasis olivaceus. The sequence goes on from CM061349.1 coordinate 83,842,560, forward strand.
TTGTAATTCAGTACATCTGAAGAGTAGCAGTTTGGGAAAAATCACCCAGGCAGCTTTCAGGCCTAAGGTTGGACTAGAACTCAGAGTCTTCTGGTTTCTAGCCTGGTGCCTTAACCACTAGACCAAACTGACTCTCTTTCCTATTTAAAATTGATCCTTTCAAAAGGGCTTCTACCCCAGTTCATTATGTCACTTTCTGGGTGTTACATTATTAGTACATTTGATCCAGAAAATGGAGAAATGGAGATCTGAACTTGTCTGAAAGGATTTTTGCAATATGCCTGTCACTTTACTTGAAAGGATCAGCCTGTATCTATAAGATCTGCTCAGCATATCAATGTCATAAATGTTAAACTTTTTTTAATTGCAATATTCATTATGTAAGCTCCTCTCCATGGAGTAGTAAGGTGTTTAAAAATATGTAAGATCCATTAGAAACCACTTAAGTTTTTTTTACAAGGCTTCTTAACATCCACATGTAATTAAATATAGATAGTAATGGGTTTCTGCATAATGAGGAGGGCAGACAATGCAGGTATGGAAAGAATTAAGGAGTTTGGTATAACTGTTGTTACAAAGTATTTGGAAAAATTTCCATACATATTTTGATTCAAAAGCAATGAACTAAAAGTGTGTTCATTCCTGTTTCTAGAAGAACATTGTTACATTACTAGTATATCATTGTATACTAATAAATAGAATTAGGATTTCAAGTAGACTGAATCTGTGAAGTTAAAGCCAACAGACCTTTTGCATCTTGTGTGAGTGGTTTTTGCTGCTACCTTATGGTGCTCGTTTTGTCAGGTTTGAAAGGTAGTGACCACATGAGAGGGTCTTTGTATGTTAATTCTCCATGCCAAGGTTGCTTCTTGCTAATGGCATTGATGTGAGAATATTGTAGTATTCTCCAGAAGGTAAGTCTTTACTTAGCAGCCACATATACTGGAAGCCACTTTCAGGAGCTATGTGAAACAGTCCTATGCATGTAAAGAGGTTCATACATAAAGCTTCTACACAAGTAATTATTGGTCTGAGATTCCTCCTTTGTTTAAAACTGGGGGGATTCAGTCAAGTCCAGTCAAGTGTACTCTCAGCCATAGAAGCTCACTAGGTGACTTTATGCCAGTGAGTCTCTCTCACTCAGCTCAAGTTCTACTCACAGGGATGCTATTGAGGGAAAAAATAGAGGAAGGAATGTAGGCCAGCTTGAACTCCCAGAGAAAAGGCAGGATACATATCTAAGAAATAAAGTAAGGTAAAAACAAAAACGTCTTATGGAGAAGGCCTGGATCCATTGGGCTCCTGAGCACTGCCACTATTACTCATGGAAGATGTAGCCAGGCAGTGTGCGCGCTTCTTTGTATAGAAGGTCTGATTGGTATAATCCCATCAAGTTGTTTTTAGCACATGGAGGTGGGGTGGATCACATACTCTGGCATGTCTATGGTAGAGTAGCACTAGCAACAACTTAATGTGTGTGAAAAATAATTCATGAATAAATGAAAATAATTTAGAAATTATTTGATAATGTTTTTTTTCAATCAATTGAAATCTTTTTTTAAAAAAATCCTTCATTTTGGAAAGTGGAAAGGATTGCTTTCATTAAGTCAATCAGTGAAAGATGGGGCAGAATTCCACTATTATCCTTTTTTACCCCACATCAAAGCTACTCCAAAAACCTACTTTCTTCCTTAAAGGATTATCTTTTTGGGAAAGGTAAAAAATAAAATTTATTTCAAGTCAAGTTGATCATCTGGTGGCTCTGTGGATGTATCTGTATAGTTTTCTTGGCAGGCATATGGAAATTATTTGCCATTGTCTTCTTCAAGGTTGGTTGGTTGATCTTTACTTCTCTATCTAGCCTACAGACCTGGTATTTCATGGAAGCCTTCCAACCAGGTCCCATCTTTCCTAGTTTTGAGCCTAGATAAAACAGCCAGATGCCACCATCACCTGAGATGTGTCAAAAATAAGTGTGCTTTTCTGTCCCTTAAGTGACCTTAAGAGCATAATGCTACTTGTGACATTATTTAGATTTCAGATGGATGGATGGATGGATGGATGGATGGATGGATAGATAGATAGATAGATAGATAGATAGATAGATAGATAGATAGACAGACAGACAGACAGATAGATAGAGATATTACTCATAGCCAGCTTGAAATCATATTTCAGATATTATGCTAACATAGTTACATAATTTTTAAAATATTTGAATTCACATTAATAATATCAAAAATATTTCTCCCCTTTCCTTAGAACAAAAGCCTGAAAAATAAACTCCTGTCAGGGAACAAGCTTTGTGGAATTCATGCAGAAGAGGTAAGAAAAAATTGTAAAAAAACAAAACAAAAACCTATTCTGACCCTAATAAGAACAGCTAAATAGAACATAGCTCCTCAGTAAATTGTCCTGTGGCTTGTGAACACTTTATGATCCACCTCAAGGCATTCCAGAGGATTTGCTCAACATCAAACAATGTATCTTAAATTCTAAAAAGTTCACACACATTCTGTGAGAGATAAAAGAAAAAAAATGGTGCCAACAGAGCTGAAAGCCTACCAGAAACAACAGAATCTGGGCAGGACAATGATTACTGTTTCTAAACAATAGCTCCTTTTCTCAGTAAGCCATAATTCTGGATTGTATTGGACTGCCTGGTCCAAAAAATGGTTGAGCAACATATCTATCTAATTGTGTAATTTGGCCCTTTAGGGCCAGGCAGGGGGTGGGGATAGAATATGCTAGTATGTTTGGAAATGGAGCATTTCTTCCTGTGTATTCCTGGATCCAGAATAAATAATTCAATCTAATACAAATTGTAATTACTCAGTAACAACTGCTGCTCTAAAAGTAATGGCATTTCCATTAGTTTTAGTTTCCAGAAGTTCTTCCATCATAGTTTGGCTATGAAATGGACACCAATATTGACATCCATTGCCAATACTATTCACTGGATTTTTTCTACTTGTTAGCTTTATTTCCAGAGCTCCCACAGCAAACCAATGCAAAAGATTAGAACAGGAATTTTGTGAAAGATCTCACTCTCAGTGGTGACAAAAGAAACTGAATCTATTGTTCCAGGTCATAAATCAAAGAACTTAAGGAACTAGTTATGGTAAAATATGTCTTTAGTATTCCCAATTTAATAGTAGTAGTAATAGTAGTAGTAGTAGTTACAAGGCAGCCATGCTCTGCTAAACCATTTGGGCACCAGCAAATTGTTTTATGATTATTTGGTGAATTTGATAAAGTATGGAACTGAAATGAAGAGATGTAGAAAGAGTTCAGTACTAAATTCTTTCTGCACCTGATTCAGTGTCTGTACAAGATTTTTCATTGTTAGGTAGTGTCAAAATATTCTCACTTTTTTTCATAATATTAATTTACTTACATGTTTACCACTTCAATCATTAGCACTAGGCAGCTAACATATTGTGGGCCATTTCTTATATAGAGATGCACAGATTTTTCTCCATGTTCACAATTATTTGTGTCATTATTCATTTGTATGCTTTTAGGCCTCCATTTCAGCCTGGCTTTGACAATAAGCTGAGCTCTTTAAAAAAAAACAAAAAAAACCCAAACACTGATTTGGAATAAATTTTTGAGATCAGCAATTTTATCTAAAAACATGTAGCCTTTTAAAATCATGAGTAAATGGTAATTATAAAAAACACAAATGATTGCAGCAGAATTGAAAAGTACTATTTCAAATCTCCATTAACTATTGCTATATTTTTGAAAGGTGGCAAATAGTCTTAATTTTAGTTTCCATGCAGAATAGATGTGGATCTTGGTGTGATCACATAAATAATGCTGTTTCCTTTTAAACTAAAATGGGACAGAAACCTTCAACTTTTCAAATAATTTAGTGTCATGTTTTAGGCAGAAAGGTTTGTGTTGGCTCAAGGACAGTAGACGAAGTGCATTTCAAATAGTCATTTCTTGTTCTACTGCTATAGCTTTTGCATGATTATGCTACAATACTTCTAATAAGAATGAAGAATAACTCCAGATTAACATCTTAGACAATCACAGTGACCTTGGATTACTTTCACATACTAATCCAATGTCACATGCTTGCTTGCAGTGTCTCTAATACAACCAATGGGCTTCAGTCTTTAGTTTAATCAACTGTTGGTTGTTTTGCTAAATAAGTGATTGACTGATTAGTTGACTTTAGCAATTGACTTTGGTTTTTTGCACTGTCTCAGGATTGCTGATCTGGGGAAATGGTTAATGAACATGCTTCTATCTTCAGGAATTAGCAAGGGAATATATTATGATTATTTGTGCAAATAACTACTGGAGGCAATTCAGCCTAGTTTACATTATGATGTTGTACTGTTTCCAAACAAACATTTACTTATATTTGTTTTCATGTTTCAAAGTATTATCCCCAGCTAAACAATATTCTTATTTATATCAGTGGATTTCAAATTTCCTAACTTCAAGGGATACTTCATCTAGCTTGCCTGCTTCTTCTGCTTCATCAGAAGATTTCTACATCCTAATAAAAGAACTAAGGTCATGTTCTAGAATGTACAGAGTTCATGAAAGTCCCTATGATACCTTATTATCACCTTGTCAGCTGAAACTCTTCTCTAGAATATAAGTAACATGCACTATCGAAAAATACCAGTGGCCATGGGTGAGCTTTCTTTGGGTACAGCTTGCTTGGTCATATATGTTTTATGAAAAATTGAGTTCTTACTCAGTTACTAGTTACTCAGTTGAGTTACTAAGCTTTCCAACATCTTAAGATTCTTTGGAAGCTCTTTGGAACATCTACTTCATGCTATAAAGGCAATTTTTTGTGTAAAATATGACAATGCTAATAATTAGCATGGAGCTGTTAGGTAACAGGCAACAACACATAATATTTTGATACCAGAGGACTTTCTATTTGAAATGTGCCAAAATTAAAGCAAAACTTTGCCTGTGCTTCATAAAAAGACTGACCAGGTAAACTCTTAAACTTGAAGCATTTTTGTAACACAGGATTAAATAAAGGTAATGCTGAGCATAATATATTACTTCAGCTTCAATTTAACTTTCTCTGTAGCTGTTCACCTAAGGAATTCAGTAATGGTTGCATTTCTGTACACACAATGCTGAGAGCAAAACAAAATGACCAAAAAAAGAAAAAGAGAGAGCGAGTGAGCAAGGGATATCCATATGCTGCAAGGAAACTATTGCTTTCTGTGAACAATAATACAGTTTGATCCAAATTTATTACCACTACCATCCCTTCATAATAATTGCCAGAAAAGAAAAGACATTTTCAGAGCTACTGTTTCAACCTAATTTGAAATAAATTATTGGAAAATGACATACACATCTTTCTCTAAGAGGTAGGGGGCTTCTATTTTCAACCCCTAAAAGGTCAGATTAAATTGATTCCCAAAGCTGAACAACCATTAAACATAGCAATATAACCACCTAAATAAATGTTGATAGGAACAGCTACAATCCCTTGGAGATTTTGTTCTGCACCACCTCACCATTCCCACTGGCAGAGGATAAATTGAGCAGCCCACACAGCTTCTCCTGAATTGCCTAAAGCAGCTTATTTCCCTCAGGTGTAGTGGAAGACTCTCACCTGTTACCCATTTCAAAGTTATGACTCAATCACTAGTCTGCTTTATTTCCACGTGTGGAATGGGGAGGGGCAGCACCTTCCCCAGATCCAGTCAAACTTTCACCCAGTCGTTTGTGGAATTTGCCCATCCTACTTAAAACTGAGGTAGTAAGAAGCATTCACCACTGCTATTTATATCATTGAGCTTATTTGCATTTACCTTTTAAACTACCCTGTCCTGTGCTCATGCTGGGCTGATTCTTAAATGGCTTAAGAACATCACGCCTGGATTGAGACCCTTTAGCAAGGACTGCCGAGGTGTTTAGTCCAGACTGCAGGCTACCATGTTGTCCCATTGAATAATTCCCCTGCTGCTATGCCCACCCATCTTTCTGCTCCAGGAAAGGCACTGCCAATCAGTTTCCTTGCCATGGGTGAGTCTTCCTGCACACATACACAAAGTTAAATGAATTGTAATATGCAAAGTTAAAGAAATGTACATAGATAAGGCACAACACACAGCTCTTTTGGGGGGGAAAGGGGCTTCCTTTTTTAATAGGTCCTGTAGTCATCACTTTTTCAATCACGAAAGTATAAGGGTATCACCCTTAACTCCCAAATAGCCCAAATCATCTAAGGGCTATTTGGGAGGTGGGAGTGAAATGATTTTATCTCAAGTGACTGGAAAAATGAAGAAAAGGTATGGCACCAGGCTTTTTTTTTTTTTTAAATGACAGAGAAAAGAAGGATGCTCAAGACAACCAAAAGAGGAGGACAAGCGGAGTTGGTGGTGGTGTTTGCTGTGTTTCAAATCAGCAACTTTCTATTTACAAGGCCATGTTAAACTATTGTATAGTAATAGGATTCAGAGCAAAAGGCAGCTCTAAAAGGCAATAGGGAACAAGGTAAGCAGTTGAAGAGGCAGTCCTTCCTCAGCTGAAGCAGCCAATGAACTTCAACAAACTGAAGTCTGCCATCAAAACAGACAGGGACCTTGACGATTATGAAGTGGGGAAGTGTACCTCAGGAATGAAACAAGAAAAAGGACCCCGAGGTCACTTTGACAGTGAGTGGGAGATTAATAGATGGTGACATTGTCAATTGTCCTCCAAGAACAGTTGCTGGCCAGTTCTGGTGATAGAACAACAAAGCAATTCAGATCAGCATATTGTAACCACTAGGACATTATTATTGCCTTTTCTAATCCAAATTATGAAAATATTTATAAAATACTGTCCCTTCCTCTTTCTCTCCTCTGTTTTGTTGTGAAGGGCATTAACCCAGCCTTTCTCAATTCTCCTCATATGGTCAACAAAATCGGGAATTCTGGGATTCGTAGTCTTAATAGTGCCACTCTTGGACCACCAGTGTTTTTCTTCTGTACATCCTTTTTCTGTTAGGTACAACACCTTTTTTATAGATTACATTTATCTTGTACGTTTTGGTGTCTCTCTGTGTGTATATATATATATATATATATATAAAACTCTGAATAAGCTAACACAATAGCTTAATTTAAATGGGAAACAGGGAATTTGCCTTTGCAATGTAAGGTATTAAACCTGTGCCTTTGAGTATTCACTGTAGGTAAATCTTAGTTTTATCGTGGAGGCCTGAAGTGACAATTTTCTGGAATTGCTCACTGATCATCTTTCCGAGGGAAAATATATTTTGTAATAGAAGATGTGTTTAAAAATAAACCTGCCTGGCTGTGAGTTTTCTTGAGATAACAGGATCTGCAATAGATTCTTCTTGCATAGCAGGAGCTTGGTGCAACAGATGCATATGGAATCTAATGATAAAAAAAAACACTTCATGAGCTATATATTTCAAATAGCTTGGGTAACTTCAGAGTGGTTATATTATGCTGAATTTTAATAATGAGTTAAAATACTTCGAATATTGACTTATCAATAGAGATGACAAGAAATGTCATCTAGCCAGAAGCAATTTTATATATAGGATACTGAAGAAGAAACAGATTTTGATAATGGAGCACATAGTTTGTTTGGGAGAAGGTACCTCTCTTGATATATATAGTAAGCATAAGGTGGATATCTGCTTATACCTTGAATGCTACCTGCCTCTGTCAGATAGAATAGACCAACTTCCTTCAACTTGGTATTAGCTAGTTGTGTTAGGGTACATCTCCTACAATTACAATCCTGGATGAAAATTCTGAAGAATTTAATTCCAACACATCCTAGTAGAGGGCACTAGATTTGAGGAGGCAATATTTGTAAATTAGAAAGTCTACATCCTACAGCCTAGAGTAAAACAATATTCCTTTCATTGTTAAACAGAGACCAATGTTAACATGGTGTCTGTTAAAAATCATTGAATTGAATAATAATAAAAAAAATTCTAATTAGGCAAGAACAGTTAATTCAGCAGCTTCATAGAGTAGAATGAATTATGCTATGAGTTAATCTGAAAAATAGCTGTAGCAGGCTAGTGAGATATTTCTCTTATTGTTTCTAGTTCATACACACCCTCCATTTCAAATAATGATGACTGGTCAGCATAAAATTATAGATATTTGTATGTAAATGATCTAAGCTGCCCTTTTTATCAAATAATTTAGTTTTAGCATTTTTTTCCCCCTTAAATTCATCCAGAAATTATCTGTGAATGCAACTGCCAATGAACATTTTATCTTTGAAAATTTAGAACAACTCAATGTTCTAAATATCATTCACAGGTCCAGGGGTGGGGGGAAGCTCCTACTCTATACCTATAACAAATGATTTATTGAGGACCAAGAGCTCTATAGTAAATTATATGCTTTCCATACTTAAGATCTTTAGGCATACCCAGCTTCAGTGAAGAATCTGGATCTGATATTAATAAGGGATAAATATCTCAGTGGTCTGATTTAATCAGTTCTTATCAAGTAGTTCCTTCCATAATCCCCCCTTCAGTTTTAAGGTGAAAGGTATATACTGTAGAGTCTCGCTTATCCAACATAAACGGGCCGGCAGAACATCGGATAAGCGAAAATGTCGGATAACACACAGTAACGATTGAGTGCGGTAAAAAAAAAAAAAAAAAACCGATCTGCTGCACCTGTTGCAATCGATTTTTGCGTTGCAGTGCCACACCATCAGGAGCAACAAGAAATAGTACACTCACACTCGCAAAGAAGTGGCACACTTTTCTCGTCACCGATTTATGCGTGTTGTTGTGTTTTTTTTAGGGGTGTCGGATAAGACGGAATGTTGGATAAGCGAAGGTCGGTTAAACGAGACTCTACTGTAGATTCAAATAAAATAGATATAGCTCATTCTGAATCAGCCTTGTGTCTTTCAGATATCTTCCAGGTGCGCTGAGACTCTAAGCATCTCCATGCTGTCCCATCATACCTGGAAACTAGTTGAGAAGGGCTGATTCTAAATTGTTCAGCAGAATATGCACATGAAGAGGTGTAAAAGGTACAGAGAATTTTGTGATTCCAGGACAAGTACTTTCCTATCAGCAAACCTCAGCACCATTTCGCTGGCTGTGTCTTTAGCCCTGATAGCTCTAGTTTTGCCCAGAATACTACACAAACTCTTTTTATTGTATAAGTAAGTTTGGAATGACAAGATGCACACTGCTAAAACCTTAGGACAGTAACTAGTTTTGATTAAATACCTTGCTGTGCTGATAGCCTTCATGTGGCCACATGAACATGTGGCTGCTTGCATGAATTAAGAATTCAAAAGATGTATTTGATAACATCTATCCTATATTACATACTAATTGGCTAATGTGCAGTGACAGAAAACATATAAGCAACAAATCATTGATAGAAGTTTCATCTGTTTCTTTTTCTAATCCATTTGGAAGTATAATTTACAACAGGGACTCTATCTTATTTTTTTCTGTGCCTTCAAGTCAGTTTTGTTTCCTGGCAACTGCATGAACACATTCATACAGTCTTTTTATTAGTGGTTTGCCATTGCTTCCTTCCTAGTGCTGAGAGAGTTTGATTGGCCCAAGGTCACCCAGCTTCTTGGTCTCCCAGTGCCCCTAACCCCTACACCAAACTGGCTTGCTATATTGATTGGAGCATAGTGTGCTGAGAAGGCTTCAAACACTTAATGCTTTTTTGTTGGTTTGTTTTATTTTGTTGTATGTTTTGCTCATTATTCAGTCAAACTCTTGGACCTCAGACTGGCCATCCAATTTGTGAATAACGTTTTGTATTATTCAGAAAGAAAGAACAGGTGATGGAGGACTGGGAAGTTTCCTAGATTTGGATAAACAAAGAAGAGAGGGCAGTTACTGAAAACCAGGAAGCACCAAAAAAAAAAAAAAAAAGTTAATGGGGTTCCAAGTGCTAGCGAAAAGCAATGTTTATTAATCAGGCCTAATATACTTTGGATACATACTTTTCTTAAGGACACTTTATACACTTGGTTGACTTCTGTTGTATTGAAATTATTTCATTAATGAGGCTTGATTCATAAAGAGACTTCCTTCATTGGCATTTGGGATTCCATTGCTTCCCTTTTTTGCTTCTAAATTTAGGTGACAAAGAAGTAAAGACAGTAAAATATTTTCTAAGCACATCTTTTGGAGTATTTCTTTAAGGCTTTGTCCACTAGTAAGTGAATAGTTTTGGGTTTTATTGGTTTAGTTTAATTTAGTTTGGGGGTTTGTTCTAAAATTGGACAGCATCATTTTCTGTAAGCCAATTGATGGGTGCTGAGCAGTTCTCCCTCACTCAGCAACATTGTCACATTTCATTTCTTTTAAGTATGATTTTATGATATCTGGCTCATCTCTGGAGACAGCAATGTGCATTACTTCATTTGTTTTAAAATGTGGTAAGCCACACTCAAAAGTGTGGGAGCTCTTCCTATGGACTGGACTGAATGAGTTTCTGTTCGTCTTCCCAAATCTTATCCTGGTGATAACATATGCAGCTACTAGGCCTCTGCAGAAGATCTTTCTAGCTACAGCCAGGAGATGAAGGGCATGGAAGAGAACAGGAGAGCCCTTTATATGAGCTTCCTTTCACTTCTTTGACTTATGTCCTAAGTATTTGTTTCTAGTCATCTGTTATATCCCTGGGTATGTTGGAATTATTTTCTGCCCTGAACTTTATATGTTTACTGCAGAAACAGCAGTATAACTACATCAACTGTGATTCATTTCATCAGAAGATTAGATCATTTCCCCACCCAAAAATGATAATAATCCAGCAACACTGCCCCCCCTCTGCAAAATCTCAGGATACATTTTCCTATGGCCTGAACTTTATATTTAAAACTCTGAACTTTGTATTTAAGACTCTGTAAATGAAACAGTATTAACTTACTTAAAAGATTAATGTATTATCCTCTGCTTGCAGTCAAAAAAGATTCAAGCCCAACTGAAGGAGCTTCGCTATGGGAAAAAGGATTTGATATTTAAGGTGAGTTTCTCACTTGAACTGGCAGAGATATTTGTTTAAAGACAGTGCAACATTAAAGTAATCTGACCAAATGGTTTTATTCCTCTAACACTGATGGAAGAAAATTACAAAGTGTCAACATACATTTTCAAAGGGACGTGGGGAAAAATGAAAGGTAAATTTGATTTCTATGGTACATTATCCAAACACTCATTAATTTCAGCTTTTTTTAACTGAGAAAATGTTCTCATAAGGCAAATCTTCCCAAGAAAGTTCAAGCAGTTTAAAACTTTGAAAAGGCTCTTTATTTCACATGTAAAGCCTTCTTCCAGGGGGATTCTTTTTAACACTGATGATGATGATGATGATGATTTAATTAAGATTGTGCTATGTTGTGAACCTTTTCTTTCTTCTGTCCCATTCTAGACTGTGTATTGGTGTGATTTTTATTTAATCTTTGTACCATGGATGTTTTATTTTGTGCCATAATGCTTTATGTTTTTATCTGCTACCAAGACTCACATGCTTGTGGTGGTATAAATATGAAAAGTATTACACTGTTGTAAATTGGGTTCATAGGACATTGGTGTCCCATGAAACAAATCTTCTTTACATAAAATGAGCATGTATGCTATATATTGTTTTTTTAAAAAATAGCTGCAGTAGTTAAAAAACTGACATAAGACAAATGTGACTTTTTTGTTTGTTTCCAACCATTATTGACAGTACAGGACATATGTTTTAAAACATTCTGAAGCTGATTTTATTTTATGAAAGTAGTCCACTGATACAATGTGATGAGGGAAAGGTCTACAATGTGTTTGTTAAAATGAATGGACTATTAAAAAAAACTCTTGCCATTTTTTCCTCAGTGGAGAGAAAAATATGTATAAAACATATTAACTAGTGGCCTTACTTTAAAAGTCAAGTCAGAAGATATATCTTTTTGTTCTTGTTTTAATAAGTACAGCATATAAGGATCAAGTATCCCAAGCTGAGATCCTAATTCAGCTTGTCCCCCAAGCTCTCTCTAATGTGCATCGCTTAAAATAATTTATTTTAATGCATTATTTTAGGCAAAGAAAAGTATGTACAGGTGCAAGTCCCTCATCCCTGTCAGAAGTGTGGGAGGGACCACAAATTAAATGTTCCATGCTAGAATCCTTTACTTGCAATACGATTCTAGCATCTAAGTCGGGGGGGGGGGGGGGATTAGCTCTTAGTTGTCACCAGGGAAGCCAAGAGCAGTATTAGTCTAAAAGAATTTCTCTGTGTTTGCATTCAGCATTCAGTGGGGAGAAAGGCATCTTACCTACTCTTCAGAGCAGTGCTGTTGGAGGTCTGATAGCTTTTATGTATGAGAGAAGTGGGGGTGGGGGAAATGGCTGCCCACTTGTAAGAGACAGATTTAATCCTGATGCATCCAACCCTTTTTCAGTATTCCCACTGGTAAAGTAGGTGAATGTTTTCTAAATATTTGGTTCCATGAAGATGTAAATGCATAACTATAATTATGTGGTTTGATGTTATTCCCTTAAGTTTTTGGTTTTGTCTGCTAAAGATCCACTGATTTTTGTTCCTGGGGTCTTCAGGGCCAAAATATTACTATTAATATGTAGGGGATAGTAATGCATATTTACTATCTTCATATTTATTTTTACAAGTTAAAAGCATATAAAGGAGGAGAGTGATCCTTAGTGGCATACTTAGTGCAGAAAGGGAAAGTTTTTTTCTTCTCTTCTTGTGCTGTCATTGAGCCAACATTGCCCTCATCTGGTGCAGCCAAAATGCTTTGGAACCCTCTCCCCCCCCCCCCCATAGTAATGGGAAGCCTTTTTTCTAAAATTTCCAGCCATAATGGTTTTGATTGAACTGGGGAGCAAAGAAATAAATCTCACCCATGCTAAATTTCCAGAAAGGTTTGTTCTCTCTCTCTCTCTCTCTCTCTCTCTCTCTCTCTCTCTCTCTCTCTCTCCCCCTCTCCCTCTCCCTCTCCCTCTTCCTCTTTCTCTCTTTCTCTCCATGCATGCATGCATGCATGCACGCACATATGCTGCACATTAAGGGAGCATCTTGTTTGGCCCTTAGTTTCAAGGTTCCGATGTATAACATGTATATGTGTTCATAAGACATCCTTAAATGATGAAATGCAAGATTTATTGTATCAGTTGTAGTTGGGCTTACTGGTTTAAGAAATGTAGCCTGCGTGCATTTTAAATCTTTGTTATGCAGTTGGCAGAGTTATAGCCTGGCTTCTGTCATCTTCATGTACACTAGCCTGGTGCTGGGTGCAACTAATTTTAGCTGATGAGAAGGCCCTAAGAGTGTACAATAAATGTTTATTGTAAGTTATCATAATAAGCACATTTATTTTAAGAAAGGCAAACAGCTTTGTAACCAATCAATTCCTTATATGTGTTATGTTCCATTAGAAATATTCTTAAATGCCATGGCTGAAATCCAAAGAAATGTGAGTGGAATACTCTTTTCCAACACTTTCTTTTATACATCTTTGTATCTACTGAAGAAAGTATCTGGAAAGTTGTAGGACTCTCCATAAAGAGTCCTACTATCACAGCACAGGATTTCAGCAGGCAGGGAATAAATATATAAATTAAGCCCTACTTCCCTCTCTTTGTGCTTCTACCCAAACCAGAAATGACATGGAATGCACAGAGGGAGTTAATAAATAAATTATTATACTTGGTAGATGAAATTAGAAAATAGGGAAAATATAATAAGAACTATTTTGCATAACAATGAAACAGTATAGCACCAACAGTTAATTCTGAAAAAGCAGGTATGAGACTGAAAGAGGCAGCAATTGTTTATTTGTAACTGCAAGCTCCAAATCTTAGCAGATGGATATATCTGTCTGAAAACTCACTTGTCCAATAGTTGGCCAAGTACAAAATTGCCCCCCAAAATTGCCTCCCACTCTACAGTCTTTGCAGGAATGTAGAGACTAGGAGTAGAAATGAAGCTTCCCACCCTGTCAATAACTGCTTTCTATTGCAGAGGGACCCTCCTGTCCACTTTTCCCTATTACAGTGTGGATTAGTCACTGAGGAACCGAATAGACTAACCATCAAAGATAATCTCATGTACCCAAAGACTTCCTTGGCCTTTATGGTAGAGTGACAATGAAAAGCACAGATTGAGTCAGTCTGAGCATCAGAGTCTGAGTGAGGTAACCCAGAGGACAGCACTTAAACTTAGAGCAAAGGGGTCTTGTGTTAAGCCATTGGCTGATCCCATTACAAATCAAGGTTATAGTGGATGGGATGGGGAAGGTTACTCTTTGATTTACTGGTTTTCAAGCTTTCTACCTCCAGGGAGCCTTTTCCCCTAAACTATCACAGAGAATAACATGTGATATTATATAAAAATTAGCATTATATTAAAAACTGCCAGCAGATACAAAATTAACAAAGGTTGCATTCCGTGTGATAGTATGGAATCTAAAAAGAGAAATGAATTGGCTTTTAAATGAAACAGGTGCAGGAACAAAATTCATGTTATACAACCCAGTTTAGACAACCATCTTTTACTGGCAAGGCTCCTTCTGGAAACACATTGCATTTGTAATGCAAGTGCTCCAGCCTCTAGAAATCTTCAAAGCTATTACTCGTTCTAGGTTTTCTTGAAGTAGAAGCTGTTAATTCCTACTGATATACTGAGACATTCTAAACTCTTTTTTGAACTGGAAAAAAAAGAGTCTACAATCTCAATGTTCAGTTTATATACTGTATGTGGGTAGAAGAAATTTAACTCTCCAAAAATGGTTCAGTGAAGAACATTTCAGCAAAGTGCTGATACAGCTGAACTGGTTTGAAACATTTACTTAAACTCTATTCAACAACATACATATATACAATCTTAAAGTGTTGCATTTTGTAAACATATTTAGATTCCCATCCCCACCCATTAGTTCAACACTGACCTGAAATAATTCCTGTATCTCTGAACATGCAATACTGACAATTATAAACTAGCTTTTTTTCATGACAGGATGACTGCAATCATTAATTTTCTCACTGAGAAACCCAAAAAAACATTTGAGAAGCCCAAAGATTTCCAAGACTAGCTTTTGAAAATATGGTTGGCAAGCTGCACTGTCCTCAGAATATACATTTTTTAAATAATGTTTGTTTGTTTTTCCCTCCTGAGCTTTCTAAAAGAATGTGGAAATAAATGAATGCTGGATAAAGTTCTCCAAAGCCTCTTCTTAAATATTCCCCAAAATATTAGGCCTGTTAAGAAGAGACCAAACAGCTTAAGCAGTGTACCTCTACCACTCTTATTTACATTATTTTGAGAGGATTTCCTAAATCTGTTTGGAAAGAAATGGGAAAGGAAGATTGACAGAAGCAAGTCAAGTCAGGCTTAACTGATATGGCTTTCCAAGCTAGATAAATATGCATTTTTCTCACTTGAAATGTATCTCCATCACTACATGAAATCACCAGTCTGCTACATCCAGTTTATTTTGTTTAAGAGCATGTGCAATAAGAGTTTGGTTTGTTATCCAGTTTTATAAAAAACAAAAGAAGCTGTTGCCCATTGCTTTGTATGCAAAAGGGGGAAGTTTGGGAAATCTACACTGAGCTGATCTCAGGTAACAGGACTAAAAGATTTAGAGTACTATTTAGAATAAAGAATGGCAGGTTCCTACATATATGATCAGAAATAGAAATCAAAATAGTATATTTGAAAACGGGACATTGGTGAAAATCCTGCATTTATTTCTCTAAAATTAAGTAGGCATCGTCTCCTCAGAAGGGTATGTGGCTGCCTCAAAATTTCATTTTGTTCTGTTAAAGGGTTTAAAAAAGAAGTTACAGATATCTGTAAGTTTCTTATGCTAATGGACGGGATCTTTAGCTTCCTAAATTTTGCCTCTGATATGGATCTCCACAACCACATATGCACCTTGCACCCTTAAACTGCCAGCTGGACTCTAACTGCCATAAGAAAATTTTGCTTGAATTGCAGCTACTGTAGCTCTCTTTGACCAACTCCCCTGCTGATATGCCCTTCCAACTTTCTATGCCAGGAAAGCAACTGCAACAACCGTTGTATTGCATGTTCTCAGCTTTGCCTCAGTAAGGTCTCTGCAGGTTTGGTCAGAGGTCTTTCTCAGTAGCATACTGGCTGTAAGATTTCTTGACATGTAGAACTTCACTGGCTTGAAATGTGGCAGGAATAATAATAATAATAATAATAATAATAATAATAATAATAATAATAGCAGCAGCAGCAGCAGCAGCAGCAGCAGCAGCAGCAAAGTAATAGAAAATGAAGAAGCTAAAGTGCTCTGGGACCTTAGAATTCAAACAGACAAGCACCTGCCACACAACACCCCAGACTTAACCATTGTTGATAAGAAAGACAACAAAGTCTGCGTAGTGGACATTGCAATACCAGGAGACAGCAGAATAGAAGAGAAAGTACTGGCGAAAATCACAAAATATGAAGACCTGCAAATAGAAGTAGAATGACTATGGCAAAAGAAAGCAAAGATAGTACCAATACTAATAGGTGCCTTAGGTGCAATCCTAAGAAAACATCTGGAGCAACACTTGAAGACCATCGGCACTGACAAAATCACCATCAATTGCAAAAGGCAGCTGTACTTGGAACAGCTTACATCCTGTGACAATAACTTTTTAACAACAGCATCTGCCTATCTCAAGTCTTTGGGAAGGACTCGATAGGTGGACAAAAATGCCAAATCCAGCCTAAACATCTGGCTGACTGTGCAACCAACCATAACAACTACTTATTTTTCTTTCCCTAAGCTACCCACTTTATTGCTTAGAATAAGGAAGAGGAGGAGGAAAAGAAATCCATCAGTGCACTATTTCAGCTTTTTTGCAATCAATTAAGTAGCAGGTTCCAAATGATTCATTTAGGCTATTTGGGAGCTAGGACGAAACCTTTTTACCTCAAGTGACTGGGGAAAAAAATGATGAAATTATGTATTGGTGGACTTAAAAATTAAAAACTTCAGTGGATAATCAGGTAGTTCATCGAAAGAAGAATAGTTTTGTCTTGGGTTTTTTAAGTTTCTGATGGTTTCAAACTGCATGTCAATCAACTGTTAGAACTACTGTGCTTCTGCGAAGGACCTGTAATAGAAACTGCAACAGACCTTATTGAGGCAAGGTAGGGAAAAGGATGGGGGGCATTCCTGCCTTTGTGCAGTAGCCAATCAAAATGCAGGGGGTTGCCTAGAAGAAGGTAAAGTGCACCCCAACCCTAACTGGACAGCAACACTTGAGCCAGCACAAGCCAGAAAACACTATATTCAACTTGGAGCAGGAAAGTGTGGACAGAGATCATGTTTACTGGGGGCTGGGGGTGAGTAGAAGATATCAACACCCATGCCTGCTGTCCAGAATGGTTGGCAGCCTGTACTCATGGCATGGCAACCTGGCAGTGCAGATGTACCCTGAGTCAAGGCAAGCAGCCTTTGATTCAGTCTGAACTGAACTGGATTACTGTTGAATTTAGCCTCAGCTGAATCTTGTGACTGAGTTTGCAGCTTGTTAAGCATTGCTAATATTAATCTGTTATCCTGCCTACTGATATTGCTTCTGTAAATTCTAATAACATGCTTTCAGTGTACATTACGTAATATAAAACAATGTGACTATACTTATTTTTTTTCAATATTGTTTGATAGTTTACAAAGTACTCTATTAATATTAACTGTACATCTTTTATATTAATGGGTGATTATTTATAAAATCAGGAAATGTGAAAAATAAATAGGGGACGTGTTCAGGCTTCAGTGGAAGTGATTTGCTCTGCTGGAAACAAATAAAAGTTCCTGATTATATTGACAAACCTAATTTTACAGAAAGAAAACTCATTTAAAGCCAACTAGTAGGACCAGGTAATAAAGTTCTTTTCTGTGCCAAGCTTTTATTTAATGCACCAATTTTGTTACTTCTTTCCCTGCTTCTTGCATAGCTAATAAATGCTTTGGATCTCAAGAAATTATCTTTTAACCACAATGCAAATTCTGAAAGAACTCAACTTCCAGTTAGGCCTGTCTGGATCCACTCTAACAGGATTTATGGGACTTCTATGCGGTTGCTAGAAACAACTTTCTCCTATTCCCACAACATCCATTTAGCCTTCCAGAAAAATATGCCCATTGCTGGGGATTCTGCTGAATGAGATAGGTTTGAGTATGGTGTATGACGATAGAATAAAGATGATTCGTTAAATTAAGCAGAAAAATATGCCCTCTCTGGGAGGTGGTGTCATAGTGAGCAGAGGATAAAAAATTTGTAGTGCAACTCATGTAGTTTGCAGAATTATCCTGAAACATCTTTAGGAGTTACAACAGTTCCTTGTTTTCCGTGCAGTGAATCTTGCCTGCTGGATAATATTGTCTATTTTGTAGGTTCCCTCTTAAATAAAATTGATAATATGAAGCATAGTGTTCAGTGCCCATAGTTTAACCCAGAACTGATTATATAAAGAATGGCTCTTAGTTTAATTAATTTCTGTTGAAATTTAAAAAAAAAAAAAGGAAAAAAGCATATAAAGCAAACATTAACTGTATACAGAGCCAAACCAAAAGAACATGCAGCAATTCCCATGATTATCCTTTCAAATACCCAATCCTACTTAGTTTCTGGATCTTACACCTTAGGAATAATTAATTTGAATAATTAATACTTTGAATCAAATAATATCAAATGTCAGACTCAATGTATCACTGATAACATTAGTTTAGGTAACCAGGTTCAAATGAAACTATGAATTGTGGCCTGCCAAGTACTTTACAGTGTAAATCAGCAGAAATGAGGGATTTATTATAACTTTGGTTTGTTTTCTGTCTGGGAAGCTTTCAAAATTTTAATGTAGTCAAACAATAATTTGTTTAGCAAATAATAAAATATTCCCCCCGCCCCCCCCCCCCCCGGGATCAGGAAAAAAGCCCCTGATATTTCCAAAGATTTGCATTCTAGTACCCAATATTACCTAATAAATTCATTAGTCTCCACTATAGTGACACTTTAAACTTATCAGATTGGAGCAAATTGGACCAAATCAGACATGACTTTTCTTATATTATTTGTTTTATCTGATTTTCTGGCTAACAAAGAGGCAAACCCATCCATTGCATTAATTATGTACAGTGCAACTAACCCTTTTTTTTTTAATTTACTCTAGAATAAGCCCACAATTCCTAATGAAATTGGGATTATTTTGCAAGTTTGGGAAAACACAAGTATCAACATCTGGCTGACTATGTCAAGACTCAGAAATGAAGCAGGGTCAGGTTAGCACTGAGATGTGAGATCTCCAGCAAATGCCAGGGTAGATTGGTTTTGTCTTAGTTTTGCTCTGGTAGTTCCTTGATTAAGGTATTGTTTACTGCTTGATTGAATGCTTTATTGCATTTTGATTGATTTATTAAACCATTAATCTTTTAAGAGATGCTTATTGTACCAGTAGAAGAGAATATGTGTAGCTCAGGGTTGAACAGGCTATGTGGAGTCCTTGGGGTTCTCTGAGCTTGGCTGTTTTCTTGCAAACGTTTCGTTACCCAGTTAGGTAACATCTTCAGTGCTAGAAGGGAGTGGGGTTTGCTCTCTGATTGTATACAGTGGCTTGCCCTGCCAGTGTGGGTGGGGGTGAGGGTTTTGTTTTGTTTTATTTTTCCCCGCTGATAGTTCCTTGATTAGGGTATTGTTTACTGCTGATTGCATGTCTGGGGATAATCTTGGTGTTAATCTCTGCTTATCTGGGTGATGAATGCTGGTGAGGAGATGTTCTGGTCTTTTGTTTTCCTTTTTATTGTCTCTTTTGAATAGTGTGTAGATGTTGTTTATCTCTATGTGCCTGTTGATGGCTGCCTTGTCTCAATACAAAGCTTCCAGGAATTTCCTCGGAATGAACTACCAGAGAAAAAACAAATACCCTAATCAAGGAACTATCAGCGGGGAAAAATAAAACAAAACAAAACCCTCACCCCCACCCACACTGGCAGGGCAAGCCACTGTATACAATCAGAGAGCAAACCCCACTCCCTTCTAGCATTGAAGATGTTACCTAGCTGGGTAACAAAATGTTTGCAAGAAAACAGCCAAGCTCAGAGAGCCCCAAGGACTCCACAGTTCAACCCTGAGCTCCATATATTCGCTTCTATAGGTAAATCAAATCGACTCTATTTTGTTTTTCCAGATAAGTTTCTTTTTGTTTTAGCATTTTGGTGTTTATGACTGTCCAAACATGGGGATCAAGTTCATTCTTTGTTATGCATTTTTAAATCCACATATTCATTGATCAAAACAATTCCAAAATGAGGAAGTTAACTTTACTCCTCTGAGCTTTCTATTTCCCTTTTTCATTAATCAAATTAAAAAGAACTAAATTCAAGATTTGGTTCAATCCTACGTGCAGAAGCTCCATTCAAAATACAGTCCAGATAAATTAGAAAAAAGCATTTGTGGCTCAGAGTATGTTTAAAAAATAACTTTATTGTGGCTCAAAGTATGTTTAAAAAATAACTTTAAACTCCTGCATTTAGTCCTTATCCTTATTTCCAACACCTTTCTCTCCTTCTATTATCTACTTTGTAGTTAAATGTTAAAGTGTCAGATTCTCAGGGCACAGACCTATCTGCTGTTGTTTTTGTTTTTTTAATACGTGACACTAAGTGTCATTTATGTGGATGATGCTATTTACATAATACGATTATATCATCATTACTGCGAAAGGTCATTGACTTTAGTTTAGGGTGCGTTTGTGTGATGCTTTTTCAAGCATTTTTGTCCAAGACGTAAGGTCAGATATATGGTTAAAAATACATAAAACAGAATAATTTTTCTCACTGCATATACAAACACACACAAGGGGGGAAAAAAATCTGTGAACAAAACATGGCAAGTGAAATGAGTTTATTAAGTCAGTTCACTGCACTAACACTATTTTAAAAATTTATAGAGCTTTTAGATATAAAAAAGAGAACGTGGATATTTTCCCCTAGTGAGAGAAATTTCACAGTGGTGAGTTTGTTGAAGATGAGAAACAGATAAAGAAACTCCTGGCTAAATCCAATATGTTATCTTAATAACAAGAGATGTAAGCCTGAAGACAAGGATCTAAAGCATATTATATTTTTATTGCCAAACTGCTGTTAGGATATTGTTTGCCAGAGTAAATAGTGAAACCTATTTAATTCAGAATGGATATGGATATGCTGAAGACTTCTGAAATGGCAGCTGCTTTTTACAAAAAAATGTCCTTAACAGCCCATCTCTTTCTCAAACTTTCTATTTTTCATCAAGAATGATTTATCTAGAAGAAAATAACCCATTGCCTTAGAATTTTATAAGTTGAACCTGGAAATCATCTGTCAGGACAAAAATGGATTTTTATTTTCCTCAAGGTAGAATTGAAATGCTCATTTCTTCAAAGTCATAAAAGGAACTCAGAGTGATTCTTGAAGCTTGAGATAAAGCATGGTAATGTACAGTTTACACTTTTAATATAGTTTCTAAGTCCCAGCACTGATATGCTACACTGACCCTCAGTTAAATTGTTTGTAGGAAGAATGCTCACTTACCTGTTTCTGTTCAAAGCTGCTATTGGTAATCTAGAATTAGATTACATGACCAAAGGAAGGTACAGCTCCTTTACTCTTGGCGGCTGTACATAAGAGACAAGATATTACCAAACACATAAGAAAAGATACATCCAGTTTAAATCATTTGATATATGGAAATATCTTTGACGTTGGCATTAGATTTGTTGTTCTATACATGGGCACATGGTCAGGCAAGTAATTCAAAAAGAAACAAGGTACTGGAGGACTTGATGAACTAATTGAAAAACTTCATTAAATCTGATCTGACTCACAGTTAAGGATGTCAGATTGCAATCTGAAATCTTTTTCTTTAGGTGTTGTTTCATGATATAAAATTGTTTATATATATATTAAAAAAATCCCTTCTTACCCCTATGGGTGGTATGTGTCTTCCTCAATCTCGGGTCCTCTACCAGAGGCCTGGGAGTTTGAGGGTTCTGCACAGTATCTTAGCTGTTCCTAGCACTGCACTCTTCTGCACAGAGAGCTCTGATGTTGTTCCTGGGATCTGTTGGAGCCACTCTCCCAGCTTAGGAGTCACGGCCCCGAGTGCTCCTACCACCACTGGGACCACTTTGGCCTTGACTTTCTACATCCTCTCTATTTCCTCCTTCAGGCCCTGGTACTTCTCTAACTTCTCATGCTCCTTCTTCCTGATGTTGCTGTCACTTGGCACTGCTACATCTATCACTACCGCTGTCTTCTGGTCTTTGTCTACTACCACGATGTCTGGTTGATTGGCCAGTACCTGTCCGTCTGGATCTGGAAGTCCCACAGGATCTTAGCCCTTTTATTCTCCACAACCTTCTGTGGAATCTCCCATCTGGACTTGGGGAGGTCTAGCTCATATGCTGTACAGATGTTCCTGTACACAATGCCAGCGACTTGGTTGTGCCATTCAGTGTACGCTGTTCCTGCCTGCATCTTACACCCTGCCACTATGTGTTGGATTGTCTCTGAGGCCTCTTTGCACAATCTGCACCTTAGGTCCTGTCTAGTGTGGTAGACCCCTGCTTCTATGGATCTGGTGCTTAGTGCCTGTTCTTGTGCTGCTATGATCAGTGCCTCAGTGCTGTCTTTTAGTCTGGCCCTTTCCAGCCACTGATAGGATTTCCCAATGTCAGGCACCTCAGCTATCTGTCGATGGTACATCCCATGCAGGGGCTTGTCTTGCCATGGTATTTCCTCCGCTTGAACTTCCTCCCATGTCTGCTGCTGCCTGAAGCATTCTCTCAGCAGCTCATCTTTGGGTGCCATCTTACTGATGTACTCCTGGATACTCCGGGTTTCATCCAGGACAGTGGCTTTGACACTCATCAGACCCTGCCCACCCTCTTTGCGCCTAGTGTACAGTCTCTGGGTGTTGGACTTGGGGTGGAAACCTCCGTACATTGTGAGGAGCTTCCGGGTCTTCACATCGGCAGCCTCCATGTCTTCCTTTGGCCAGCTCACTATACTGGCAGGGTATCTGATGACTGGCAGGGCATACATGTTGATGGCATGGATCTTGTTCTTCCCATTGAGCTGGCTCTTCAGGACCTGTCTTATCCTTTGGTGGTACTTGGATGTTGCTGTCTTCCTTGCCTCCTCCTCATGGTTCCCATGTGACTGTGGGACACCAAGGTATTTATAGATGGTTTCTATGTCTGCTATATGGCCCACTGGTAGTTCCACTCCATTGGTCTTAACTACCTTCCCTCTCTTTACTGTCATCCTGCCACACTTTTCCAGTCCGAATGACATCCCAATGCCCTCGCTGTAGATCCGTGTCAGGTGGATCAGTGAGTCGATGTCTCGTTCACTCTTAGCATACAGCTTGATGTCATCCATGTAGAGGAGGTGGCTGATGGTGATTCCACTCTTGAACTTGTACCCATATCCAGACCTTGTGATTATCTGGATGAGGGGGTTTAAGCCTATGCAGAACAGCAGTGGGGACAGTTCATCACCTTGGTATATGCCGCACTTGATGGCCACTTGTGCGAGCTGTCATGAGTTCACTTCCAGTGTTGTCTTCCACAGTCCCATTGAGTGCTTGAGGAAGGTCCTTAGTGTCCTGTTGACTTTGTATAGTGCCAGGCATTCACAGATCCATGTGTGTGGCATTGGGTCATAGGCTTTCCTGTAGTCAATCCAGGCTATGCTCAGATTTGTCTGCCTAGACCTTGAGTCTCGGGAAACTGCTCTATCTATGAATAACTGGTGTTTTGAGCCTCTGGTGTTGTTCCCAATGCCCTTCTGAGCTGTGCTCATGTACTGGCCATATGGTCTTGTAGCTTGGCAGCTAGGATGTCTGATAGAACTTTCCATGTTGTGGGGAGGCAGGTTACGCTATCCAGCCGCTACTATGCTATCCAGCCGCTATCCATTTTATATATATATATAAAATGTAGCAGCTGGATATCGTAGTGGTTAGAACTCCGCCTTTGATGCAGGAGACCGGGGTTCAAATCTCGGCTGGTACCTACCTTAACAGTAGGGGTCCTTGGGCAAAGACCCCCTAACGCTTCACCTGCCCACCTCAAATATGAGAGTGACACGAACTAAAAGTCATGCCGGCTTGGACGTCGCCCGGATTAACAAGGTCCACGTCAGATGTTGGGGAACCAGGACAATCTGATGTTAAGTGGGCTACTGGAACAAACCATACATGGACGAAACAAGAGAATTTGGAATTGATGGAACGCTACTACAACAGCAGACCTAATGAGAGGGGATATATGAAAAGTATGAGGGAGCTATGGATTGACAGAAGGCCGACATCCACACTAACTGAGAAACAACTAGTTACCCAGCACTTCAACATAGTGAAGAGGAAGTTGCTCTCACAACTTGAGATAGACCAACTCCACATTACAACCCAGACTCAAGCAGACCTAGAAGAAGAAGCAGATGTGCAGCCAACACCTGAAGCTGGAATGTCACTGCCACCCCTTCCATTACAGAGCACAGCAGCTCATATGAGGCATAAGATCATGGATAAACTAGCTATAGTCAACCCTCGAGTCTGATTACCAAGGCTCAGTGGAGAAGTACCATCAGATAGTATGCTAGAAGATGCCAATAGAGCCCTCCAGACAATCCCTACTACCACCATAACTGAAACCAATGAATTGGTATATGCTAGAGCCGCTGTAATCCTGGAAATGCTTGGCTACACGATCAAGAAGAACAGCAGTACATACCCACCCTGGAAAATGAGATTGGAGGCTAAGATCAAGGCAACTCGGAGAGAGGTCAGTCAGCTGGTGGAACTACAGAAGCGTGTGGAGATTAGGGATAAGACTCAGCTACTGAAAAAATACATGGGCCTGACTCCATCTGAAGCCCTAGAGACTGCTAAACAAAGGCTCACAGCAGTGGCTGCCAGGCTAAGGAGATACACTAGAGAAGCAGAGGCCAAGAAGATAAATGCCCTGTTCTCCAAAGAAACATCCAAAGTGTACTCCCAACTGCAGTGCAACCACACAGTAACAGCGGAGCCACCAGCAGCAGAAACTGAACAGTACTGGAAGAACATATGGGAGAAAGAGAAGACACATAACACCAGTGCAAAGTGGCTGCAGGACGTGAAAGCAGACCACACCAATCTCCCAGAACAGGAACCAGTCACCATCACAGTAGCAGACATCCAACAGCGGGTCAAGAACATGAAAAGCTGGACAGCACCTGGCCCGGATATGATCCACACCTACTGGCTAAAGAAACTAACAGCAGTGCATGAACGCCTAGCAGCACAGATGAACCAACTGCTAGCAGCAGGCTCCCACCCAGACTGGCTAACACAAGGAAGGACAGTGCTGGTCATGAAAGACCCTCAAAAAGGAACAGCACCATCCAACTACCGGCCAATAAACTGCCTCCCCACAACATGGAAAGTTCTATCAGGCATCCTAGCTGCCAAGCTACAAGACCATATGGGCTAGTACATGAGCACAGCTGAGAAGGGCATTGGGAACAACACCAGAGGCTCAAAACACCAGTTACTCATAGATAGAGCAGTCGCCCGAGACTCAAGGTCTAGGCAGACCAATCTGAGCACAGCCTGGATTGACTACAGGAAAGCCTATGACTCAATGCCACACACATAGATCTGTGAATGCCTGGTGCTATACAAAGTCAACAGGACACTAAGGACCTTCCTCAAGAACTCAATGGGACTGTGGAAGACAACATTGGAAGTCAACTCAAGACAGCTTGCACAAGTGGCCATCAAGTGCGGCATATACGAAGGTGATGCACGGTCCCCACTGCTGTTCTGCATAAGCTTAAACCCCCTCAGCTAGATAATAACAAGATCTGGATATGGGTAGAAGTTCAAGAGTGGAATCACCATCAGCCACCTCCTCTACATGGATGACATCAAGCTGTATGCTAAGAGTGAACGAGACATCGACTCACTTATCCACCTGACACGGATCTACAGCGAGGACATTGGGATGTCATTCGGTCTGGAGAAGTGTGGCAGGATGATAGTAAAGAGAGGGAAGGTAGTTAAGACTGATGGAGTGGAACTACCAGTGGGCCATATAGCAGACATAGAAACCATCTATAAATACCTTGGTGTCCCACAGTCACATGGGAACCATGAGGAGGAGGCAAGGAAGACAGCAATATCCAAGTACCACCAAAGGATAAGACAGGTCCTGAAGAGCCAGCTCAATGGGAAGAACAAGATCCATGCCATCAACATGTATGCCCTGCCAGTCATCAGATACCCTGCCAGTATAGTGAGCTGGCCAAAGGAAGACATGGAGGCTGCCGATGTGAAGACCCGGAAGCTCCTCACAATGTACGGAGATTTCCACCCCAAGTCCAACACCCAGAGACTGTACACTAGGCGCAAAGAGGGTGGGCGGGGTCTGATGAGTTTCAAAGCCACTGTCCTGGACGAAACCCATAGTATCCACGAGTACATCAGTAAGATGGCACCCAAAGATGAGCTGCTGAGAGAATGCTTCAGGCAGCAGCAGACATGGGAGGAAGTTCAAGTGGAGGAAATACCATGGCAAGACAAGCCCCTGCATGGGATGTACCATCGACAGATAGCTGAGGTGCCTGACATTGGGAAATCCTATCAGTGGCTGGAAAGGGCCGGACTAAAAGACAGCACCGAGGCACTGATCATAGCAGCACAAGAACAGGCACTAAGCACCAGATCCATAGAAGCAGGGGTCTACCACACTAGACAGGATTCAAGGTGCAGATTGTGCAAAGAGGCCTCAGAGACAGTCCAACACATAGTGGCAGGGTGTAAGATGCAGGCAGGAACAGCATACACTGAACGGCACAACCATGTAACTGGCATTGTGTACAGGAACATCTGCACAGCGTATGAGCTAGACCCCCCACCCCAGGTTCCGATGGGAGATTCCACAGAAGTTCGTGGAGAATAACAAGGCTAAGATCCTGTGGGACTTCCAGATCCAGATGGACAGGCAGGTACTGGCCAATCAACCAGACATCGTGGTAGTAGACAAAGAGCAGAAGACAGCGGTAGTGATAGATGTAGCAGTGCCAAGTGACAGCAACATCAGGAAGAAGGAGCATGAGAAGTTAGAGAAGTACCAGGGCCTGAAGGAGGAAATAGAGAAGATGTGGAATGTCAAGGCCAAAGTGGTCCCAGTGGTGGTAGGAGCACTCAGGGCCGTGACTCCTAAGCTGGGAGAGTGGCTCCAACAGATCCCAGGAACAACATCAGAGCTCTCTGTGCAGAAGAGTGCAGTGCTAGGAACAGCTAAGATACTGTGCAGAACCCTCAAACTCCCAGGCCTCTGGTAGAGGTCCTGAGATTTAGGAAGACACATACCACCCATTGGGGTGAGAGGGGAATTTTTCTTTTTTTTTTATATATATATATTCATATTCCCTACTATTGTTGTTTGTATGTGCACCTCCCCTTCTTCTACCAACTTTATAACACATTTTGTACAACAGGCAACGAAACTGAATGAAAGTTCAAGGTAAAAATAATTAGAGGAACTACTCTCCTATGTGTCATGTGCAATGACAGCTTTAAAGGTATGTTAGGAATCTGTCCCATCCTCTTCCAATCAAAAGACAGGATTGGGTGTAGTATTTGCTTGGAAAAAGTCTTCACTGCTAATCCCAGAATGTAAACGTCTCTGGGAATCATCAAACCCTGATATAACCCAATGTAGCCTGATTAATCATAGCCCATAACTCCTCCCTAGCATCACAAGTAACAGAAAGAGTAGCAAGGCTGAGCAAGTCTTGCTTAGGAGCACAAACCAAGAATCAATGTATATTCTAAATTGGAGCTCTGGGGGTGCTTGAGGATCAGGACAGCTATAAAATATTTAATTTGTGACAAGCTATTTCTGGTGCAGGATCTCATTTTGATTTTCTGTGACTTCTTGTTTGTACAGTTCTGGGCTGCCTCAGCACCTTTCCAAAGATTTTCAGCTGTTAGACAGCGGTCTCTTTCCTCAGTAGAGAAATGCATGATCTAAATCACACAACAGTGACAGAAGCAGGACACCATGGCTTATGCCCCTGGCCACATAATATTTATCTAGTTAAGGGGATAGGCTGATATTTTATTGAATATCCATAAATAATTTGAAACCATCTAAGGAAAAGAAAAACATACATGCATAAATGTATAAGTGCTATGAAATGTAGCTTGGCTGACTGAAGGCTCTTTGAGGAGAAACTTCAATCAAGGAGGCGAGAGGGGAATCTTAAGTTTAATTAAATTGTCTTCTTCTTTTTATCTCCTAAAAAACGTATTACAAAAGTGCCTCAACTCTCAAGACAACTGAGGGGCATCAACAGGAGCTTTGGGGAGAAAAAGGGATGATCAAAAGTAAACTTCTACCCTGTTCCATTGATGTAACACACACACATTTAAAATGAATCATCTATCAGGGGAGGAATCCAAAGTAAAAATAGTATGCAGTAGGAGTATGTATATATGAAATAATTCTTCCATAAAGTTATGTGAAATGTATTCTCATAAGATTTTGATATTTTGGGGAAGACTGATCCCAGATCCATGCTTTGTCAGAGGGAACAGTTAATTTTTTGTATATAGAGTGATGGATTTATTTACTTCAGGTACATTGAGAATAAGGTGCTAACCTTGAGCACATCAAACATATGTACAATGCATTTACCAGCTGTGTTAATGCTTTTATGGTTTCAGATCTTGTCTTGAGGAGCAAATTAATGACACCAGAAGCTGTATTGCATGCTTAATGGACTGCAGTAAAGAAAATATATATATTTACTCTTGGGTTTTCTTTGCATGCTCATTATATACAGTGAGTTTCATTAATTCCAAATTCCTCAGCACAAGAGAGAGAGGGGGGGAAAAACCTTTGATATGGGTTTGCCTGTTGTTGCACATAAATGGTATATCTAATCCATTTGGGTAAGGGTACATGCATGAAAGCAGCATTCTGAACACATGTACGATGTGGGCTGAAGAAGCACTGCAATGCTGTCCATGATGCATTATTACATAGCCCCATCTGTTTATAATGCAACTTATTTTTAAAGCACACTTAAAACCAGTCCAGGACATACATTTTCAGGCTGATCCTCATTTTGTTTTTATTTTTCTCTCTCATACGTCCTGTCTTTAACTGCATTTTTTAAATAAAAAATCATACTTAATGACAATAATAATGGGATTCAAAATGTGGAAAATAAATTCTGACATCCCTTACCTTTCCTTAGGATTTAAGTATCCAAAAGACTAGAATCAGACATAATCAGAGTCTACAACTAGGAACCAATAGCTTTAATTTCTTGTGCACTTCTAAATTGTCAGCCTTTTTTTTCCCCCAGTAGAATGATAAAATATTTTGGAGAAGAAAGTTAAGTATAAAATACCATATAAAGGTTTTTAAACCTGTTTCAAAGATGCACATCTAATAACTGCGCTTCCTTTACAGTGAAATATAAGTATGTGGCTGTTCAAACTCTGATACTGGGAGTCCAGTGGCCTTCAGTAAAAATGTATATGCAAAAAACAACAACAACCTTTCATCTAACAATTATGGAGGGCAACAGGTAGCAATGAAAGGTACATTTTGATACCATTCTGTGGGAACATGGTTTTCCCATTAGAAACCAGTGGGTGGCTGTCCATTTTTATCTCAGAAAGTTTATACATTATTAGAGAGCCAGTTGGTATATTAATTAAAGTGCTGGATTGAAACTAGGAGAACATTAGTTTTAATCCTCCCGTAGGCATAGAAACTGTCTGGATGACCTTGTGCCAGGCATTCTCTCTCAGCCCAGCTCTCCTCACAGGGCTGTTATTGTGGGAAAATATGAAGTGCCTCAAATGGGAGCTGTACCCACCAAAAAGTTGTTGTTGTCTCAGAACAACAACAAAACCACCAAAATCTACCTTCCCCTCAAAAAAAACAAAACAAAACTGCAGGGAGAGAACATTTTAGTTCAGCTTTTATACAAACCTGTATTGGCACAAAGTCTCTCTGGCTAAGTGTTTTTAATTTGTTCTATTTTGTTTTACAGACATGATCATTTAAAAAAGAATCAGTATCCTGGATTGGGTCTGGGCTGGGGACATCCAGGTTCAAGGCCTCATTGAACTTGAATTGTTGGCTCTGGGCCAGCCAATCTTCTCTGGTTGCTCTGCTTCACATGTTTTTTTGTGAAGCTAAAATTAGGGAAGACCTTCATGTAAACTATGCCCTCAGAGAAAAAGGAGGGTTTAATACATTTTTAATAAAAGAACAAATAAAATCAGTTGCACCAAGTATAAGTTGGTGCAACTGTTGGGTAAGTTGGATTCTGGAGAATGGAATGGGGAAAGGGAAAGGGCTATGCAGACAGAAGAGTTTTTCACACAGAATGGAGAGTTACAGTTCTAGTGCTTTGGATTGTCCAAAAAATGTTGGTATTAATTTCATTTTCATTATTCAGTGCTAATGAACTTATGTGAGTCTCTGTGAAACTTATTTCCATCAGAAAGTTGAGACCATAACTTTGTACTCAACTTCCTCACTTTAGGCCCTCCTCCTCCTCCTCTCCTCCCCCCCCCTCCACTTTCTTTTCCAGCCTTCAGAAATGGTATGAATTTCAGACTCAGCTTCCAAAAGTAATATCTGTTCTGAGTATTTGAGTAATAGTGTGTTTATATCTTTTCACTGAAAACAAAAACAAAAGCAGAATCACTAATCTCTACCACATTCAGATATTAAGGCTTACTTAACAACACACATAGCCATGAATCATTACTATTTTAGCTGATGGTGGAATTAAGGCACAATTTTTTGGACCAAGATAATCCCTGAAAGCAAGATGTTCTGTCTGTTGAAGGCTGGCTACATTATTATAATATAAAAAAGATTATAATATTTATATTTTTTCATTATAAAAAGACCAAAATATTTACTGATTTTATCTCTTCTAACTCTTGCTTGATTCCTGTTTATCTGTCTCTTTATTGGGTTTATTTTTAGACTCCACTCTTTGAGAAGAGATTCATAAGGCCATAAATAATCAAGGGATAGAGTAGAGAAGGGTGAGGAATTTTTATTTTTATTTAATTTATATAGTTTTATATAGTATTATATTAATTTAATTTATATATCTGCCCATCTCACATTTGTGACTCTGGGCAGCTTATAATTTATATGAATCATCAATGTATTATTTTTTATAATGGCCCAGAAATAATGCCTACATTCTGCATACAATTCCTAACCTAAAATGCAAAGTAAACAGAAATAATGACAAAAGAGGGATAGAAGACATAGAATCAGAACTACATACAGATTTTCAGTTGTTTGCATAATAATTTATGTACAATAAGTGGGTTGGTGGTTTCTATCAATTCATACCAATCAATAGGTTGACTACAGGTTGCTGTGATTTAAAGAAGCCAGAGTTTTATTTGAGAAACCTTTTGATATTTAGAAAAATAAAAACTTTAAAAATCTTTGCTAAGTTAGAACTACTCTCCTCCCACCTCCTTCATTGTTCTGTAGCTTCTCTGAATGTGGCTGTGTGCATTAAGGAAGTTATTACATCTTTAATGAACTGAGAAATCCAATTTAGAAACTATATCTTGCCTGCAAGGTGGCCTTAAGTTTCTGGACTTAGATGGGAAGTTAATGGGATCCTTAATACCTAGCTCAAGCTATTCTGTGTTACAAGGTTAGGTAGATAAATTCAAGTTGAGTGGATGCACCAGCTCTGCAGCCTCTCTGAGCTGTTCCGTGAATGACCATAGCAAGAGGAGACCTTCCAGCTTATTATGCAACTACTGCTATTATTGGAAAGTCACAGCCAGTGTTGTAATTAACTCTGCAAATGTTGTAGCATTGCTCCTTACTTGCATTTGCTCTGATTGAGACCTTGCATATGCCCTAAGAAACAGTAACAGAGATAATTAAGATACCAAAAGATCTTCAGAGCTGTCAAGGAGTTTTTAGAATCAGGTATAGGCCAATGGGGCTTGAAAGCAAAGAAGAATTTTTATCTATCTATCTATCTATCTATCTATCTATCTATCTATCTATCTATCTATCTGATGTATACATAGACTGATATAGACAACTCAAAAACAGGTAATCCCATGACTTACAAAATACAACAGAAAAAAGAAACTGAATGAGGGAGAAGGGGAAAAAAAGTCTAAGTATCTGCTGTATTGTAAGATTTTGGAGGGATGGGTAACTCTTGCTTTGAAATAAATATCTCATTTTGAAAGAACTGGACACCTTTGTTTCTTCTTGATCCTTCAACTACAAAACTTAAATCTGGAAAGATGTGTTTTGTAAAAGAACTTGGAAAGTAAAATAGGGGCACAGGAGGAGAACAATAGAAACTTTCCTGTAATCAATGTGTGATGAAGTAATGTTTGCAGTTGTAAGGGTGCTGCGCCATGGGCATGCTGAAGCATAAAAATTCACACTGACAGCAACAGCCATACCTGCTATTTTTGCCTTTGGAGTCAATGTGCTGAATGGAGCAATCACTACTTCTAACAGATTTCCACTTTCATCTTTAAGAAGGTAGCCTGTATTACCATTTTCAGATTGTGTTTTTACTAGGGGAGGGAAAGAAAGATAGAGGAAAGCAAGCTATAAATATTGAGTCTTTAGGTTATTAATTCTACTCTGATTACTGAAACAAATCTCTTACAGGCAATTTACCCAGTTCAGTGCAGAGTTTTCCTGAAAATTTACCAAATGAAGTTAAAGATTGATTTAGAAAATATTTGAAGCATTGAACTATAATTCCTTGGGGTTCTCCAGATCCTTCAGTCTTAGTTATTTTAAGAGACATGTATCCAAGTGAACTATTCATATTTTAATTATTTAGATCACTTCTATCCTGTTCTTTTTTTTTAAAAAAAAAAAATCCAGTTCCTTTCAGTCTCCAAAACTTCACCACCACTGTTTATAGATGTACACTTGGCTCTTTCCCAGCTATATCCCATAAGGTTTCTGAGTAAGGAACTTCAAAGCCTTTAATGGTGTTTTCAAAGGAATTTAGAATAAACTAATTCTATTTTAAAACCAACATAATGCCTGATTTTTTTTTTAGATCACAATTGCAGCTCAGGGAATCAAAACAGCATATGATTTCTCACTTTCACTTTAACCTTAGAACAAATTTCTGAGCTGGATCAAGCTGAAACTAGCAACTGGCTCAAACTTACCTAGTCAATATTGATTTTACCATGAGTCTAAACAGGCTAGGCTTCATCTTTATATACTGTCCTAGTACATGCATCACTGATTTCATCACTATAATTTATAAAAACAGTAACTTATAAACTCCCCTCCCCCCCCCCCCCCCCACAACTCAACAACCTTGAAAGAGAATCCAGGAATAAAAGTTGCCATAATCTAATGATTTTTCTTTTTTTCTTTTTTTTTTTAAAAGTAGGTGTTTTAAACATGATCTGCTTCTAAATGACCAAAGCCTTCAACCAAATAGCTTTTCACTATATAGATATAATGCACGTTAAGCGGCAGCAAAACTGATATTTCCATCCTTTAGATTCAATGGCCTGTGAATGAAAAGGGATTTGCACAAGATATTCGAACATTAGACTCAATCACTTAACTCAAATTGTGGTTAAACATGTATAAATTCAAATGAAATGCGCACAGCACTGCATTAATAGCTAACTATGAAATAGATTAAATTATAAATAGGACAATGTTTACCTCTACCCCAGAACTGCTCTGGCTATATTACAAATTGTATGCTTTGTAAGAGTAAAAAGGTTTAAATTATGTTAGGTTCATTATTTCTGTCTCAGGAAGAAAGCAAAAGGCAGCCAGAAGTAATCACATTCACTCTCTCACACACACCACACACATGTCATTGATTCAAAATGGTTTTTG
Organism: Liasis olivaceus; assembly: GCA_030867105.1. Taxonomy (NCBI): domain Eukaryota; kingdom Metazoa; phylum Chordata; class Lepidosauria; order Squamata; family Pythonidae; genus Liasis; species Liasis olivaceus. Next base: position 83,876,501 of record CM061349.1, read on the forward strand.
CTTGTATGTATAACTGGTTTAAATTAGAGGAAGCTTCGGATTGTGTAATTATAAAATTACACATCAGAGTAAGCTAAACTGCCTATGAAATTATAAAATTAATTCTATAAAGTTGTTTGGTTTTTAAGACAAGAAAAGTATAATGGAAGCCTTGGATGTTTTGACAGCAGAAGAATTAAGAAAGCTGCTTTATTTTACCTGTCTCTACTCAGATTTCCCCAATATAATGTCCTCTAAATGTGTGGGACTGAATCACAAAGCCAGTGAAATCTATTGATTTTTGCCTTCTCTCACATTTGAATGTTTTAAATTTTAAATTGAATCTACTGTGTACATCAATATATGTACAGTACACACATTATTTTCAAAAAATATTAGCAAAAACATTCAAGCTCATTTGCACCAACTAACTTCATTGGACATGGTGCACTTATTGACAGCACAAAGGGGAGCACATTGTACCTACCAGCCCTTTGGCTGTTAAAAATAAAAACATATAAAACCCCTGCAGTCTTGCTGATTGCCTAAATGGCCACAGAGTTGAAAGAAATCAGTTAGGTCCTTGAGTGCAACTGCTTGGTTGGGAATCCAAAGGAAAACATTTCTGAAAGATGAACATCTAGCCACCATTTAACCCCATCCAGTGAAGGGATCCCACTATCTTTTGGGATAACTGATTCCATCATCAAATGATTCTCACTGCTATGAAGCTACGTATTTCTATTAGTAAATCAGAATATGTCTTTCTGTAATTTAAAGACATTTCTCCATGTCTTATACTATGGAATGACAAAGAACAGGCTAAGTTTCATCTGCGGGACAGCCTATCAGATATTTAAAGAGTTCTATCATATCCACAATTCATTCAATCATTCCTCATAGAACTTAATTTTTAGCCCCTGATCTTCCTTATTGTCCTTTTCTGAACCTGTTCCAGTTTGTCTGAAGGTGTGATGACTAGAACTTCAAACAATATTTGAGGTAAGGATTGGCCAAAATACAATAAAGTGTGATTACTACTCCCATGATTTTTTTTTTTTTTGCAGCTGTATTACACTTAGACACAGCTGTAATTTCAAGATCTTTTCCACTAGCACTGTTACAAAGTTAGGTATCCCTCATTCAAAATGTATGCATGTAATTTCTGTTTTATTTTTCTCCCGGTCAATATTTATTCTATTATTTTCAGCCCATTTTTCTAATCTATCAGGATTGTTTTGAATTTTATTTCAATCTTCTAGGCTGATAGCTACCAGATCCAATTTTGTGTCATCTTCAAATCTGATAAATATTATCTCCGCCTCTTTAGTAATACAAAAAATGTTAAAGAGTATATCTATATGTATGGATACATGGTGCAGTGGCTCAAAATCAGTATCATATCTAGACTATCATCTTCTTTCTTGCCTATTGGAACTGAAACTGAAGACGCACACTTCTGTACTTTACCTTGAACTTTGTGATATTTGTAAAACTGGTACACCTGGAGACTTGCCACAAATATTTTTGTCATTCAAAATTGCCCACCAGGAACTTTCTAAATTCATACCCATTTGTGTGGACGTATTCAAATTATTCTCATTACTCTTCCAGTAGATGTATGTACAAATTCAAAACTTATTCATATTTCATTTTCTTCCAACTATTCTGAAGCACCAATAAATAAGCAAACAAACAAACAAACACAAACAAACAAACAAACAAACAATCCCTTTGTTTAAATTTTAAAAACAACATCCACTTATTTTAGTTCCTAACTATTATTTGGCTCTTCATTCTGATTTTCATCTCCGAATCCTACTAACTGGACTTTTAAGAATATTCCACAAAGTTATATTTTTGTCAAGTTAGTCCAGCCTTGTGTGATTTGAGAACAGCCACCATGTGACCCTGGACTATGGTTTGTTCTTTAGGTCCTAGGTCCCAAGGCCTGTACCAGGCAGCTGAGTTTTGCCCCAACGAAGACCCTGGGTGCCACAGATGCAATGCAATTTCCCTTGTTGAGGCAAAGAACTGACATGATTCTCCTCAACAAGGTACTTTACATCTCAAGCTTCTTGTCTAGTTCTCCTTGTTGCTAGAAATACTGGATGAAAGGCTCAGAGTGACACAACATGAAGGAAAGTGTTAACTTCACTTTGCTTTTAGAACTGACCAGGGAATCGTACTGCTTTACTTTTTTAAAAAATAATTTTATTAAGAATTATAAATGAAAAGAATAAAAGCCAATACAGGCTGCAAAATACAAACAGAAAAATATAAAAGAAAAGAAAAAAGTGTGAAAAAGAAAAAAAAGAAAAGAAAAGGAAAAGGAAAAGAAAAAGAAAAAGAAAAAAAGGAAAAGGAAAAGGAAAAGAAAGAAGTAACTTCCCCCTTCATCCCAGTAAGTAAAGACAATCTTAATAGCTTATCACCATCTCTAAATACAATATAATCTCTCTTCTTCCTATATCTCATCTATTGAGTAAAAAAAATAAAATAAATCCAAATGCTTCATCAATCATTCTTTGTCAGCAGAAGTCAGTAAGACAACCAAATGTAACTATTTTTCTCTTTTAGACCTGATCGAATAAGCTAATCTTGTATTCCTTCCCTGGGGTTTGGGGGGGGGGGGGACTTTTAACCCCTTCAAAAAGAATCCCAGAGCTAGTTTTCTGTTCATCTGTGTTTCAAGTCAAAAATCTTTCAGAACTTTAACAGAGTCTTTTGTATATCCAGTTTTATATATATATATATAACCAAGTCAGTTTCCTGGTCCAATATTTGATCTCCTTTAGGGAATAAGTCAACCATCAGTTCCATTTGTGTGCCCATATCTTTCTCCATATCTTTCTCATTGCTTGTTACATTTAAGCCCCCCTTCAAAGTAATTTCAAAATCATCAGTTGCAACTTGTTCTGTAACTTCATTACAACATGCCCTGTTGATCTTATCAAGAAATGTATCTATCTTGTCAAAAAGCTTGGCAGAAAAATATTCAAAACTTTGCATTAAAGATTTCCACTCCATTTTCTTTATCTTCTTGCTCCCTCTAGTGTCCAACCTTCAAAGTCCCCTTATCGTAAAAAGATTCAAAACAATCTCCATTTTCCCATGAGAAAATTTCTTCTAGTTAATTCAAAGCTCTTTGTGGACATTTAAAATTATAATTCCAAGTCCATCTGAACCCTTAATCCATTGTTAAACTTTCTAACTCTGTATTCTAAACACTCTTTTGCTGTTTAATCCAAAAGATAATATTTTTCAAAAGTTTTTAAAAATCACATTTAAAAGTTCTTTCTCTAAGGAGAAGGCAATTCACCTAGTGAATACGGTATAATTGTCATTCTGTTCCAAAGGGTCTTAATCCTTCTAAGGCAACAGAAAAACAAAACAAACAAAAAAACAAAACAAATCCAAAGTGTTTAAGAAGTGAGGCTGAGTCAAGCTTAATGTCCTTTAAAAAGGCTGCATTAGTGACTATGAGCAAAGATGGTTCCTCATTTGACTCCCAGCCATTTGGCCCATAGGCAAACCACAAAATGACAGTTCCTGTGGTTTACTCACAAGGAGAGTCTGTGCAGAGTCACGTGGGCTATTTCAAAGATCTCTCCTTGATCCAGAGACCGTTTGGTGGCCAGGATCCTGCGTCCTGTGCTAATCTCCACCGTAACACCATCCTGCTCCAGAAAAGGACATTTAGCTCACCATGGTTGTCAGCCAGAAGTTCAGAATCATACTGCTTTACAAGGCAGCTTTCAAGAGGTGTTCTGAATAAAATTTCATTAAGTAAAGCATCCTGTAATAGTTTTGTACTACCCCCCCAAAATCTAACTGTTATCTTAATTGTCCTAATTTACTTTTCATATCTGTAGAAAGATACCAAATGATGTTTATATTGCTTTTGCTCTGAATGTTGTATTTTTTGTTAATTTGGGGTAGAAGGTATGCCATTCCAGCATTTTCTTCCATCTACCGGCTTACCATAACAGCACATTAAAATGTGAAGGATTAAATTATTTCTCCCCATAATTTTATAAAGGAAATATGAAAGTCAGACATCTGGATGGTGGCGTCTTTGGGAAAAATTAGCAACGCACTCTAGTAATTGCTTGTTTGGCAATGTTTAGCCAAGAGCCCTAAATGCAATGTCCTTTATGACTTGTGAGATAAAACCTTGCAAAGCAATTCATATGCTAAAAATGTCCAGTGCTGCATAAAAATTTCTTATAGCCAACATAACCATCTGGTCCACTATCCTTTCCCCATTTTTTTTACATAAACATTGGACATAACCATAAAACTATTTAAATTTGAAAAAAAGCAATTATCTACCAATCACTGTGGTAGTTGTTTTTATTTCAAAAAAATAGTACCCAGGTTCTCTTTTAGATATGGTAGTTAAACGTGGATGGACTGTAGATGACCCAAGTGTTCTTGTTGCTGGAGTAATAGTTAACCAATTGCAAAGCAGAGGTTCATAGTCCCAATGACTGCAAGCTCAAACAAGGAGCAGTGTTCCGTTTACCACTACAAGGAAGGGCTGTACTGGTGTTATCATCAATGGTGCACTGGAGGTTGGTTGATCAATGATGATTAAGTTATGTTGTCATAAATGACAGAAGGTGCCACAGGTCCTCCCCTGTATCATTTGGAAGTTTTGGCATGCCCAATCACAAACAATTACATTCCACACTCAGTAATGTTCTGCTGATATCAGTGCACAGAATGTGGTACTGTAGTGAAAGCCAGCTTTGCCCCAATGGGCAGATTTGCCACAACCCATTTGAAAGCATTGTGTCTATTGCGTCCCCATAAATCTTTTATAAATGGCTGGCCAACTCAAATAGCAGTTGCCTCATGCACAGAGGACAATCAGAAATTTTAATAAAAAGAAAAGAAAAAAAGATCATTACAGTATGCAAAGCAGCTGAAATCACTGTCTGTCTGTTAGCCAAGATCAAAACTTACAGGGTGAAGGAAAGGTTATAAAATAATTAACATTCCTTTTACAAATCTGAGAAGGGGAATCATGGACAGATTTTTTTTTTTTCCTTTTCTAATTATGGCTCCTAATTGGTTTTCTCCCTGCAAGATGGGCAAGAATAAAATAGAGGGAGCAGGCAACTTTAGGACACTGTCGTGACACAGCTTATGGGAAAAGTTAAGGAAGTACTTTTCTATATGACCTTTCTGTTCTTTTTACAGAGGTGGGCCTTTTGTTTAAGAAAAAGAAAGGAGAAACGTTGTCTTTTCACATGTATGTGAATTGTAGTTTCTCCCTAAGTTTTTTATATGAATGAAATGCTTTCCAGTGATCCAAGGTTATGAAAGCATTACCACATATGTGTTTTAATGAAATTTCTGAATAATTAAACGCAAGATGGGAATTTTCTGGTCCCTTGAAACTGATAATAAAATAGTTGTCAGAAAGGGATTTTGAAATCTTCCTTTTTTATGTCTTTCCTCCACACTCACTGATATTCCCTAAAGAAACTATTATATTGTCAAGATTTCCCCCCCCCCCCCCACATTTGATCTATTTTAGTTACCTTATTTTTCTTCCAGATATGTTAGATGAGTTTAGTGGGTGAAAAACAGGTTTATAATTTATACTAGCTAATTTGTTTTTAAATTTCCCACAGGCACAGCAGCTTACAGACTTGGAACAAAAATTAGCAATTGCAAGGGAAGAACTGGAAAAAGCAGCTCTCGACAAAGTAAGTATTCTTCTGAGCATATCCTTGAGGTCTATTAATAGGCAGCTTTTAGGCACCCTAATTTGGAACAAAAAATCTTATTCTTGCAAAAATGTAGCCATAGCTTTGGTTTTATATGTAACGAATGTTTCTTTTGAAAGGTGAAAGCTACCATGTCGAGTCCAGACATCCTGCTAAACCATTATTTGTTTTAACTATGCTTTATTGAAAAAGACATCATGAATTCATTCACAGTGAACGCTAAACTGTAAATTGTGGGTGACAGTTTCAAGCCCCGTGAGTTGACTTCACACTTCACGCTAAGCCAAAAGCAAACTAACCACATTATGACACAGTGTGGTTACTCCAGCCATTTTGTCAGACCACTGGTCTATCTACTCCAATGGTGTTGACATTAATTTGCAATAGTTATCATATTACTGCCATTCCCTTCTCAGCCGGTAGTCCTTGGGCAGCTGAGGTGAGGAACAAGGTATTTTTATCTATTCTGCCAGGTCTCCATTGTCCTTCGATACATTATTTCTATGTATCTGATGCTTTATTTGGTAAAGTTGGTTTGGCTGAAATTAGGATTTTTTAAAGGCTGAGTAAATTATTTGTTGTAATCCAGTGACTTTTTTCCCTCAGGAGTCACAGCTGAAAGCTCTGAAGGAGACCGTACAACTGTGCTTGTCATCTGTTTTGCACAATCAGTCCCCTACTGCCAATATAATCCCTTCAAGACCAATCGAGAGACAGACATCTTCTTTTACAAATGGTTCGAAAGCTCCATTTCAAGTGACAAACACCAAGGTATCTTGCTTTCGTTTGTTTGTTTGTTCATTCTATGGAAGTTTGTCCCAAAATTCCATTGAAGTAGAACTAAGACTGTTAAAGTCATTGAAACAGGAGAAATGTTAAAGGCAGTGCTTTAAAAGTGCTTTGTTGTCACTGAGGCTTTTTTCTTTTTTGTTTAAATAAGATTTGGGGTATTTATTGTCCCCTATTGTGATCTCATTGGCCAGTTTATACAAAAGTACTATAACAGTAAATTATCAATTCTATACTCTTCCATTCATTGATACAATAACGTTTCTTGTCAGTTAATTTCATCTCCTGGTGACCTCATACAGCAAAACATCCATGCTGTTTTGTTGCATGCTACCAAAATGGTTTGCCAATGCTTTCTTCCAGATTCTTTATTTATTTGTTTACTTCCCAGTCTGGGCTACTGCCCTGAGAGTTTCAGCCAGAGAAATTCCAATTCAAATACTCACTAGTTTAAATTCCGAGTCCAGACAAGGTCATATCTATACATTCAGATCCTATTCATTGTGCTTATTGATAAAAGTATAATCCAGCAAAAGTTTAGGTGTCAGCTGGTTGCAGTTAAAGTCAATGGCACATGTTGGCCATGACACAATTCAGTAATGTATTACTGAATATTCAGTAATATAATATATTATTGTCCATAGGGCTTTGTTGTAATTTTTTCTGTAGAGTTTGTCCTTTTATTGTGCAGTGCTGTAGAAACTGGCAGTCACTTCAAATACTCTTCTAATATCGGAGCAGTGAAATGTCATACATGGTATTGTGATTGTAGCTGGATATCGTTCCAAAGCTAGGATAATTGTGACTGCTGTGTCACTACTGATAATTTTATGCTACCCAGTATGCTTCAGCCACGATGTATAGGCACTTGTAGAGTTGTTCTCTATTTGCCAACTCAGTTTGTTTACTCTGGTTCTTTGTGCATGTCTATAGTCCAACAAAAGTTATGTCAACAATCAGATGATTCCAGAATGATTAAATCACACTTTCATACACTTCTGTTTGTTGTCCTGAGTCACACCTATACTTTGTAGGAGAGTTCAGACATCACTACAACCCACCCATGTAAATATATCCAGGGAACTCCTAATTAAGATTGTGTCCTTTGATCATATTTGTACCAATAATGTGCCTGAACATATGGAGTTAGTGTGAAGGATCAATGCTGTTGGACTTCTTCTCATCAGTAGGAACTCTAGTCAGATAAGTATTCTGGCTTAAATGAAGATATCCTACATATGTATAGATATGCATAACCATCCTTCATTCTAAAGTCAGGAGGCATCTGTCTGTCTGTCTGTCTATCTATCCATCTATCTATCTTTGTGCATGTTGAGGCAGAAAACAAAAACAGAATAAAAACAGATTTTTTTTTAAGGGCTCAGTAAATATTATTCCTGATTCTCTTTTTAAGCACTAATGACATGTTACTTTCCTCAGCAGTCAGAGCTGAAATTTCTGAAGGAGAAGGTACAACTGGTCATCATTACACAATCAGTCCCCTATTATTAAGGATGGATGGGCAGGAAAGTCTGCCAAGAGGCCACTGTGATGTGCTTGTGCAAGACTTTGCTGATAAGGCCAAAAACATTCATTCTGATTTTAACACTTCATAGGTGGGACTGAATTGATGACTGATGCAATTTCTTTTTCTGAGAACTGGGATTCCTTTTGGCTGTGGACTCTGATGAAGTAAATAGGAGGCTTTCTAGACTTTTTTAGGTAGTTGGGGTGGTAAAAATTGATGGATATTGGAAGTGGCTAATGCTTTTTTTTTTGGGGAGAAGGCACCATTCCAAATACCTTAAAGTAAGCAATGGTGCAGCCTCTCCTGAAGAGGACTTCCCTAGATCTCACAGACAACTTTCATCCTACCTCTAGCCTTCCCTTTTTAGGGAATATTGTTGAGGAGGTAGTAGAGAGACAGTGTGATGTAGTGGGTAAGGTACTGAACTAGGAGCAAGGAGACCCAGGTTCTAGTCTTCCAGTAGGCATAGAAGTCAGCTCAGTGACCTTGGGCCAGTTACTCCTCTCAGCCCTAAATCAGTATCAGCAACAAACTGGCTGAAAAACAAACTCCTCTTCACATCATGCACTGATAAGCTTCCCTGTAAGAACTAGGCAAGCACAGCATACAATGAGAAGACTCTACAACTAGGTAGAACACATACCAAGAAAAACAACAGCAATATTTTTGAGGAGGTGATAAGTTACAGGGTAGAAACAGATTACCTGGACCCTAAGTAGTCAGGCTACATTCCCAGGCATCTGATAGAAACAGAATTCGTCACTCTGGTGAATTATCTTTGTCAGGACCTAAATGTGGGGACTTTATGCCACCTGGTCTTATCTCTCAGTGGTCTTGAGGATTACAGTGAGTTTGTTCTTTCCTAAGAGGTTAAGCACTGGTTTGTGACAGAGGAATAGTAGAAGTAGGTTATGGGAGGTTCCCTTGGTCCACAGCTTGGGAGTCCTCCTGGATGCACAGCTACTGCTGGATTTCCAGGTGTTGGGCGCAGGACAAAGAGCTTTTGTCCAGCTTTGCTGATGCACCAGTTGTGGCCTTACTTGAAGTGGAAGCCCATGACAACAATGACTCATGCTTTTATACCATCCAGTTAGAGTATTGCATTGTCTTACATGTGGTTAATTTTGAAGACTGTTCAATACTGATGGATGACAGCCACTATAGCTATGTAACACCTATGCTAATGAGTTTCAAAGTGCTGGTTTTAATCTCTAAAGCCCAACAAAGCTTAGCTCCCAGGATATCTTCAAGACTGCTGCCTCTTGGTAGGATTTCCCCATCCAATGTACTTGTCCCAGTTGGGGATGGTTCTTGTACATACTAAAGATGACTGGAGTGGGGGCCATGAGGCAAAGCTTTTCCATAGCAGGCCCCTGCGTATGGAAGAGCCTCTGTCTGAAGGTCTGACTGACACCTCATCAAACATCATTCCATAAGGCAAATAAAATGGAATTATTCTACAGGGCTTTTCAAAGTTCATACTGCTTTCTTCAGACTTAGTTAGCATCAATTACTTTTATCTGTCATTTCTACCTTGGTGTTTTATGTTTTGTGGTGAATACTGCTTAATGGTTCTGTAACTGTAGATTTTAGAATTGGTGATATATATAAACATGATACATGCATCATCAAGTCACCCCTTTTAATCAATCAATCAGAGATAGAAGTGAATTGCCCCAAATAACTTCTCATGTAAATTGGGAACAATATATTTAATTACAAGGTTCTAAATCAATAATGCAGAGGTTATTGACTGTTGAAAATAGAAAGATTCAAGGCTATTCCTGTGGCAAAATAGAAAATAGTAACTTTATTTCATTTGATATACATATTGTACTTAAGGAAGTATTATTTGGCCCTTGGCTAGACAGTCTTATCTATTTCAATTATTCCTAGAATCAAAATGCTGCAGCAGAAACAGCAGCAATAAAATTATTATTACTACTGTTATCTTCCTTATTATTATTATTATCTACCTCAGGCAGCTCCACATTTTTCCTAATAGTCCTACACTTATCAGTATTGAAAATGTAAATGTTTACAACATTTATGTATTTGGTAAACAGCAAGAAGCTTTAGCTGACAATAGTATATACAATATTAAAAAAGTAAATACCCATGTCTGTCAGACACAAATATATCTATGTATCTGTTAATATAAATTGATCATAGGGGTCTAAAGCTAAACTATAAGAACAATTTGTAACTAAGTTACCAAGTTTTAATGTGAAAGGCCTCAACTGTTAGATTTAAGAACTTTCAGATTTGGTTTGACTAAATTCAGTTAGTGTCTAAAGTTGTTTAGAAAACTAGCTAAAAATCTAGCTTTCTTCCCCTCCAGAAATTAGTTTTCCTTGGATCTTTTTTTTTTTTTTAAACAATGTCTCACCTAAGTGATGCCTCCTAGATTCATTTCAAAATGTCTCCTTAGGCAACATTTCTGAAACACCATTGTAGATTCTCTCTCTTGGGTACAGAATCATCAGTAAACAGATTGTAATACATTACACATGTTCATTCAATACCTATCATGAAGAATGATGATTGCTTGGGAGATATTGCTGACACTGGGGCCATGACTTGAATGTATCTGGGAAAATAATGGGTCATGAACTTTGTTCACAGACACCTTATTATTGTAAATCTGTATGTTACCCATAGTTACATTTCTTGAAGTCTGCTACTGTGGTACTGGTTCTCAGTGGGTAATGATCTGGGTTTGAATTATACTCATCACAACCAAATGATATTATTGAACTTTTTCATAAAATCAGGTTGGGACTTTGTCATGTTTTTTTCTTTTTTAAAAAAAAGCTAAATAACTTCAGACATATAAAGAGCTGTTCCATTCCTTCAGTTTAGCCTAATAGTTTTTTTTTTTCCCCTAAAAGTGAATTGATATGTGTACTTTTAAAATATGACAGGGACCATTATAAATGCAACACTTATCTTACTACTTTTGATAAGCAGCAGCTTAACTTTCATAGATTGCCTTGCCTTGCATTTCAAGGAATTATTCATCCAATTTATACATGATGGGCTTTTCTCAGTGTCATAAATTTTGTAGTCTGGAAAGTATATTTCTATGACTGTACCTATCTTGAGAAATAGTGTGAGGATTATGTGGTTTTCTACTGAAAGAATGCATAAGAAGATAAAGACATTAGAAAAACATCGTAATGGACAATAAGTCTTCATATCTCTATTTCCAGCCTGATTTACCTAACAAGTTCTTTGCGGAGGAAGAACAGAGAACTATTTATTTCTTTGGCCCATCATCAACTTTATGAAATTTCTGTGGGCACAATTCCAAACATTGTAGATAATCCACACACACTGTTTTTTGCAAAAGAACTTGACTGACTAGATCAGTAGTTGCCATCTGTCACAAATAGTATGGACTATACTAGTTCCTATCAGTTTAGGGAACATTGCATATTAACAGCACAGATAGAAGCCTGGAGCAAGTGGTCAAAATGGCAAGAGCAACTATTTAAAAGGAACACATTTGCTTTATATTTAATTTGGTTAAATGTTCATGACAAGCCTGGTTTTTTTAATTAAAAAAAATCAGTATCTTTTAATGATGAAGAACACAGGCATTGAAAAGCTAGAGTGCTGTTTTTGTCTTAAGGGAATCTCTTCTTTTATCATTTAATGCATTTCTCCATTATATGCATGGACATTTCCTGTGAAGTATTTTTTCCCCTTTGAAAAAGGATCTTTCTACCTTATTCTCAGAGTGTTTTACAATATTTGTTTGTTTGTTCATTTATTGCATACACAATTAAAAAAAAATCTTTAAACTTAAAAAAAACAAACAAACTAGAGAGAACCCCAAACAAACTAAAAATACAAACTGGGGGGTGGGGGGGTAGGTGGGAATTAAAATAAGAAAATATTATATAATTTCTTTTGGTGGTAGTTGTGAACTTTCTTACTGTTATGAAGTGGTGGAGGGCATTGTTGCTTCTCTGTTAAATATTTCTCCATCCTTCTGAAACTTCCCTGTTTATACCTCTTTTCTGATCTGAAAAAGCCCCAGAGAAGGAATTCCCTTATGATGCCTTTGGGATATAATTAAAATATGGGAAATGAGATATGGCACTGTTGTAGTGTTGTTTTCTCTTTCAGGAAAAAAAAAATAGCAAGCAACTGAATGAGAATAATGCAAATACAGGAAAATAGTCAGTGAAACAGTACCTCTAATCACTAATCTATAAGTTCAGTGTTGGAATGTGGACTCAATTCAGTTCTCATTACTGCTAAACAATTGATCTGCTGTACTGTCATTACCTTTGGAAGATCTGGCAATACTCTTCTCCATTTCTTCTTGAGGAGAAGCCAAATTAGAATCTATTTTTCATATAAATCATTTTTGTTTGCTAAAAATGGAACTGCTGCTGATCATTTCATTTATCATAATATCCTAATTTAAATTCAGGTTTTGACCTTTTGCACAAAACATTTTTCTCTAAAGAAAATAAAAGACAATATAAATTTAATTATGGGGGTGGGGGGGTGGGGAAAGGAATTATTTCCCATAAAATACAAATCTCAAGCTCTCCTAATGTGTATAATTTTTTGCTTCCATATAACCTCTTTTAGTGAAACATGTCAAAATCTCTTTTTTCTAAAAAAGATATTTCTCTTAGGCAATAATTCCAAGCTGTTGCTATGACATTCTGTCAGTAAGGACCCAGAAATATCTTGTTGTTGCAAGCATGTTTCTCACATCTAATAGTTGTTCCATTCATGACAAGACATTGCTTTTAAGATTCATTTTGTCCCTGTAGAGATATGGTGAACTTCATTTCAGAGTCAAGCTTTTGGCAGAATATTGTCCATCCATGGATGGATGGATGGATGGATGGATGGATAGAGAGATAGAGAGAGAGAGAGAGAGAGAGAGAGAGAGAGAGAGAGAGAGAGAGAGAGAGAGAGAGAGAGATCTGTAAGAGCACTCAGCACCTCTGAATGCATACTGGGGACCACCTCTGAAGCCTGTCTTAGTAAGAATGGGCCAAAATTCTGTGAGTTTATACAGAATAGTATATTGTTTATATATTCTGTATATATAAACGAAACAAAACTGAGACTTAAAAAAACAACAACAACCTGAAAGCAAATCTGAGAATTTACCCATCAAGCAGAGCCTCTTGAGTTTTTTGTAGTTTGTTTTGCTGAATTAGAGTTGCTGCCTACTTTTTTTCTTTTCTGTTTATAATAAATATAAAGCAGACAAGTACACATTTGCCAACAAGTCAGGATCAAAAACAGGGACATGTATTTCTTTCAAAGACCTGTGAGTTGTACAACATGCAACAGGTTTTGCTCCTTCCTGCCCCCATCATACCTTCTGTCTCTTAAACTCCAAAAAGATAGAGGCTACAGAACTAGGCTATGTCTGAGGCTGAGATTGGCCTATGGGAGGAGTCTGTCCTGAGTCCAAACAAATAAATACATCAAAGATTGAGTAAGAACTAATGGAGATGAAGGAGAACTTGTCTCTGACTAGTCCCTCTTAACTCTTAGGAGGCTTCCTTCTTTTTCTGCAAGATTCTATATGAATCAGACTTTGCTGTGTGGATTAGATTAATTTAGTAGCCATTCAGTACAGTTGTGTTGAAACAAAGACTGTTTCAAATATCTGTGCATTCTGCATACAGTTTGGCTGCAACATGTCATTCTTTGATTTCCCCAAAGAGCTCCTTGATTCAATTGTGTCTTTTTCTAATTATGCTGGAAGTTCTTTCACAAAAAGCATTTCCATGTGGAATGAATAACACATCTTTCACAAAATGCGAAAATACTGGAAACAGTGATTGCCCAGTAGCTGGATCTTGCAGTCACAATAGCTAACGCCAAAATTGATCAGCATTTGTTTCTTAAAGCACCTGACAAGTAAATCTATGAAACTTTGAGACCAAGTGAATACCATATGCTTTTATTTTCTCTGTGAGATATTGTTGTTGTTGTTGTTCAGTCGTTAAGTCGTGTCCGACTCTTCGTGACCCCATGAACCATATTGCGCCAGGCCTTCCTATCTTTCACTGCCTCCCTGAGTTTGCTCAATTTCATGCTCATTGCTTCAGTGACGCTATCTAGCCATCTCATCCTCTGCCGTCCTCTTCTCCTTTTGCCTTCCATCTTTCCCAGCATCAGGGTCTTTTCCAAAGAGTCCTCTCTTCGCATTAGGTGACCAAAGTATCTGAGCTTGAGCTTCATTATCAATCCTTCCAATGAGCAATCAGAGTTGATTTCCTTTAAGATTGACTGGTTTGACGTCCTAGCAGTCCAGGGGACTCTCAAGAGTCTTCTCTAGCACCACAGTTCAAAGGCATCAATTCTTCGGCGTTCAGCCTTCTTTATGGTCCAGCTCTCACAGCCATACATTACTACTGGACTGTGAGATATAGTAGGAAATTATTCCAGAAAAGTCTCTATCAATGAGTAGCTCAGATTTTCTTTTCCTACAGGATCAAATACAACTGCTGCCTTCAGTACTGGGTCATTGAATGGGAAATTTTCATTCATATACAGCAAGATACTCAGGTAAAACCCTTCAGCTCAGTGCCTGGATACTTCAAATTAACCATTCATTATCCAGTTACTTTGTAAGCAATGATGCAGCAAAACATATAAACAGGTCATGTTCTAATTTCTGTAAATCTGCCTATGGTTTTATCATCTTTGTTTCAAGTAGGATCAATAGTTTAATAAAGCATCTTAAAAGGTCCATATAAGGTCTGTTATAGTACAATATGTAGATCAAAGATTCCTTTATACTGAAAGGTTCTTCTGCTTTTGGGGAGGGGGGGGGGAAGGACAGGTGGCAGCTGTGGCCAGGAAGGCCATTGCACAGATACCTCTAGTGTGCCAAATGTACTCTTTTCTGGATTATAGGTCCCTTCTCATAGTCACTCAGATGCTGGTCACCTCACATGTGGACTAGTATAAGGTACTCTACATGATGATGCCCTTGAAGGCCACTAAGAGTTACAGCTGGTCCAGAATGCAGTGGTGCAAGCAATTGTGGGCACACCTTGGTATGCCCATGTAACACCTCTGCTACATGAGCTGCACTGGTTACCAGTGACCTTCCGGGTGCAATTCAAAAAGTTGGTTATCACTTATAAAGACTTTCTGGAACAATACCCATGGGTTCAAACTGCATTAATCCTTCCAGACTTTAAACAAGCCTTGAAACCTTGGCTTTTCCCTCAAGTTCTGGGATATGCTGGAGTTGGTGGTGGGGTGGTCACCCAGATTGTGTTATGTTGGTTAGGCTCCCCCATTACGTTTATTTTGTTTTTTGTTTTTGTTTTTGATATTGCAGTTGTTTTTAACTTATGTATCAGCCAGAGCCACTGTTGAGTAAGGCAGTCTTAGAAATCAAATCAATAAATAAACTTGTCTTCCAAAATAATTGTCTAACATAAAGGGGTATCAGAATAGGTAGGGTGACTTATGATAAGTGACTCTTCTTTCTCTCAGCAGAGATATGATTTAGGAACATTCATTAGAAACGAATATGAAATGTCTTCACTGCATCAAGTAAATCAACTTTTACAGTTTGACTCCAGATTGTACACCTAAGCATTATAACTGAAATGTATTGAACTCTTGGCCACAGAAATGCAGAAAACAATATATATTTGAAAGCCTTAGCAGCAACCTTAAACTTTCTAATAATCAGTGGAGAACTAACGTAATAAGCCTTGTTGCCTACTATTTCAAAAAATGACCTTCAAAGGATACCACAAAGAAGATGATGACAAATAAAACATAAATGAAAATTATCTCCCAAAGTTTAAACAAAGCTTCCTGTTAACATTAATTAGGCTAATTATAAGATGAATAAATAATTTTTTTTTTATCCTAAGACATTTCATGGAAATGTTCTTGCTGTACTCCAAATGGCGCATGGGTAGACATCATAGAATTATCAGTTTCTGATTGTATTTAATGAAGATACGGTTCTCTGCCGCATGTTAGCACAGCATCTAGAGAATAAATGTTTACTAGCCCATAATGATGATGATGATGATGGTTGGTTGCATAATCAGCCAGATGTTTAGACTGGGTTTGGCATTTTATCCACCTATCGAGTCCTTCCCAAAGACCTGGGATAAGCAGATGTTGTTGTTTGATGGTATGAAAGGTATCGTCACAGGATATAAGCTGTTCCAAGTAAAGCTGCCTTTTGCAATTGACCGGTGGTGATTTTGTCAATGCCGATGGTGCTCAAGTGATGCTTCAGATGTTCTGGCATTCCACCTAAAACACTTATAACTTATGGTACTATCTTTGCTGTTGTTGTTGTTATTGCTGTTACCAAAACTAAAACCAATACAATTACATTTATCCACCAGATGAAGGAGGTTTTTTGTTTGTTTTTATTTTTTAAAACAGGAAGAATTGGGAGTAGGGAAACATTTTTTTTTTAATATAAATTGTATTAAATTTTTCCACAAAAGTTAACATATAGAAAAATCAAGGGAAAAAAAAGATGGGGGGGGGGGAGAGAGAAAGAAAGGGGGGGAGAGAATAAAAGGGGACATAAGAAAAGAGTAGCTTCCGACTTTCCTTGGTACAGGTATAGATAGAAAATATATTTGCCTCTTACTCTAATATCTAAAAACTTTATGTAGTAAAGAATAGTTTTTAATCTAATATTCAGAGAGATTCCTAAAAATTAATCTATTTGAATAATACATATAGTTTGTATAAGGTATTTCTGGAAGTAAAACATCAATCAGCAAATCCTAAAATCAAAGTTGCATTTTTTTAAGTATCAAGCAAAAAGTCTAAGAGTGGTTTCCAATTAGAGACAAAGTTAGACAGCGCCCTCTCTTTGAGCCAAGCAGTAAGTTTCGCCAACTCAACCAATTCCATTAATTTCAATATCCATTCTTCAGCAATAGGTATTTGCTTATCTTTCTGTTGTTGTACATATAGAAGTCTCGCCACAGTTATCATATAAATAAATAAATTTCCATGTTGTCTTTCCATTTGTTTATCCATCATAAAAGAAAAGTCTGTAGTTTCAGTTGTAAATCTGTTTTCAAAATCTTTTGAGTCAAAGTACATATCATATTCCAATATTTCTTAGCCTTTTCACAAGTCCACCATAAGTGATAGAATGTACCTTCACATTGATTACATTTCCAACAAACATTTGAGATACCTTTATACATCTTTGGCAATTTATCTAGTATCAGATACCAATGGTACATCATTTTATAAATATTTTCTTTAAAATATTTGCTCAATGAAAATAAGCCTTATTCTTATTTTCTTTCTTTTCTATTTTTGACTCATTTGTACAACTTCCTTATTTCATTCCTAGCTATTCATTTGCATGAATGAGAGTACAGGTGAGATTTTGAAGTGTCAATAGAAGCATGAACTTTGCAAATTAGTTGCAAAACCTTCATAATAAACATGTTCATAAATGTAAGCATATCTTTTCACAGTTTCTAGAGACAAAAGCATTTTAAATGCATAAATATATAATGAAATTAATTAAATTGTTATTATCCAACAGTATTACCACAAATTGAAGTCATGATACTATATTAGTTCATATAACACCATGGTTAGCACCCAAGAACCTGATTATAACATGTTCAAAGATATACTACTACTACTACTACTACTACTACTACTACTACATTGGATTTATTCTCCACCCATCTCCCCCCAGTGGGGAACTCTGGGTGGCTCACAAAGTACAACATATACAATTAAGCAATTTTACTTCTATCTAACAATTTTAATGGCTATACTATCCAGCCAGCAGTGGCTGCTAGGGAGTCACAGCACATTCGGACTTTTTCCTTCTTTTGCTGGTCTTTTTTCTGCCGATCACATCGGTCGTGTTCAGGTCAGGTCTCGCACCAGTTTCTGCTCCCCGTGTAGCACCGCCGGTTCCTCCCATCGAAATGGGAGTACCTATTTATCTACTCACAGATGGAATTGCTTTCAAACTGCTAGGTTGGCAGAAGCTGGGATGAGTGACGGGATCCCACCCCATCACATGGAGCTGGGCCTGAACCGCTGGACTGCCGACCATTTCTGACCGGCAAACTCCAGCGTCATTAAGCCCTGCACCACCATGTCCCAGTTTGGATGTATCCACTGGGATTTTTTACTTTCCCACCTTTGAACAGCAGTCCTTCATGCAATAGCAAGTTTGTTTTTAAAAGAGAAATATTCAAGAAACAAAGTCCAGTGTAAATTTACTTGATCATACTTTTCAGATCAATGTGTTTATTGAAAATATTCTCCAAATTTTGCATTGCTTTATAATTGAGGTTTGCTTACAAAGACACATAAATTAAAAACTTATTTAAATCAACATATTAGTGCAATAAAAAACCAGGGCAAAGGAATTAAGAGAGAAAACAGAATATATCTGTGGGTAAACAACACATGCTGAAACAACTTATAGTTGAACATATGGACTAAAATACACCTTGACCTTGAAATGTCTCCTTTCAAAACCATTTTGCTTGTACTGTATCTTTGTTACATGCAAATCTATGGGTTTTAAGCAACAATATGGCATCAAGAACAATGAGCAGAAAGAGAAAGGAGGTATTGTAGAATAAATGGGCTTTTCTAAAAGATCGCTATAATGCAGTTCAAAATAAAGCATAATAATATATTCATATAAAACAATATAAAGCAGGAAGGCATCAGTCAGTTACTTAAAAACAAAACAAACATCAATTGCTAGTAAAACATTGTATCCAGGATGCAATCCTCAGTGAAAGCACTGACCTGGCATAAATCACAGATACCTGACTGACAGAAGGGGAGGGATTCACCTCTCCCAGCCTTTTTCAACAGACTGCTCTATGGTCCAGCAGGCTAGTAATAGTAGTCTGTTAAATACTCACCATATGTTCCATTCTACAGTCCACCAAGTCTGAATGTGTGATCTTAGGTGTGGCATTGGATTATCCTGGCTCCTTGTCCTGGGTTTCAGGTCCACACTGAGTTGACAGTCAGGAACAGTGCAGGATTTTATATTGCCCATTATAACCATAGACCTTCCAAGCTGATACCTGGTCCTATGCATATGATAGAGCACACACTGGATTCAGGTTTTTTGTTGTTGTTGTTGTTGTTGTTTGGGTGTGACTCTGTCATAGTCAGAAGACTCCCTGGTTAGTTTTAGACTGACAGATAAGATAAACCTTGCAAAGATGGAAAACTGATAAAATAATCTGTCCTAGGCATCTGTTGGATCCATATTGTTTCCAGAATATGCTTGGGAATTTGCTTGTTGGTGATAACGTCAAGACGCTGGTTGCTGTTGGATACAGACATGGCCTGGGCAGTTGATATGAGAGTTAAGTTGAGAGCTAGTGGCTCCCAGGGCAGATAAACTTGATATGTAAACTACCAACAACTGTTCAGCTTCAAACATGCAGAGTCCATTGAAGCATAGTGGGGAAAAGAAACAATGAGTATGAACTTCCAGGAGCATAAAACAAAGTTTGCATTCTGACAGTGGGCAAATAAATGCCTTGTATGGCTTCACTCTAGTATTCAGTAAAGGTTCTTATTTAGCCAGGCCCTCTCCTGTATAAGAGACCCTCTAGTGAAGATCAAGCCTAGCAACCAAGCCATACCAAATCAGATAGCCCTGAATGTCTGCATTGTTCTTACTAGAGACTCTGACTGTTCTTACTATTGCTCCAAGCACCTCTTCCTTCTCATGGAGGAAAGTTAGCTCCTTGGTTTACTAGGGAAGTGAGAGTGATAAAGCAGATGGGATATCAGGAGAGTGGATGAACTCTGGAGACAGATGTGTGTGGAGTAAGGCCATCTGAAGGTGTATTTTAACTACTCCATGGTACTGGAGATATCCAGTAGGGTTTATTGCTTCTGTTGCATCTGCAATTGAAAAAGCCAGCATTGTTCCTCTATAATCTACAGCATCTCCTTCATTAAAATGTAGGAGGAAAGAGGAACAGTCTGGAACAAATTGCATCATTATTTGCAGACCACTTTGCAAACAAAGTTGGCTGGATCTGTTTTTATTTAAACTGTATAGGTGATAGGGATATAACTTTAGCAACCATTTGTCCCATTACCTTTGTTTCTTTTCAGCTTATAAATCTTGAGGATGTGGACCTCTTGAGGATGTGAGAGATAAGGGCAACACTTGGCATACTTGATTCTTGTTGTTGTTGTTGGCCAGGGTGGGACTGGCCCCATGGTTAAGGGAGGTGATCAGTACATCCTTGAGGGAAGAATGTGTTCCCAGTACCTAAATAATTTTATTGAGGAAACCATATCTTAAATCAAGAGACCTGGGAAAGATGATTAAGAAGGTAGTAGCCTTGCAGCTTCAGGTACATCAAAATGAAATCGATTTTCTGGATCTATTTCAATCAGGCTTTCCGTGGGATATGGTTCTGAAACTGCTTTGGTCACCTTAATGGATGGCACATAAGGGATATTGGATGGGGAGAATATGGCCCCACTAGTTCTCCTGAATCTCACAACATTACCAGTGTTGACTACCTGGCAAAATTGAAACTTGGGCCATCATTTTACAGTGGTTCTAGTTCTTTCTACTGGTCTGAATCCAGAAAAGTTTGTTGGGGTACTACTACTTGATTTAGGCCATTGATCTTTGATGTCTCACCAGGAACCTTCTCGTCCTCCATTTCAAGCTTTGGAATGAGAATCATTAGTATTCTGATTATATCCAGTTCTATTGCTCATTACCAACCAATTGTAAGGAAGCAATCAGTTTAATAATAGTCTAAAAAAGATAAAACAAGATGAAATAAAATCCAGGCAAGATAGAGGTATTATTAGTAAATAGGAAACTGAACTTCAGAATTATTGTATAGCCTACTTTGGACAAGGCTGTACTCTCCTTGAAAGATCAGGCTCATAGTCTAGGTGTTCTGCTTGACCCTTACTTGTTACTGGATTCATAGGTGGCAGCTATGGCCAGGAATACCTTCACGTGTTTATGTCTGATGTTACATCCTGTCTTGCTTACTATAATGCACTGTACTTGGGGCTACCATATTTGAAACTGGTGCAAAATACAGCATTTGTCATGCAAAATGAGGCAAGAAAAGGGATGATATGATGCCTGTACTGATTTTCCACTGGTTAGCCTTTATAATTTTGTGTACTGATATTGATCTTTACAGCTATAAATGAATATTTCATGCTCCTTTGTCTCTGGGATGTTACTATACAAAAGAAGCCCTGAACTTTATAATTCCCAGGACTGATGTTCCTGGTAAGAGCTCAGGAACACTGGAAGATGATATGACTCACAGCCACTGAGAGTTTTTCAGTCACTTCAATATTTCAGAAGCAACTGAGTTATAAACCCTGTCCAGTGGCTATAATGCTACCAGGGAAAGAGAAAGAGAAGAAGATGCTGCTGTGGTAATCCATGGGCAGGTTTATGACAGCCCAGGACCAAACTGATGTAAGACGTAGACACGGACAAGCATGGGCAAGTCAGCCTGCTTTGGGGACTTCCATTTCAAATTTTGGACTCGTTGACATCTTGAGCTTGACAGCTGAAATGACTTTGCTTTGTAAAATGTTTCCTGTGTTCATTTTTCATGATTGTGTGATTCTTGACAGATTTCAGGAATGCAACATGAGTCTTATTCTGTTTTACTAATGTCATATCCTCAGATCTGTTCCTGTGTTGTGTCTTTTTGTGCTGTATTTGTTGAAGGACACTGTATTTATATGCACTGCTGAACTGCAGCAAGTCTTCTAGCTACATTATAATAATAACCCAACTGGATCACACAAATTGTGACACTGTGGCACAGCCATGTTTAGTTTAGTTTAGTTTAGTTTAGTTTAGTTTAGTTTAGTTTAGTTTAGTTTAGTTTAGTTTAGTTTAGTTTAGTTTAGTTTAGTTTAATTATTGATTAGCCATTAGGCCATATCAGAATACAGAATATAAAACACAGAACATTAGTAAGACCATATGTTAAAAATAGAATAAGAGAATCAAATTTTAAAAAGAAAGGAAAAAGATGCAAATCATATTTCTGTACTATTTCTACAATTTACCCCAATCAGATCCTCATATGCAGATCTCAGCTATACTGTTTTGTTCAAATAAAGGACCATATTGTATGTAATTTTTGAATTCTGACCACACATGAAATATGTTGTTTTAATATAAGGATCCCAATAGCTTGTTTGTCTAATGTGCAGTCCAATGCTGTCAGTTTCCGTAGCACTGATTTTGCACCAATAATGATAAGCCCTGATTTTAGACAAAGAACAAATTGTATAAATTCTCAATTCAGCTCTAACTGCAATAGCCATTTTTATTTCAAATCCTACAAAGTTTATTGCTCTTGCAGAAGATCCTAGGAACTAATCATAAGCAACATTCTTGGAATCATTATGTGTTACATTAACACATAATACATTCACATAACACATTGTACATAATACATTAATAGTATTGCTTCAGGTATGTCAGGATGTGTGTGTGTGTGTGTGTGTGTGCACACGTGCAGGTGTGTGTATCTTGCTAGATATTGCACTGAGCTAGAAAGAGATGTACACTATGTATGTATGCATGCATATATAAGGAAATTTATCCCGTCAAGTCAGTTTTGACTTCTGGAGATTCCTGGACAAGTCCCTGAAGTTTTCCTGGCAACATTTGTGGAAGTGGCTTGCCAGTTCCTGGGGCTAAGAGAGAGTGACTGGCCCAATAACTCATCTGGGTGCCTAAGACAGAACTAGAACTCACAGCATCCTGTTTTTAACTTGATTTTTTAACCATTACATCAAAATGGCTCCTACTAGCACAGGGCAATATCTACCAGGATTATAATGTTGAGTGAGCTTAGGAAGATTGAGAGATAACCATCCTTCCCAGATGAGAAAATGAAATCAGGGACCTGTCCTTGGAGCCCCAAGGTTGTAGAAATAATTATGAAGTAGTTCAAGGCTTGATGGTCTAACTGCCTCAGCATGGCAGCTGGCATATCCCCAAACAGATCTCTTGGACCTCAGAACTAAATCCCAGGCCTTCTTATAAATTCCAATAGAGAAAGTGATGAATAACACAGTGAACCAGGGGCATCATCTGCAGCAAACCATGATTTCATGAAAATACAATTCATCATTTGACTTGTTGTGTGTCTCCTCTTCCCTCCCTTGCATAGATAACAATGCAATGGGCAGTACACATCTTTCCCTCTCAAGATCTCATTTATGGATATGAGATCAGTACTAATGTGCTCTGTATTACATCCATTTTGCCTAGACTGTTTTTGTCCTGGCATTTATTTTCTCCTCCAACTCCTCCTCCTCCTCCTCCTCCTAACATAACATATAACATAACATAACATAAAAAAAAAAAAAAAAAACTCTGGCAAGCATGATGAAGTGAGTGGTTTCAGTCTCCCTCACCAAAGTCCCAGGGGAAGAGCCAGGTCTTCATGATTCTTCTAAACAACAGCAGAGTGGGGAAACTCCGTTGCAAAGGGTGGGAACTGATACAAAGAAGGCTCACTTCTGGGGTTCTGAGAGATGGCGTTGTTTAATCGAAGGAACCCAGAGCAGGCCAATCCTGCAGGATTGAACTGGCCAGGCAGATGTTATGGGAGACAGCTGGTCCCTCAAGTAACCCGTCCCTGTGCCATGCAAGACTTTATAGGTAACAACCAGCACCTTGAATCACACCCAAAAGCAAACTGACAATCAGTGTAGCTCCTTTGACTTATCTGGGATTTCATCATAAAGTTCTTGGGATTGTGATTGCTGCTCTTCTGAGGAAAAACTAGAATTTATAACAGAATAGAGCAGACCTTATAAATCTGATACCTGCCAGATATGTTTGGGAAGGCTGTAATAGAGTAAGACATCTTCATACTTCATATGGCATTGGGGAAATATATGTATATACTATATAATCATACGTACTAATATAGAGTTGTAATACTGAAGTTATTTTGCATTTTTATAAACAAGAGATAACTTGATGCAGTATTTGACATTTTATTGTGCCATTTATCTATGAGTTAAACAAATTTGGCTCCTTTTCTATTACCCTAAATTTTCTATTGAACATTCATATTTGGGTAAGCACCATTGCCTAGGTATTACTAGCCTAAGTCCCTGTTTCTCCACTAAGTGGAAAGAGCTACCATTTAGATTCCTGAGTCCAATTGTTCAAGTGTGTCATGGTATTTACAAACTAATTAAATAACTTCTTTACTTACATGACAGAATGTTCTTGTGTGGTAGAAATAAAGTCATATACAAGGGACAATTTAAATTTCTGCCTCATTCTGCAGAAATATGAAGATAAAGCAAGAGTCTAATCCCTAGTAACTCCCTTCAGGAGACTGACATGGAGTTGCCCATATCTGCTTTCCCCCCAACATCCAGTTCTTATCAGCTGCTTTCAAGCCATTCACTTTCATTTTTGGAAAAATAATGCATATCACTTCCTTTGAAAAGTAGTCCCTTGAATTATTGGGGGGTGTACTATATACCTGTATGATGATATTATTTTCTGCATTCTCTGAAACTTGTAACAGCCACCAACCAAAATACATCTGGATGATTTTTTGTTGTTCTTGATTTTTGAGAGAATGAGAGAGAGGACATACAGAGATGATTTACAAAGCCCCGAAAATCAGTTTACAATGGGAAAGGGGCATATCTTTAATGGCACAAATGTCAGTAGAGTAATAGGGAGTTCTTTAGCTGTGTAATAAATCATCGGACTGGCTGACATATTCAGTGACACATCTAACCAGATTTTAAGGGAGAATGAAAAATATTACAAAAAGCCTTTTGGCGATTCCTCTGCAGTCCCTATTTTAATTTTTTTTTCCTTTTCCTTTTTTCTTTTTCTTGGTTTGGGGACCACATATGTTGCTAGTGGCAAAGGCTACATTTTCATGTAATTACACATTATATCCAAATAATCATATTATGATTTGTTTTTGGAAAAATGCATTTAGCAAAATGAGTCAGAAAATGGTTGCAGGTTCTCATACAGCTTCTTTCCTAAGTATTAAAAAATTAAAAACAGTCAAAGGAAGGAGATTTATGTTTAGGCAATTACTCAGTAATTAATAGATGTGAAATACAATTAACCCCCATCCATGTGCAACTGTCCCCTCTCCCATAAATATTCTTGGGACCTGAAAGTTAAGATGTCTTTCTAAAAATCTGTGTATTTAGAAAGTTAATCCTAAGGAATTATTATATCAGTTCCAATACAGAGCACACTGGTATCCATAAGTGTTAAGTAGGTATCCAATGTATGACAGAAATGGAGATATTTTACAGAGTACCTTTTATATTTCAAGGAATGTGAATGCACACCATTTAAGAAAAGACCACAATTGTTACACAAACTCTTAATCTTTAATGATCAATTCATATTAAGGAGTCAGTCAGAAAGGTCTTAGGTTAAATACACTGGCCTATCCAAGTCTTTAAATCAAACTGCTACACGACAACAGTAGCACGGCAACAATTAGTTTGGATCAAAGATGTTAACATGATTGAGTAAAGCAACTAAATAACATGGAGTTCCCTTGTCATTGTTTCCCTTCATTTCCTACAGCATGCCCCTTTCTATTGGAACAAATCAGAACATTACTCTTTGTTTTGCATGAGGTAAAGTCATTATTGTTAGGTATTCCAAGTGCCAATTGGACAGTTGTGCCTTTGTTTTTTTACTGGGTTAGTTCCAAATGCTGTATAGATAATGCCTTTAATAATCTCAAGACAGTAAAAACTGAGATGCCTTAGTATCCTTACTGAATGTTACAGATGAGGCAGAGAAGTGCATTGCTTGCTAATTTTACAAATGACTGAAGCTAGTTACAGTGTAATGTAGAACAGTGCTGACAATCGTAATTACATAAAATACCAAAGCAGGTTGACTGACAGCATCAATACTATAATCTTAGGCCTTGAATATTGAGGTATGGTATAAAGTACAGAATATTGGATATAGGTTATGAAGATCTAGGTTCCATAGATGACTCTGATCAAGTCATTGTTTAACTGGATTATTGTATTAAGTTAAAAAGGGAGAGGAGAAATACCATGTAACCTACCCAGCAATAGACAAAGTAAAGTTACAAATGATTATTACATTACCAAGCTATGCATTTCACCCTTTTCCATAAATACATACTGACAAATGTCAGTGATATGTGACTACCACAAAGAAACCAATAATATCCTGACCGCCAGTCATGATGGGCGAGGTAGTGTGTTTTTGGATAATTCTGGCTCTTTTTCTTTAAAACAGTGTTCTCAAGTCCAGTGATGCAGTCCTCATAAATCTTCAACTCTGGAACCTAACTCTTTTCTGAACAGGAACTTCTCTACACCATACCTGGGCCTGTTCTGTGCCATCATCTTCATCTGAGAATGATAACATTTGTTAGGGACCAGATGTACTCTATATGTAAAGCTGGAGCTTGTAGTACTGGTGGACCAAATTTCTTTAAGTCCAGCCTTCCTTTTTGTATTGTATCATCACAGATGGTGCTATCCTTATGAAAATGCCTGAATCATTAGCTAAATTGCCTTTAACAAAATGCAATTACATAACCGAAAAGTATTTGCCTCTCCTTCAGAATCTAGCAGGAATAAAAGAGGCACAATGAAGCAAGTGCAAGTTAAATGAGTCTTATTTTCTTTGTAGGTCATCGAAGAGTTTGTTAACCTTGTTCCTTTCGATTCAAAGGTTTTGCATGATAATATGATTGCACATGGTAAGGGAAGATGCAGCTGTGCTTTTTGTTTTCTTTTTTTTTTTTTTGCAGGTAACATGATCTCCCTATTTTGATTCCCAGTCAAAATGAGAAATAACAAGCTGTTAGTAGATGTGGGAATGTTCAAAAACACCATAATTACTCATATGAAGCCATTATTTTACCACTGTTGTTGTCTTCTCAGAATATTTCTGTTCCATATTAGCAATTGCTAAAACTCAGCCACTGTACTGCATATTTTTGTGATATGCTTCCTGGAACTTTTGAAATTGCTATTGTGAATGTCCACATTTACCATTAAAATGTCCTTGTTTTTATGCCAGCATGGTCTGCTTTCTTGAGTAGTAGGGCTGTACAGCACTTGTAAAATAATTTAGAAAAGGTGCTTCAGAACACATGAGGAAGTGAGAACTGGATCTTCTCCAGAGATCAGAGTTTCCTTTAGCAGCTGCCTCATGATCCCAACAACAGATATGCTCCTAAGCCCCTACTCAGAATGAAGTCCAAAGTCCTGCACAAATCTATTTTCCAGTGTAATCTTCACGGGCAGAAGCTGAAGAACTAAGCACTAATACTCAAGTGTGTAGAAGAACACGGTGTCTTTTCAGCTCACCTTGAAATGGTGACTTCTAACTGGCACAAAATCTGCAAACAATAAGCTAACCCTGTACAGGTAATAAGGGATAAATTATGTAGATTATTGATGCTAAACACTACATTTTGCATTGGATTAGCATAAAATTACTGACACAGGTGTTCTATAATTGGGAGTCATTTGGAGAATTCACTGTGTTCAATGACCCTCTGCTGGATTGTTTGCCCAGTTGTGATGGAGGTAATGTGTTAATATTGTGGATTCTGTCATGTAAAATAATGCAGTGCTACTGCCTGGCATCCCGGCCCTGACAGCACTTATGGATGATAATTTTATTCTTCATCAGCTTCTGCCCATTATTTAACTGGATTTCTTTTATATAGAAACACTCAAGAAATTCATTTTTAAACAAATCATCTTTTGATTGGGACTAAGAAAAGGGCAGGTTTATCTCACTGGAAAAAGTGGCTCATTTAACCTCAGTATTTATTGCTGACAGTGACTGGTATTTCTAGTTTGGGTTCAATAGGACAGGAGAGTTGGAGAGTTCTTTGAAATGCTGGCCCCATCTATATTTTCTGGCCCTTACAAGGAGGCTCATGAAGCTTTCAGGTGTAGAAACATCCCCCAAAGCTCTGGCAGAATTTATCACATGCAGCCTCTACTTCACTTTACATTTTCACTGAAAGGCAAGTAGGCAGTGAGACAAAAAATGAGATAAAATTCAATAAATTGCTGAACTGCAAAACCAGTACAATCAATAACATCCCAGAATACTAACAGAGAAGTAACATATCAAAAGCAATTCCGAAATTTGACTTAATGGCTTGAATCAAATGATGGTCTGAATGATCCTATCAACCTTAGTTTTTTCAGCCAAGAACAAAATTTGCACATAACCACTCTATTTCATAACTTCCAATATGAGACACTATTGTCAGACTGCTCATTTTTATTCCCTCCCCACCTACTCCCAGACTCTGCTGCTGATGCTTAAAACTAAACAGAACAAGGAAGATATGGAGAGAATAGCCTACCAAGAGACTACCATAATAAACAGTGTTTCTGCAACCACTTTCACCATTATTTCCAACTGCCAAACAAAACCTTAACTATTAGGGTTCAGACTAGGGCAGATTTTCTTCAAATCCTCAGGTCTCCTCTTATAAGGACTTTAGGGCCATAGATACTTGTACCCAAAGGAATCAGGTCACTTCAATTTGCTGAAATGGTTCATTTATTATGCATGTGTCCTGCAGCTGTTTAATCATGCATGTAGATACAAACAAAATACATTTATTTAAAAATATAAGGTATTTTAATTTTCACCTCTAAAATTTGCCATAGTCTTTTTCATCATTCCTGTGAAATTTTGAGCCTAGAAAGATAAAGATTTATGCTACTTCACCTTTCCCATCTATTTGCTTTGGGTTGGCATTGCCTATTGAAATAATCTTAGCTTTTTAAAAATATTGAGCAAGCAAACCATATCCCAATTTTGAATCATTTAATTGCCTCATATTCCATTCTACGTGATGCGTCCTGGCCATTATACAAATTCTTCAGTAGGCAAATGGGGTAGCTCACTTCACACATGTTTTAAAGGCTATCCACAGATTGTTGTGGTTTACACAATAATAAGCCTTTGTAGAATTCATAAAACAAAAATAGACATATTTTTAAAAGTCCCTTGCCTTTTCCACTACTCATTTAGATATTGATAATGTGATTTCAGGTGTCCTTGTCTTCTGAATCCAGGTTAAAAATCAGAAAGATCTTGCTAGCATCTTTTCAGATTAATACATTTTATTAAAGGCAAAAATTTTCATAACGGGTCACAAAAGCTTATGTCTTTTAATAAAATTTGTTAGTTTGAAAAAGTGATACTAAGCTCCTTCTGATTTTTGGCTACTATAGACTAGCAGCATTCTACTCCTACAATGTCTACAGTCAGAAGCACTAAATCTAGCTTATGCATTTAGCAGTTATCTAGATCTAGATCCATGTATTGTTGAGGTCCAAATTGCAAAACTTTGAGGATTATCTTACTAGAATGTAAAATAAGCAAAATTGTTATTTAATTTGAATATTCTTTAGCACTGTCTTTTTGATATTCAAATATAATGTGATATTTTCCAACTCCTTGGCCACTGTTGTATTTTCCATACCAGCTTAGGAGTCTATACAACATCCCAAATACATTGCTGGGTTCCTTGAAATGCATAAAACATTCTTCAACTGACTGTATTGCACAATCTACTATTCAACTTTGTACTTTGGTTTGGGGGCTCCTAGGGGATTACAGGTGGTCCTTGGTTAACGATCACTTGTTCAGAGACTGTTTGAATTTACAACGACACTGGACAAGTAGTGCGTAGGGCCAGTCCTTGAAGTTCTGGCTGTTGCAGCATCCCTGTGGTCATGTGATTGTGATCCAGGTGCTTGGCACCTGACTTGCAATTACAACATTCCAGCATCCCACAGTCATGTGGTTGCCATTTGCAACCTTCTTCGCTGACTTCCAACAAGCAAAGTCAGTGGGGAAGCTGACAGGAGGTTGCAAATGGTGACCATCTGATGTCCTCACTTAATGACAGCACAGGGTTCACTTAACGATGGCAATTGGAAGTGCTGGAATTGCCGTTGTTAAGGTCATGTGATGCTGCACTTTACAAGCACATGGCTTAGTGATGGAAATTCTGATCCCAATTAAGCCATCCTTAACTGAGAACTACCTGTATTCATATCTCATATTGAAAATAACTTCTTTTTGGTGACTTCTGTATTCCTGAATGATAACTTCAATGCTCTGCCAACTTCTATGCAAGTCTTCTTCTGGATATTTTTAGATCCCTCATATGACCATCAAGATTGTAGACATAACTTTGCTTTCTTCAGTTGTTCCATTTTTCCAGATATATCAAGATCAACAACTTGCTGTCTCTTCTAACAACAATACCTCATGCCACACACTAATCCACACAGAAATTTGAAGTTTCCAGTGATTCCATTTCCTACTGCCACTTTTCTCCCATAAATCGTTCCAATCAAAATATTATCTTTCATTATGGCATGATCTATCTTCCCAAACTGGAGTTTGATAACATTTATTGCCTGCAGTCAAGCTGTCCATTTGGTGGCATCCAGTGGTTTCAGTGTCAGTTAGGATATTTCCAAATGTTGCTTTAAAATTTATCATTGATGAATCAATGCAGTGAAAACACACAGATGCTTTGAATTGCATTCTAAAATTCAATAGCCTCAACATCACTGACCACCAAATTCAATGAATGAGAATTGCACGGGACACAAAAAGCTTAAACATTTAACTCTTGGTTACATGTATGCACTTTTCTATTCTAACTTTCATGTTGACATGATTATTTTAGTCTTGCCTTCTCATGTCACCAATCATAACTCCTGTATCTCCCAGCTGTTAAAAAACACACTTGTGCACCTGTAATAACATCTATGTCAATAATGTCTAGAAAATACTCTGTGACTGTTACCATTGCATGGGCATTTGTACTGTACTTTTTCATAACTTTCTACTCTTGCAAACTATCATTGTTCTACAATATCCATATAGTACTACATACAGTTCATCTTGGGTATGTTTCATAACCCTGCATATACCTCCTAGTTGTTGGAAAGCAGGCAACAGTATGGCTTGTTAATTAGGCTCCAGGTTAGAGGTGTAAGGTTCATCGCATTCGGCACTGGAAATAACCCTCGTGAGACACAGACTCGAATGAAAGCTAGTTTACTCAGGCATAATGCACAGCAGTTACAGACAAAGCCAGGATTGGCTTGGCGTGGTTTCTTACAGTGTTTTATAGGGGTCCCCCCTTGACCTGTAGTACCCCAGGGTTCTGCCCCTGCCCTTGTCCCAGGTCACCCCTCTGCTTGTCATGATCTCCCTCCCCTCTCCTTAATGGCAGATTCAGTCAGGTTTCATTGTCCTCATGATTGTTATCTTTTGTCCCTGTTGTTGGTGTGCTCGTGGGGCTTTTCTCATGCGGATGAAATGGGGTTTCTTAAGTTGTATTCCAATTGGTCACTGACTGCCTCCGGATCGCTGTATTCCTGAAGCATTGAAATCGGCATTGCCTGGGGATCTGGGGAGCCGCCTGCGCTACAGTGTTGCCAGTTTCAATTTACTCTAGGTGATGTGTTAATTGCTGCCACCTGCCGGCAATTAGCTTGCAGTTTGCCTTGTTTCCTTTCCCTGACCTTCTGTGCCTGAGTCAGTGAAATTGACTAGTGGTGGTGAAACTGAACAGTGGCAAATTTAATACTTCTAAATATAAATTAAATTGGACATTTTGTTTTGGAAATTAATTTATTCTAGTCATGCAATGTGAGAAAATTCCTTCCTTCCTTCCTTCCTTCCTTCCTTCCTTCCTTCCTTCCTTCCTTCCTTCCTTCCTTCCTTCCTTCCTTCCTTCCTTCCTTCCTTTCCTAGTTGATGACGCCAACTGAAGCTTATTATCTACAATTAGATGTATGTTGGTACCAAGCCATTCAGAGTGTGCAGTGTTATAATAGCATGCCTCAAGGAAATTAGAAGAAAAGCATACTGTGGTGAGATAGATATCTAAAAATAGCTCAGGGTAGTTGTGAGTTCAGTTGTACTGAGAAAGCAGCTTGGATTTCAAAGATGGATGTCAATTTATGTTGCTGGATTGCTGTTCCTGAGAGGGCTAGTATCTTTTGTGCTTGGCATGTTAAAACATGCTAAACCTTGGCATGTTTGGGGTCCCATCACAAAGGTAATTTCATCTGGCAGGACCCAGGAAATATGCCTTCTCCATTGCTGCTCCTGCCTGTTAGAACTGCATTCCTCCTGAGATTCAGTTTGCCAAGATCCTGCCTGCTTTTGGGAAGACATTAAAGACCTATTGTTGCTTCCCCCCACCCTTCCCTTCAGCCATTGGTGCTGAGTGATAATACCCCATTGGGTGAGTTTTTTTCCTGGCACTAATGTATTTGTATGTTGTTATTTTGGATTATGTTTTTATACTTTCTTTTATTATGTGGTTTTTGTTGACTTATTACTGTTTATTGGAGATATACGCCAGCCTGAGCCATGTGCTGGGTAGGGTGGTTATATAAATTGATAAACACCTTTGAAAACCAGCTCAGACCAGAAACTTCCCAGCATCAACAGGAAACATATGCCTGTTTGCCACAATCCCTACAAACCACAGTAGATCCTGGGGAGAATTTATGACAGATAGATAGATAGATAGATAGATAGATAGATAGATAGATAGATGAAAAACCACATAGGAAGGATCCTGGGGAGAATGAGGTGATGCAGTAAGTTCCTGTGGTGCAAAAGACTGTTCTACTGTGCCTTCCCATGCGCCTCTTAACTAAAGGGACATCAGGTACTATATTTCCAAATGCAGTAGCAATTTGGTACAATGCCTTGCTCTTCCACTTATTCAGATCTTTTCTGCAGGCATGGCAACTAGCCCAGCATGAAATTGCTGCCATTTTAAAATAATTGATTATGACTGATTAGGTGCCATCAAGCTGTTGTCGACTCTTAGCGACCACATAGATAGATTTTCTCCTTGATGATCTGTCCCTAACTTGGTCTTCCAACACTGCACTCATCACCACTGTAACTGAGTTCAATATAATATTCTGTTTTTTGTGGTAAGTCAGAACCACTGTCCAAGCTCTGTGTGTCCAACTCCAACTCTTGCAGGTAAATAGGCTTCAAGAAGGAGAGCTGGTACTGGCATCTTTGCTCTCCTCTCAGGACAAGTACTGCCTGCTCTGGGGAAAATTCTAGGATAGCAAAAACAAGAACAAAAATTCTGCCTTCTTCAGCAGGGATTCTACCAATCAAATATTTCCCTTCCAGGAATATCAGTAACTAGTAAGATGGTCTCCTTTGCCTCTCCCATCACTGGAGCTGCCACTGTCAACATTCAGTCTTATTAATGCTGCTATTGTAAAACCCTAGCCTCAGACCTGAAACTGCTATATCTTCTTCATGTACTACTCCAAACTAACTCTTTCATATGAATTTCCAGGACAGCTAACTGCTTTCATATTGATTGCAAAAGTCTTATAATTTATTAAGTGTACACAGAACTTTAGCACCAACCCAACTCCTTTGCTTTCCTCCTGGCAACCTTTTTACACATCTGAGCCAACTTTTTTTTTATCTTTGTTGGGCTTGGGTTAGACACTTACCCATTGTCCCAGCCACATGGCCCTTCTATTTCCCCTCAGCTGTGATGATTCTGAAGCACCATGGTGCCCTTGCATGGCCATCATAGTTTCTGCAGCCGCATTGTTCTCTTTTCTACCCACCTTCATCATAATGAATATGGCCAAGCAAGGACAGGGAGTCAAAGATTTGAGGGAATGGCTGGAGGCCAGTTTCTGTGATCCTTTGTGGATCAGCTGAAGAGATAACAGGTCAGTTCTGGCAGTACTTGAAATGACTACAGCAATTCCTATTGCAGGCTTGCGGTTAATTGCAAGAATGGCTCTGAGGGTTTGTGGAACGTTAAAGGCATAAGGACAGTGCTCATGTAGAAGTTGTGATGGTGAGTGGTGGTGCACACCAGGTTACTCACTGATCAGTGTGTCTGGAAGATAAACATTTGCTGATGAGAAGCTGAAGCCTGCTGAAACCTGGCAAAGTTGTGTGAGAGAGAAAAAGCATTTAGCTTTCATCATTAAGTAGCTATGCCTGTTTTTAATTGAGGGAAGATTATTTGACTTGAAATGTAAAGCTTTATTTAATTCCACTCTATACTTTGGTAGAAGGAAGAAAGGATCATAAATTAATTTAAAAAAATAAAAGATTTAGGATTAATTTTCAAAAAGTTGTATGTTTAAAAAGGATCAGTGTTAGTGAACTTGCACATTTGTCTACTCTAATACAAAGCACTGAGAACAATGGCTATGGAGAGGACAGTGCCAAAGCTGTGTTTAGAGACTTGCCAAAAATCTTAAAGCATCTGTAAGAATACCTAGAGCACTTCATCTCCAACTGGCAAAACAGATGCTACTCTATGAGCTGTTTGGCTGATAAGTATTTTTCACAGTTACAAGAACTTTAAGCAGAGCATCATGGAAGAACTTAAGACTTGGAACAAGCTAGATAACTGAGGAAAACATGGATTATATATGTAATACACCATTGTTTCTAAGAATAGTCTGTGCTTTGTAGAACTCTTTCTTTATTACTTTAATTTACTCTTCTTTATCTTTCCAAACAGCAACTATGCATGTTCAATAGAAATTGTATCCAGAAAAAATCATGAAACTCAGAGCAGCCCTCCAATTTTATGAAAGGCACAAAGCTCATGTCTGTTAAAATTAGTAGGTCGGATAC
Organism: Liasis olivaceus; assembly: GCA_030867105.1. Taxonomy (NCBI): domain Eukaryota; kingdom Metazoa; phylum Chordata; class Lepidosauria; order Squamata; family Pythonidae; genus Liasis; species Liasis olivaceus. Next base: position 83,911,281 of record CM061349.1, read on the forward strand.
AAAATAAATAGCACCAGATTTATCACTGTAAATGTTCCATTAGCATTTGGGATGAGATCCCATCAAAGTTGGCTTTCTTTTGCAGAAACCACAGCAAAAATGCAGAATGCTAAAATACTAGAAATAAATCAGAGATGCTATCAACATTACATGAATATAGGTAACTGGTGTAGCAGAGAAAGGGACCTTAAAATTAAGGAATACTGTATGTGGCAATCAGAAAATCAGTTTTAACCAACCGGGTAGTCATATAATACTATGATTAGTTATTACTTTCTTTGTCAGTTTTATATTCCATCTTTTCTCTAGAAGATTAAGGTGGCATATATACTACTTCTTCCTTTGGATTTTTCCACAATTACCTTCTGGGTAGGTTGGACTGAGAGAAAGTCACCAGCCCAAAATCACCCAGTGAGTTTCCACAGGTGAGGGTAGATTTGAGCCTGGGTCTACCCAGTCATAATTCAGCATCTCACCTGCTATACCACACTTCCTACATCCAGTAGGCCTGAGCTCAGAGTATGATCACATTTTAAAAAATGGAATGAAATATTTTAATTCTATTTCGAAACAACTAGCTGCTTTGGCATATTTCATTGGGTTGACCTTTCCAACATTTTCAAAATCATAAAAATGCATTCCTATACAAGTTCATTTAGAAACAGATGGAAAGCCACTGGTTCTCTAGATGTTGCTTAACTTCAGCATTTCTTAGCATCTCTCTCAATTCATCATGCTGGCTAAAGCTGCTGGGAGTTTTGGTTCAGCAATATTTTGGGAGGCATGCATGCCTCAACCCTTTCCAATTGGATTAGATATACTCTTAGATAAATGCAATCTATCTATATGCCTAAGAGATGGAAATTGTATGCTCAAAACAGAAAGAAAAGTAAATGCAAGGAAAATGTTTATGGCACATTGAAGTTCAGCACATTGATAATTACTTATGATTTTGAAACATATCTTTCCATGTTTCTGTATTTTTCCCCAAGCACATATTTTAGAAAACATCTTTTTCTTTTGCCTCAGAGATTTTTAAATAAACACCACCAAAAATCACTGAAATAATAAAAATATAGGGATCAGCTCTAATGCTTTGCTGATTCTTTCTTTTCCTCCTTCCTTTCCTCTGAAATATTCATCTGGGGATCAGGATCTTGTTTATATATTTAGTTATATATTTAGCACAATTTAGACAGCACCCAATTCCAACTGACTCTGGGCAGTTCACAAATAATAACATAAACAGCCAACTTAAACCCAGAACAAGATGGGATCCAGACACAATATACAGACAGAAACAAAAATAATAACAAAGGTGTTCTCACCAACAATGTGATAGGTAGCAGAGGGAAATTCAGAAGGAATAGGAAATTGCTAAAAATCATCCCTCATGTAGTAGGAATGCAGATTATATGTATGCTTCTTACAAATGGAGTATTAGTACAATTAAAGTAATACTTGGAATATTTGAAAATTATTTAGCTTTCTGGAATATAGAGAAGCAGATTCTGAGTGCAAATTTTGTAATAGATTACAATTCATTCAACATTTCAGGGATTTGGGGATGGGGGAGCAAGGTAACAAGAGTCTAAAAGCTAAATGGATATTTTTGTCCTTAACATATAACTGGCACTAGGAACTATAAGTCAGTGATGTATATGAAGTGTCTTTAATACCATATGTTGACAGACATATATAAATATACAAAGCAGCCACTTAAATGACTGCTCTGTATGTAAAATCTCAGTTACAGATACTTGTATAGGAAAGAAGTATCTTGATAGATGATAGGTAGGTAGGTAGGTAGGTAGGTAGGTAGGTAGATAGATAGATAGATAGATATCTTAATATATAAAAGATATATACCACTTTCTGTAATACCTTTCTGTGCAGGTATAGACAGCTTCCTAATAAAGGGAAGTTTATACCGACCTTCTGCAAACTTTATGCTGCATCCCCAAATATGCACATTTTGTATGTGATTTTTGAGCCAACAAATGTTCTAAGACATGTGTTTATGGTTTTCCTGCCATAGTAGTCTTGTAATGTGTATTTTATATCCCCAGCATCAACAGATATGATAGATTTATCATCTGGAGGCAAAGGATGAAGCTTATAGTTTCTCTTGTCCAGTGATTGGAGTCAGGCTAGTTTTCCCTGATTCCTTCTATCAATCGTGTATGGTGATACCATAGTATTCTATTCTATTTTAAATGAAAATATAAGCTGAAAACATTTAGTTTTTTTAAGAATAAAGCAGCATTTTGGAACCTAACATCCAATACTTTTATGTCAGCTACAATCTGAAGGAATATTTTACTCTTCAGAATTGTTCCCTTCCTACTAATGATTTCCATTTCAAAGAGATAAATTTGATCCTCCTTTATACCAGAATTAAGTAACTGATTTTGCTATCAGGTATTATTTGTGAGCAAAAAATCAACACATGCACTTGGTGCAAGTCAATGAAGTGGTATGAAACTATCTGAAACTAGCCAACAATAGTACTATAGAGTTTAGTTACAAGTGTTGGTAGGGTTCTGCAAAGCAAGAGGGGCTTCTGAGAGCATACTGATGTGAACAAAGAATCAAGGAGCCACGTCAGTTCTGGCATGGCTGCTATGGAAGCTTTCCTAGGTTCCCTCTCCTTTGTGCAGGTGCAAATGCTTCTTCACTTTGCCAGCAGTCCTTGTGGAAGTTTTATTTGTAGTGACCTTTTCAGAAGATGCCGCTGCCCCAATACTTTGTGGAATGATACTTTGCTTGCACAAATATGTGGCTGGCCTTCTTTTGGGTGTCATTAAAAAATAATAACTGGCAAAAAAGAAATAATAACAACACAACTTCTGGATGTTTTCTTTTTTGTCAAAGAATTAATGAATTCAGAAGTTCTTTCCAGCTCAAAGAATTTCTCTTTTCTGAATTGTGTAGATAACTTCTGGAAGGTTTGTTGGATGGACTGGCTTAATTTTGAGTGAGAGCTGGTTTCATTTGTGGAACTGTTGAATTATTTTCAGAAAGTGTGGGAAAATAATGCTTGTGCACTAAAGGAAGTGATAAGCCAATATTATGACAATTTATGGAAATCTTCCGCTATATTATCCATACAGCACAAATATTTACCTCCATTACTTTATTTTTGTAATTTCCAGAAGCTGTAGTAACTTCTTACTATAGGAAAATATTATTATGATAAATGAATTACTTTCCATGAACAGGAATTATATATTGAATTCCCACTTAAATTTGTAAACTGAAGCAGCCAGTTCAGAAAGACTTTCAGTCTTATACCTAAGTGAGGAGTCCTACAACAATGAATTTTACTTGATGAAACAACATGTCTCACACTATGTTCACAAAAAACTCTGACTACAATTATTGACTGCTCATAGTGTGCACAAGGGGGGAGAAATCACATCTGCAGTATGCAGATAATAATGTTGAGATGGCCCTGGTTGGAACCCTCCAATTTAAGCTCTGGGGTACATGTTTAGTGAAACGTGTGTAACATGTAGAACCAAGCCTATGGAGAAAACTTAGAGTCAGATGTTTAAGATCCAAAAGGCAATAACATTTATTGAGGCCATTACATAAAATGCACACTGTGATTTCAATCCTCATAGTGGGGAAAAGGAAGAAGAAAAAGTACCCTTCCTAGAGAAGGCAGACTGAAGGGTAGCTCCTAGGAGACTTCCAATCAGTGTAAAGTAAATCCAAGACATAGAGGAACAGAAGAAGACCCTTCCCACTGCTAACAACACTAGTAGTATATACAATAAAAATATCATTGGATCTGCTACTTCAACTTTATTTTTATTTGTTTGTTTGTTTATTAGGTTTATATTCCATTCCAATTATATCTGCCTCAGGATGGCTTAGAAGACCTCCTATACAGTAAAGACCAAAACTAAGCATTACAGCATAAACATAGTGGTATAATAAAATAACAATGTAATAAATATGCAGGTGGAAGTTACGTTGCTCATTTATGAGAGGTGAGCTGGATGTGTTTATTAAGGTCACCTTGGACTCAGCTTTGACCAGGAACAAAACGGAATTCAGTGTGTTGCACAGTACCTAGCATTACTCCCTAAAATATGAGTAGGTCAACTGGTAGCAAATGCCAACTTTCTTGCATTCCCCCCTTTCTAAATAAAATCACTTCAATTCAACACTGCTCAATTAGTCTGTTCAGCTTCTTCATATAGTAACATCTGTGGACACTTCTTCTTTAAGAAGGATGATAAAATTGCAAAACAGATGCTGCACTTAGAATATTGTTTATGTAATTTAGGTCCTTGTCATGTGCAAAAATCCAATGCCAGATGGCATTTTTGCAAACTAATTCCCTCAGTTTTGTGATGAGGGCAGCCAGGCTGGGAATGAATTTTGAGATGCAATTTACCATTTCCGTGATCCTTTGAACTCGTCCATGGCATATAGGATTTGGCACATCTACAAATGCCTTTACTTTAGCCTTGTCTGATTTAATGCCACTTTTTTTAGTATTTGCAGAACCAAAAGGCATGTGTTTAACCTTGTATCAACCACATGGTGTATGAAACTTATGAAAGTCTGTGCTTTCTTCATTCATCGGTATGTGCCAGAACTGACCTAAGCTTGGAAAATATTGTGCAGTTATATCTGAATGTGATAATGCTCTCTTTGAATTCATTTGTTTAATGTTTTGGGATCCAGGCAAATTCTCAGACTTCCTTTTCTATTTAATAATGATTTTTATTAGAGTTTTCAAATACAAGGATAAAAAACTAATACAAACTAAAGAAATCATAAAGAGTAAAGAAAGAAAAAAGAGGAGTGCAAAGAGATAGGGAAAAGGGGGAAAAAAGGAAAAAGAAGATATATAAAAGATGACTCCCCACTTCCTCCAGATAAGTATAAAAAGTTTCAGTAATTTAACACCTTCTCTAGTATTTCATAAAATCTCATTATCTTCCCATATCTCATCTCTTATCAATGATCAAATCGTAAAAACTCATCTTTCAATCCTAATCAGCAGAAGTCCACTTGGGGCTACCAGAAATAATAACATATGTATTTTAATCTTAATTTTAAAAATCCATTTTATAGTCCAATTTATCACTTTCTTTAAAAAATAAAGCAAAAGAAATCTCTCCCCACTTCTACACAAATCCTAAAAACCTCATCCTTCAGTCCTGGTCAGAAAGAAATCCCATTGGTAACTACCAGAAATCACAACCTATATTTTAATCATAGTCAAATAGATTCACTTTATAACCCTTATTTTTACTTTTAAGGAATTTAATATTTAATCCTGATAATAATGTCCCACAAATTGATTCCTTATCATTTTCTCTTTGTCTTCTTTCAGGAATAGCCTCAATAGTTTCTCTTTGTCTCTTCTCAGGAACAGTTTCATTGGTTTAACACATCCCTTTTGTAAATCCAAAATAAAAAGGCTTTCCAAATCATTCTTCTGGTTTATTATTTGTATGTCCCCTTTAATTTGGTCACCTAATGCGAAGAGAGGACTCTTTGGAAAAGACCCTGATGCTGGGAAAGATGGAAGGCAAAAGGAGAAGAGGACGGCAGAGGATGAGATGGCTAGATAGCATCACTGAAGCAATGAGCATGAAATTGAGCAAACTCAGGGAGGCAGTGAAAGATAGGAAGGCCTGGCGCAATATGGTTCATGGGGTCACGAAGAGTCGGACACGACTTAATGACTAAACAACAAACCCCTTTAATTATTATGACATCAGCTGATTTCATCTGTAAATCCATTTTAGTATCTATTTCCATTTTCAAATCCACAACATCTTTTTCCAAATAACTTTTATAATCCAGCATTTTTTTAAACTCCAAATCCACATTCAAATCAGCCTCAGTCTGTTTTCTCCAATGAAATCTGTTGTTCTTCTATATCCTCTCTTAAAGTGTCAGACAGTCTTTTAAGTCGCTTCTGAGTACATCGCTGCTAAGCTGCCTTAATATTTTCTATAGTAAAATAGTATTCCTCCATTGTATTAATGGGTCTCTTCCCTTTTAAATGTAATTGGTTGTTCTCCCTGGCTCCCTCAGTCAAGTCCCCTTATCATCTGTTTCTTTTCTAGACAAGAAAACGTCCCCAAAGGAAGATTTCTTACCAATTAGTTTCCAAATCTATATATGTGTGTGTGTGTGTGTGTGTGTGTGTGTGTGTAATTTTTAAACAACCCACAGGAAATATTCTTTCAAGTCGATTTAGCCCTTTAACTTTTCAAATTCTTTTGCCATTGAAAATGTAAATCTTTTCTTTTTAATCCTTAGACATGTAGCTTCTTTCATCCAAGGAAGAAGGAGATTCTCCCAGTATAATAAAACTTGCCCTTCAGAAGGTTCTTAACTTCTAAGTAATCCATAAAAAGGGACTTCCTAAAGTCATTAAAAGAGGAAGAAGGTGAACCCAGGGTCTCTGAAAGGCACCAAACCATGGCTTAGGCAGGATGTCTTTCCCTTGGCTCCCAGAACTCTCAAACCCACTAGAGATAGCTATTTTATAATCTCTTCACAGGGAGATTCTATATGGGTGATCCTTGTCCTCTCTGTAATCTGGAGAGGGGTTCTGATGAGTTGATCCCTTCACTGGCTCCTCTTTTCACCATGGTCATCAGCTCTGTGAAAGCTGAGCCATCTTCAGTCCACCATTGCTATCCCCGGAAGCCCCACAAATTCTCAGACTTCCATCTTTCTTCTGAACTATAAAAATGGATTGAACCTATTTGGTTGCCTCTTCAGTATGGCAAATAATTCTTCTTCTTTCCATTCTGTTCAGTTCTGTTTAGTTTCTTCTCGTCGCTCTTCGTATATTCCTCATAGCATACATCTTTATGAAGAAGAAAGTTTAAGTTAATGGGAGACACCCAATACCATGAAAGACATTTTCATAATCTACTTAAACATGTCCCCCCACCCCCATATAGTTCTATATTGACTTTATCATGGATAATGGCCAATACCAGATATAACTGGCTAAGATAATCTACCACCATGGGATGAGGTATCGTCAATATGCAGATGATACCCAGTTGTCCATCCCGGGTGACTTGAGTGATGCTGTAACCACCCTTTCATGGTACCTGGAGGTTGTGGGGGTCTGGATAGGGAACAACAGGCTTCAGCTGAACCCTGGTAAGATGGAGTAGTTGTGCATTGGAGGCCCCTCTGTATCTGAGGACTTACCATCTTTGGTTTTGGACGGGGTTGCACTGCCCCAAACAGACCCGGTGCATAATCTGGGGGTCCTCCTGGATTCGTAACTTCTACTTGAGGAGCAGGTGGCAGTGCCAGTTTTTGGATCAGGAGACTCTCTGGTCAGTCACTCACACCCTAGTCATCTCTCAGTTAGACTATTGAAATGTGCTGTACATGGGGCTACCCTTGAAGCATATCCCAAAGCTACAGCTGGCTCAAAATGTAGATATTAGGTGCCCCTAGGATAGCACATGTAACACTTTTGCTGTGGGAGCTGCATTGGGTGCCAGTTTGCTTCTGGGTCCAATTCAAGGTGTTGGTTATCATCTTTAAAGCCCTACATGGCATGGGTCCAAGTTATCTGAGGGACTGTCTCATCCCCATTACATCAACCTGTCCCACCCAGTCAGGCAGAGAGAGCATGTTGCAGACCCTGTCAGTGAGAGAATGTCAGCTGGTGGAACACAGGAGGAGAGCCTTCTCTGCTGTTGCCTCTGCCCTTTGGAATATTTTCCCCCCAGAGATACGGCAGGCCCCTACCCTCCCAGCTTTCTGGAAAGGATTAAAGACCTGGCTCTTCCAGCATGGATGGGGTGATATGAGCTCTAACCATACCTGGGATAGTTAACACCCTGATGATGCTCCCTGAGTTACTCGCCAACTTTCCATCTTTCTTGGAAGCTATTTATTATTAGGATACAGTAGGCCTCAAATTCCTGCAGTAGAGCTTTAAAGCTATTTATTCCTTCATCCATGAAAGTGAATGTATTATAAACATCAAGAGCATCTGCTCCAGCCACTGTCAGGATGAATGCTATTTTCTGTTCATCCTCTTATTTGTGGCAGCCAAGTGTTCTTGTATATGAGAAAAAACCTTTGCTGAAAACATCATTATTTGTTTCTGCATTGCCAGGAAGTTTCGGTTCTGTTGGTGACCTCAGACCATGCTAAAAAAGAAAGACAGAAAGAAAATGAGTCTGTTACTTCTCAACTTAGTCCAGAGAGGGTGCTGCTCTCTGGCAGAAGAAGTGAACTGACAGAAGAAGTACTTATTAAGATCAGCTTGGACTCAGTGCTGGCCTAGAACAAAAAGGAGCTTTATTACTGCAAGGATCATTCCATTACTTCCCACAGCATGGGTAGAATCAATTCCTGATTTTACAGTTTTTGATTTCTTACAGAAAGGTTTTTGTAGTAAAATGGGAAATCTTCTGTTATTAACATGTTTACTTAGTTAGCCAGGAATTGGATGTAGTCAACTCCAGCTTCACCTGAGCTTCTTTTCTGCCCAAGATAAAAACAATCCACTATTGTATTTAGCAGCATGTTAGCTTAGAAGTTAACCATTACCTACTATGCAAGTAATTGCAATGTATAGCTCAATATATTCAGCAATATTATTAATCAGAAACAGCAATGAATGAAGAAACAAGCTTAAGTCAAAAGAAAAAGCCGTCTATTCTTATTGTTACGTATGCACAAAGTGTCATGTTCTAGGACCAGAATGTTCTGAGGGATTAAGGTTAATCTTCTGAACCAAAAATGTTCATGGAGTTGTGGTTAAGAAGATTATCTTCCAGATGATCAGCAGTGGTACAGAGGGAGAAAGAAAGTTCCAGATTCCTCAGAATATTTCATTCTCCAAATGATGGGGTTTATACATCTCTAAAAATTATTATAATTAAAGTATACTTTACTTCTGAAATCATCACCCTAGAAAATATTGAACATTCAATAAAGTTAGTAAATGCTAATGCATTTTTATTTATCATTTTAACAATTATAAGTGCAGCCTCTAATTTTCTTCTTCTATTGTTGCATAATTTCCCATTCCCACATTACTAAACACTAATTGAACTGAGAATAATTTTTAAAAGTCTATTACTCAAGGAAAAAATTAGTTGGAGTAGAGGGCACTACTAAAGAGATAAGTCTTTATATTAACCCTTTCAGAAGTGAGTTCCCCCCCCCCCCCCTTTGATATGCCATCTCAAAGATCTTATTGTTCTTATGTATGAAACATCCTATACTGAAGCTGTTTGTATAAACCAGATACACAACTGCCATTGGCTTTGCATGGCATGTCAAGGGATGTATTCCAAAAGTGGGAAATGTGGGATCCATTGGGAGATTTTGAGGAGATCCCTTAACTCTTGTAATTCCAAAAATGGAAAACAATGTTCCATAAATATTCCAAAATATATTTTTCACCATCCACTCTGGGGGGCTTTGTGTGCCACAAGAATGTTCATGGATCACACTTTTAGTACCATCACTATGTATTTTTGATTGGGGCAAATGAATACATTATAGCACAACAATCCCCAAACGCTAATAGAAACTTGCCCCTTCAAGCTGTGCTACTTTACTTTTGTTTCAAGCAGCAAGCACTCCAATTTCCAGCCACATGGTAGAAAAATCTAGCTTCAGAAAATTGATCTCCAAATGTACACAGGGCCTTATCAAGCTTTGGCTTAAAGCTATATGAGAAAAACTAATTTGAAAGTGGGTATTTTGATAGAGGAGAGCCAGTTTGGTCTAGTGGTGAAGGCACCAGGCTGGAAACCAGGAGACTGTGAGTTCTAGCCCCACCTTAGGCACAAAACCAGCCCTGGAAAGAAGCAAGCAAGGGCAAACCACTTCTGAAATCTTGCCAAGAAAGCTTCAGGGACTTGTCCAGGAAGTCGCCAGGAGTCAATACTGAGTCAAAGGTGCACACACACACACACACACAAACAGAAATACAAATTGATAGAAGGGTCATGATATTTTAATTTGAGATGTTATACTTCCAAGGCAAAAAAAGGAAACGAGAGAGAGAGAGATAAATTTGATAAATTTAGAAGCATTTGTATCTAAATGTAGGATAAAACCTAAATGCTTACAAGGCCTTTTATCTACACAAGTCCTAGATTTCAAATTGGCTTAATAGGTGAAATCTTCACTTCAGCTGACTTTCCCCTGTTGGTGTTATCATTTGATTTAATAAAAAAGGGTAAGCTGCAATTCTCATGTTGTTTATTTGTTCCATTTATTTGTTAAAAATTAAATATTCACCTTTTGAGATTACTCCTGCCCCCCTTCCTTCCAGTGTTGTTCCCATCATGTTAAATCATTACACTGGGGAAATGTTATGAAGAAGGAAATTATTTCACTTATACTTTATCTATTTGATTCCATAATCAAATCCCAACTATAAGAATGGCCACCTGGTGATATATTTCTTCTACAGGAGTTTGCCACATACGTCAGAATGATGAAAGCTATACATTCTTGGGTGTGTGTGCAGCATCACAATGCATGTAGAAAAGAGGTGGGATATGTTACCCACCATTTTCTTCTTTTATCCATGTGTAAATCGACAGTCTTAGTCTGACATCTCTTGAACATCTTCACAACACTACAAAGAGAAATGCAATTCAAGAACTAGGCACTTCATACAATCACTAAATTGCACATGTCTATAATTTACAGAGTTCTTCCTGTGAAAGATAATATACAGAAATTACTTCCTGGGGGAAGATAATACAAAATGAGCTACTGTGCAATTGAGTACTTGCACAGAGTATCCCTGCAACATTAGGCTTGCCTCTAAAATAGAGGAGGAGAAAGCAAGTTGACTTTTTGAAAATGCAATGAGGGTGCTAATCTTGTCCAAACAAAAGATCAGGATAAAATGTTAAAGAAAACAATGGGACAATGTCTGAGATATGGAATCTAATCTTGGTCATAAGTTTGCAATGCAAAGAAAAGATTGAAAACCTCCACTGTTTCTTTTGTTTATTTATTGCATCTAACAAATATATTGCCTGAATAATTTATGTTATATTTAGGATAAATATGCCAGGATAAAAAAAAAACACAGGTTATACCTGGTTTGTTTCAATAAATAAGAACTAAAACTGCGATTATTAAAAATGGAATGCTTCAAATTTCCTCCTTCCATCAGCATTGAAAAGAAGAAGAGAAGGAAATGAACGAGCCCAAGTCTTGCATAAGCTTATTCCTATAGCCCAGTGTTTCTAAACCTTAGTAACTTTAAGATATGTGGACTTCAACTCCCAGAATTGACTGGCTAGCTGGGGAATTCTGGGAGTTGAAGTCCACATATCAGTTGCTACGGTTGAAAAGCACTGCTATAGCAACTAAAATACAAGCATGTAGGTTCATGACTAATAAGGGAGTACACACTTTGAAAATGATTCAGAATAAATGCATTGGGCCTCATGTGAGCACGGAACAGCAGTTGGTATTCATTAAAGCAGCCCTATTTTCTTCAGGCTTTTCCTTTTTTTTTTCTTTTTGCAAGTGTCACCACTTTAGAGATATGTAATGGGTTCCTTAAAGTAGTGTCATCTTTATTTCAGGTTCAGGTAGAAGTTAATAGCAGAAAGGCACTGAACTTGCATGGCATACAAAATACTTCTTCTGAATAATTGTCAAAATGTGCACAACCCTAATCTCTAACCAAGCCTGTAAGCTTTAAGCTAATTTTCACTGAACAGTAGTTGGAGCATGCCAGTAAACCCCAATTTTTAATTTGTTTTCCCCCTTTGAATCATGGATGTGGGATTATTCCTTGCTTACCTCTTTGAGTGAGTTCTTTAAAATGCAAAGCATTACAATCAGAGTAAACATGTGTTGTGAATCAGAAGCATTCTAAGAAGCTAAACTTTAGTTCTGGTGAAGAAATAACGTACCAATATTAAAGAACATCTCTAACTAGAAGTACCCTGCATAGAGAGATTGGAGCATTAGACAAGGCAGAGATAATGAAAAACCAAGACATTTGTAATAACGCAAAGAGAGATGCTAAGCAGTTTCCATTGAAAGGGGAAATAAGTAGACAGAAGCAATGAAAAATTAGGAACCATGCAATGGAACAGGAATGTGTATTTTTACTCCAGCAGTAAATCTGGAAAGCATCAGAGGGAAATAATGACCTAGCCTGGCTTTTTGGTTTCAAATAACCTGTTTTTTAAAATGTATTTTCATTTTGTACTTGCAAACACAAATGGAATTTAGCTTCATCAGCATAAATGAAATGGGCCGCAAAAAACTTGATATTCAGTCAAGCATGAGAAGATTTTGCCTGTCACTCTGGAATTTCTGAAAATCATGAGCCAACTTTTGTGTGGTAACACAAAACTGTCTCCTAGCCTTCAGTTGTCCATCTTTAACTTTAAAGATTAACATTAAAAATAAATGTTGTTATCTAGTGTTGTAACATTCAATGTTGGAGCTAATGCCAATTCATAGGAGTTAAATATTATTTAAATGTGGGGTTATGTTTTAGATTTCTTATTGCAATTGTTATTGAAATAAAAATCTGATGATGATGTCAGTGGTTAAATTATTGGACATATCCTTGCTTTTAAGGAATTCTAAATTTTTAACAGACTTTCTCTTATAAGGAATATTGGTTTCAAAGACCATAACTAAAAATTCCTCCACTAAATTCTATTAAATTTGACTGGCTCCATAATCCTCTAGGCTTGCTTGCAAATTTCCTCCTATTTTGCTAGGGAAAAATGTTAAAAAAACATGTGTGGTTTTCCTGTACCAGACAAAGGCAGAGGAATTCTGTTTTTCTAATCTCATTCCAGTTTTAGGATTGAAATACTCCATAGTGATCTTTGTTAAATTCAGCCATTTTGGACCTTTAGATAGATCTCTCCAATTAGAACACCTCTAGCCTCTACACAGTCCAAATTATACAGAAAAGTAAATCCTGTTTCCAAACATGCAAAAGTAATATTTTAAACTCAAATATCCCATTCTTATCCTTCAGAGTAAGAGTCCTTTTAAATGTCAATATTCTTGTACCAGGGGAGTCATAAAACAATAAAAAGAACCAAGAATATTCTAACCTACAGCATTTTAAATTATTTATCTGACTCTGTATTCACCTTTCTTCTAAGCATTATTTTAATTAGCTTTGCATTGTTTCATAATGAGAAAAGAGGATTTCAGAGATAAGCTCTCATTTTTAACATTTTAGTTTTAATTGGGTGGGCTCTTCAAGTGCTGCATTATCTACCAAGAAAATAACTAGCTTTTATCACCTTTATTCACATTTTGTGTTAGTCGTTCATAGTGCAGGAGGCTCTTAATATTATCTCCTTACTCTACAGTCTTTAGTTACCATCCTTCTCCATTATATATGTCAGCTGGAACAGAAGTAGTTTAACATGCTTTCCTAAAACCAGGTTTTGGCAGACTTTTTGTTCATAGCCATAGGATCAAGAAAATGTTTTCAAAAATATTGAAACCATTCTGCCTATCCACTTTCCTTCCTTCTGTGCCAGATATTTGTCATATTCCATGGACACTTGGTGTTCCTTCCACATGTGGATGGGACCATCATCATCATCATCATCATCATCATCATCATCATCATCATCATCATCAAATGTTTTAATGCTAAAATAAAACAGAGTGTATTACATTTTGTTAAAAACTCCTAATTCAACCCAATTTGCCCTTGTAAATTAGACTACAGGACTGATTCAGATGCTACAGAAGATATTGACATAGGGCTGATCCATACTTCCTGCTTGCCCTGGGGTGAAATGGGCTACCTTCTATTTTGGGAGAGCAGTTTTGTAGAGTCCTTAGTGTTCTCTGAGCTTGGTTGTTTGCTTGCAGATGTTTCATTACCCAACTAGGTAACATCATCAGTCCTTGGTGCTGAGCTTGGTTGTTTGCTAGTTAGCTAGTTGGGTAATGGAACATCTGCAAGCAAACAACCAAGCTCAGAGAGCATCAAGGACTCCACAGTTCTACCCTGAGCTACAGATATTCTCTTCTATTGGATGACAGTTCTCCCCCTTACCCTGTTGGGGAAGTAAAGTCTCCCTGAGTTTTCTTGCTCCACTTCAAGAAAGTTTTCTTCCCTCTACTGGCACAAGCAGGACAATCCAGTCCCTACTCTCTGCCTTAGTCCACCATTTCATGGCTATCTGTCATGAAAGGCTGGACCTTTGTGAGAGAGGAACTAGCTGTTTCTTTGTTGTTGTTTCAACATGGTGAAATTGAGGAGAATTCTCCCTAGTTTCCCCTTCTTCCCCAAGTGATAGGAAGAACTTTAAAACTGTTTTGCCCTCAGAAGACCTACCCACCACAGAAGAGAAAACAATTGGTGCTTGATTTCCTGGCAAGGGGAGTGTAGTGGGTGGATGGGGGAGAAGCAGGGGAATCCACCAATTCAGGGCTGTGCTAACTGGGATTCAGACAGAGGACCTGGTCCTCAGTATGGTCAAAGTGGATGAAAAGGTTGAAATCTAGAAACTGAGTCATTCTCAGCCACTTTACACACAGGACCCAAGCAGTTGAAGGCTCCGGTGCAGAAAAGTGCTTAGCTTAGGAAGGTGGAAATACATTAATTTATACAATATTACAAGACTTCCAGAAGACAGATGCACAGAGGATTTTTGGCTCTGGATTATCTTTATTTCTCTAAGCCAAACTTTGAAACAGGGAGGTAGAAGCTAATGCAAGAACAGTAGAGAAAGGTGGGGAAAAGGAAGAAACCCAGCTTTGTAAACAGTCAATTTTTGAACCAAAAACCCTATGGAGAAAACCTTCTCCCAAAATTGTAGAGGTCTCAGGCTTCTTTTTCCTAAAATGCACTGGTGGTGAGAGCTAGAATGGTATATGTAACACTAACTCCATTGTGGATATTAATATTCTACTATTTGACTCTTTGGAAAACAGTATTGACCCTTGCCATCTTTTCCATCAATTTCCTTATGAGATTTTTCCCCATTCCAGAATCTTCTGAGAAATATGATTTTATAGTTTCATCTAAGAGTATCAGCTGTTTGCATTAGCTGGGCCTAGAGCAGAGGTGCCCTTGGGATCTGATATTTTTGTCAAAATTACAAAAGTAGCATTTCATTATCGCAATGCAAGCTACATCCCTTTCATACATTCATGCAACATCATAGGGCATGTATAAAAGGGACAAAGTTGGTGTTATGATGATATTATACTGTTTTCATATTAGCCCCTACTTGGACCACTCTGTGGCCCTTCTACTTAGAAGACAAATAACATGGTATAACAGGCAAAACTCCTGGCAGCAATGACACAGAAATGGAGAAGGTGAAGGAATTTCCATTCCTTTCTTTTCTTTCTTTAAAAAATCATCTATAGGTGGAAGTGGGTGGCAGAAGGCATTTTTGTTAGTACTATCAACATGCACATTTTGTAGATAAGTGTAAAATTATATAACCTGGCTTGCATTCTAATAAAGTCCTCACTGTGGCCTTCTGCTCTTCGTGGTGGGTCAGGGAATTATGGATGATGGGTCAGGGAATTATGAATGAGGAAAATAAACTGATTAAGGTATTGCTGTCACCTAATAGAAACTACTCAAAAAATAGAAGATACTTCCATTGAATATGCAGGTGCTTCTCCCTTGCTAATACAATCCCTGTAGTTCATACCAGAACAAGAATGACTTCAATGAGAAGACATCAGCAGATAAAGCTTCCTTGCATTTCTATATCTCATGAGCAATCCATAGACATTATAAGTTGTACTACTGAATATTTGAATGCAAAGCTTTAAAATAGAATTCCCATTTCCAGGAAGTAATTATTTACAACTGTACTCAGGAAAAAGGTTGACACGTCTGTTTCTTATCTTCCAGCAAAGAATTCCTACAGGCAAAGATACTCCTCAAGTTTCCTCAAAAAAAGTGGATAACAATAAAAGCACATCAGAATGCAACTCCAGAGATGTAAGTGTAATCCATTTAGATTGGAAGTCAGGTTCTAATGAGTAGTGTATGTGAACCATGAAGTATATGGACCCATATCTTTTTAATTGTAAACAAAGGAATATGACATCGTTTTATATTAGGTGAATAGAGAAGTTTGATATTTGGTGCTACAAAAGATATGCTTTTTGATGTAATACCTTTTCTCTTTGGCTGTGCTTGACTAATAGGATTTGCAAGATTTTCAAGAGTATGAGGCAACTAGAGGAGATGTGATCTAACTACAAATTAAATACAGTCCACTTGGAAAATTCACACGTCAATTTATCACACCAAAACTATTTATTTTCAAAATGTTGCTATCTTTTAACATACCTTGAAGCTCATGTGTGTTTCTAGTGTTAGAAAGCGCCTGGAAAAAAGAATAAGCTACAACAGAGCTTTACATTTTAACTTTAGCAGAAAGTGTTACTTTTGGAGGTAAGGAATTTCTAGTTTTTCAAATGCAGAAAGGAAGAAGGGAGATGCAAGAGAAAGTGCAAATTCCTAAACTACTGCAATAATTTATCAGGCAAAAAAAAAAGAAAAGCTATAAGTGGAGAAAAAAACACCTAATAACCAGACAGGTTTCAGAAAAGGCAGAAAGGAACACAGTCAGATAGCTAATGTAAGACAGGTAGCACACAGAGCAAAGGAACATAAGGACGAGTTTGACCTTTGCTGTGTCGACTGTGGCCAGACCTTTGATTCTACAGATCATGGCAGAATGTGGAATATATTAAGGCTAATGGGAGTGGCAGAACACTTGGTTATTCTTCTGGGGAATTCTATAATGAACAAGAAGCTACTGTATGAACTGAATCTGGAGAAACAGAGCAATTGAGAATAAGAAGAGGAGTGAAATAGCATAACACCATTTTATTACTTGGAAGCAAAGAAGAATTGGAAAGTCATTCTGAAAGCGAAAGTGAAAATTTGGGGTTAATGTTAAATATTAAAAAGATAAGAGTAATGTTAGCCAACATGCTCAGGGAATTTACAGTTTACAGCAAAGAAATGAATGTGACAGTTGGTTTTGTTTTCTTGAGTTCAAAGATAAAGATGGACAGTATGCTGAAGAAATAAAAAGGAGATGAGTGCTACAGGAAGAAGGCAGTGACAAACAAGATCACGAAGAATAGGGTATTCTCTGACAACAAAGACCAAAATTATAAAACAATGGTATTTCCAGTAATAATGTATGGTTGTAAAAGGTAGACACAGAAAGTGTGAAAGCTAGGTACCTTTGAATTATGGATCCAGAGATACATAGATACATGGTACTACAAGTACCATGGACTGCAGGAAAAGCCAATCAGTTGATACTGGAAAAAATGAAGACTGTTCCCTTGAGGCATGTGATGCAAGTGGACAGTGAACTAGAAAGAAAAAAAAAAACACTATTCTTGGCAAGCCAAGGAATGAGGAAACAATTAGTAAGATGAATGAACAGTATCATGATTACAGGAATGTACTTGGAAGAGATACTACTTATTAGTGGAGACAGGTTGAGATGGCAGGCATTGGTCTATGCAAATGACCAGGAAATGAACTTATTTTGAAAGCACCCAATTAAGTAACTAATTGGGCTAGGCATATAAATAAAATAAAGGTTTCTCACTTGAATAAGATAGGCTGCCTTTTCCTGTTCTCCTCTGACCTTTACATTATTTTGTGTGCTTGACTCATTACAAAGAAAATAATAGAAACTCAATAACATATTCAAATTGAATAATTGAAATAGATTCAAAGAGTTTGATTTGAAGATAACTTACTACTCTTTAGGAGCAAGTGTGAATTTCTTAGAGCTAGTATTTCTCACTCAGCTTCTGCTTCCAATAATAATCTACAAGCAACTGTGTACAGTGGGAAAAGAAAAAAGAAATAATACATAATTAATGAGTCCAAACCATATAAAATGATACTCTGCCGAAAATATATTGTTCATTTTTTTAATTGCATTAGTTGCTGAATAGAAAACCAAGCAAAGGAACAGGTTTGCTCCCATGTGTATTTTCTTCCTTTGCATATATGCTGAATTCCTTCAGTGTCTGAAACTAAGCATACAGTTTTGCAAACTTTGCAAAACTAAAATGTTTATTTATGCTTACATTTTGCATTAAAGGTTTGTAAGTACAAAACTAACAACAAAAGAAGAATTGTCGTGGGAGTTTTAAATCTTTAGTTTCCATTAAAAATATATTCTATTCCATACTTAAAATAAAATAAAAATCTAATTAAATTATGTCCATACAAAACGAAACACATAATCTGTGTTTACTCATTCAAGTAATTGAAATTAATACATTAATCATGACTAAGTTAGGTACCATTTATTGCAGTTAGCCTCTTGTCAGTATGATACATAATTGTAATTAATCTTTTGTAAGTATGACACATAATCCCTTAAATTAACTAAAGGGTTGTTTATTGAGTTTGCACATCATACTAAGCCTTAGTGATGAGTTTATTTCATTTGTACCTGGCATGCTGTCTGAACAGCTATTGTGGTTTGTAAACAATGGTTTATGGTATAAAACAAAATGTAATGGTATGTGGGAATGTGGGTAGATTCGGCAAAGAGACACTGCCAAGGAAACAGTCAGATAAGAGACAGCATAGCCTGCAGCTGGACAGTGGGCAGGGCAAGAGTCTCAGAAGGGACCCTCTCTAGTTTCTTGGGCTGTAAAGAAGATTGGAGGGGGGGGGGATGTACTTTCAGACTTGCATGCTTTTGTCAATGTAGCTTTACAATAAAGTAGAATTAACTCATCTGGTCATGTTTCCTATCTAGTTTCCCCAGCAAGGCTGATGCAAAATTAAATTTTAAAAAAATGTTAATCTGGCATGCAGAATTTTTATGTTCAAAAATATCCTTTCCCTAATGTAAAAGCAGGTACACAAGGTTAATCTTCATTAGGACCTAACCAATAAATTATACAGATTTCTGTCTTGGAGAGTAACTTTAAGGAATAATAGATTTCTTTAGAAATTCCAATTTCCAGGATGTATGAATATGATGCAAGTTATTTTCTAGGAGTTAGAAAATGAATTATTTCAATTCTTTCATTGTCCTGTGGGTTCTCTGCCCTGCCTTCTATACCTCCTGAATGCCGTTTTAAGTTTATTTATTTATTTTATTCAATTTGTACAGCTACCCATCTCAGACCAGTGACTCTGGGTGGCAGACAATCATAAATGTTGCAGAATTCTGACATTAATTCTAATATCAGAATTCTAATACCATATGTCTGACAATTCAGAACGCCAAACCCTAGGAGACAGTTTCAGTGAAAACAATGTCAAAATATTAGGAGTGATATCCAGTTAATCCATGTTATTTGTTTTGCTTATTGATTCCCTAGATTTTATGGTAATTGAGGTGAATTTTCACACTGATTGGCTATTTTCATATAAATCACATACGGATACATTGGTGCTTTCCCCCAGGCCTATTTCAATACTTTGACTTTGACTGGAAAGATTTAAATAAATCCAATTCCTAAGTCAAGGTTTAGATTTTTTTGCTCATCTTTTGATATATTTTTTTTAATCTTATTTCTAATGAACTAAAAGCATTCTTACTTGTTGGACATATTCAATTTTCATCTAATATTTATAATCTGTTAGAATAACCCAATTGCCTAAAATGGTCCTTGTCTGAAGCATGCAGTTTTTGTAAGGAGAACCTTGCTTCGCTAGTTTAGCTGAATATTTTTGTAGTCCCATTGTTACTATTTGAAGCTCCAATTGCACAGCTTAATTGTCAAGAGGTATGCTGGATTTTACAATTTTTTTTTTTCTCCCTCACAAATTCTTTTAATGAAGATGCATACTTGAGTAATCCGCTTTCATAATTTATGGTCCCAGTTGTGTACCTTGCCACCTTTCCTGTATAATTCACTGGCTGAGCTATCTTCTGGAACTGCTGAATTTTAACATACTTTACTGATCAAGCTGCATATTTCATCATTTGAGTTTTTGCACCCAGGTACCTTTTTCTGATCAAACTGCATGCTAAACTGATCAAGGAGGAATTACTTTTAAGCAGAAGCCATGCTTCTGTTTGCTCTAGCTAGTTTAATATCTCACTTTATCATTTCCAGGCTCTTTCTTTTACTCCTTTCTGCATAATGGGAGTAATCATATCGTATCATGATTTTATTTTTTTATTTTTTTAAAAAAAGGCTGATTTTCTTAATCTCCGCATGATAAGCAGAGGTTCGGCATCAGTAAATTTTGCCCATATAGGTTGCTCTTTTTCAGGCATGAAAGTCATAACCAACTATTTTAATAATGATTAATAACTAATATTAGCATTATATGCAAATTAAATATAAACACAACATTCCTAAGAAATTATTCAGAGTTAGAACCTCATAACACATAGCATCAGAGTTCTGTTTCAGGTGTTATGGAAACTGGAGCCCCACTAGTGTTGTTTAAATTATGCTGGCTTCTTGTGGACTTTTTTGCATTCATTGCAAGTGAATATCAGAAGAAAGTCTTCACATCTATGATTGTTTACTTTATGGCTTTCATGCAAGCCAGGACCTTGCATTAACGGGGAGTAGCTGACTAATTCATAGGGTTCAAGTATGAATTAGGAACAATGTTGGTCTGCCCTCCTATGATCTGGTATTGGAAAATAGAAATGTCTAACACTGTATCATTTTTTTTTTTTTTTAACAAAATCAGCAGGAATTTTAACCAATGTTGAAGGGACGAGCAATTGGAAATTCTAGTTTAAAAATCAGAGCAGGGCTTTTGAGCTGTACATCTTTAAAATTTGATTTATTAGTCTTGGTCAACTTTGGGACTTTTCACCAGAATGAGATGAAATAGACAGGACAGCTCGATCACTGGTGGGGGAAGTATGTCAAAGTTTATAGAAATTAGTGCAGAAGTGTTCAAGCTACATCAACTTTTGACTGTAAACATTGCTATGACAGACAATTTCTGCAGGGCTCACAAAGGTACCAGTAATGTTTTGCAAATGCCATTTGACTGGGACCTGCCCCCAACCTGCTCATCCTTGACCTCTTCAGTGACACTGTCTAATATACTAGCATACATATAGGCACTGTCAATGTAACCAACATGATGGGGTTACAGAAACTAAAGACAATAGACAACTTACACACACACACACAGACACACAATTAATGTAATCCAGTGAATAACCTTAGTCTTATAACATAATAAAGTAAAATAAGCTTATATAATGATAATTATTTTATACAGTGAACGAATAGAAGCTAATTTATTTCTTCATTTAGAAACACCATAGAGGGTGGCTTCCAGCAATAAAATCACGCAATGAAAATAATGCAATAATAAAATGACACAATTAAAACTCACTAGCTGTCCTCTTTGAGATAAGCCAGGTCAGGAAATAAGCTCCATAAAGACTACTGGAACTCTATTGTTGCAGGGTATAATAACAGTATTTGAATTTCTTTCTTCTCCTTCTTTTACCCAAGAAAATCAAGGTGGAGTAATCTTGAGTTTCTTTCTCACTCCTTCATCCCTTTCAGGGCTATGCTGGTGTTTATGAAACTTTTCTTGCATTCCTTCTTCAAGGCAATCTCCATAGTCCTCTATGCTGGCAAAGGTTCTGCATAGATGCCCTTAGTAATTATCACATGTGTCTCCAATGACAGTATAACATGCAAGAGCATCCAAAATATCTTTCTTTAGTCCTGTAGGGTGGCACCATCCCATCAAGCACTGGGTTTTAGGCCATTTCTAGATATAGAATGCCCAGCCAGAGAATTTCTGTCTTCCTGGGATTCAGTGTCAAGCCATTGGCCCCTTCATCACAGCCCACAAGCACTAATACAGAATTACTTTGCCTCTCCTGGTACAAATGAAAAGGAGAGATAGAGATAGAACCAAATGCCATCTGGGCTTGGTTGCCAATTGAACAGATTAGGCAGCCCAAATCTCTCTCTCTCTCTCTCTTTGAGAGAGAGAGAGATATGATAGATAGATAGATAGATAGATAGATAGATAGATAGATAGATAGATAGAATTGCACAAATTACCTAACTAATTTCACCTGAGACAATTCTGTCATGATAGCATGATGTGAAGGAAGTATATAATTTGCACAGTGGTGGCACATTGTACGTTATATCACTGAAGTACCTCGACTTCAATCCCTACTCCCTGATATTTATGGCTCGATATAAAAATTGTGGAAAAGACTCTGTGTATGTGTGTCTGTGTATGCGGGTTGTATTAGATTTTCTTGCAATGCAATTATACATTAAAACTGGTAAATAGTTTTATCAATCAATCATTTTTACCCTTTTTTAAAAAATGCACATATTTGAGGAACCACAACTATGTTTTTAGTGGATAGTATCTCCTGGCAATATTGCATTCATTTATGCTGCCCCTATAATCCATTTCATGCTCCAGGACAAAGCCATAGCTACTTTGCTAGCCATTGAAGAATAGAATAGTTTGGTTTTATATGACAAGAGGGGAATTTGGTTTGAAATTATCCTAATCAATGCTTCAATGAAATTGAGCTGTTTTCCATTTTTTCCAGAGAACATAACTCATGTTCAATACCTTACTCTTAATGTGACAGCAATATTCCTTCTCCAGATTAAACAGTTCAAATATATGCTATGTCAGCCGGTGCATTATACCCTGCTTGGTTAATGAATTGTACTCTCCTTGCTCAATACAGTAGTCTCTCAGGTATACAGCCTCATGCATTTTAGCTATCCTCTACATCCATGTACTTTATTTGTCTGCCACTTCAAATAGAGATTATAAGAGCAAGCACTGGAAAAATATAACCCTGTTTCCAGCATTGATCCTGAAACATTTGCTGAGCTCTGTGGATTTGCAAGAATGTACTGAGCAAGAAAATTATCTAGGGAAGATTGCCCTAATCTTCCACATAGTCCTCCAAAATTCCTTTTATTATGATGCTCCACAGAAAATGCTGTGGAAGAAGAGTGTCAGTTCACTTTATAAATCCCAAAGAATCACCTCAACAAGAAAAGTTATGTTCCTTCCAACATGATTATCCAGATGAAACTTGAACCGACCATTGATTTTCAAAAGTAGATTTAGAACAGGTTCAAAGGGATGGTCACTTGCTTTACTCTTTGACACTGATTACAAACAATGCATACTGTGGTATTGTTGTTTTCTGGTCTTTGTCACATCTGGAGAGAAACAAAGCAGTGGGGAAGATAGTTCTTCATAATGAACTCACATTTGTTTATCAGATTTATATTGCACTTTTTCATTCAGGAGCTCAAGGCATACATAAGGCTCTTTCCACCTATTTTTTTCCCTGCAGCAAGAACCCTGTTAGATAGACTGGGCCAAAAGAAAGTAACTGGCACAAAGTCACCCAGTGAATTTCAGTAGCTAAGGGTGGAGTAGAACATGGGTCTTCCCAATACCAATTCAATGCTTTAATCGTTACACCACACTGGCTCTTGTTCCACGTATTATTTGTATTAGACATAGGAGAGAGCAAAGCTCTAAATATTCTTAAAGTCTAGTTGTACTTTGCTTTGGCATAATGAATTCAGTCTTGGATAGAGGATGGTGAGGGATCGATCCATAATGGATGAGATGCCAAATCCCAATTTCCAGCAACTTTGGGGATCCCACAGGGAGCCTGTGCAATGGTTGTACTGTGCTTAGATGGAAGTTCTTTTCCGGCAATCTTGCTTTTATTTATTTGTTTAATGTTTTAACAGTTGTGATATTATTTTAATTGTTGGGTGTATGCTGCTAAGAGTCACATTCAGTGAGATGGGCGGCCATATAAATTTGTTATATAAATAAATAAATTTCAGAAAAAATCCAAGGTGGGTCAAGAATGGAGCAATAGCTGAAATAGTTAGCTCCAGAGTTCTGCATTCTGTTATTTTTTTCCTAGATAATATTAGTGGCAAGAGAGTTTTGATCCAGAACATTCAAAGTCCCCCCCCCTCCCCAAACAAGGTATCAGAGATATCTGATATTTCAAGGAGGACACTTCTGAAAGTGCTTCCTTTTGTCTACCTGCAGATCTTTTCATAGAGTGGGAGAGCTTCAGGATCTGGTATGAATCCTGTTCAGCAGATTTAGTTTGGGATCTGTAATGTAACATCCTGTCTCCATAGGTAGGAGTGCTTATAGTTTTATTTTAGAAAATATTCCTTGTCACAGTGAAGAATAGAGGTTTTCCTGCTTTCATAGTTGTTCTGTGACAAGCTGCATTAGCTCCTGTCTATTGGCTTTGGTTTCTGTGCATACAGTGCATGGGCCAGTAAAAGATATTTCATAATGTACATAACTATACATAAGACAATGCATTTTGTACTATCAGCATGTAGCAATTACATCCTTTGTATAACTATTAAAGAGAACTTTCAATGCTCCCCTAAGCTATGCTTCTTTCTACTAATGTGCTAATCGTAATATGGAGATAGATTTATTAATTATTTTATTTAATTATAGTTTCATGCCCAAAGAAATAGATAATATCTAGTGAAAATGTCAGTAAAATTTCCTGTTTCACTTTAACAATTTATTGTCTGATTGCCCCATTAAATCAATGTCGTAAGACCACACAATATTAATTAAACACATCTTTGGTCTGTGGGTGGCTTACCTTATTCATTCTCAAAATTACTATAATATTCACCTAGACATCTACACACAATAGGATGGTGTAATAAAAGTGTTAAATTTAAATAATAGTTCTAGCAGAAATTATAATAACTTTGCTTTAATTCGTGTTAATTATTTTTTTTAAATGCAGAAGTACATATAATCTCAGTTGTATGAGTTGCTTGAGATAGAATAATTAAATCACATTACTTTTTTACTGTGTATAATAGCAGTGCAAAAATCTGTTTCTGTCTATAGTTAATAAATGTGCTCATACATTTTTAGACCTTTATTCTCAAGCACCAGATTACTCAAACATTCCCCCCCCCCCCCCTTGTCTCATGTTCTGGGTACAGCAAAGGCATTTTTCTCCATCTTTTCTATAGCTGAATTGTCATGGCAGACAAAGAGGTAGAATGAAACATGGCACTACAAATTTTATTAGTATTCTGATCTATGTTGTACACAATAGATTTACCCAGATTAAAAGCTCATCCTCAGGCTGAGAGTCCTTCACCAACTTCAGCATGATGTAATACATCCAACTTTGTTTCTAGTGTTAGAAGTTTTCATTTTAGGCAAAGGGATTGAATATTTTAATTTGACCCCATAGTAACCGTGGTATACAACACAATGGTAAATGTGTAAGGGCAGATAGGAGTTTTGGCAGAAAATGTTCAAGCCCTTTTGGCAGGAAGAAATCTTGGTATGTTTCTAGGCCTTTGGCGCAAATTGACTTTGCTGGCACAAATCTCATAATAGCAATTTTTTATTTTTATTTTTGACATAGTCAATTCTTGGCCAAAAATTATCAATTGCATAATAGCAAATCCACATAATGTGAGGGAAACATGTACTGAAATTATCACATTGCTAAAAAAAATAAAATGTTGTCTGAAGCATGTGCAATATTGTTCATTCACCCATAAGACACATGCCGATTTCAATTCATATTTGTCAAAGCATTGGGGGGGGGGGGGGAATCTATTTCTAAATGAGCTGAAAATAAACTCACCGTGAGAATTGTGTTCATTAGAAGGCTAGAAATGATGAGAGAAACTCATGATATTGTTTTGATATTATGACTATACCGTACATAGTTTTAGCATTATGAGAATAAACCCTGGAGGGCATGAGTTTAAACAGACCTCCCTGCTGTTCCTATACAGTGTTGGGGATGAAATTTCTCTTCCAGTTTTGAATAACCATGTTGTTTCTTGGCAACATTTTGGGAGTGGTTTGCCATTGGCTTCTTCCTAGGGCTGAGAGAGATTGACTGGCAGTTACGTGTATTTTTTTCTAGAGGAACTAACAGACGTTACTATAAATGTGCAACCTGCCTCCTATTTAGTAGGGCAAGCTTAGATCTTCTCTAGGAAGGACAATGCTTACTGCAGATTAAGCATCCTTCAATGAAAGGATTATACACTTCATCGCATTGCCGACTGCATAAAGGGCTAACATAAAGGGCCAACAGTCACTTCCTCACAAATCGTGTTCCTCTAAGTTCACATTATATTTTTGCCTTCACTAGCTGACACTGATGGAGACACTACTGTTCTCAATACAATCTAGTGTATATGACAACTTAGTCAATATGTAGGGTAATCACAGTGGCCTACATAGGAAGACATAGTAGACTGAGGATTGTGAGAGATACAGCATAATCTCCTATTTTCACAGTTGCAATATTAAAAAAGGAAATACGTTATCATAAAATGGGTAATGATGAGATACTATGCTAAGAGGGAAGGGGGCTTCTTAATTTCCAACAGTGTGTATAAAATAGTGTGACTTGTTATGTATTTTTATTGTTACTGCCTGATTCCACTTATTGTAGAACAAATAAGCCATTATCTCTATGACAACTGCTAGTCCATCTGCCTAAGACAAAAAGGATGCTATCATGAAGAATTGAGTGTTTCTATACCAAAAATACAGCTGTGCATTTTGGGTTGTTCTCTTCCCTACAACTTCCCTCCAGGTATATTTTTCTCCTAGGAACAAGTCATATGAAACCAAATGAGGCTTGCTTCTGTGGAGGCCTGAATAAACTGATCAATATCTTGATACAGTTGGTACAAAAACGCATAAATTCACAGCAAAATTCTAGCCCTCTGAAGGATGCTGCAGGTCATTGCTTGACAAGATTTCAAGAAAAGAAGAAAACTTGTTTTCTCTGTGTTGTCTCGTCAACAACTACAGTAGTCCCAGTAGACCTCCTACCCTCCTTGCCTTCCAGAAGGCTGTTAAGACCTTGCTTCCCCCACCCCCCACCCCCCAGCACTGGGTCAGGAGAGGAGAACAGCCCAGCATTTGTAGTTTTGGGATGGGACTGTTATGGTGCTTGGTGCTGTAAGGGAGTTTTTAATTTTTTTGTATTGTTATTTGTTTATCTGTTGTTAGCTACCCAGAGTTCTTTGATAGAATATGATTTATCAGTCCAGAATGCTCTGCTGAATCAAAATATTGACTCACCTTATCCAATATTTTCTTTTCTATCAGAGGCCAATAAGATAGCTCTGGGAAGTTCACAAGTAAGATCTGCAGAGTGTAATCTCCCAGTGCTGCTTATGGCAATTGGGAGTCACCAGGGACAAACAGAAAAAGTTTACATCTTTTCATCATTTCAACACAATCTGCAGTTTAAAAATGCTGCAAGAGAAACTTGCCTTTTCTTTTTAAAAAATTGCTTTGAATGTATATATATTTTTAATTATGTAAAGGTATGTTTTGTCTCCATTTTATCCTGACTTATTATGTCACACAAAATAATTTGCTCAGATCTTTTTAAACAATCAATATTGTAATTAAGTTGTTGTTGTTCAGTCATTAAGTCATGTCCGACTCTTCGTGACCCCATGAACCATGTCGCGCCAGGCCTTCCTGTCCTTCACTGCCTTCCTGAGTTTGCTCAGTTTCATGCTCATTGCTTCAGTGATGCTATCTAACCATCTCATCCTTTGCCATCCTCTTCTCCTTTTGCCTTCAATCTTTCCCAGCATCAGGGTCTTTTCCAAAGAGTCCTCTCTTCGCATTAGGTGACCAAAGTATCTGAACTTGAGCTTCATTATCAATCCTTCCAATGAGCAATCAGGGTTGATTTCCTTTAAGATTGACTGGTTTGACCTCCTAGCAGTCCAGGCGACTCTTAAGAGTCTTCTCCAGCACCACAGTTCAAAGGCATCAATTCTTTGGCACTCAGCCTTCTTTATGATCCAGCTCTCACAGCCATACATTACTACTGGGAAAACCATAGCTTTGATTATGCAGATCTTTGTTGGCTAGGTGATGTTTCTGCTTTTTAATATGCTGTCTAGGTTTGCCATAGCTCTCCTCCCAAGAAGCAAGTGTCTTTTAATTTCATGGCTGCAGTCTCCGTCTGTGGTGAACTTGGAGCCCAAATGAATGAAGCCTGTTACTGCTTCCATTTCTATCCCTTCTATTTGCCAGGAACTGATGGGTCCAGATGCCATGATCTTAGTTTTTTTAATGTTGAGTTTCAAGCCAGCTTTCGCACTCTCCTCTTTCACCCTCATCAAGAGGCTCTTTAGTTCCTCTTCACTTTCTGCCATTAGGGTGGTATCATCTGCATATCGGAGGTTGTTGATGTTTCTCCCTGCAATCTTAATTGCGGCTTGTGATTCTTCCAGCCTGGCATTTCTCATGATGTACTCTGCATATAAGTTAAATAAGCAGGGTGACAGTATACAGCCTTGTCGTACTCCTTTCCCTATTTTGAACCAATTGGTCGTTCCGTGACCGGTTCTGACTGTTGCATAGAATGAATATATGAATATGTATGTATGTATGTATGTATGTAATTAAATACTTTTAAAAAATTCTCTGAGATATTTTCTGTATCATTATAAAAATACAGAACATTTACACAGTTTAATAGCTTTACAGAAAATAAATATATCTTCATGCCATGGGGAGGTGCTTGGATGCATATTTATTTTCTGTTCTTTGCATTCATACCTTTGCTTCAAATGTGGAAGAAAAGATGGGCAGATATGTTCTGAAACAGGAAACTCTCATTTAGGCAGGTAAGCCATCAATCATAATTGTAGGAATCATTCCTACATGCATTGAAGAACACAAGTCGATTGTATATGAATTATTGATTTCTAAATTAGGGATGATTGTCTAATACCATTTTTTTTCACTTTTCAGACTGGCAGCACTTGTTTAGGAAACCAGAGTAATGTAACAGACCCTAGTACGCAGGTATGAATCTTGTTCCTTCTATAGGTTTTGAGCTGATCATTGAAGTTAAATTTCTTTTTTCCTCTTGTTCTGAATCATCAGGTTTGAAAGAGAAACGATTCTCTGTGCTATGTTATTTTTATCCTCTGAAGTTTTTTATTTTGTTTTGTCTGAAATCTCATTTCTAATCTACAGCTTACATGATTTAAGACAAATGTGTTGATGCAGGAAGATGTGTTGATGTAGGAAGAAGACAGTGCAGGAAGAATTAAGATTAAGCCCCTCCTATCATAGCTTTTATTCATTATCCATATTAGCTGATGCTAGTATAATCTGGTATTTTTTAGCTGAAATAATCTAGTATTTTTATTTATTGAGAATGCATTACAGTTGAGTTTGCCAACATGTTCCTATTTTAATTTACAGAAGTCACTATTGGATAAAAATATAGAAGCCAGAAGACAGGGCATTCATAACTACATAAGAATCACTTTGCTGGAGTAACCCACATCATCTTGTACCAAAAATATTGCTCCAGAAGGAGGAGGCTTTTGGTTGTGGGCAATCCAAACATTAGAATCACTGAGACATAGACTTGTGATGGATCACATGTTGATATGCCTGCTTGATGTGAAGGTTGCAGACATCGTAACCTTCACATCAAGCAAGTTTCTGGAGAGTGTTGGGGAGGAAGTAGAGGTCATGGTCCACATTGACATCAGTGGTATTGGGAGATGTAGTTAATCAGTCCTGGAAGACAAATTTAGGCTGTTGGGAAGTTCAGGACCACATTCTCAGAAATTCTATTTTGTACCCTGCACAGGGCTATAAAGAACAGAATTCAATATTTCAATGTGTGGTTAAAATGATGATGCTATTTTCAGATATTTAGAAACATATTTTACATCCTTTAAATTAGAAGATCAGTGATTTGTCATAACAGGACATCCCATCTCTATATTCCAAAGTTATTGCAATTTCCATCTTCATCTTTCTAGAGAAATAAATTTAGCCTTATAGTCTTCCTAAACACTTTTCCACACACCAAGACATTTGGGAGTACTGTACCATAATCTAATAGATAATATGGAAACCCAAATGTTACAGATGATCATGTTATTTTTGTTGTAAACCACTCAGAGTCATTCAATGAGATGGGCGGTGACAAATTTGATAAATACATAAATAAATAAATGCAACAAGGTTGCAGATTTTTTCTTCTCTGTGTTATTTCCTGTTATGAATTTATGTCTGTCTTACCTTGCCTATATTAACAAAAATATAGAGCTCCTCCATAACACACTATAACAAAGTAATCCTGTTCCTTCTCTGCTGCAATCCAACAGTATACCAAATGCATAGGATTGTATTAGAAAATAGGAGTGATTTCTAGATTTTCTACCCTCACCCATTTTTTCCCAACAAGTTGACATTCTCTGGAAAACCCTGCTGTATTACTTTCCTCTTGAACAATTCTCAGATTAGGGTGTGTAGTTATTTAATGAGAAGGAAATCTGCATACTTGTTATATTGACTTGTTACTGTGGATTCCTCTGCACATGAATATACAACCCAGGTGTATAAGTTCTCATTGTGCTCCATTTTCAACTGCTTTGTTCTCTACTCAAGCAAACCATCTGTACAATTTGTTGCCTTATTTAGTCACATATTTCTTTCCCCAGGCTAGTCAGACCTGAAAAAATGGTAGCAATTCATTGCATTATTTTTGCTATATCAACCATCATGGCTGGTCAATAGGTGAGCAAGCAAATATGGAATTATTTTTAGTTAGGAAGGTTCAGGCACCTGATAATTTTCCTCTGTTTACCTCTATGAAAACTGAACATTTTTTTTTTTTTCCTTTACACCTCTTCTCCAAGGGAAATATCCCTTACTGGCTATGATAGACTTGCTAATCTATTTATTTGCTTCTCAAGGGGACCTCATTGGATAGTTTCCCTTTGAAGCAGATCAACCTTATTAATTGGTGTAAAACCTATGCTTCCATTCCTTGCAAGGCCCATTATAACATTTTAATATTGATTGTGTTTTCTTCATTATACCCACAGAAATCACACAGTCCTCCATGGATTAAACCAGAAAATAACAAATCAACTGAGAGAAAAGAAAACAATGCTGAAGAGTCAGCTAAAATCAATGAAAAGACTCTGTAAATACCATGTAGCTATCTTTAAAATGTTATTCATTTGCTATCGTCTTCATCTTTTTAGTCCAGAGGCATGAAAATGTACCAGGTTTCTAGAGCATGCAATTTTTTCACTATTTTATGGATGTTTGTAAATTAGCTGAGAAATTTCTGAAATAGATTGACTAGTATCTTTCAGCAATAATCCAACACAAATGGATGTTTGAAAAAAATGCTTTGTAATACGGTCCAGTTTTTTGAAATATTATTCTGCCCTGATCTGTAACTTGCTTATTATAAATCACTCTGTTTTGTAAAGAAAAGCTATTAAGAAGTTTTATTTTATTAACCAATTCTGTTTTGTAAGTATCGTTATTGCATACTAAGGTCAAAACAGACAAACAAGTGACTCTACACATATGTACATACACAGTCAGACACAGTAGAATCACTGTATTTCAGAAACAATACTTATCTATTTCAATTTTTTGATCATCTGGAAATATTGTGTAGTAACCATCTGGTTCCAAAGAGAATCCTATGTACATGGCAATATTTATTATCCAAACAACTATCTGAAAGTTTTGGAGATTTCATCGAGTCAAATAAAATAGATTTTATAGCAGATTGTCATGGAAAACAACCCAGAAAAAAGTTGGTTGTAATTAAATCTTGTTAAAAGTAAATGGGGCTTAAGGTGATCAGTTCATTCTTATAAAATTGTACCAAAAGCACAGTTGGTTAAAGTGGTTGACACAATATATTTAAGAATCGCTCTCTTGGAATTGTAGCCTGTTTCTTAGTTATATACTTCATAGGTACTTCATGACTTTGAATTCCTCCTATGTAATTATGTCCAGATACGTAAATAGCTATTTTCTAGAGAATAGATAATTAGATTTCAGGGGAAGAAACCGTGCTCATTTAATGCAGACATACTAATTTTCTATTATCAGATGTTTGCCTTTGTGTAAAGGATGGTCACATGGCTTATATGTGAAAATTTCTTTTCAGGAAGTTGTAATTTTTCCTGCATTGTACTCATAATAACTATTGCTAAAAATAATGATTATAAACAACTTCCTTACTCTTTCACAGTGCAATCCTATGCCAACTAGCTCCCAATCTTTAGCAGTGTGCTGAAAGGAGCTTGTGAAAATTCCTTGTTCATTTGATTGGGAAGGGGTATATCTCTGTCCCTTATTAATGCAGTCAAAGACTCTGAGGTACCCCATAGAGACATTAAATGTCACATGCTTATAGTCTATAACTCTGGTTTTCATTTTATATGAGATCCCTCTCTGCCCATCTGCTCATCCTCATATCCATGCTCTTCCACTAAGAGCTAAAGGCAGCTTGATATTGGGGGTAAATTGCTGGGCCCTTTGAGAAGGGGAGATACCAGAAATGCTGGCTGCAACTTCCATGCCATGAGCATGAGGATTGGTGTGGGGCTGGGGTGGAGAAAACATGTAAAGCTTTTGCCTTCTCAGTACCGGCAACCCAACCCTTTTGCTGCCTAAGGGATTGCTGAACAGACTGTAGCCCTGACAAGACACTGAAGATGTCTCTGCTGGAAAACCCAACATTAGCTGGTTGCTGGTAAGGAAGAAGGAGGAAAGCGTATACCTGTAGTTCCATCTTCTGTTCCATCCCAAACCACCTAATTCTTCTCAATGCAGCAGCAGAGCCTCCCCACATATACATTTATATAGGATTGTGCATATTCACATTTAATTTACAGAGACCCCTGCAGCATTTGGCAAGCAGCAGAATGGGTATACATCCTTAGCTATTTTAGTGATTTCTAAAACGTATAATTTCCCCTTACAAAGAGAGGCAATAGGTACAAACATATTGGTTCTATCCTCTTTTGTCATTATTCTCATTACCCTCCATATATAAATGATGATTTTTTGCACTCAAGAACCTCCACTAACTATAGAGGTTCTCTGCAGAATTCAGAACATTGATTTTCCAGAGTTTTAAATTGAAGGGAAAGAAATGAAGGAAGCACAGTAGTAGTGGAATTAGAAAGCCCATTCCTGCTCCTTTTCCTTCTATGTAAAGTTAAACACTTGAAGAAGTAAAAATTACCTATTACATTTATACTTAACAATCCCATATAAGTATCATGTAGTTTGTCCCTTAGAATGACTGGAGTGATCTTGAGTGTAAGTTCCATTGTATGGGATCTACTGTGAATAAACTTGCACAGGATTGCATTGTCAATGACTTCTAACTTGTATCTACTATTCTAAGATATTTTTAAAAAACTAGAGTCACCATTTCTGCTGATGTAATATACATGCAATGTAAGAATTAGAGCACAGAATTATTGTTGGTATACTTCACAGCCAGTTCAACCAGTTCCACATTTCAGAGGACAATTTAAGTTTTATCACAACCACTAAGATAGGTAATACCAGTTTTATGCAATAAAAATGCAGTTATTGCTCTATCTCACAAATGGAATAGATAGCATAACAATAAACACAAAGCACAATTTAGTGTGGATCAGGTTGGTCTATACAAAAATATGAAAAGAAAACCATCTGATAGCTCACAATCTCCTTAAACCTAATGCCATGCTTATCCATCTTCTGATGTCTCCTCAGTAGAAGTCTATGGCTATAAGATTAGAGGAAAGGCACAAATATGAGCTGCTTATGTGTTTGCCTCAGTTACAGTTACACATTTTGAAACCTTCTTTGACTAAGTATAAATACGTTTCTTAGTGCAATAGGTACCACTGAGAATTAAATTGGTTAGTTAGTCATTTCAAAAGAGATTATAAACTTCATTCCTAAAAATAAACTTTGCGGAGTCATCCACTATTTGACATTCAATAAGGGAGTAGATGTTGTTGTAATGGGACACAGTGATGACCTATACATCCAGGAAGTTCAGCCTTCTAGAGCAGAGAGACCTAACTTCTATTGGCTCAAGGTTACAGCAGGCTTTTTATAGGTGTTGAGAGGCACACTGCAGAAGCGGATGGTGACAGAATCTCTTCTGGGAGAGGGTTTCAGGCATTTTACAGAGTGAACTGATGTCTTGCAAAAAGTGACACTTTTTTCTTTTCTTTTTTTTGCCACATCCACTCTTGAAGGGGCTTTGGTGGGGCAAAGTCGGGATGCTTACAGATAATTAAATAACAACACTTCTTGCACTCTTGGGTTAGAGTCTTATATAGTGGATGTAAATTAGGGTAGATCTGAACAGTGAAGAGATTAGTTTGGTTTGGGGTGGTTCAGAACATTTGAAGAAAATAGCTATGAAGCTGCCTTCCTCAGCTTCTGTAGCATTTGATTTTCTCAGGTGTATTGTCTGCAGGAAGAATAGTCCAACTAACTATTTTAGTTCCCATGACAACTTTATCATCACCTATTGAAACATTTTTGCTAAAAGTTGCCTTAAGGCAGGCAGTTGAAATTCACTTGGCAATGACAGAGGCAACTCTTACTCAATGGATTTTGATTGTGAGGAACTGTTAAGTTTACATTTATAATTATTAGCAGCATGCTTCCTTTCCAGCAGGGATGGGGGAATTTTAGTGTGAACTTTTGAATCAGTACTCAAGCCAACAATCTATTGCCTTCAAAAAATTATTTTTCCCTAAAGTTCAGAATACAGTTCTTCTGCCAAATACACAAAGAGAAACAGTGAAAATAATTTATGAAAATCAATTATATCAGGGAAAATAGTCTGCAGAAAATCTGTGCATTAGGAAAAATTGCATACAAATAAGTATGTTTTAATAAAGATCAATGCTCTTATCATACTGTCAATTCAATAATTTCAAAGGCATTTTGCCATTTAAAATATAACAACCATTCACAATTCTCTTTTCTTTTTGTACATCCTGAATACCAGATGGAAAAGAGACAAGAGTATCTTGGGTAATTTTGTATTTTAACATCTTGTGATTAATTTTCTCTCTTGGGTTGGCATAATAATTATATACATGCACACATTTTTCAAGTTCTTGTTCTTTCTGATCTATGCACTTTGAGCAGAAGAAAAGTCTTGCATCTTTTGGTTCTTAAAGGATTCTAATCTGACACACTTAATTTAAATGAGACTTTAAAGAAGACATTTTTAGCATAGCCAAACAGCTAATTTTGTATGGAAAAATAGCTGCAATTGAGTGCACACAATGTTTGTTTCAACTGTAAAGAAATACGAACATAGACTTCTGAGCATTCATCTCTAGGAATGAAGACAACTTGTTTATTATTTAAATGATAATGCCAAATTTCTCAGGATAAATGGGACTGTGAATCAAAATGAAAGTGTGCAAAAAATGGACATGGTGGATCTCAAAACACATTTCACTGCTGTAATACATGTTAAAGAGCGCCAGCTGGAAACAGACATGGATTAATATTTCTAAATAAGAAATATTTAGAAATATTTCTAAATAAGAAGAAAAAACTTACCTTGTCTCCAAACAGTGTCACCTTTTTGTAGGAAGAAAGTAGGGCGCTCATCTTTCCTCCTTTAGAGTTTGCCCAACAGCTTTTGTGATGCTGAATGTTTTATGTTGATCACATGGTTAATGCAGGCAGAGAGTCAAAGCTGTGACATGAAGGAAGTGAGGCATTTAGCCAAAGGTGGTTTTTCAACCAAAGACCAAACTACACTACAACAGAATTCCCCAACCCTGGCTACTTCCAGAATTCCCAGCAATGGGCGCACTGTTTGAGGAAAGAACTGTGAACCACATATGTACCTCTGCCTGAACATTTTTCCCCTATTGCAATCCCAGTCTGAATCGCCCCTAAACTGGCTATATAGGCTGGTTTTCTTTTAAAAGGAAATATTCAGATTAATCCTGTACCAGAGGTCCTGTTTCATGCGGCCTTCAGTTACCCTTACATGTAAAGCTGGCCCAAGTTTCAGTCAGACTCCTGCCCTTCATAGTATACAACTTTGCACTATGTCTTATCTAATCCCATCTTTTACACTCCATGACTTCTAAACAGATTGAATTCAAATGCAGTCTTCTGGGATAAGGGAATGGGAATAAAACCATATGAAAATGTCTTTCCAAGTGTTCATTCCCTACCCCAGTCAGGGTAATTTTTGATTCAGGTCAGGAAAATTCAGGTCAGGAAAATACTCTGTTGATGGAATAAACCCATTTTCACATGTTGAGGCTACTAACATCAGCAATTTATTGCATCATTGAGCTATAATTACGGTGCTCTTTGGCTACTGTGAACAGAGACGGCTGTGCAGTATTAAAAATGATGGGGATAGTCTTATTAACAAAAAATTGAACATAGGAACCAAATGCCCATGTTTCCATACAGACTCATTGAAACTTACCAATCCTCTGCTCTTTTGTGTATAGAACTCTTACTCAATACCCTAGATTCACTTAGATCCCATTTATTGGGAAATAACCCCCTTTAGTTTTTAAAAGGTACAAATTGTGTTTTAAAAAAAAATGATTTGAATCTCTTTTCTCATTCTTCTCTCCAGTCTTGAGCCCTCAACCCTTTCCTGTCGTCCATATTTCTCATTTTGCAATCAGTTCAGTCAGGGCTTTGGAGTTTTCTAGCAGAACGCCTGATATGCAAAGGCTAAAGAGGCCTGATTTCCATACCTCAGAATGCCCCCCAAAAGCAAACACCTCTCTTTTCTCACTGCCCAGATGGGCTGATCTGCACAACCAGATTGCCCCAGCATGAGCAGAAGCCACTGACCATTTCTCAAGGCCAAGAACATAGGAAGTTGTCTTCTACCCACACCCAGGCCATTAGGAAGGCAAGCCCTGTTCTGTTTGCTATATTAGTGCTTCTAGTAGTGTTTCCTGACTTGTGCCATCAGACTGGTGCTGTCTGATGTCCTGCTGTGCTTCATGTGATTGTAGGCAAATACCTCCACTCCATCTGGTTGCTGTGCAATGTGGCAGCAATATCCCCTTCCTTCCAGGCACTGTTTACTGCAAGTTCACCAGTGGAACAGGGAAAACCTGGGTTTTGTTTTGCTTCATTTGCTTTCCGCAAGTTCACTGGGCCTGCCTTTTCTTTTAGCCAGCTGAAATTAACAAGATTTCTGCACTTTTCCCTTCTAACAGAAGCAACAGGGAAAATGGTACAATGTTTTCTTTCTTTCTTTTCATCAGTCCAGGAAGAGGAAAGAAACAGAGCAATCCACCCAACAGGGGTTGTGGTAAATGTGGCCCAGGTAGGACATCAGGCCAATCCATGGCCAAAGAGGAGGAAGGGGTTGAAATCTTGAATGGGATTTCTTAAGCTGGCTTCATTTGCAGCTGCTTGATGCAGAGGAAACAAACAGCTGAAGAGTACACTGCAGAAAAGCCCTGTTGCTCTACTCAGTGTCCCTGTTAGGCTCCCAACTTGGTTTTGCCAATTCCTAGTACTCTTTCTTGGTTTTAAAGTGATATTTTAACATTACCAATTCAATGTAAAAGCATTTAGTGTAAATCTCATACCAAAGGTGACTTAGAAAAAAAGCTCTCATTGAAGCCAATGGAAGTCTTTTGTTACATATCTGAGAGAGGTAAATATATTTTCCCTCACTCTGCACTGCTTTCCCAATAAAAATCCTCTTGTGCCTGTAATTAAAGGAAATTTGATGATGTAATTGCAAGCAAGGTGTCATTTGCAGTTGACCCTTACAGCACAGCAAAGCCCAAACCTCCTAAGCAAACATTAGTGTTAAAGTAACTAGACTAATTAGCAATATAGCAAATATAGACTTTTTTTTTAAAGGAAAGAATGCTAATGTTGATTAGCGATTGAAAAGGATTCCATCCCAGTTCTTGAAAGGAATGAATTTGGATAATTTACCATAACAAGATAAAAGCTAGTCAGACTAAATAAAAATTGCATATATCATTCCCTAGAAAACTTCATGCAGGAGGAATGGCTATGGTCTAATTATTTTTCAAAAATTTATAAGGACTCATAAGTTGAATTATAGCAACTCTGGGACCACTGAAGAATGGAAACTTCTCCAGCCCCTCCAAGATTGTGCAGTTACATGGCCAATGATCAAACAAGCAGGATCTTCATCCCCTCTTGGGTCCAATTTTTTTCAGATTTTTAATTTTTAAAATTGGAGCAAGTATTTTCTGGGTCAGAAACCCATTCTCAAAATGGACAGTTTCCCTGATGCAGCAGGTTAAGGAGACAGTATTTGTGTTCTTAAAAAGAACCTACTTCCATGGTAAGCACTTGATTTAGGCTGCCTTTCATTTCATTTCCTCCCCCATCCCATTCCCAGGAACTGGAAAGACCTGACGCAATGATCCATGAGAATGCTTTGCAAAATATGGTGTTCATCAGCTTGAAAACTGTTACATCAATGAAAAGAGTGCTGCTTTGTGATGTTTATGGTCCCTGGTACAAAAACAAAGGACAGTTTTGTACAGCCTTATGATGAATATTGCAATTTCATAGGTGCAGGCACTGTAACAAACACTAATTGCAGGAGTCTGAAATTCTTTATAGCTTATCTGCTGAGCAAGATCTTGCTAAACAAAATGGATGTAAACAAGAGCTGCCTTCCAGGCACACTTTTGTGACTGGTTGGAAATGCAGGAGATGTTGGAGACAAAACCTTTGTATTGCTTGCCTGCTTAATAAAATCTGAATATGATCTTCTTATGCTGCTTGTGCTATATTTAATTCTCTGGTTAAAATTCTCCAGGCATTACGTGTTCAAAACCTTAAAACAAACTGGTTGATAGTAGGCAGAAGTGAATATGTGCTGGAGGGGAGTCATTGTTCAAATACTGCAATCTCTTCCACGGCAGTTTGTCAGGTCTTACAATGCATATGCCCCTACTTCTAATTTGCCCACTGATTTTATTTGGTAATCTTGAAATTTAGCAAAATGTAAAAGGAATAAAATATCCTCTTCTTTTTCACTGTATTCTTTTAAATGCCTCCAAGATGCCTATTTATCCATATCAAGCAGCTCTGAACACTTCCATCTTTGCTGAAGACTTCTACTTATCATTTTCCAACTCTTTGATTTTGTTTTAAGAGCCATCAGCTATACACAGCAGGACTCTTTGTTCCTTCCTTCCTTCCTTCCTTCCTTCCTCCCTTCTTTTCTTATATTTATATCTT
Source organism: Liasis olivaceus (assembly GCA_030867105.1). Lineage (NCBI taxonomy): Eukaryota > Metazoa > Chordata > Lepidosauria > Squamata > Pythonidae > Liasis > Liasis olivaceus. The sequence goes on from CM061349.1 coordinate 83,950,363, forward strand.
GCCTTTCAGTCAGGAGCTCCTCCTTCCTCTCATGAGATAGGTTGGGCCGAGAGACCATAATTGGTCAATAATAACCCCATGAAGCTGGACTGCCATCTGAGCCTCCTTACTCCTAGTCCTACAGTTTTACCATCAGTTGTATCCAATGGAGCTAACTTTTGTAGCTCCTCCTGAGGTTTGAATTTCTTTATAATGGAAGCTGAAGTGCATAGAGAAGATGGTTGAAAACTGGGCAAGGATAGTTTCATTTGAACGCTTATAGAAATGTATATTCACATCTTCTGAATTATAGGAACAATGCTGAAATCCACACTTTTTCCTTTTTTTGCAATGTAGTTTGCAACTAAAAATGCATAAATGTATTAAAATACATGCATACATATTACTTCAGAGGAAAGGAGTAGGAAAAAAGTTGCATTAGGAAAGCATGCATGAAAACACACCATTTAAGGCAAATTAACATAAAATGCATGCAAATTGTCACATCCAGATGTGTGTGTGCTTACAAAAGCAGGAACCAAATGAAAATAAATTTGACAGAGTTACCCATCCCTAAATAATAAAACTTTTTGTTTCTTCTGCTTTCTCCTCTTCTAAGCTCCACATTTTGCCATGCGTGACAGACTGCTTCCTGGATCCTGACTCTCTGTTATCAGTTTTGATAATGGGATGTCTTTCCTTGCCTTTTGATCCTTTGATAACAATTCTGTTCTCCTTTGTGTTTTGGACCACAGTATTTGGATAAGACAATATTGGGGGATGTGAGGTTTTGAGGTCTGGACTACTCAAAGCTTCTCTAGCTTTACCTGCTACTAGAATTCTCCCCTTTTCCCATTGCCATCACTAGAGCAGCAAGTGTGGGTCCATGCCTAGGAGAAAAAAGCTTTGAAGAGGAGATGTTTTTTTCCAGTTGAGGACCTCCCTATCCATGGGAGAATAAGATATCCCCACTATTCTGTGGTGAAATACATTAACTAGGCTGAAAAACAGCTGAAGTACATGTCTGCCATTCATTCTAGTTAAATGTTGTTTTGACAGGGAGAAAGTCAAAAAAATATAGCCTCCTTCTGTTTCTCCATTCATTTTGGAAAGGATAAATTAGTCCCTTCTAGCCAAGAACTCAGAAGATATTATGGCTTTAATGGATCATCAAATGCAACTCCTTTTTGGAATCTTTATGATAACCAGCTCAATTGCTTACAGGGAGATGCTACAAAAATTATTGCTAGTATAATGACAATACAGATATGTACTGAATATGTTATTTCCCCCACATCTTTTAGTATTAAAAGAACTTTTAAGAGAATTCCCTATATTTAAGTTTAAGAAGTTGAATATTTGATAGCTTTGGATCCTTATATCCATCCCAACAGAAGTAGGTGCCTAATTATTTTTTCCAAATGCTCTCACATTTCATGAGATTTATCCTCCTACTTTTAATAAGCATTTCAAGGATTGAGTCATAAGTCAACAGGATGCAGCAATGCAATACAGATCAAGTCAAAAAGTCCCTTTGGTGGAGAGAGGGAGGAGGGATCCCATGCTATAAACAATTGCCATTTAGGCATGCTGACGACATGTTTCATTTTCTTCTGCAATGGGATTCTGGAAATAGAAGATGGAAAGTAACACATTCAGCTTTCTTAAGCATCAAACTAAGTAACAGATTGTCTCTGGAATACTGGTGGCCATCCAGTCTGAATCTTAAAACAGTGTAACCATCAGATTTCCAGAAACAAACCTGAGAAACTCAGCTGTAAGAATGCTCAAACAGCAGCTCCAGATCTGTCTATATATCAGACCCATCCACTCCATTTTATTTTGCCTGAAAGTATCATAGTACAGCCTTATCTAAATCCTTTTAGCTTCTTATGGTGTTTCCCTAGCATTTTGCCTGAGGTGGAATCTCCATGGTTTTTGGTTGGTTGTTTATATTTGTGATGAAAGTGAAGAGCAACATTTTAATGCATGAATATTTCTACCTTCCCTTTAGAAATTCTGTTAAACTTTTAAAATTATTCCTGATCTTCACAACTCTTCTGTGGATATAGCTAATTAAAAACCACATTGGAAGATAATTTTTGATTCATTATTTTTCATCTTAACATATTGAAGTTAATAGGAAAGTGTGAGGTACATTTCGATAGGAAGACTATGAATATTGCTCTGATGAGTGCCAATTCATCTAGGCAGTTTTTTTCCTCTTGCTAGAATTTCTGGGGAGGGTAACAAGAGAAAAGTCTGTAGCAAAGATATCATACAGAACAAGGAACTTTTTGACCCAAAGCTTTTAGAACTTTAAGGATCAAAACCAGGACATAGAATTATGTCTAGGACTGATTCCTATATTGTGCTAATGAAGCCTTGTGAGTTTTATGTAATATAATCACACTTAGATATGTATTGCCCATATAGATAAAAAATATATCATCAAAAGAGAATAAAAAAGACACAGTTTGGGGTATGTCAAGATGATGATAGATAGATAGATAGATAGATAGATAGATAGATAGATAGATAGATAGATAGAGATGAGAGAGGGAGGGAGGAAGGGAGAGAAGGATGATAGAAAGATATAACATTTGAAATAACAATTTAAATAGAAATATTGTAGATTTCAATACAATTGGGGAAGGTTTGATAATCTGACTTGCTTGTTCTCTGAGTCTGGACTGGATGTTTTTAAAAAGGTATTTGAAGGGCTGTCAAAGGACAACAAAAGACTCTCTTTTGTAAAATAGGACATGCAGTTACCCTGTTCATTCTTCTATCCAAAAAATACCTAGTCAAAGAGTTATGTCATATAATCAAACAGCAACATGAGGCCTGATCTGATCAAACCATAGATAAAATTGGAAATTTTTTCAACTTCCATGTTTGAGATCTGACTACTATTCAACAAGGAGTGACTAGAGTACCTACAGGAACCAAACTATATGTTCCAAACTTTGGAATGAAATAGCCATAAGGATGGGGGCTAATTTTAGGAGAACATTGGCATGGAGTTTCAATTTGATAGGGGACAACTTTCCAAACTGTGGCTCATTGCTAGTTGGTAAACAGAGCTTATAGCTCTATTGTCAGAAAGCTAGGGTACTATTAGCAAGCTGGAGAGTATTTTTCTCCCTTCAATTTGCTACAGTTTCATTCTGCTAACTATTAACTCTTCAGGCTTGGTTTGACTGCATCCATGTAACATTTGGAGGCCTTCAAATGAATAGGTGAGAAGGACGTATGGCCAAGACAGCTTGATATGCCGAGCTGGCTGAAGAACAGAAGGGCCTATGCTTTATGTACTAAAATCAAATGCTGTCAACATCTTAATTAAAGATCCCATAGAAAACCATCTGACAACAATAGGAACAGATGCTGTTGCATTTTACTAGCTGCTTCTTTGCCTATAGAATAGTAATCTGTTGAATTTTTGTGCCATGTCCTAGAGTTTGATATCTAACATCTACTCCAAGTCTATGTCAGAAAAGACCAAAGGTCTACTGTGGGATAAGGACACTTGGTGACAAAAACAATGACACTGGCAGTGTTTACACAACACACTTAATCATAAAGCATCCAATCATGCATTAGCCAGGTGCAGCCTGTAGGGTTAATTTACAGATTAGTGTGTCATCCAGACCCAGAACACTGTGAGAATAGAGCCAACCAAATTAACTCAACCATGTTTAAATTAAGCAAACCTAGCTGGAGTATGATGCAGAATAAATTATGCTTCATGTATGCATGTACGACTGCTAGCACAAAGAAAATTATGGTGAAAAAAAGTCTTTTCTAACTTTACACCCTAAAAACTTTAGGATGTAAAGTTAAACAGAAGTCACTCAAATTTAACTATACTTAATTTTAATTAGGTCAAGAGCCATATTTCCTTTCTTTGCATTCAATTTGGACAAAAGCTACATATTTCAGTTTTCCTCACTCTTATCCTCCATCGAACTCAGAGCAAACGTCTTCATATTTTATTTATTTTTGTCCTAAGAATGATTACATAAAGTGATTGTTTCTCTCCCTAAATATAAGCCGGATGGCTCCAGTTTTATTTCTAAGACATTTTGACTCACCCGCACCTTTCCAAAGAAAATGTCTAAGTGAAAAATGACAATTTAAATCACTTTGCTGCTTAGGTAATTTAAGCATCAAGAATCTATTCTATTCTGTTCTGTTCTGTTCTGTTCTGTTCTGTTCTGTTCTGTTCTGTTCTATTCATCTATCTATCTATCTATCTATCTATCTATCTATCTATCTATCTATGTTAGGATTTTAACATACAATAAACATATAAAGAATCAAAGAAAAGATAGAAAGAAACTATCACATTCTTGAATTCATCTCCACACATTGGCTTCTATCTGAAGTTGTATTCAGACAAAGCAGAAACACTTGAATATGTCTTTGCCATTTTAACGAGAGGAAGAGAACTTTTTCAAAAACTTATTTAGGCACCATTAAGCTATATTTGGGGGGAAAACTCAAAGAAAGATGCTGACCTGGAATGTTCAATAGTTTCCTTATTTACAAAAATGGGGGTAAGTTAAAATAGTGTTCCACTCTTCAAAAAACAAAAACAAAACAAAAGTTTGATTTAGCTTTCAAAGAAAAACCAATAAAGGTACACTTGAAGAGTGACTATAGCATCCATGCTTCAAAATGCCCCCTCATTGTAAGGTTTACTACAATGACATATTAATCAAGCTGCATGCAAACAGATCTCAGATCTATATACAGTCTACATTAAAGATAGGAAACATTTTTGAGATGGGGGCTGCATTATATTTATTTATTTTTAAATGCCTAGAAGCCTGCAGCACCTATCACATTGATACAATATGTCACCCAAATGGTGAAACTGTTGTTCCTTTTTGAGGGGTGAGTCTGTTTTTATGAAAACTGGGTTTTTCTTTTGAAATTATGTTTCTAAAATGGGGAATTTTGCCATGAATTTCAGCTATATGATTTGGGGATTTGGGGAGGACTGCAAAATGGAGCTGGGGGTTATACATGGCTTTAAGAATAGGGTGGCCCATTCTTGGTCAACATGTAAAAGAAGAAACCATGATGATGATGACATTTACTCCCCTTTGTCATCATACTACTTGAGAAGTAGGGTAATAACATGCCATTTTGAAGCCCTTCTATCCAAGAAAATGGACACTTTAAAAAGCATTATGGAAATATGGTGCCTTCAGTTTAGAAAAGTAATTCTTCTGATGGATGGTTTTGAGGAGCCAGGATGGAGGGATGAGGGGGTTCAGCCCATGCATGAAGTGGTTCAAGCTAAAATAATGTAAAGTTTTTCTGCTTTATTGCAGATACCTTTGGAAATTCTAGGCAGATTCTACCTTGTTTCTGTGTCCAAGGAGACTTTCTTGGTACCATCATCCTTCATAACCCTCTTTGGTTGGTGTCTATTCTTGATCATGTTGCCATACAGTTCCTATCACTCCTAAGCAATTAAGGAAGCATCATGGCCTGTTCAAGTTGTTTCTCCTTGACAATCTGCAGAGTCCATTCATGGCCTCATCCCATCAACTATATGAGGACATTGTTTCTTTTAAGACACTATATGCTTCTAGTTATTAAAGAGAAGATTTGGTAAGGTAAATATATTAATGTATTCTCCTTGTCATTTAGGAAGCTGGAAATCAAGTATAAGCAAGTGATAAATCTAAGGAGCAGGACCTATTAAAAAAATAAGAGAATAGTGCTTAAGTAAGATAATTGGATTGTATCATTCTGATGACAGGAGTGACTCTTCAAGTATATCCACTTTGAAGTATAGTTCTATAGAAGCCAAAGAACATTTATGGGCTTTGCATGCCCAACCTGGTACAATCAAAACTTCTGTAGGAGTGCAGCAATGGACTTTCATTCAATTCAGAACCAGAGCATTTTCTTTCCAAATCAGAGCACCACTTCTCAGCTAATTGTTCAGGTTCAGTGGGTTCAACCTGGCATGATGAGAATTTAACACCTGAGATGGGGTGCTGCATGCATCACCTATGTCACTTGTAGAGCCTTTCATCTTCAACTTTTTCTAATCCCACTGCATTCCTATTATGGTTCCTTGAAACTCTGGTCTGACAGACTTTATGGCATTTGATTTACCATTTTGCTCTGCTTTCTCTTACTCATTGGTTCAATAAACAAGGTGAAAGGGAATTCAGAAATAGCACCTTTCATATGATTTGCCTGTTGGGGAACTTCTGTTGGAGATGCTGGGGCTGCCAGATTTGTGCTGCAAAAATCTAGACTACCACAACATGAAAAAAGAGTTTTCTCTATCACCTTCATGCAGGATAATGCTCTGAGTTTAGTAGCGAAAAATACAACAGCGTAGAAGAACCCAGGGAATAAACTCATGAACTAAGTCTGTTCCAACAGCTTCTTGAAACAGATTGATTAGGGTTCCACCTAGTCATTTGGGATCTCTTAAAATTGACAACCTGCCCAAGATTTGGTTATAGGTCATTAGAGAGGTTTTTTTTTTAAAGAGTTTTCTATTAAATTGCAGAGTCTTTATGGATAATCAATTCCAAATGAAAATTTCAATTTGTACCATGTGCTGCTTACAGTCTGTAAGACTAGGTATTGGATGAGTCATTGGCCCTATCAGAAGAACTCCATATATTCTGAGAATACAAGTCTTCGAATATTTCTCTCTCTTTCCAAAGAAATCAGATGCCCTTAGCTCTCAGAATTTGTGAGAGTAATGTTCTTCTCATAGTCCTTTAGTTCAGGAAGCTCTACCTCTTATTCAGAAAGAGGCGTTCTTGGGATGCATAATTATAGAATGATATAAATATAATTCCATGTAAAAAATCGACAATTTCATTTTCGGAGCCAGATAAAGGCATCCTAGCTAGATTCCAGTAATCGTTGTTTCAGATTGCATCTTGTATCATCCTGCAGGCATATTGAAAGAGCTATGAATGTACACATTGATTGCAGTAACTGTCAGCTAGCTGAACAAGGCTGTTATACTTCTTCATTGGATTAAGTCATAGTTTCACATCAGCTATAAATATGATTAATATTGTTCTATTTTAAAATAGGCTATTGGGGAAAGTTACAAAGAAAAAGCTGATCACTCTATACTCCTTTCTTCTCCCTGTTGATAAATTATGGAACAAGATTTCTATGATTGGTTTCCATCATCATATCACCTTCCATTGGATCATAGTGTATTTAAGGCCTTCTATTCTCTTTCTTGGTATTTAACCCCATTTTCTTATTTTCATTTGCCTTGCAATACACTGTTTTTCATAGAGATTGAGATGGACATCTTGAGTAGCAATTACAAGCATCTCTCCCATTTGTCAGTAACTATTTCCACTAACTGAACTGTACCTATGTAAAAAAAGTTGTACGTGTATGTGTGTGTATATACATATGCATACACACACACACACACACACACACACACACACAAATTTACATGGGAGCAAAATGATGCAGTTGGCCAAAACAGATTCCATCCTAGGAGATATGGACAGTTAATAGCACTTACAAGCGTTAATCAGACTCTGCTTTAAAAAAAAGAAAAGAAAAAGGTACACAGTACAGAAACCAGAATACATTTCGAAATGCTGTACACAGGAAATTAGGAGTATTGGGTGAAATTTCATTTTTAAGTACATATTGCAGTAGCTGCAGTAATGTCCATATATTAGACAAACTTGTAAGTTGCAAGTAAAAAATTTCTATAAGTCTGTTCTGTCTTTCTTTTTATTTGGAAAAGGAAATAAACCAAAATGATAGAACAGAACAGAATAATATATGAAAACCTACTACACTGGTATAGATCAGATTTATAAGATTTGTGCATGCTTACACAAAATACGCTTTTTATCCAAGCAAACATGTGAACATTTTAAAAAACAAAATCTTCTTCCTGATTTTTGTGAGAAGAAACCTGCTGTTGCAGACATAGCCTGCCAGGAACGAAATGACATCAAAACTGTAGATGGCACGTAGGATTAAATGCTGTCTAGCCACATGTCCCCTAGTTGGTAGATATAATTCAAGAAGTCTAAATTTTTTTCCAAAACTACATTTACCAAGGTTTCTTGAGATACATCTTTTTTGTGAAAATTACTTTGAAACTTTCAGTGAAGCTGTTGATTCTCAAGCCATTTACTCAAAAAAATCATTGTGACTGCATTGATCGGACAATTGAAGCTTTTAAAATCAAATGGCTACAGACTAGGACTTTAAAAAACCTATTATTTATGTCATCTGTTCTTCAAGAAAAAAGTGTAACAATAATGCTTAATACACATAATGATCTCCTTCAAACTAAAGATCCTAAATAAGTTCAAGGATACATCAAGTGAGAGCAAACACATATTCTATATTGCAGTTAAAAGATTTGTTGTTTAGTCGTTAAGTCGTGTCCGACTCTTCGTGACCCCATGAACCATATTGCGCCAGGCCTTCCTATCTTTCACTGCCTCCCTGAGTTTGCTCAATTTCATGCTCATTGCTTCAGTGATGCTATCTAGCCATCTCATCCTCTGCCGTCCTCTTCTCCTTTTGCCTTCCATCTTTCCCAGCATCAGGGTCTTTTCCAAAGAGTCCTCTCTTCGCATTAGGTGACCAAAGTATCTGAGCTTGAGCTTCATTATCAATCCTTCCAATGAGCAATCAGAGTTGATTTCCTTTAAGAATGACTGGTTTGACCTCCTAGCAGTCCAGGGGACTCTTAAGAGTCTTCTCCAGCACCACAGTTCAAAGGCATCAATTCTTCGGCGTTCAGCCTTCTTTATGGTCCAGCTCTCACAGCCATACATTACTACTGGAAAAACCATAGCTTTGACTATGCGGATCTTTGTCGGCAAGGTGACGTCTCTGCTTTTTAATATGCTATCTAGGTTTGCCATAGCTTTCCTCCCAAGGAGCAAGCGTCTTTTAATTTCAGGGCTGCAGTCTCCGTCTGCGGTGATCTTGGAGCCCAAATAAATGAAGTCTGTTACTGCTTCCATTTCTACCCCTTCTATTTGCCAGGAATTGATGGGTCCAGATGCTATGATCTTAGTTATTTTAATGTTGAGCTTCAAGCCAGCTTTCGCACTCTCCTCTTTCACCCTCATCAAGAGGCTCTTTAGTTCTTCTTCACTTTCTGCCATTAGGGTGGTATCGTCTGCATATCTGAGGTTATTGATGTTTCTCCCTGCAATCTTAATTCCGGCTTGTGATTCTTCCAGCCTGGCATTTCTCATGATGTACTCTGCATATAGGTTAAATAAGCAGGGTGACAGTATACAGCCTTGTCGTACTCCTTTCCCTATTTTGAACCAATCGGTTGTTCCATGACCGGTTCTAACTGTTGCTTCTTGGCCCGCATACAGATTTCTCAGGAGACAGATAAGGTGGTCAGGTATCCCCATCTCTTTAAGAATTTGCCACAGTTTGTTGTGATCCACACAATCAAAGGCTTTTGCATAGTCAATGAAGCAGAAGTAGATGCTTTTCTGGAACTCTCGTGCTTACTCCATGATCCAGCGAATGTTGGCAATTTGATCTCTAGTTCCTCTGCCTCTTCGAAACCCAGCTTGTACATCCGGTAGTTCTCGGTTCACGTACTGCTGAAGCCTAGCTTGTAGGATCTTGAGCATAACCTTGCTAGCATGTGAAATGAGTGCAATTGTGCGATAGTTTGAGCATTCTTTGGCATTGCCCTTCTTTGGAATTGGAACGTAAACTGACCTTTTCCAATCCCATGGCCACTGTTGCGTTTTCCAAACTTGCTGGCATATTGAGTGCAGCACTTTAACAGCATCGTCTTTTAGTATTTTAAATAACTCAGCTGGAATACTGTCATCTCCACTAGCTTTGTTGTTAGCAATGCTTCCTAAGGCCCACTTGACTTCACTCTCTAGGATGTCTGGCTCAGGGTCAGTGACCACACCAGCATGGACATCAGGGACATTAAGATCTTTCTTGTATAGTTCTTCTGTGTATTCTTGCCACCTCTTCTTAATCTCTTCTGCTTCTGTTAGGTCCCTGCCTTTTTTGTCCTTTATCGTGCCCATCTTTGCATTAAACGTTCCTTTGATATCTCCAATTTTCTTGAAGAGATCTCTAGTCTTCCCCATTCTATTGTTTTCTTCAATTTCTTTGCATTGTTCATTTAAGAAGGCCTTCTTATCTCTCCTTGCTATTCTCTGGAAATCTGCATTCAGTTGCTTATATCTTTCCCTTTCACCCTTGCTTTTCGCATTCCTTCTTTCCACAGCTATTTGTAAAGCCTCGTCAGACAGCCATTTTGCTTTCTTGCATTTCTTTTTCTTTGGGATGGTTTTAGTTGCTGCCTCTTGTACAATGTTACAGACCTCCGTCCATAGTTCTTCAGGCACTCTGTCTACCAAATCTAATCCTCTAAATCTATTCATCACCTTCACTGTGTACTCACATGGAATATGATCTAAGTCATACCTGAGTGGTCTAGTGGTTTTCCCTACATTCTTCAATTTAAGCCTAAATTTTGCAGTAAGAAGCTCATGATCTGAGCCACAGTCAGCTCCTGGTCTTGTTTTTGCCGTCTGTATAGAGCTTCTCCATCTTTGACTGCAAAGTATGTAATCAATCTGGTTTCAGTATTGACCATCTGGTGATGTCCATGTGTAGAGTCGTCTCTTGTGTTGTTGGAAAAGATTGTTTGCTATGACTAGCTTGTTCTCTTGACAGAACTCTATTAGCCTTTGCCCTGCTTCATTTTGTACTCCAAGGCCAAACTTGCCTGTTATTCCGATTACTCCTTGACTTCCTACTTTAGCATTCCAATCCCCTATGATGAAAAGGACATCTTTTTTTGGTGCTAGTTCTAGAAGGTCTTGTAGGTCTTCATAGAACCGGTCAGCTTCAGCTTCTTTGGCATCAGTGGTTGGGGCATAGACTTGGATTACCGTGATGTTGAATGGTTTTCCTTGGATACGCACTGAGATCATTCTGTCGTTTTTGAGGTTGTACCCCATTACTGCCTTTCCCACTCTCTTATTGACTATGAGTGCAACTCCATTTCTTCTAAGGGTTTCTTGCCCACAGTAGTAGATATAGTGGTCACCTGAATTAAATTCACCCATTCCCGTCCATTTCAATTTGCTGATTCCCAAGATGTCGACGTTCAATCTTGTCATCTCATGTTTGACCACATCCAGCTTGCCTTGGTTCATGGATCTTACATTCCACGTACCTATACAATATTGTTCTTTACAGCATCGGACCTTCTTTTCGCTTCCAGATACATCCACAGCTGAACGTCCTTTCGGCTTTGGCCCAGCCGCTTCACTCTTTCTGGAGCTACTTGGAATTGCCCTCCGCTCTTCCCCAGTAGCATATTGGACACCTTCCGACCTGAGGGGCTCATCTTCCCACGTCATATCTTTTAGCCTTTTAACATTGTCCATGGGGTTTTCTTGGCAAGGATACTGGAGTGGGTTGCCATTTCCTTCTCCAGTGGACCACATTTTGTCAGAACTCTCTGTCATGACCTGTCCGTCTTGGGTGGCCCTGCACGGTATAGCTCATGGCTTCACTGAGTTACACAAGCCCCTTCGCCACGACAAGGCAGTGATCCATGAAGGGGAGTTAAAAGATATCCTAAATTAAAGGCAGATTAATGGCATTGATACAAAAGATGGGTTTATTCCAAAACTCTCATTTTTGTGAACATATCATAAACTTGTGGAGTTCAAAAGCACAGCAACCAGCAACTGGGAGGAGGGGGAACATTTCTGAATAAAGAGGGAATGAAGCCTCTTTATTATCTGAGAAATAATTATCGAAGAGTTTAATGTGCCTTCTCAGAATGTCACTGCTTTGTACTAGGCTGAAACTCAATACAAGGAACTAAATTACATTGTTTTTAATTTTGTCTGTTCAGATGAGATGACTAACATCTGCAAGAAATTCCCACAAGTAGTAGCACAAAAGTAAATTTAGCAGTTGGATCTTGTTCTAAGGGTCTAATAGCCTTAATATTGTAATATTGCTTTTGATGGGGCAAACAACCCAACAACAGCAAAGAGCTGTTCATAGCCTGTGACATTTGTGACAACTTTTGTCTTGGAGGAAAATTAATCAAAACCATGTGCTTTCTTACTAATCACTAATCTGTCAGAAGCCGATAACTTTATTTTAATTTTAACTGTGTAATTCTCCTGGTTACTTTTAGGCATATGTTGTCTTCCATTTCTTTATGGAATGCAAGTGAACAAATAAAAAAAAATGCAAACACAATTAGAAAGTTAGGATATGACCTCTTTGAAATCACAGCAGCATTTAGTTCTACTTTTAGTTATAGCTAAAGACACATTTGGAAGAAATGAAGAGTAATTCCTGTGATAAACTTACACTATGGGACAATTCTAGTCTGAAGTTGATGTTAAATGTTCATCATTTTGCTAGGACTGTCCATCTATATTCTTTGACTTTTGATAAGTTCATGGTTCAGTAATAGTGTCTAATAATATCTAATCATCTTCTGTTGACCTACTTTTTGATTGCCTTGATATTTCTGAGCATCAAAGTCTTAGTATACTTTTCCCCCAATTCTGAATGACTTAGATGCTCCTAGACCATCCCAATGCATGTTTCCAGGCATGCAAATACAAATTATTCAATAGGTTGTCTGGTATATCCATGTTTTCAAGGGTTATCCACAATTTGTTCTGGTCCACACCATTAAAAGTCTTATTATAATCAGTAGAGCAAAAATAGGTTTTATTTTGGACCTCCCTTGACTTTTCCATTATCCATTGGAACTTAATAATCTGACTTGTACATCTGGCAATTCTCATGCCATGTATTACTGGGGCCTGATTGCAAAATCTGGAACATCTTCCTATTAGCATAAGAGACAAATCCAATTACTCCATAATTTTAACATTCCTTAACACTGCCCTTTTTTGGTACTGGAATACAAACTGGTCTTTCCTAGTCTCTTAGTCACTCCTGTGTTTTCCATAACTGCTTACAAACTGCATCTTGTACTTTAACTGTATTATATTATAAGATTGTAAAGGTTCTGCTGGCATTTCATCAACTTCTGCAGTTTTGTTGCTATTTATTTATTTGTTCAATTTATATGGCCACCCATCTTGCCATATCAACTCTAGGTGCTAATAACACATAAAAACACAGTCAAAATATATATCAAAACAGCATTAGAAAACATATTAAAGCAGCTAAGGTAAAAACCCAATCTACAATAAATTCAAACAACCACCATATGGGCTCCAGCTAACTACCTGACCCCCAAGCCCAGAACACATCTATGTGAAAGTGATAAAAATTTGCCAGTCCAAAGGTTCTTGATATTTCAAAAGCAGTAAAGAATAATTCCAAAGGCAATTAAGCTCAGTCAAGCTTTTTGTCCATAAAGGCTGTGTTATGACTGTGAGCTTAGATGGAATCCCTTGACTCCCAGCCGCTCGACTCATAAGCCGACAGCAAAACCCTCAGTTCTTGTAGTCTACTCACAAAGAGTGGCTGTCCAGAGTGCACATGGACAATCTCATGGTCTCTCCTTTCTCTGGATCTCCACTGTAGATGCCGTTCCACTTCAGCAGGGATATCTAGCTTGCCATGGCCTCATGGGAAGTCTCTGGTTTCTCTAATTTTCTGATTTTTTTTTTTTTTTTTTGTCATCATTTAATGTTTATCCTCAACAAAGCATTTACATTGCTTATAATTCCTTTTTTCTTGCTCTTCTTTGGAACTCAGCATTTAGCTGGACAGGGAGGCAGTATTAATACTTTAGACCATCTTATTGTCAATCAAACTTTTAAAAAATCTGAGTTATTCCAAGAACATTTTGAACTGTCATTTTTAATTTTTTTAAATTCTTTTTAAAAGAAAAGAAGAGAGAATGAAGATATATGTAAATTACAAAATACAAATACGACATGTAAACATTTGCAGAGCCACCCAGAGTCACCCATTGGGGGAGATGGGCGGCATACAAGTCTGATAATAAATAAATAAAATAAATAAATATGCTAAGATAAAATTAAAAGAAATTGAAATGATTCCACTGGAAAAAGCATCTCACCTTTTCCTTACATATCAACAAATAATTCATTATTTGCTCCAGATTCATTAGCAACATCTAAGACTCCCAAATTATTATACATATCAGAATGTGGTTTTGGTTGATTCTATGACTACAGTATTTCTAATAAATAATTAAAGATTATTGTTCAAATAGATGTTAGTTATTTGCAAGAATTCTTCAGTGAAGACTTGGAAAGATAGCAAAGCTGTTGTTCTTTGTTCACAATCAGAGGTCTGACTTTTTAACTGGATTCACAAAAGAAGCTGTGCAATTACAAGGAACAAGCCAATATATCTGGCAACCAGATTCTTAGAAGATCCTGTATTAGTACCAATGTCAGGGGGAGATTGTATGATAAGAGGCCAAAATGTCATGATAGATGGTGGAAAATGACTTTCCCTACAAGATTTATAGAATGTGTTATTTTATTGTAACCCACCTTGGATGCTCATATAACCACCAAGATTGCCTGAGGAAGCATGCTGGCTTTTGTCATCTGACCTTGATCCAGTTAGTTTGCCATACATTTCCTCTTAAAAACACAACAATTATAAAATTAAAATATGGTTTGTTTGCCCTTTTCTATCAAATTTACATAAGATTTTAACATGCTGCTGGCTGTTGAAACATCTGGCCACAGTAGGTATTCCTTGACAGACATCTCATATACTTGTCAGCTTATACATGTGCTGTGGGTCAGATTGGACAACATTTTCCTAGCAGTTAAAGATGATAGAATTAAATTAGCAGCATGGTTAGCACTCTCTTGGGAGACATTAAATGATAGGGTTAAAGGAATGAGATTCCTTGTCTGCCCAGTAATATTAAAATGTGAATACATTATCGGAGGATTTCAAGGAGAATAAATTTCTTGGGTTGCATCTAGTTGTATCTATTTCCCAGCAGTATGTATGTATGTATGTATGTATGTATGTATGTATGATTTTGACCTACAGCCCACTCTATTTCTGAAGATCCTGAGTGGCTTACAAGTAAATAAAAGTAGCTTACAAATAGATAAAAAATCAATGACAACAGTAGCAAGAAGGCCCTGATGTGACACCATTCAGACAGCATGATCTTAAAATATTTTCAAATGCCTCCCTGAAGAGCCTTTTTTTTTCTACAGCTGTTTGAAAATATAATAGGGAGAAGGCAATCTAAATATCTGGGGATAGGCTGCTGCAGGAGACAATAATTGAGAAGGCTTGAGCAGGGGCACCCTGTAGGTAGCATCCCTCAGATTTGGGACCATAAGCAAGCGCCACCTGTAGTTCAATTTTTCCCATCTCACTTTTTGCTGCCCAGTGTCAGGAAGCTCTGTTGTTTCTTTGAACCTTCTGCTGGGTAAGCCAGGTCCTGAATAAAGGGTTAGTGTCTGGACAGCTGAGATTTACAGTTTTGTGAAGACAGACAGAGGGCAAGGAGCAAATAGAGGAGGTGGTGTAAGACTGGGTGAGGCAGGATCCAGTCATTCCCAGGCTAAAAAAGACCACAAAGTAAAATAAATAAGCTGTCTAAGACCATCAAGTGCATCCCAAGGATCCATTAACTCTGAAAGACAAGAAGAAAAAGTTGAGAGTTTGAACTCTGGAGAATAGATATATAAAGGCTCTGAAAGCCTTTGTTCTGGAGTGGGCAATCAACCATTATGCTAAGACTTTATTTGTGTTTGCAATTAAGATTCTAATCTAAGTCCCATTTGAGAGTCTTCTGCAAAGTCAAGCCATGAGCTCTAAAGGGAAATTTGTGATTTCCTGCCCAGCCCTGGGCTAAAGTTTGACATTTATTCAACACAACAAATAGTGAAGCTCTTTGTGCATGGAAGAGATTCTTATTTATATATTTCCTTCTCTTAGTGCTGTCTCTTGTCCTGAACATTTGTTTTAGTTAACAGTTAAACAATTGGCTTAACAACTGGTTTATTTATGGAAAAGATTGGTGAAGTCACCCTTTAGGCTTCTGCTGCAACCCACAACTATAAGTTCACTTGCATTTAGGAAGAGCATCATTCCTTATAAATGCCTTTTCCCACAAATTCTTCTAAATATATCTATCTGAAACTTGTTAAAGATACAAAGTGTTATTACAGCTGCAGTTTTCATCACATTCTGTCTCAAAACCCCTATAATATTTTTTGAAATTTGGTACATAGCATATCCACATCAAGATCTAGCTCACCAAATGCTACTAAAAAACAAAGGCATCATAGACATCTGTGTCTTTTCATGCTACATTAGAAGAGCTCTCTTTTGCAAATCACATTCCAAATCCAGGACCTGAACCAGACCAAACTAATCTCAGAGACCTAGAATGAATTGTGCCATTTTCAAAGATCTAGTGATGGTCTTTGCTTCTGCATGCTCTTAATGTATTCCAAGTTATATTGTAACTTTCAATTACTTTGGCTGCAGTAGGTTTCCATATATATACAGTATATATACATACACACACACACACACACACACACACACACACACACACAGCAAGAGAAAGAGAGAGAGAGAGAAAGAGAGAGATTTTAATTTTCCTACAGTGCTATGAAACTAGTATTTATAGATCATAGACCAGTACACTGAATATAGACATATAGCAGCTTTTCTATGAACTAATATGAACTGAATGGGTAATTTTCTGCCTTTAGTGGACTACAACTGGGGAGGGAGAGAGAGAGAGATTATGCTTTAATTAAGATATACTTCACTGATTCAGCATATGTTGTGTAAGATATCCAATTTGGTCTTTGATGGTAGGAGATCACAGCAAGGACTCTATTTCTGAGGCTAGATTGGACTGAAAAGATCTGACATAGGGCAGTCCCCAAAGGGATAATCATGGTATTTTGTTGCAGCAAAACCACCAAAGAGGTCTATAGACTTTTAGAGTAAGCAAGCAACCATGCTGGTATAAACCTGATTGTGTTGAAAATGCCATAACACTCTTCAGCGCGTTTCCTGATATGCAGCTGTTTTCTTATTTCTAGCACAATTATGACATTTACTCATGTCTGAGCTTCTAAGGCCCAGCCCTTCATTCATGAATATGCAATGAGCCCCATTACAACCTTTCTTTCTCCTCTTCTTGGCTCTGTGACGACTAGGGAGGGAGAGGTTTTTAAACCAGCATAGAAAGCCAGCAAATTGCCAATGTTTGTTTTGTGGAGTTGGTTATTTATTTATTAGATTCTCATATCACCACACTCATGTGACCCTAGCATATGTTGCTGCAGATCGTGTTCTTATATGCTACAGTTTAAGTCAGGCTGGCAATATTTAATTGAATTGAATTAAAGTATATGCCAACTTTGCCACCTCCACTGTTTACTGGCAGAACTATAATGGAATTTGCAGTTACTGACTTTTGATTCAGTCTTCATCACTTTTTCATTGTCTCAAGATAAGACAAGATGCATTATCTTGAAGAACAAAAGTGTGTTCTAAAGTTAATGGGTAATTTCTCATTATCCTAAAAACAGAGCACCTATTCTTTTTGCCTTGACTTCCTGGGTCAAAAAATGATAGTAGACTTTTGATTAAGGAAGGGATACATTTAATTTATAAACTGTGCAGCAATTCAGGTTCAAAGGCAAAAAGGAGGTGGCTCATCTAACATCTGTCTGCAACTCCTTAAAGCAGCTGGGTCTTTTCCTAGGATCATCTCTGCAACAGAAGCATGATCCCAGGAAAAGATATATTTGGTTTAAGGTGTTGCCAGCAGTTGCAGCCTGCATACTCATAAGTTCTCGGAAATGCTTTTTTTGCCTTGCACATCCCTAATAAACATTTCTGTTCCTAAATGATTTTGAGGCCCTTCTTAATGTAGCATTTCTATTATCCTCTTTTTTGCACTCATCATCTTAAAAAGATCTCAGAGTGTAGAACCTTCATTATTTCCTCTATCAAGCAGTGGAAGAAAACATAAATGAAAGCATGCATGCATAATTAACACAGAAAAGAAATAACAAGTTCATATATTTCCTACTGATTAAACCAGTCCATATTCTCTGCATTGTGTCTTATGAAATGACTAAGCTTTTCTCATTTTGTATGACAGTTCCAATACTATTACATTCATTCTAATCATTAAAAATAAAATGGCAACTTGGCTAAAGAGAATTGTGTTTCACTGTGCATTTGGCTTGTTCTCATCTGGTAATGATGTTTCAGCAGGTCATCAATGTACAGGGTTCTTAATTTTGGGACCATGACAGCAAAAGCTATTAGGAACCAGATCTATGACAAAGATAATAACAGTGTTTGACAGTTAAGTATTGGGCAAGAGGAAGCCAGATCACTTTTTAAATACCATGTTGCTCTTGCAGGGACTAAGTGCAGGGAAATACAGCTGGCAAGGATAGTCACCACCCAAAGGAATCTAAGGCTTTGCATGAAGCATGGGACAGCCTTTCTTCTTTAACAATTAACTACATCTATATTGCTGGACAACATGGTCAACAGTTCCTCTCCAAATGACCAAGTCAGTCTTGACACTTAGCAATTATATGGACAAATCTATGCAGTTTTCTTGGCAACATTTTCAGAAGTGACTTGCCATAGCCTTCTTCCTAGAACTGAGAGGAAGTGACTGGCCCAAAGTCATCCAGTTGGTTTTCATGCCTAAGGCAGAACTGTCAATCACAATCTCCCAACTTCTAATCTAGTGCCCTTTATCACTGCACCAAACTGTCTCTCAATTCTTAACATACTACAATATTACTGTATTCATATATTCTCAAAGAAGGGGGTGGGGCAAAGTGATAGCGTTCAGTAGATAGGAAGGAAAAGGAGAGGAAAGGCTGTGCTGATAGAGAAAAATGCAAAAATATGGCAGTCCTTTGTATGGCAAATACCAACAGATGACTCAAGAAGAAAAATGAGATTAAAAGTTTGTGATTCTTTTGGAAGAAGCCAATTCTGAAATTGCAGAGCAGAGGAAAGCTTAAACCAAAACAAAAACCCAGTATGTCCACACTCCACACCTTGTATGCCAATTCCATCTGAAATTCTTCAGCAAGCCTTGTCTGCATGGCCTGCTGCCAGTATTAATAGACAATGAGTCCCAGGAAGAAAGAGACTCCTTGTTCTCTGATGTTGATTGCTATGCAATAGGACAGAGCAAGGACTTTCCAGATCCATCTAACCTTTTGATGCCAGACTTGTATGTTGCCCTTGGCAAGCTGCTGGACCATCCAGAAGCAAGTGAGTGGGGAGTGGGTCTGTATCTGTTACACTTACCAGCCTGCCTGGCCCATATTTGCACATGTGAGCAGGAGGTGGTAGAAAGGAAATTAAAGCTGACCTTGGGTAAAGTATGAATGAACTGCTAAGGAGGCACTTGGACAAGAGATTACACAGTCCAAAGATTGAAAAAATCATGAGAAACAAACTCAGAATAACTCCACCTTTTAGTATTTCTGTCCTATCTAAATTTAGTATTTAGATAGGATAGAGAGAAATTTGGACAGGATTTCAAGACGTTAAAAATTAGAAATCCTGGAGTCCCTGCAATGTTTGTTTCTTGACCTGACTAACCTCAGAGGGCTGGTAGATTGGCCTTCCCAAAGGACTGATGGACCCTGATGGGTTTCAGAGGAGCTTGGTTTTTTTCTTGAGGTCACAGTAAGGAGTTCAACTAAGGACTTGATTTCTACCTGGAATCAGTATGCAATGAGGGGAAAAATCAGGTGCAAAGCCCTTGACCTGCAGGATACCATGGAGCACAACATTCTCACCCCTCCTCTTTAACATCTGTATGAAACCATTGGATAAGGACATCCATCAGCACAGGGTGAAGTATCAAAAGTCTGCTGAGAGACTTAATTATAAATCTTGACTTTTAGCCAACTGACTGATGCTTAAATAAGTCTTGAAGATCTGGGTCTTTCCCCAGACTTTGGGCTAGAATGTGTTGAGGTCCCTTTGTGAAGGATTCTTATGTCTCCTCCTCCACCAACCATCTTCCTTCCTTCCTTCCTTCCTTCCTTCCTTCCTTCCTTCCTTCCTTCCTTCCTTCCTTCCTTCCTTCCTTCCTTCTTTCCTCCCTTCCTCCCTTCCTCCCTTCCTCCCTTCCTCCCTTCCTCCCTTCCCTTCCCTTTGGTTTTCAGTTTGTTCACCATGCATAATAATTGAGAAACTGGGCAATTTTAGAAATATGAATAATAAATAATGTAAATAAATCAGTCAGTCCTAAGTTTCTTTCTCTTGAAGTGCTGGAGAAAGACTGCAGGCTGGAAATCATACTGAGGCAATTAACAATTCCTTAAGCATCTGCTGATCTACAATATGCTTTGGCTCTAAGGGACATGGATTTCTGTGTTAAAGGAAGAAAATATCCATGTGGAAAATATCAAACAGATTTTCTCTGTAAAGATGTTTCACATAGGCTACCTTGCTAAATGTCAGAATTCACAACTACTCTATCCTTTTTAATCCTTTTTAATAGTAAAACTTTGGTGTAAAGAAAGTTTTCATGATTCATAATAATCTTTTATTTCTTCCTATAAACTCTAAAGCCCAACATGTTTCCTTTGGGCATGAGTCAAATGAAGTATTATTAGAGTTTGTGGAAAGTCAGTTAACAACATTGAATATTATTATAGTAGGATTTTCTTTAATGTGATGATAGATGGGATAAAATTAAGTTAGCTATTGCTTTGTGACAGAAATATATTAATTGATATCCACTTTCTCTAACAGCTTATGAGACAGCAAATGAAACTGTAAAAAGGAGGAAGGGAAGACAGGGAGGAATTCCAGGATAATTCCAGAATTTCACATATCTATTAATTAAGTCACTTTGTGTGAGATGAGTGGCTATATAAATATGATCAATCAATAAATCAATCAATCAATCAATCAAAGGACTTATTTTTTATGGCTGAAAAATGTATACCTCTTGAGACCATTTATTTGTCCAGATGGCAAAACCTAAGTCTGGTAGCATGGAATAATTCATGGCTGTAATAAATAGAATTAAAGGACAATTACATGACCAAGTGGCACTGTAGCTAATATGAATTAAGTTCTTTTTTCAGATTTTATAAATGTATGATATGATAAATTGCTGCAGTCTGAAAGCTGCTATCTCAGAACTTCTTTGACCATTTAGCAGCAAATTATGGAAAAATGTAAAGCATGTCAGTGAGAACTGTCAGTCATTTCCCCTCTCACATCAGATTTCCTGGTTCAAATCTTGCTTAACTTTATAAATACAAACCAAGAAAATTCAAGTGTCAAATATTCCCCAAGGATAATTCATAAGCTCATAAACAAAGGGAGAGTGAGAGAGAGAGAGGGGAAAAAACAAATTATACCTTTTCAAAGACATCTATGAAATAGCATAGGGGATATAATAAAACCAAAAAATACAGATAATTTTTGAAAGTTTTGGTAGACACAGATATTTAGAAACAACCCAGTTTGTATCGAAGTTTGATTGTGAATAACATTTCATTGACTATCTAGTCAATATAATATACTTTGTCCAGAATGATCTGCAGTCTAATGTGAACCTTGGAGATGCAGATCCTTGTAAAGAGATGGAAGCCTTGATTAATGTTCCACCTACTAATAATGCTCTAGGAAAAGATTTCCAGGAGAAGCATTTAACTGCATTGTTAATTTCTTTTGTGTATTGTTTTAGTTGTTTAATTGTTTTTATGACTGTTCGCTGCCCAGAGTCACTGGTTTGAGATGGGCAGCTATACAAATTGAATAAATAAATAAATAAATTGTAATGGTTATCAATAATACTAATTGGTCTGGATAACCATAGAACACAAATGAAGTTATTCCCATTTTTTAAAAAGGATATTATAATTTAGACTAAGATGCAATGAATGATGCAACAGATGGAAAAAGAACAATTGACACTGTGGTAGTCATTTAAAATTTATTATTTGTTATTTATTTATGATTCTTTTAGCCTGTTTTCTATTAAAAAGCACTGAAAGATGCTATTTCACCTCTTAGCATCATCTTAGCAGGATCCATTTGTGGCATGAACACATTTGAGATTTTTTTTTCCCTGTATAGACTTGTAGACTTTATTTTCTCTTGTAAATGTGTGGCCCAAATCTAAGTAATCTTACATCCAGTAATAATGTACACATGAACATAACATAAGAACATAAGCAGTTCCTTACAAGATCAGATCCTTGGCCCACCTAGTCCAGCAGTCTGTTCTCACAGCAGCCAACCAAATTGCACAAGGAAGCCTGCTTGACCCCCAGTATATGGCCTTCAGAGGCAGTCACACTGCTGTCACACAGCATTGATCCCCATGACTTCCATGAATTGGTCAAACCCTTTTTTGAATCCAGCCAAGCTGGATAGCAGTTAATTTTAAAGTTTAATTACGCATTGTGTAAAAAAAAACAAACAAACAAACTTTTGTCTGTCCTGATTTCCAGGATTCAATTTTATTGGGTGACCCCTGATTCTCCTACTTTGGGAAGCTTTTCCTTGCCCACTTATCCACACTATGTATAATTTTGTACACTTCAGTTATGTCTCCTCTCATTCGCCTCCTTTCTAGATTAAAGCTCCCCATATGTCACAAGTCTTTCCTCTCATAGGGAAGCTGCTCCAGACCTTAGATCATCTTAGTTGCTCTCCTCTGAACCTTCTCTGGCTCCACTTTTGAGATGCAGCAACCAGAACTGCACACAATATGCCACATGCAGTTGCACTTTGATTTATATAAGGGCATTATGATATTGGAATCTCTATGTTCAATACCATGTCTTATTATCCTTAACATGCTATTGGCCTGTTTTGCAGCAGATGCACACTGTGTTAACATCCTTGTTGAGCTGTTTACCATTACTCCAAGATCTCTTTCCTTGTCAGTCATTGCTAGCTCTGATCCCATTAGTTTGTATGATTAGTTAGGATTTTTGGCACCAATCTCCATCACTTAACAGTTGCTCACATTGAACGGCATCTGCCATTTTGATGCCCACCCCCCTAATGTGCAGAGACCCCTTTGGAGCTCTTTGCAACCCCTGATTTTTTTTACCACTCTAAACAATTTAGAGTCATCAGCAAATTTGTCATGCCCAACAGTACTTAATATTGCGTGTCCTAATGTGATAAATTGTGGAGGTTTTTTTCTTTTTCTTTACAGCTCACAGCTCAGATTGAATGATTTGATGGTTTGTATATCAGTTGCAGTGTTAACTTCTCCAGATAGCCATATCTGATGATATCACTTGATATTAAATTAGTTACATGTGTATAATGTTTACCTGAATTAATACTATCTTAAGGTACAATTTACACTTTATACCTGGGAAATAATTATTTTAAACCATAACATTAAAAAAGGTCGGACAATATGGAAAGTAATTCTATTGTAACATTCTCTTTTATATTCTGTATTAATAAACCAGCCAGACTCTGATGAATGTGGTGGGATACACATCTAGGAACAAATTAATATTCTACTTATGGTGGTGAAACCAGGACAGTACCATAAAACCTACAGATCAATACTTTCCATATGTTACCATATGTTAGCTATGGTTTGTATTGTCTGTTCTGAACTAATAGAGCTTAGTGAAGACATCAGCAATATTGTATGCTTTTTTTAAAAAGCCCTGTGCCTTTTAAACTCCAAACACATCCAATCTGAAACTTTTGCAGGTCGTTCTGCAAAAGTCTCATAGAGCCATTTCCTTAAAGTGGCAAAGCATTTTCAACCCACAGTTCATACGCACCACAATCCAGTTTCCCTTTGGCAAGGATACTCAGCTGCTGCTAACTTGCAAAAAGTCTCAGCCCTGGCAACTTGATCTCTCTGTCTCTTCCTCATTTGGCTCCTCCAAATCTACTCAGCTCCTCATTGGTTCTTCCAGTGACAATCTCCTCCCCCAACCTTCAACACTCCTCACTGTCTTAGCCTTAATTCTCTCTCGAGCTGACCCATTGGGTCTTTTGAATCTGTGCTGAAGGCAGGCATGCCAGCAGGGCACCTAGCAGGGAAAAAAAGCTTGAGCAGTCTCCTTTTTCCTCTTACACACAAGTAATTTTTCTGTCATTTGGTCTCTTAACCAGAACGTTTTATCTCCTATCTCCCGTTTGTCTTCTTAAATTGCCTGACTCACAAATAATCTCTCTGTTACTTAAAGCTTTGCCTCTTGTCCTCCTTACTCTTGAATGATCTTCGTGCTCTTTTTAAATCTGACTCCTTTTTATTCCCTCAGGTTGCTTTGCTAAACTATCCACTTCCTTTTCTTTTTCTTAGCCATTTCTTTCAGACTTGGACTCTCTGGATCAAGTCTGTGTGCCTTAAACAGTGACTCTTGGTCAGCATATATCTTTTTGCATCCACAACTCTACACCTTTTATACCTTTTCTTCCTCTACCAGGGTGACCTGCTACCCTCTTTCCTGGCAGGCTCTACTTTGTCTGCTAAGAAGCCTCTTATCCCATCCTGGGATTCAATTGCCTCATTTTTCCCTCTTTACTTTTAACACCCTCTTCCTTACATCCTGCTAATTATGATTCCTGGGCACTCAGATCCTTAGCACTCTAGTTACTTCCTTTCTTCTCATGGCAACCACCTACCAGTTTGTACCAGATCACTCAGATCCCCAACTGTACTGCAACCACCAAATTAAGGGAAATCTTTGAAATTTTGGACAGTTTCTAAGATTTCAACATTGCACATAGTCTTTTTATATATCATTCTGACACTGATACTGCATTCAATGATTTTCTGTTCCAATATTAGATGTGTCTAACATTCTCTTGCTGTTTAACCAAACCTAATATTGAGCATATGTTATTGAATTCTCTAGAAAGGTATTTAGGTGGCTTTAATTAGCCAGGATAATGGATTTTGAGTCCATAAAAGATATTAATCATTATTGTGATGATTTGTACGCTTTTTATTATTAAGTGTGAATTTTACTTATCTACTGCATTGACATGTATTTATATCCTCTACCACTTATACTAACCTAAAGAACTTCCAAGCTTTTACTAAATTTATAGAATTTATTTCATACATACATACTTTCATACATACATATCTGTGTGTGTATGTGTTTGTCTATTTAGCTCATTGACCAGTGTCTAACAAATGTATTAAATTTCAAAACTACTTTATGCTCACATATGTATCAAGAACTGGGTTCTATCAAATTTAGAAGAATTTATTTCTCATCTGTTTAAAACTGAGCTGTAACATTACTAATGATAATTAAAATATTGTCCTGCTATTCACATAGCAATTTTTTTATGCAGTTGTATTACTAATCCTTAGGATTTATGTTTACTGTTCAGTTTCCATAGCAAAAGTATACTTCTTATTTAAAGTGAAAAAAAGGCAGATTAGCTTTAAACATATGCAAGGAAAATAATAGTGTAGGGATTCTTAGAATGGATTAATGAGCTGTAGAAATATTGAGACAGTTCATTGCATTTGTCAGTCACGGTGTTCATCAACATATCAACAATTCTACATTAACAGCCACATCAGGGTTGGAAGGAAACAAGGAAAAGCTGTATTGCCTATCCTTCTCCCTCACCACTTTCTTCAGCACATTAATTTGGTGCTTTGAAAGAACACAAAATACTTCAACTCTTTCACTGAGAACCAGATAATATACTACAAACTACTCTTACATATATCTGTTATGGGGCTAGTTCTCTTTGTGAAACATTACACTGACAGATTTGAAGCAGCCAAGCCCTAGTACCATAGATAATGAATAGTTACTGCAGTTGAGAGAATAACATTGCTAATTGGCACTTTTTTCCTCCTACAGAAAAGTTTAAAGAAAAAAAATAATCTAGTAAGAGGTTCTTGAGGTTGCCCATTAATCATTAAGCAAATTTCTTAAGGAAATATTATTTTGAAGAACATGTTATTTCAAGAGCTTAATTAATGTGTTTTCTATTATTTATTATTAATGAATAAGTGCGCTCTCTCTCTGCCTTTCTGAATGCTTATTGATAGAGTAGACATTTCAGTCAGGAAAATATGGAGAATTCTACTAATTCCCACTGTCCAATCAGCCACCTTTGTAGTTTGTCACGCAGTTAGAAGAGTCCCCCATTCTTTGGTGTCGATTCAGGAATGTCAAATCCTGCAAGGAAGAGAGCAAGTCAGTAGAGAGTGCCTCTATTCCCATGCTAGTCATAGAAGTCTCCCCTATCTAAAATGCCTAATTGTTATTGGACAGCTGCCACAGGCAAGAATTGCAATCATTCGGCACGTGGCTTAGTAAGGATGTAAGGTTTACTTAGTAATAATAATAAAAGATTTCAATACAAGAGTTTCAACATGAAATATGAAATATCTTTCACTCACTGAGAATATTTTGTTTTTTGGCTACAACAAGGAGGAGCTTGAGAAACCAAGTAAACAGGGACATCTTGTAGTCCTCCTTTCTTAACTAACATCTAGCAACTGGAACTATTTCTGTAGGCAACAGTGGAGGAACATGAGATAGAAAACAGGACCAGTCCATCAACCCTGTTGAAAGACCAGTTCCCTTTCACTCCTCCTCTCTCCCAGATTTATGTCCAGTTTGTCCTTATTTAAGGACTAATATTTAACTTTAAGAATAGGTGACTGAACTTTTTTTTTTTTGCACTTTATTCTCTCCCTTTTTTTTTCCCCTGTTTTTGATGCACCTTTTACATCCTGTCTTCCCCCCCCCCCCCCCCCATTACTTGTATACAAGCTCCTGTGAGACCTTATTTGGAAGAAAAGCAAAATAAAAATGTCATAAATAAATATTGGAAAGTTGATTTTGAGGAAAAGTATTAAACAAGCATACAAACTCAAAATCTTGAGTGGAATTCACATTTATTTCCAAAACTGAAGATGGTAATAACTTAACATATGATGAGAAGGAAGAAGATAATTATTCTGAATATGATTTATTGGACCAGATCCAGATGTTGTGTTCAGGGCGTATCCATTGAAATCAGTCAAACTGTGCCACTACTTTCTATAAGTCTTTTCTAAATGTAATTAACTCGTTGGATAGTCAATACTTTATATAGTGGAAAGAATGCTGGAAAGAGAAACTAAAGTTAGGAGTGCCACTTCAGTAAGAAAGTAATCTTGAGGCTGGTGCTTGTGTGAAAGAAAAATGAATACAAGCTTTATTTAGGAAAGAACATGGTGATCGGGAAATTGGAGATATGTAAGTCTTTCCACAGCTAAGAAGCAGTTAAGAAAGTGAGACAGATAAATCCCTGAACTGCACAGGACAGAGAAAGAAGAATGAACTGATAGGAAGGAAGTGATGAAAGCCTTGAGAAAAGCACCCTAACTAAAAGAAGACATGTTCCACAGAGGCTTGCCAAGCCAGCCTTTGAGACCAGGAAAGGATATAAAAGGGCAGAGTCCTTCTGCTAGCTATTTCTGTATCAATTGCCTCTACCAGTCCATAGGTTTATTAGGTGCATATAGCTGGTGCATGCAAAGTTGAATTCCGGTATGACTCTGAACCCAACCCAGTACGTACAGTTAATAGATATAATTAGCAATCTCCCTAACCATTTAAATGAAAGTTTATGCCATATTATAACTATCAATATAGCTACGTCCCTTAACACCTTTTGAAACAATTCTAATTTGCCAGCGGTTCCAAATGAATAGGCTGACTTCAAGAAGTGCTGTAGCTAGTATATTGCTAAATTAATCTGTTCCTTCGTGTTTCCATAGAAAACATTACTGTGTCCCCAGTTCTGCAATTTCATATTGTGATGTAGGTAATGATACTTGTAACATGATTTACTTAATTGTGAAATGAGACTCTTAAGTGTATTCAGTTTAGAGATTTTTTTTTTCCACCCTAATTTCATGCCCATTCTTTTCCCAGTGTCTGAATGAGTCTCTTTGATATAATGAACAGCCGTGCAGAACGAGCAAAGCCTTTCCTGCAAAATAAGGAAATGATCTGGATTCAATCTCATTCAGCAAAGATTTCCACTGAGATCGCTCCAGCTGTTTTCATGAGAATTTGAAATAAACAGCCCTTCCTTGCATGCTGAGAGGCATGCAAAATAGCAGTTCTGCTAGGGCAAAATTGGTGTTTCTAAAGCCATAAAATTTCATTCTCCTGAGCTAATCCGCTGACAACAGTTCAAATATTTTCAATCCATATTTATAAAATCATAGAAAAACTTCATAAAACAAAGGAATAGAACACAATCCAGTTTAAAAGAAATAACCATATATACTTGATTTGGATATCCCATTTGTCAATCCACACTGAAAAAAATTCAGTAAAGGACAAGTGATGCTCAGGTTCAATTTTGTCTGTTCAGTTCTGGCAGCAACGTGGGATTGCGTAGCTTGATCATCTAAAATGCACTGATGCATACCTATAGCCTTCCTCCAGGCTGATAACTCCAGATGTCTCAGCCTTCAATTTTGAGAATGTCTAGGGATTAATTTATTAAAGGCCTGGGATACCTTGTATCAAATTTGGTCAGTCTCATGGCAACTACATCCAGTAGCTCTGATAACTTGTCATCCACGTGTTAATGATCTTTGGGTTTTGCAATAAAGACGGTCTGGAAGCCGAAAATGGTTAAGAGCATGGCTTTTTTGGTTACTGGCTGTGGGTCAGTATGATCACATTATCATAGTGTTGAACAACTATATAATTTCTTCCTTTTCCACTTTTTCTTCCTTCATCCTTTTCCTATGTTTTTCCCCTTGACACTGCAAATGGGTGTAACAACAACTGCATCTTGAACAATACCTCAGATTGATAGTTGGGTTTACATTGGGTTTAGAAGAGGACACATAGCTTCCACAAAAATAAAAGGGAATAAAGTTTGATTTTTTATTTCTTTTTTTAATTTGTTTGAGGAAGTTGAAAAAAACAAACAACTCAGAAAGGTACTCAGAAAAGCTTCTCCTGATAAAGTTTGTTCCTGTTTCAGTTTAGTAATCATCTAGTGGTCATCTGGATTTTTGCAGTCCCAAGTATGGTGGCCCTAGTGTCACGTGAACATTACAATGGGAGGATGGTTGCAAGATGACTATGAAAATCCAAACAGGATGTCACTAAAGTCAATTACTTGTAAGTACAATTATGAAGAAATTATGCCTGATTATAAATATACATATTTTTGTTAGCTGCCCTAAATTGCAAGGTGAGTAGGCAGCCACATATACTGATATAATAAATAAGTAAGTAAATAAGTAAAAATAATGTATGTTGGAACAATTAATTAGGATGAAAATCTTAGCAATATGTACATAGAATATTAATGACTAATTAGGGTAGAGACTTTAGGGTCATTACATCTTCAGCTGAATATGTGTTGCTGGCGGTAAAAAACACAATTTAGTGATTATTAGGAGAGAAAAGTAAAATTGCTTGCAACACAATGTTTTTATAAAAATCTAAGTTGTCGCTTAGCAACCACATTTGTAGAACATTATGTGCTGTTCTTGCTGCTTCATTTAGAAAAGAAAAGCATGGAACTGAAAAAGCTTGAAAAGTCTGCCCAAATGATGGAGAAGTGGAATGTCATTTCAAACTTTTTTTTAGTTTTAGCAGGAGGGAGAATGCTGGGGACATCATACCCCCCCCCCCCACCATAATTTTAGGCTGTAACTCCTCTAAAACTTGGGCAAACGTGACTAGGAACTAAATCTTTAATACTGGGGTGGTAGACAGTTCTCAGTCTTTGAATGATGAGAGAGAGGGTTCAAATTTCATAACTAGCCTGCTTCAAATCCAGCATGCTCTTTTCCTGTTCTACTTCCTATGCAAAGAAGGCCTAGTTTTCCTTTTCTCACATGTCCAAAGTTTGTCCTTTGAAGTCAACTGCATCTTCCCATTATTTGCATTTGTGCTGTCCTGACCATCTATTTCCCTCCTGGTGGTCCACCTGCCACTAACAGAACCAAGGCCCCAGTAGCATTAAATCCAGGATTAGCCATGAGCAAAGTTCCACTTCTGCTGGGAGGAATAAGATGAGTTTTAACACTCCTTCCCCTGCAGACTCTAGTACCCACCAAAAGCTGCTTTTAAAGTTGTTCAGGAATATTGACCTCTGCCCACCCCCACCCCCCATTAACCATACTGGAATTATGACACAGAAAGCTGCAAGGAACACTGGGGTGCAGGTAGCCAAAAATAATCTCTCTTTTTTTCTAGCAGTGTTTTCCAGTAAATTTCCACCTTTTACAAGTACACAGAGAGAGACCCACTTTCGTGGAAAGGATACTCTGGATGTGAACCTTGCTTTTAAAATTATGCTTATGAAGAAGAAGAGGAAAGGAAACAGATTTTTCCCTTCTTGTCAGAATGCTAGAGTTCCAGGTCACCCAGGGAAATTTCTTGCTATTTAAATCAACCTGAACAAAGAAAACACTACTTCTTATAGTTCAGCTTATGGAATTCTCTGATCAGCGGTCGTTAGCCATGGTACATAAATGGTGCCAGGGTCAGAAGCTCTATATGACTGAGTATCATTCAAGCGAGTAAGGCTATTCGCTCCGTGCTAGCTTTGTGGCAGTCAACCGCTTTTGACAAGCAGTTAGCATTAGACACATGGTTTTGAATTAGATGGCCCTTCCTTATTGTTTTCATGTTCTGGGTATCAAAAAAAAAAAAAAGTTCTTTGGCATACTCTTTCTCTTGCTCCTTTCTGGAAAATTTAACAGATATCTAAGAAGGCCTTCTTTCACACCAGATGAAGCCATTTTGAAGAAAGATGGTTTTGACTACAGAAGCATTGAGTAGAGGAAAGAGAATGACCTTAACCCTTTCCCTGCATACTCCACACTACTCATTTCCTACTTGGTAATCCATTTCCACATTTTCAAAATGTATATTTAGCTCTAAGATATTTCAAGAAGTTTGCATGGGACTCCAACTGGGATTGGCAACTGGGAGAAATTATAAAAAGAGGATTGATAGAATATTTTTTTGAAACTTCAGTTTCTTAGAATGAAAGATCAGCTGCCATTACCTTCTATTTACATTTCACAGTCCCATTTAGCAAATGTATACAAACCATAGTCACTACAGATGCACATCTTCATATTCCAAATTCTTCGGGAGCTTTTCTGAGAAAAAATGTCAGGCTTGCTATTTCCTCACAAATTTAAACTTCTAACATCAATCACCATTTGCTGAGTCTATGTGGATCATTGCCTTGTTTTAACCTCGTACCTTGGCTCCATGTTGGACTTTACACCTGAGGTGGTAAGAGGCAATGATCTGTGGTGAATCACCATGTGGTAACAGATGCTAACAATTTCATATGTTCAAGTTAGTAGATCAGAAGTGAAATTAAAGTGTCCTGGGTGGGATTTACTGTTGCCATGGACAAAATAACTTTTGCTTCCTGTCCAGAATAGAGAAAAGAAGAAACCAAATAAAAACTGAGGGGACTATGTTGTACAGAAAATGCCACATCCATGGTAGTGATGGCTGAATCTATTTGACTTTCTTCAATATTTGCATTTTTGGAAACATTTGTTCATTCCACCTTGTTTCTGCCTAAGTTTGTCAAAGTTTTAGTAAAAACTTGTCTCCGTGAGTTTTCATATACATTTCCCCAAATGTATGCATGTTTTCCTAATGCATGTTTTATTGTGGACAGTTTCTGTATGCATATTTCACCTCTGAAAACTACTTCACAAAAACTCAGGAAAGTGTAGAAAACTAACTCTGGTTGGTATATTAATTCAGGAAGTGCAGATTAGGTCAGTTCACATTAAAATGTGAAACACCCCATGTTCGGCTCTGATTTCTCTCTACAGATGATGTTTCACTATATGGACAGGCTTATATTTCCTTCCATGAAAGCTACTGTTGTTCTGATTGTTTTCATTACATGATCATTGTCCATGTTACTATATGTTTTTATACCATCATTGGCCATGCAGGCTTATGTATGAAAGAAGATATATTTTTGTTCCAAGAATCTAACTCAAGAGACACAGTAGAAGAAAGAAGAAAATAAGAGGGTGACAAGTTGAGCATTGCTGTAACACTTAGATGTACTTATAATAGATCAAGGGATGGCTAGATTTATTTATTTATTATTATTTTTATACTGTCATGCATCTTATATCTATATCTATATCCCATCTTTATATCCCATCTTTCTCAGAGAAGCTCCAGAAGCTGGCTTACTGTACATGGGATCATCCCTAATTTATTTTGTATTAAGAGAAAGTGACTGGCTGCAAATCACTCAGTGAACTGGATGTCTGAATAATGTTCTGCAAGGACAGTCTAGAAAGGATCAGTATGCAAACAATTTTTTAAAAAACTAAAGAGTATTTTAAAACTCTGCATTCCAGTGCAGATTTGAACCTTGAAATGGCAACCATAAACACCTCAAAGAAGAAGGTTGGATCTTATTGAAGAACAACATGATGAACATAAATTAATGGGAAATAATAATGAAAGGGAAGGTAGCAGTCATTGGAAAATAACATTAAATGGGAACATAGTATTTAAAATAATGAAGAGTGTTGACATCATAGAATAAATACATGAAACCATTTGCAATGTGTCCCCAAGGGGAAAGTAACTGAGATTTGGAAAGGACAATGAAAGGGGCAGGAGAAATCATTGGGAAAACAGCATTCAATTAAAAAATAAGTCTGTAAGTGGTATTGAGGGAAAAGCAGTGAACAATCCCAGGAGGCTAAGGGTAAGCGTGTTTTAGAGAAGACAGCAAGGGAAATATATGCTCTGTACAAGCCCTTTTCTATGCCAGAGAGAGAAGGAAAGGGAGGGAGCTTTGGGGGGTTTGCCTGAAGATAGAGGGGAGGCGAGCATGAAAAACTAGCCTGGATGTAATAGATAGAGTAGAGAAAGGACAGGAAGAAAGAGAGAAAGTGTTGGAAAGCTAAATGATAAATGGAGGGTGGGGATGAGAAAAGATGGACTGGCATACTGTTCCTTCCCATAGTCCTAGTTCTCAAAAAAAGAGTGCTAGACATAGCCTCCAGAAGTTCATGGAAAGAGGGGGCATGAGGTAGGGGATACCTACAATATCAATAGTTGCTTAGCATGCTCATCAGCTTCCAGAAGCCATGGTTCCCCTGGAGCTGGATACTCACACCAGTGGGTACTGATACACCACTCCTTTGCCTGAACTGGACTAGCCATTCAGGAGAAACTGGACAGTTCTTCCAGGCTGTGAAACCCAAATCAGCAGGAGGTGCTGCCCTAAGAACCCAGGAATCTGTGCTTTAGAGTTCTAAGGGGGTTTAGCCCAGCAGTTTCCTTGAGCTAAGAGTATACATTTAATTCTGATTCCAACTGGCCTTTGCCTGCTTCTTGGTTGGGTTCAAGTCCAATCTGCTAAGAAGACCTAACCTTAGGTAGTCTCAGGAGGTTCTGTCTGAAATAAGCAAAGACTTGCAAGTGTGTAGGGAGAGTTCAAAGCTGGCTTCCTCTCTGCAATTTTTCTAGAGTAACTTCAGCTGCTAATGGAGACTAATACTCAAATGAGCTTTTTCTTTTCTCACCAGCTGGTCAGAAAGCATGGGTTTTTATATAGTCTCTTCCCAATATGGGTAACCCCTTCATGGATCACTGCCTTGTCGTGGCGAAGGGGCTTGTGTAACTCAGTGAAGCCATGAGCTACACCGTGCAGGGCCACCCAAGACGGACAGGTCATGACAGAGAGTTCTGACAAAATGTGGTCCACTGGAGAAGGAAATGGCAACCCACTCCAGTATCCTTGCCAAGAAAACCCCATGGACAATGTTAAAAGGCTAAAAGATATGACGTGGGAAGATGAGCCCCTCAGGTCGGAAGGTGTCCAATATGCTACTGGGGAAGAGCGGAGGGCAATTCCAAGTAGCTCCAGAAAGAGTGAAGCGGCTGGGCCAAAGCCGAAAGGACGTTCAGCTGTGGATGTATCTGGAAGCGAAAAGAAGGTCCGATGCTGTAAAGAACAATATTGTATAGGTACGTGGAATGTAAGATCCATGAACCAAGGCAAGCTGGATGTGGTCAAACATGAGATGACAAGATTGAACGTCGACATCTTGGGAATCAGCAAATTGAAATGGACGGGAATGGGTGAATTTAATTCAGGTGACCACTATATCTACTACTGTGGGCAAGAAACCCTTAGAAGAAATGGAGTTGCACTCATAGTCAATAAGAGAGTGGGAAAGGCAGTAATGGGGTACAACCTCAAAAACGACAGAATGATCTCAGTGCGTATCCAAGGAAAACCATTCAACATCACGGTAATCCAAGTCTATGCCCCAACCACTGATGCCAAAGAAGCTGAAGCTGACCGGTTCTATGAAGACCTACAAGACCTTCTAGAACTAGCACCAAAAAAAGATGTCCTTTTCATCATAGGGGATTGGAATGCTAAAGTAGGAAGTCAAGGAGTAATCGGAATAACAGGCAAGTTTGGCCTTGGAGTACAAAATGAAGCAGGGCAAAGGCTAATAGAGTTCTGTCAAGAGAACAAGCTAGTCATAGCAAACACCCTTTTCCAACAACACAAGAGACGACTCTACACATGGACATCACCAGATGGTCAATACTGAAACCAGATTGATTACATACTTTGCAGTCAAAGATGGAGAAGCTCTATACAGACGGCAAAAACAAGACCAGGAGCTGACTGTGGCTCAGATCATGAGCTTCTTACTGCAAAATTTAGGCTTAAATTGAAGAATGTAGGGAAAACCACTAGACCACTCAGGTATGACTTAGATCATATTCCATGTGAGTACACAGTGAAGGTGATGAATAGATTTAGAGGATTAGATTTGGTAGACAGAGTGCCTGAAGAACTATGGACGGAGGTCTGTAACATTGTACAAGAGGCAGCAACTAAAACCATCCCAAAGAAAAAGAAATGCAAGAAAGCAAAATGGCTGTCTGACGAGGCTTTACAAATAGCTGTGGAAAGAAGGAATGCGAAAAGCAAGGGTGAAAGGGAAAGATATAAGCAACTGAATGCAGATTTCCAGAGAATAGCAAGGAGAGATAAGAAGGCCTTCTTAAATGAACAATGCAAAGAAATTGAAGAAAACAATAGAATGGGGAAGACTAGAGATCTCTTCAAGAAAATTGGAGATATCAAAGGAACGTTTAATGCAAAGATGGGCACGATAAAGGACAAAAAAGGCAGGGACCTAACAGAAGCAGAAGAGATTAAGAAGAGGTGGCAAGAATACACAGAAGAACTATACAAGAAAGATCTTAATGTCCCTGATGTCCATGCTGGTGTGGTCACTGACCCTGAGCCAGACATCCTAGAGAGTGAAGTCAAGTGGGCCTTAGGAAGCATTGCTAACAACAAAGCTAGTGGAGATGACAGTATTCCAGCTGAGTTATTTAAAATACTAAAAGACGATGCTGTTAAAGTGCTGCACTCAATATGCCAGCAAGTTTGGAAAACGCAACAGTGGCCACGGGATTGGAAAAGGTCAGTTTACGTTCCAATTCCAAAGAAGGGCAATGTCAAAGAATGCTCAAACTATCGCACAATTGCACTCATTTCACATGCTAGCAAGGTTATGCTCAAAATCCTACAAGCTAGGCTTCAGCAGTACGTGAACCGAGAACTACCGGATGTACAAGCTGGGTTTCGAAGAGGCAGAGGAACTAGAGATCAAATTGCCAACATTCGCTGGATCATGGAGAAAGCACAAGAGTTCCAGAAAAGCATCTACTTCTGCTTCATTGACTATGCAAAAGCCTTTGATTGTGTGGATCACAACAAACTGTGGCAAATTCTTAAAGAGATGGGGATACCAGACCACCTTACCTGTCTCCTGAGAAATCTGTATGCGGGCCAAGAAGCAACAGTTAGAACCGGTCATGGAACAACCGATTGGTTCAAAATAGGGAAAGGAATACGACAAGGCTGTATACTGTCACCCTGCTTATTTAACCTATATGCAGAGTACATCATGAGAAATGCCAGGCTGGAAGAATCACAAGCCGGAATTAAGATTGCAGGGAGAAACATCAATAACCTCAGATATGCAGACGATACCACCCTAATGGCAGAAAGTGAAGAAGAACTAAAGAGCCTCTTGATGAGGGTGAAAGAGGAGAGTGCGAAAGCTGGCTTGAAACTCAACATTAAAAAAACTAAGATCATGGCATCTGGACCCATCAATCCCTGGCAAATAGAAGGGGTAGAAATGGAAGCAGTAACAGACTTCATTTATTTGGGCTCCAAGATCACTGCAGACGGAGACTGCAGCCCTGAAATTAAAAGACGCTTGCTCCTTGGGAGGAAAGCTATGGCAAACCTAGATAGCATATTAAAAAGCAGAGACGTCACCTTGCCGACAAAGATCCGCATAGTCAAAGCTATGGTTTTTCCAGTAGTAATGTATGGCTGTGAGAGCTGGACCATAAAGAAGGCTGAACGCCGAAGAATTGATGCCTTTGAACTGTGGTGCTGGAGAAGACTCTTAAGAGTCCCCTGGACTGCTAGGAGGTCAAACCAGTCAATCTTAAAGGAAATCAACTCTGATTGCTCATTGGAAGGATTGATAATGAAGCTCAAGCTCAGATACTTTGGTCACCTAATGCGAAGAGAGGACTCTTTGGAAAAGACCCTGATGCTGGGAAAGATGGAAGGCAAAAGGAGAAGAGGACGGCAGAGGATGAGATGGCTAGATAGCATCACTGAAGCAATGAGCATGAAATTGAGCAAACTCAGGGAGGCAGTGAAAGATAGGAAGGCCTGGCGCAATATGGTTCATGGGGTCACGAAGAGTCGGACACGACTTAACGACTAAACAACAAAAATATGGGTAATTCACCGAGGTTCCTCAGCTATATCTAGAACTTGCAGATTTCATGAGAATTAGAACTGCCATCATTTGGGGGGGGGGGGCACATCTCTTGTGCCATTCATAGCTGAATGATAACCAAACTCTTAATGCAAGAAGTTGCTTGAGATTTAATGAGTTAAGTAGGAAAACTGAAAACTTGATAATTTCTGCCTACTGTATAAATATCTAAAGACAATGTATTCATTCTGTGCAAGTGAACACCTGATCCCACAGGTGTTAAATTACTGTATAAAATATTAAAATAAAATATTTTATACAGTAATAAGAACAAACATACAGATTTAAAGAAAAGAAAAACAATAAAGGAACGTACAGAACAAGTGAATAAACAGGAAAAATAGAAAGAATAAAGGAAAAGAGAAGAAAAGAAAAGAGAAGAGATAAAGAATTGGCTTCCAATCTTCTTTACAGCATACAAATAAATGTATCATCTATCCTCCCTCTTAAAGGTTACATCATAATTCCCTTCTCATGTTTTAGCCTTTCTAATCATCAGATCCATAAGTCACCAGTTCATTTTTTTTCCATTTTCAGCAAAAAGTCCATAAAGGGTTTCCAGTCACTAATGAATGTACTTGTTCCCTTCTCCCTGATCAAGCAAGTTAATTTTGCCACTTCTGCAAATTCTGTCATCTTCACCAACCATTCCTGAATTGTGGGTATTTTGGAATCTTTTCATCTTTGTGCATATAGAAGTCTTGCTGCAGTTACCAGGTACAAAAACAATCTTCCATGAGTCCTTCCCAGATGCATTTCTGGAGCAGTTTTCAGGTATGTGGAGTGAAAAATTGGGGACAGAGATTTTGATGAGCACACTGAAGGGAGTCCTTGGGCAAAATAAGTTTTACAAGGAGTTATTAAAAGAACCAGACCTTCAAATATGAAGTTGGTGAGGATAAGGAGTGATAATTCACCCCATGCTTTTCTTTTTTCTTTTTTTAAGAGAAAGAGCTTTGTAGCGTTCAGAGTCTTCTCACCTTTGACAGAGAAAGTGTTTCCAGAGAATAATAACAATGTAATATAATTCACTGTGTCTCAGTATGGCAAGGGTTAGAAATGAAGGAAAAAAAAAGTCACATTGAAATAGATATGTTAAACCAAGAAGAGACAGATTAAGTGTATAATAATCATTAAAAATATATTTTTATCCCACCCCAACATTGGAACATGAACCATCATATTCAGGAGGTCATCGGGACAACATTGCCTTGAGAAATCTCTTCAATTGTCACATAATGTTTAACCATTCCTTAGAGAGACTTCTTTTTTCTTTAATCTTTCCCTTCAGTGATTCTTAAACAGTGCATTCTGTCCTCAGGTTAGAAATAAACTTAAGCTGCTATTATCTCTTTTCTTCCTCATTCCCTGTTTATAGACAGAGTTGCAAAGCACTGCTCTAGCAGCTCTTACTTCCTAGTTAAAGCAGCCAGCCACTCATATAACTTTTCCTTCCTTAATGTTGCTAGTTCTTCTGTGCCATAAATGAATTAAATTAGCAGGAATATAATCTCCCTTTAAGGCTCCACAAGCACCTGCCATTAAGGTTAATTGGAGTTACATGCTCCAATTGCATTAATGAAATAATGAACATTCCTAGCACGAATCTGTTTACACATTTTGAGAGAAAAGATAAGGCACTGCCTAATATGTCCAGGGAAGATTATATAAAACATGTTCATCTTTGAAGGATCAGGTTGTCTTTCATAACAAAATGTGGGGGTCCTCCTGGACTCACAGCTACTGCTCAAAGACCAGGTGGCAGCTATGGCCAGGAGGGTCTTTGCACAGGTTCATCTTGTGTGCCAATTGTGCCTTTTCCTCAACTTGGAGGCCTTCAGACAGTCATTCACATCTTAGTCACCTCACAATTGGACTACTGCAATGTGGGTTATGAGGGGCTGCCCTTGAAGACCATCTGGAAGCTACAGCTGGTTCAAAATACAGCTGTGTGAGCAGTAAGAGCCACTTTCTTATGCCCATGTGTCACCATTGCTATGTGAGTTGTATTGGTTGCCAATAGGCTTGTAGATACAATTCAAGGTTCTGGTCATTTCTATTAAGCCCTTCATGGCATAGGGCCTGGTTATCTGAGGGACCACCTATCACCATTTGTTTCTGCCCATCCAGTAGGTTTGGGCAGAGTGGGTGTGCTCCAGATCCCTTGAATTAAATGTTGTCAACTTGTGGAACAGAGGAAGTGTGTCTTCTCTGTCAATGTCTCCATCCTCTGGAACAGCATCCACTCAAAGATGCAGATGTCCCCACTCTCCTGGGGTTCTGGAAAGCCCCTAGGACCTGGCTCTGTTCCCAGGCCTGAGGTTAGCGTGTTTGAGGGGCTCCTGTTATGGCTGTTTTTCATTCAGACTGTCCGTTTCGTTTTCTGTTTTTTTAACTGTGTTAACTGCTTATTTGGATTATCTATTGGGGTAGGCAGTCATTACAAATTTAATAAGTAAATAAATAATAACAATAACATCCAATTTCTGGTACCCATTTTTATTCAACTCACATTCAAGCTGTAATTTCATTATATATTGCCAAACTGACTGATTTTATCTCAAAATGAAACTAGGTAGCCACTTAAAAAAACTATGCAAAGAATCTACACAAGCTTGCAAAGCATTGAGAAGTTGGTGAACTTGCATTGGCCCTGGCTATAGTCAGGGACACAGGCTCTGATCTGTATTTGCATGCCAGTATACCAGTCAGCATTCAGAGCTTGGCTCTTGTTATCCAAGTTCAGAGTTTCGGGACTTTCCTCAACTAGGTACTATCTCTAGAAGCACAAGTGATCCCAGTGGACCATTGTGCCTGCTGAAAGATCAAGATGACAAATCACTTCTGCCTTTTCCTTGAAAAAGTAGGTCTAGCCTTTATTGTGCATTTGCTTGTTGTCTCTAAAATAGACTTGCATTCTTCTGGGGCTGTTTTTGAAGATCAGATTTGAAGGTCTGAAATTTTAGCCTTTGCAGATGCAATTACAATTCAGTTGTGGAATGCTAATAGAAATTCACATGAAGGCCAGATAGTCAAAATACCCACACCTTATTTAAGCAAGCCTTAAAAACCTGGTAGAATCTCCCTGGGATCAGAGTGAGTGATGGATGCCTTGTGATGGAAGCAAGAACAGGCTACAATAAGCCTTGTGTCCATCTGATGAGAGCTGATAAAGGCAGGTTACGTGTGACATCGTTTGTGTGAAATATATATTACGATAAATGCAGACAGTAAACAAAGCAACTCCAGAAAGTGTCCTTTGAGCCTCTGTTTTAAGCCTTGTGTGAGCAGAGGAAGGCTACAGTGAAATGGCTGAGCATCTGTTCTTACAGGAATAAGCAGGAGAGCAAGTTGAGAGATTTAGGGTTACTGGAAAAAAGGGAGATAGTTCTTTTTCCTTACACAAGTAAAAACCATCAAACATCCAAAAACAGAAAATAGTCACTGTATTGAGCAAGAAGAGCAGCGCACCTGAGATTTGAGCAGACTTGCTGGAACACTAATTCCTGATGTAATGTTTCATCTGAACATCGGCATAGTTTTTCCTGATTGGCCACATGATTTCATGGTACAGTAGAGTCTCGCTTATCCAACATAAACGGGCCGGCAGAACGTTGGATAAGCAAAAATGTCGGATAACGCACAGTAACGATTGAGTGCAGGGGGGAAAAAAATAAAACCCGATCCGCTGCGCCTGTTGCAATCGACTTTTGCGTTGTGGCACCGCACCGTCAGGAGCAACAAGAAAGAGTACACTCAGGCTCACAAACAAGCGGCACACTTTTCTCGTCGCTGATTTATGCGTGCTTGTCAGGATTAGCCCTCACAGTGTTATTGTGTTTTTTTTAGGGGCGTCGGATAAGACGGAATGTCGGATAAGTGAAGGTTGGTTAAACGAGACTCTACTGTATGTGGAAATAATTTGAAGCAGAAATAGTTGTGAATGCAAGCAGCCCTGTTCAAATTCTTTCATGCACATGTTAGAAGGATGGTTAGATAGCACTTTAGCTTGGCAGTGGGGAAAGGCCCAACAGTTGTCTTAATTTGAAAAATTCCTTAGTAATTTTTTGCTTCACAGTGTTGTATGTACTTTAAAAAAAAAAAATGCTTACTAATATCTCTGCATGACAAATTGAGTCAACCTATACTCCCTCCTCTTTTGAAATATTTAATGTTATTGTTGTTTACAGTAATCTGAGATTTTACACTTAGATTCACTTAATTAATTAATCAATTAATTAATCAAGTAATCAATGCATTAGGGTAAAGAGTAGCAAACCTGTTTTTCATTTTTGAAATATATATTTTCTTTTTGAAAGAAATAATAGAAGGACATTAATAAAAGGCTAATTTGCACGGAGAATGTAATAAATCAATAGAAATTAAAAAAAAAAGTGTGCTTTCTGTCAAACATTAGCAATCAGTTTATTTGGAATAAAACAACAGTGCCTAAATTTATGAGTGGAAAGACATTTCTGACAAAATGAAAGAGGAGATAGAATTTGTATAACAAGACATCTGATGGGATATTAATCCTAAAAAACCTTAAGAAAAAGTCTCAGAATTTATCGGGCATTTTTCCCCTCCAGTAGAGAAACACAGGTAAATCTGTAACATAGAAGGAGACAGTGGCAACATATCAAATGCAATGGCTGTCTAAAGGAAAAGAAACCTTCGAGCATATTCAACAGACATTCACAGTTAAACTCAAAAGAGAAAAGTATTTTAAGAATACTGATTGTTAAAACATGTTATCATTACTACATATCTGTGTAGATACAATGCACCTTGTTCATGAAAACAGATTTGTGACTCCAATATATATTATTTTTATGTATGCTCACATCTCTCCAGCTCACATAATTTTGCCAGTACAAATCACCTATTTG
This sequence comes from Liasis olivaceus, assembly GCA_030867105.1. NCBI lineage: Eukaryota > Metazoa > Chordata > Lepidosauria > Squamata > Pythonidae > Liasis > Liasis olivaceus. The sequence continues at coordinate 83,992,114 of CM061349.1, forward strand.
ACCCTGATCTTTGCTTTGTTTAAAGAAAATGCATTTGTACAGCTGCCTTTTGTCAAACTGAAATAAATCCAATTATGCATTTGAAAAAAAAAATGTTTTTATTGTTTGGATTCACTTTTTTCTTGGTTTTTATTTTTCTTTCATTCATCTTTGGTTCATAAATAATAGCATTTCCCCTCAAGGGTATTATTACCCCAAGAGTTCTTGTGATATTCTACCTTTCATGGATTGAGGCAGGGATGTTTTGTTTTTCTTTCTTGTAATCTGTTAGTCAATGTACATTGAATGATGTGACTGTTGAGTCTTCAAATTCACTGAGATCTCCCAAAATAAGACATGTTGGTATATTCACCTAAGGTGGTCCGAAGGAAAAAGTCCAAAAGAGAAATCAAAAGAAACTATATGTGTGATTACTTAATTCACCAATATTTCAATTTGTAGTTATTAGTTGTGAAATAAATACAGATAAATACACAGACTTGACAAAAATGATGTTTGGATATGATATACAATAATTGCAAAGTGGGCCTAAAATAATTTATTTTAGGCCCACTTTGCAATTATTGTATATCATATCCAAACATCATTTTTGCAGTGTGGAAGCCTCCCATTCTAAGGTGAATCAGGTAAATTCCATTCCATTCCATTCCATTCCGTTCAGTTCCGTTCCATTCCATTTCCCTCCTGGTTTTCCTCTTCATCTAGCTACATGACTCCATCTGCATACAGTGCCCACCGAGCATGCAATTTTTTTTTCTTTTTTTAATTGTTCATTTTGAATAAATCTTTGCAATTCTGTGAACCTAGATGGATGGATGGATGGATGGATGGATGGATGGATATATATATATATATATATATATATATATATATATATATATATATATACACACACACACACACACACACACACAGACACACACACACACACAGACACACACACACACAAATGTGCAATTTATGGACATATGCATGCATAACTACCAAAAAAAAAAAAAAAAATCACACACACAGACACAAACCCTCTCCAGGAAGAAAGTTGTATATGAAAACAAATGAAGTATTTCTTTTTCTAAATTCCTAGATGCAGCCTCCCACAATTACCATCCATCATACTCTGATGTTTGGAATTTGGAATTGTGTGATGTATACTTTCAATTTATGAAATTCTTGAGACATACAGTAGAAACAAAAATAAACAAAATATATTTTAAAAAAATATCCACTTAAGCTTATGAGTAACATAAATATCTGGAGTTGTTGTACAGACTAATCCTACTGAAGTCAACTATCTAAAAGTAGATCCAAAGGAATCCCAGAAACAAAAAAAGCTATTTATAACACCCTCCCCAGAAGAAAAACTTTCCCCAGTATTTTTTCCACTCAAGAAAGTATTTTTAATAGAAATAAAATTGCATCTGAACTCTCTCTCTCTCCACATATCAACTGCATAATCTTAATAATGTTTACTTCCATGTCAGTGTTAATATTTATTAACTTTCACTGGTCCATGTGGGAGTTAACATCATGATCTTCTAGTAAGCCCCTTTGATAATTTGCATCTTGACTTTTTTTTAATTAAAATCTGATTTGGATTTTGCATTTCTGGTATCCCAAGCATGTTTGTATATTTGTTTACTGTACTATTTATTTTCATGATGTAATCTTACCTTATGTTTAGTGTGTGGTAGAAATATCATCTATTTTTATGCTAATTTCTGTGTGAGCATCTTCCCTACTTTGCCATTCATTACAAGCTAGCAAGTTATCCCAGCATGTTAGCTTGGTGTTACAACCAAGGCAATTGATTAAAAGTGTATATCAAGTTCATATGTTTGTCTATAGTTATGATCTGTCTAAAACTTTTGATAAAGTTCATCAGAGCACTATATAGGTATATATTTGGGTAACAGAGTCTGGTATACCATATAAGTATATCATGTACCTATTACTCTATTAGAGACACATATAAATGTAAGAATGTTATTGGATTTCCAATATGCCTATAATGTATAGCTTTAGTTTTCCAATGTTCTTAACCGTGTAGATAAAGGAAGAGGTCTTCAGGTCACAATTGCATTCAAAACAAGAAAGTCAACTAAGAATAAGAGAAGGCACATCATCCTATTATGTGTAGCATATGTAGTTGTGTTAGGGGTGGAGAGAAGTAAGGGAACATGCATTTTGACCTAATGACCCAACAAGAAAAAAAAAAGTGACTTGGATCCTTGAGCAAGGATCCAAGTACTAAGGGTGGAGTTTATAGCATGTGACCTTGCACATGGGTCATCATTTTGCTGTAATCCTGACTTGCTTGGACACCTGTGATAGCATCCAAGCACTTAGAAAGTCAGAATAAAGCTTACATGATCCCTGAATAAATGGACTCACTCATGTGACTAATTCAGGAAAAGAAAAGATATATAACCTTGAAACTGTGCTGAACTGCAGCAGCTAAAAGCACAGCAGCCACCAAATTTTTTAAAAGACAATAGCTGGAGGAACTGGTTTTTGAGAAATCGCCCTACTCTATTCAGATCAACCAATATTGTTTAACTTACAAAACTGGAAAACATTTGATATCACCTAAACCTTCTTATTATTTGTACTATTATTATCAGTAATGAAAATATTTAAGGCCAACCGTTAATATTTTTTAATTGCTTCTCAGTTGTCAGATGCTAAATTCAAGCAGAGGTTAGAGAGTTATCACTGTCTTCACCATTTCTACTACCATCAGCTGAGAAACATTTGTGGTTGAACATGATTAGGAAATGTTTTGATCCAACTTAAAGTGACTTTAGTCTGTAAGGATGTTCAGTGTCTACTAATGTTCATTGAAATATCTTCACACATGGGTCTGATATGATGTTAACCAACAGAGTATTTCATTAGGACATTGTTCAAAATAACCATGACAATAGGTATTTGGGATAATGATGAAAGAGTTCACAAATGTTGTGTCTCTACAGATTGCCTGAATATTTCCTGCTGAGTAATAATTCACATCTGCTGGGCTTCCTGACAAAATTCCTAAGCATTGTGTGTCCATGGCATGCTTTTGACAGCCAAAGTTGAATAAATGTTGGTGGAAGAGTCTGTGAAAACAGACCTTGACATCCAAATTGAAGGTGGTTTTCTGGTAGGTAGCAAATTCTATTTTAGATGTGCAAATTGAATCAATTTACCATAATATTCACTATAGAAAACACCATTTGCTGTTCTTTATTTTGATAATGGAGCTAATACTATTTATTGTCCCACACTACTTCCTGCAGTCACAAATATTTATTTGCATTGGGACAATCTAGATTGTGTGGGATTTCACTCAGGAGGACCTAGGCAATTTTGAAAAAAAGGGGGAAAAAGCAAGCTGTCTAGTCCCAATGCACAAACTTAAATATAATGCCTGTCTGTTCAGGGAACTACAACGCTAACATCAGGATAGACTGCTTATGATGCCACTGTGTTAAACCACTTCAGAAGTGTCTTGAAAGGTAGGAAAGCATAACATAAAATGCATTTCCTTTCTGCCCTTCAGTTTGAATCACTCTTGTAAGAGTCCTATCCATCATATATAGATCTTATCTGTGTCATATTATTTTATCATGTTTGAAATGATTAATGGAATTTATTTGTTTACTTACTTATTAAAATTGGATGCCACCTAATCTGTTCAGACACCTAGCATCTTATTGAAAACAACAATTAAAGCATCCCTAATACAGCATAACAGTATAATGCAATAAATACCTATGGTAAGAATGTAAATAGTATAATCTCCCCAGTAAACAGTACAATAGTAAAAATACCCACAATACCAAAAATAACAGAACAGCCACAATAACACTCTAATACCATAAATTAGACAAATAAATAAACATTAACAATCACGTGATAAATTGTACAATAATCTCACAATTACAGAGAAGATGACACTCTATTACCAAAGACTCTGATATAGCTTGATAAAGAAACATCATTTCCTGGTTCAATTGCATAGATCAGTCAAAGAAATAAGCCCCACAGGAAGTTTCAACTACTGTTATTGAGATTGGCTATAGTAACAGAATTTTGCAAATCTGATAAAAACTTTTTTATACTCATGTGAATTAGAGAGATATCTGAGCCACTTCTGCATATTTTCTGCTTGTTTTGGACTTAAGATATGTTTTTCCTCTCATCGCTTTGAAAACAGATCTCACCTATCTTGGTCAAGGTCATCTTCTTTACTCCCAGAGATGCAGCATACCTTGATGCTAATCCATGTAGGAGTTTATAGGTTAAAACAAGCACTTTGAATTGCACGCAGAAACCTTTCCACAACCAATGTTCAGGTGTAATATCCTCACAGAAACTAACACTTGCAAAAGTAGGTCACAACATTTTGTAGTAATTTCAGCTGCCGGGTGGTCTTCAAAGGCAGACCCAAGCATGGCATATTGTAGTACTCTAGACATATGGTGATGAGTGTGTGAGTTATTGTTGCAATTGCACAAAACTCTCAATGAACTAGGATTTATTGTTACATGAGTCATTTTCACAGCCTTTCTCATATATCTATGGAATAAGTAGTCCTATGCCAACTAAACATGCTTCAGTGTTAGTATGCATCTCAAGTAAAGGCAGCTTTAGCTGATCATGTGAAAGGGGTCATTATGCCCTGCCATATATTTAAGCAAAGTAATGGTGTCATTCACAGTTGTGCAGTAGCTCTGAATCAGAGTCTCTCTCTGTTCAACTAAATGCATGATGTGTCTGAATGGAGGAGAAAAAACATCATCTGTCATCTTATCACATGATCCACCACACGCTAACTGTATTTATGATGATAACTTGAGGTAGAAAAGAGCTGGGGGAAAAAGATATAAGGTTTTTGTTTGTTTGTTTGTTTTTTGTTTTCCCAGAGAGAGTTTCTCAGAGGAGGTGAAAGTTGAAACGGGATAGAAAAGAAGGAATTTAGTAGTGTTGGAGGTGGCTTACATGTAAAGATGGAATTCAGCGATCTTAGACTGCCACAGAGATATAGGTTCAAGGATTATTCAAATCACCAAAGGGGAGTTGGCAATGTAAGAAAGAGAATGACATAGTGTTTGTCTACCTAAAAGAGATCTCCAGGGGGAGAAGGGTATCCAAAGGCACCAAAAAGATTAAGTTTGTGCTAATTATGAGAGGTAGCCAGCTAAGTTTTAAATGAAGTCTTTGAGTAACCCTTTGGGGAATTTAATAATAGCTACTCACCAAACTAGAGCTTAGGATAGGCATCCTATCATATTCGCAGAAACAATACTATTGAAGGCAGGCAGTGGCATCTCAGAGGGAGAAAGAAGGATCAGAGTGATGCAAACAGTGTCATACATTGTGATGTAAGCCCTGTTGTAACATCACAAACATACCCCAAAAGGATGAAGTTGCAGCACAATACTGTGATATTGCTTTCATCATTCTGATGAAAGTAGCAAGACCTGGAGATGCTGCTAAAGCAGATAAAGAGTTCATCTCAGAATGATAGGATAATTCGCCCACAGAATAACCTATTTTCTTTGGAAACCAGAAGCCAGAAGAAAGGGGGGACCCGAAACTCAGTTTGTATGCTGAATTCCCCTTGCATAATTATCTGACTAATAATTATAGAAATAATGTCTCTTTATCTTTAATATGGTATGAATAAAAACGACTGCTTCACAAGAGCCTTCTTGCCTGCTGCATTTTACCTGATGAATCCTGAGAGATTATAAGACATGGACATGAGCAACCTGGTGATGGTCATATGTTATTTTGGCAAGCCAGAATGTTTCCACTCTTTTCTCATGCATTCATTGAGAAGATTTGTGGAAAGACTGTAGCCAAGGTTTATTTCTGAAGACCATTTGGTAAGCCAGATTTAAAGATAAATTGAAAACGATAGAAAAAAATATGAAATGAAATAACACTTTTTTCTTGGTGAAGAGACTACTTTTTTCCATTAGGAAATAAAAATGGACCTTTTCTGGAACCCTTTTGGAATAAATGTAAAGTTTTTAAAGCAAAGTTTCTTCATTCAGAATATGAAGAATCAAGGACATTTTGTTGTAATGCAAGTTACAGCACTAAAAAAAGTAGTTCCTGTATCTAACAAATCCAGCAGGCATTTCTACACCAAGAGGATCCTAAAAACACCATGCCTTCCTTGCTTATAAATTCCTGCTTGCCATCTTCTGTTGACCTCAAGGTCACAGACATCTTTGAATAAGTATCTTGTTTCCTTTGGGCTTGAACTTTCCCTTTTGATCTGCCTTTTCAGCTGTTCCATTTCTCCTTTTCCTTTCTCAGCTTCTCAGATGGCTATGAATAGTCAGTCTAGGACAACCTTGGAAATTAACATATTATTGCCTGCCTTGGTGAAAATAGCAAAATCTGAAGAAGGAGGGACAAAAGCTGAAAAGGAGCTGTGAAGTACTAAACCGTTGGTGGAAAAATAAAACCTGCCATTTGAGTGGGAATCAAGTTAGATTAGGACCAAAGTATCATCAACACCCACTCATATAAAATGTAAAAACGTAAACGAGATAAGCTTAGTAATAGCAGCAGTCAGTTGTATCTTAGGAATAGAGATGGTAACATGGAATAAGCACCAACTGTGGCCTTGCTTGGAGCATCATAGGAAACTCAGTATTCACATAGCATGGGAAAGTATTAAAAAGTGCATGAGTCAGAACCTGATATTTTTCTTCATTTGTATTATTCACATAATGTCTTGCTGATAATACTTTTGTTCCCCTTCTCTCTTTACTTGTTTATCACTAATAATTTGGTTGCTGTGTGAAGCATTATAGACTAAAGAATTATTCTGCTTTAACAATTCCAAATGAAAAAAAAAATGCTTTTCTCTTTCTCAGTCAATAGCATCGTAATGTGTTTTGGCATCCAAATAAGTACTTAAAAGAGATCAATGTGAAAGATTTTGGGGACATCAAGCAGACTGTATCTTATTTGGGCAAATTCAGTGTCACTAGGGCTTTTAATAGGATAAAGCATCCATCCTTGCTCTTCTTGACCTCTCGGCAGCTTTCGATACCATCGACCATGGTATCCTTTTGGGTCGGCTGCAGGAGTTGGGGCTGGCTGGCACAGTGTTGTGCTGGTTCAGCTCCTTTCTCCAAGGCCGAACCCAATTGGTGTTGATAGGGAGCGAGAGGTCCAGCCCCCGGCCCCTACTTTGTGGGGTGCCACAGGGGTCAGTGCTTTCACCGCTCCTATTTAATATCTACATGAAACCGCTGGGTGAGATCATCCGGCACCACGGGGTGAGGTATCATCAGTATGCTGATGATACCCAACTATACATCTCCATCCCAGGTGCCTTAAGTGATGCTGTGACTGCCCTCTCGCGGTGCCTGGAGGCTGTGGGGGCCTGGATGGGGGACAACAGGCTTCAGCTGAACCCTGGTAAGATGGAGTGGCTGTGGATACAGGGAGCCTCAAGATCTAGGAGCTTGTCATCTTTGGTTCTTGACGAGGTTGCACTACCCCAGACAGACCCGGTGCGTAATCTGGGGGTTCTCCTGGACTCACGACTCCTGCTCGAAGAGCAGGTGGCAGTCGTGGCTAGGAGGGCCTTTGCATGACTTCGTGTTATGCGGCAGTTATGCCCCTTCCTGGATCAGGAGGACCTCCGCACGGTCACTCACGCCCTGGTCACCTCCAGGTTGGACTACTGTAATGCGCTCTACATGGGGCTACCCTTGAAGAGTATCCGGAAGCTACAGCTGGTGCAGAATGCGGTGGCGCAGACAGTTCTTAATGCCCCTAGAAGGGCACGTATAACACCGCTGTTGCGGGAGCTGCATTGGTTGCCAGTTTGTTTCCGGGTCCAATTCAAGGTGTTGGTCATCACCTTTAAAGCCCTTCATGGCACGGGACCAGGTTATCTGAGGAACCGCCTCGCCCCGGTCATTTCAGCCCACCCCACTCGGTCCAGCAGAAGGGGCAGGTTGCAGACCCCACCAGTCAAGGAATTTCGATTGGTGGGGTCTAGGCAGAGAGCCTTTTCTGCTGCAGCGCCCGCCCTATGGAACATCCTACCTCCTGAGGTGTGGTGTGTCCCCTCCCTCATGGCCTTCAGAAAAGGGATCAAATCCTGGCTCTGCCAGAAGGCCTGGGGGCCAGAGGGGGGCCCGCACCTGTGGAGATGGCTGGTGGGGTGATGGGTTGTCCCCCTGCCCCCAGCATCTTACAGGTCTTTTAGGGCTAAAATCATAGGAGGTTTTTAGGGCATTTTTAATATATGTTTTTTAATTATTTATAGATTTTATCCATGTTTGGAGAGACCTGTGTTTTTTTCTTCTTTTTTATTATTGTGAGCCACCCAGAGTCACCCGCTGGGGGAGATGGGTGGCATACAAGTCTGAAAATAAATAAATAAAAATAAAGTAAAAAATACAGGTTTTTTTTTTTGTGAACTCATTGCAATACTCAATACTCATTTCTTAAAAATTATTAACTGCAGTAAATCACTTCTGAAAAGGAAGAAAATTTGTTTTATTTGTCAGTTCTATAAAGTTTGTTTATCACCTTCAATTGTCTTGCTTTCCTTCAGTTCTATCAGCAAGTAACCTATACTGGCTGATTATGCAACACAGTGATAATATTCTTTTCAAAATATATCTCATTAAGGTAATAACATCTATAAAAACATCTTCAAAGTGGCACAGGTGGGAAAAATAATGATCTCATGTCACCCAAAAAAAAAAAAAAAATCAGAAAGTGGTTTTAGTGAAAAATGTCCAGCTCATCATAGTCCTTAATTTTGTCTTTTAATTACTGTATTGAGATGGCAGCTTTATTGTATATACAATATTGTATCTTGTAGAATGATGAAGGAAGGTTTGGATGAAAGTAAATAGCTTTTCTTTTTCTTTTTTTAAGAAATGGTATGGTACACATGACTTTTTAAAATTCATGCTTTCAATTCCATTCCATAATTAGCTTTTATAGACTTGATTTGGTTTTTATTTTTTATTTTTTTTCTACTAGCTGACAACTTCTTGTTAATTTTGCAGCATTTGCCCAAGGCTGAGATTGTCAACTATGTTTTTGGGGATTCAGCCACTCAAGCCCTATTAGGATGAATGAAAGATCCAAGAACAAAAACTTTTTGAGCAGAGTAGAAACTAGAAGGAATGTAAATGAGCAACTTATATTTATACAGCAGGGACAAGGTTCTGTGACACTGAATTTGTTTTGATGAGACTGTAGGAATCAAAGGGTCTTCCCACTATCAGCGGCTTTGGAAGTTGTAAGTGAAAGGATTAGATCCTAATGTCCCTCAAGGGATAGAAACATACCTGCAATTTTGCAACTTCTTCTTTCATTGTAGGTACAAACTGGGAATGGAAATATAGGCAGAGTTCCCACTGTTTGTTTAAAAATTCAGTGAATAGAACCAATGCTACTGAATTGGGAAACTACAAGAAGAATCAACAGAAAAGGAAACCATTGGAAATATCTTTGCAACCTTCCAATTCATGATATGGAGGATCATTACAAGGAATGTATTTTCCACACTCCTTTTGATGCTTTGAAGGAGCTGACTAGTGAAAATGAAGATGTAGCCTCTACTTTCTACCCAGGGCTTAGCTCTTTTGTCATTGGACATTCATAACACTGCCTTTAGGAGCTGACAACTTAAACCAAAGAGAAATGGAACAGGAAAAAGGAACATCCTGGGACTGAGATAACTTGCATTCCTCTTGGAGAGTGTAAAGAAAGAATCAATACTGCAGTGAGGATAATGAAAGCATCTGAGACAAGAAGAAATTGCCAGGCTTTAATAGGTTATTAGAAGTCTTGTTAAAAACACTTCCTTTGCAGTAGACCTCATAAAAATTCTTCAGGTATGTTTGTTGGAATGTCTCATTTTACAATTGTAGTCCAGTAAGATGGAATAAGTTTTAAACAACCTTTTTTAAATGTATTTTGGACCACTGTTGTAGAAGTCAGAGATGATTAGCTATTTGGAAATGAAGGGAGAGATTCAGCTGAACCCTGAATAATAAGTTGACTTGGCTACTGTAATTGTACAGAGCAAAGTGGAAAAAACTACCAGGTAAATCCAACTAAACTGGAAAGCTTCATAAATTAACCAGGGTTTCATAAGACTTCAAAAAGCAGATGCTGTTCCTGCAGAAAATGACTGCATAATTATCCATTGCTGCCTACTTTGTTGGTCTGACTGCAGCATATCAGGCACCAACTTCCTCCTTCCCTTCTCATCAGCTACTGAGCCTGTGGTCTTCCACAATTTAACAGACAATATATGGTTGTATTATTCCTCCCTTCTGTCTCCCTGGAAGAATCTGAAATTATTCTCTTTGCATAAAAACTGCTTATCATACTTGTACATTCAGTACAGTGTATTCCCACTGTAAACAGTATTAGAGATGGTAGTTATTTCTTAAAAGAAGCAGTAACGAAGCCCCTCCGTTATTTGGACAAGGAGCTTTGGAAAGTTTATCAGTTTTATATGTTCTTAGGAAAAACTGATTAGCCAGACATATTTTAGTTTTCATGTGACCGGATAGGCCTCAATTATCCTGACATATTACAGAGAAGAGATATAAAGTGAAAGACCTTACTGATTTTCCTGTACTGATCAGCATAGCTTTGGATATCATTTTGATACTCTTCATTTTGCTGCTTAGTGAAGACCTGGCTACTCATCCAAATTTTGGGGTTTTATTGACCCTAATATTGATTCATCCAAGCTTTGGGGTCTTATTTATCATGTTCTGCATATTGGAAATAATGGATTTTTTGCTGGGTTAATGTTATTGATTTATTCTTCCTTGAGATGCATCACTATAGGGCAAGCTGAAAATAATTAAATAAATATATAAATAAAAAGTTGCAATGTAGATGCCTCTGATAGCCTATTTGCTCTATAGAAACCTCAACAGTAGGAAAAAAAAATGCTGAAAGAAAGTTGACAACAAATCTGAGTATTCACAAAAATTTATCCTCAGGCTCACTGTGGCAGATTGTGAGAGTATATTACTGTAAATCTATTATGTGAATGGAGTTCAGCTGAGAATTTAATGGCAAAATGTTTCCTTAGCCACATAATGCTATATTCAAGCTGTCTGACGTTAAATAAAAACCTGTTTCACTGGATCAATCTTGCCCAGTGTTCTGTTCAGCTCCCAAGAACATTTAACCAGAAGATTCTGGGAAACTCAGAAGCACAGGAAGATAGAGATCCCCTATTGGGCAATCAAGAGAATATTAAACCTAAAAACAGAAACCATATTGTTAATCTATCACAAAAAAATAGCCATTGATTGAACTATTTTCATGAATTTCTCTAGGCAGAAACATGGGCGGAAATGTCCAGAAATCCTTTGGTTTTGATTTTTGCAATCTTTGTTCCTCCACTTGGCTGATTGTCCCCTTTTATGTCCAGAATTGCTATAAATCACACTTAGTTAATTTTCATAGCTGGTCTAACGCAGACAAAAAGACAAGAGAAACAGGATAGAAAAACTGAGAACCATTCTAGGAAGAAGAGACAATTATAAGGAGGTCATAAGATCTCCTGTATGGATACTGAGACATTCACAAGATGATTTGGAAAAAAATTAAATCTCAAGCAACACCGAGGAGATTCTAAGAACATAGATAAATCTGCAGAGCAAGGTATCACCTCAACTTCTACCAAGTTAGTCTTCTGATTTGGTCATGTCTGAATTTCAGGGTCTCACTCCATCTCTACTGAAGCCACCTCCTTTCCCTCCTCATTCCTCCACTCAAGCAGCCTCATTTTCCTCCACTAACTTGGACCTGAAATACATCATCTTGCAAGAGTCAGAACAAGAGGAATCAAGAACGTGCTCTCATCACCAGAGCAACCAGGAGGAGATAAGAGGATGAGAGTGGCCCCTCCCTAAAGAATGCAAGGGAGGTTGGGAGGGTGACCCTGGAAATTACTCTCACTCTGAGAAGATTTCTGTAACGGGACTGAAGCCAATAAACCTTGCTGAATTGAATCTGTACTGTCTCCTGGAGTTTCCTGGGCTAATCCTGACACATCTCCATCTGTGTCCTCTTTGGAAGAAGTGGTTGCCTCATGTTTTTCCATGGTAACTCACTGGGATGCCCCTTGATACTAAAGAGATATTAAATCTTCCTCATCAGAGGTAGACATGTCATTGATATCCAGCTGAGCCAGGAGTGTGGGGTCTTGATTGACATCTCCCGTAAATGCTGTTCTTGTTGAAAATAGGTGGATGTGTATGTTAGCAATATCACCAGCCTACTCACCTCCTTGGGTCTCAATATTCAATACACAATAAATTATTCTAATACTATGTCTCCTAGGTCTAGTTTCTTTCTCTTTTAGCAGTCATAAACTATAAGTTTATAAACTGTATTTTAAAAGCCTAGTCAATACCATAATCCATCTATTGGTAGGGCTAACTACAAACCCTTGATCACTCTTTGTTCTTAGACACATTGCATGTTTTAGTTGCTGAGAATTATAAAGGGAAGGAGGCTGAATTCGTTAAGCAAATGCTCACAAACATGATTAAAGATGTCACTCTATTCTTACTATTGGTTTTCCATCCTTTCTTCCCTTGTTTGCAACAGTAGTAATAAAAACAGCTGAGGCAATGCATTGGCAAGCTCAAACTATTATTAAAGGGTATTTATCTAGTAATAAAAAGCTTTTAATAGTCCTACCGATCTCAATAACCTCATCAACAAAATGACTAAAAAGCAGGACAAGTCTTTGTTAGAGTTTTAATGAAGAGGAAAAACAAGATTTCAGCTTCTAGGCTAATAATTACACTTTGCTTTCATAAGGAGAGTGGGTGACTGAAAAGCTTGTCAAGGTATTATTTGAATTTTAGAATCACTAGGTATTTGAGCTCTAGCTTAATTTCTGCTTTTGCATTTTTTCCCCATTAAAGAGGATTTTCATTAAACAGGGTTTTACCCATTTAATACAAAACCTTTTTACAAATGTCACTGGATTATTTCTTACTTCTACTCCATAAAGATTCAAGTTTTAGCTTTCCTACTAAAGTTCGTTCTTTCAGATTTCACTAAACAGGCCAGATTATCCCGGTTATACCTTGTCTTTATTTGGAATAGTTTGTGTAATGTTTGAGTGAGTTTATTGCATCTAACAGACTTTTTTTTTTTTTTGCCCTTCACATAATTCTGTGTGACTTCTGTAAGTACAATCAAATCACCTCTTCAATTAGATAGAAGCAGTGATATACATATACAGCTACATATACTAATGTTTAATGCCTAACCACTTTTTTCTGATTCTCTGAATAATCAAAACATTAAATATGTTCTAAAGAATAATTCTAAATATTAAAAATTCTAAATATCTAAAAATAATTCTAAATAATTCTAAATATTCTAAACAATGCATTTCTGCTGGAAATGGCTCTTTACATTAAAAAAAAGATGATTAAACAATGCAAGTCATTTGTTTCTACTTTAGCTAGTATCACACTTCATAAAACAACATTTGAAGATATAATTAGTTTTTTACGTAAATGAATTTTGACATTTTTTATTGTTTATATATTTCTAGGGCATGTTATTAAAATAATATCTAAGCAATGAATTGAATAAAACAGAACCAAGGAATAAACAAATGAAATAGTTGTTATTCAAATGGTCAATAAATGGTATTGGTAATGCATTTTTATAAATATAGCTGGAAACAAATCAGTACAACAGAATCAGAGGAAAGTGAGCGAAGAGGCAGGTCTTCAGCAAAGATTGCTTCACACAGAGCTCTAATGAGCCATGATCCATTCAGTTCTGCTCTTTTTTTTAGTGATCCTTTAACTAGTTGTCTCAGCAACTAGTGACTACATGTATCTTAGGGCTATTTACTCTTCAAAAATGATTTGAAATAAGCGCTTCACTTCTCACAGGAGCACAGCAACTCTCTACTAGTCATAAAAGTAGCCCCTCTGTTTTCAGCTTTCATGAGAGTCTAGAAAGAAAAGGGTGTGTGTGTGGCTGTTTTAACAGTTGCATTTATTTCAATGAATTAACTCCTTAAAATGGCCTCACCTTTTTTCAGGTGCTTCAGGTGTTTGCACCAAAGCCTGATAAAAGAGAGACTATTTTAATAAGTGACCAATATGTCTGTGTTCATGCTGTGTAAGATCCAAAGCAATATTTTGTAATCATTTTATATGTTTTGATGCATACACAATTCTAATAGGTATGTCAATGTAGTTTTATCATCAGCAATAAAGCAGTGGTTTGCCATTGCCTTTTTAAGAGGTTTGTTGTTGTTGTTGTTGTTGTCAAATAATTCCCATTCTAGTCTACAGCCATGGGATTTCCTGGTTTCTGGTGGTGCAAAGCAACTGGAATCTTTGGCTGTTTGCAACAAACAGAATCAAATTGTAAGTGAGATTAATAGGAGTGCTTTTCAAAATGGGCTTGGATCTTTCACTTCATGGTAACATTCATAATAGAGGGAAGTGTGTTCAACAGAGTAGAGACAAAAATTAAATACAATAGGTATTCATTTCTATAACACACTGATATCGCTATGTACTAGTATAACTCCTCTAGTCATATCAAGTAGGGATGCTGATAAGCCACCATTTCCCTGTCCTATTTAACTAGGAATGACCACTGTAATCATATCCTCATCTCTTAGAAAGTTTCCTTAGATATCTTCATCCTTGAGAAAATGTTTTGTAGCTCCTTAAAGAATATTCATTACCACAGTGTGATAATGCTTAGTTGGGTTTATGGGTCTGCCAGCAGTGTGACTATAGGTGAAATAAATTATCAAAAAGCAGCATTGCAATACTCTAGGTGGAACAAACTAGTTGCCATGTACTGCCCTTTCTTCTCTCTTTCAGTAGTTTTCACAATGCCAGGAAGAGGGTGAGGGAGATCATCAGACAATGCAAGTTATTGATTTGTACAGTGGCAGCTGATGTCCGGTGGAAGTGGTAGAACAGATTGAAACTAGGTCATTATGTGCAGGACAAGGGGCCACTGCAGGTAAAGCTAATTGTATCAATTCTATCAATCTCTTTCTTTGCAAATATCAATGATTCATATACTTAATAATGCACTGAAATGCACTGTTGTAAATCTGTCCACAGGGAACCAATAACAGGATGGTAACCAATGCTATAACCATTTCTTATTATCACCCTTCCTATGCTAAAGGATGGTTATTTGCTGTTTTATAGAAGCAAGTGAAATATTTATGTCAATATGTCAATATGTGTTAGATAAATACAGTTCCCCCTGCGTTGGGAGAGAAAAGTAGGTGTCCTTCAGATATTTTTAGACTATAACTTCTAATATAATGAAATAAAGTAACATAGCCAAGAAATATTAATGTAATTGTCTTGTTTATTTTCTTAGTATTAACTAATAAACTGCATTACTAGTTTGGGATTTTAAAAAACACAACCGTTTATACTAAGCTGTTTTGAGCAAAATTTCTTCAAAACCCAGTTATACCTGAACACACCAGGCATATTGACTGGTTCTTAATTGAATCTCTGCTCTGCTGGGCACCATTCAAAGATGTTTGGCTCTTCCAGATCACATTTAAATGGTAAACACTGATCCTTCAACAGAATATAGTCACACAGATAGAAAATTAGAGAAAAAAGCTTTACTTTTCCCCTTATTACTTATTTTATGCTGGGGGAACATATAGGCTGTATTTAACTTTTATCTAAAAAGGAGTATTAATCTGATGAAGTGGGTTATCTAATCTTAAAGGCAGAGTTCCCCCATCTTTTTGAGTACTGAATAGCACGCTTAATGTGTATACAGCAATCCAACTATTTGAATGTATGCTGTTAATGAAGTTTGTGCTTTGAGTGTAATTGCTAATTGAAATAGATAATCACAAAACTGATACATCATAAAGCTCTTGAGAAAACCGACAAAGGATGGAATGCTTTACCCTCATATGCCAGTTAGTACAGAGACCATCAGTAAAAGCATCATTACCGTATTGCACCTCAATGGCTACTAATTGTAATGGCTGTATATTATCTCTACTATCACTGGAAATATCCTCTGAATACCAATTACAGAGGTACATGGCCAGGAGGATGCTCTTGTCTTAATGTCTTTCTTGAGGCTTTCCACTGACCACTAATAGACTTTGAAGGAATAGAATGCTGGACTAATTGGCCATTATTCTGAACCACCATTGGTCTTATGTTCTTACCATTACATCTCTATAATGCCAGACATGAATATCACAGCCAGCCCATTTGGTCCAAGATGGCCTGTTACACATTTATCTTCCAAAGAAAAGCACATATTCTATATGCAAAGGGACTCTGGTTCAGTTCCCAGAAACTGCATGTAGGGCAAAAAAATATTTTTGTCCACTTTAAAATAAGAATGAATTTCATAGGTTAATATAAAAAGAATTTCAAAGAAGCGATCAAAAATAGAACCAACAGAATAATGACATGGCTTGAAAACCTTGGCTAATATTTTCTGTCAATAAACTCTAGATTTTTTTTTAACTTTCTTGTTTCTTTTATTTGAACACTGGTGAGTTATTCATAGCTTGGCAATTTATTCTGATTTTCCAGAGCACAAATCTGGAAAAATATATAGTGTTTTACACTGTTGCATATCTTGAAATGTTGAATATACAAAGAAGATATAGTCGCATTGTTACTAAAAAATGAAGAAGTAAATGGATATTCCTGAACAACAGTATACTTGAAGCTGGAAGCAGCAAATAATATTTATCATTGTTTTATATGATTTTTTATTTATTTATTTATTTATTTATTTATTTATTTATTTATTAAATTTATCCCTGCCTATCTCCCCCTAATGCGGGACTCTGGATGGCTTACAACTCATTAAAACAATAAATAAAAATACAATTACATAAAACCTAAAACCTATACAAAACAATTACTAAAAAAGAAAGAGTCCAGGAGGCTGATGGTTCAGAACATTAATGCCAGGCATCTAAGGGGCTAGCCAACCCCACACTCAACATCTCCCGTCCTCCCCCCAGGCCAAGTGGCAGAACCAGGTCTTCAAATCCCTCCAGAAGGCCAGGAGTGAGGGGGCCAATCTCACTTCCAGGGGCAAGATATTCCAAAGAGCGGGGTCTACAGCAGAGAAGGCTCGCCTTCTGGACCCCACTAGTTGGAGCTCTTTTACTGAGGGAGTCTGGAGCATGCCCTCTTTGTGTGATTGGGTGGGACAAGATTAAATCATGGGGAAGAGGTGGTCCCTCAGGTAACCCGGTCCCATGCCATGTAGGGCTTTAAAGGTGATAACCAACACCTTGAATTGGACCCGGAAGCAAACTGGTATCCAATGCAGCTCGCGGAGCAACAGTGTTATATGGGTCCTAGCTGTGCGGCTGCATATTTAAGATACATTGCTATATTTCAGTCATCTCCTACTGAGAGGCAGAAACAGCAGTAGAGAATATTGATGGGTCATATCCCAATGGAAGTGTATAGACTATTCTCTCCTTAATTCTCTATCCTACAATAAATAATTTCATCTTGGGAAATACACTAATGTCATGGTCATATGAGTAGGGGGTATAGGAAGCTTAGATCTTATTCCCAGCATATGGAGAGAAATTTACAAGGTTTTCTTTGTTTTGTTTTGTTTTGTTTTTTTAAGGCCTATTTTTGGATTCTATTCTTGGCAATTTCACAAATATTTGCTGCCTATTTTCCTCTCTAGGTGGTGTTCCTATTGTAAACAAGGGAAAACATTATGTAGGAGCAGACTGGGGAAACCTAGAATTAGAGTGTACTCTGCCATTTCCCTGACATGCCTTCAAAACAAGGATAGGGGGAGCCGCCAAGAGTCACCCACCTGAGGAAATGAGCAGCATACAAATTTAATAAATAAAATAAATGAATACACCAGCTGCCTTGAACTTTTAACAGTTGGAATGTCAAAAGTTTTTGAATTGGCAGTTCCCATGGGATTGTCCTGTCTACTTGTCATAAGAATCCACATCAATTTCCCTTCCTTTCCTTTGGATCATGAATGTGGGGTCACTGTTTTGCATTGGAATCATAATGCATAGAAAGGGAGGATCATTATCACAGCCCATTATGATCCTTTCCAAAATCCTTCCCAGCATAGCTATTTCTGTTAGGAAAAACTCCCATTGAACTATTAGGTTTGTTGTTGGTTCAAAAATGGAAAAAGAAGGGTCCAACATTTTTTTCTCCCCATGCTCTGGTCCTTGTGAAAATTCCCTCTCTCAAGGATAAATGCTTTTTTTTTTTTTTTTTTAAATCAAACCCTATGCATTTTCTAAAATATCTAAACTATCCACAAGGGATTCATGAGTAGGAAAGAGAACATAACATTGTAACAAACCAAGTAAGTGTGACATTAATAAACATTCTGGTTATTGTAACATTAATAAAGCAGAAATTAAGAGGAGGAAGCAACACATTAAACTTTTCAACAAATAATTTTTTAAAAAGAAAAAGAAAACTAAAATATTTACAGTACTTAAATAAAAATGATTGTTTGATTTGGCATTAAAAACAGACCCCATTATTATCTCATTTGAAAGAGCATTCAAAAGTCAGTCTATCACCAAACTCTCCTTTCTAAATGCAGATCATATTTCTCCAACCATGGTCCTCAGGCCACTAGCGATACCTTTAGGATGTGTATGCTATTAAATCATCCTAGCATTCCAAAATGCCATGGTGAAAATAATAGTTGCAAAGGTGGGCCTGTGATAGCTTAGTCCTTCATGCTGACTACCTGTGACACTTTGTGATGATTGTGTCAGCCATGCAACAACACTGATGTGATAGACAGTTAGCCATGTGGCAATTTTCCATGTTTCACATGCCAATTTTTAGAAACACTTATTTTACAGATTAGAAATGTCAAGGAACATGAAATAGAAGTGTGGTTATTCACAGATCACATGCATTGGCTGTGAAGCACACTCACATAACACAGAATGGATGGTGCAGGGTATTCAATCAATTGCTTCTGTGAGCAGTTGCCACAAGTTTAGACTTTCTCTGATTTCTGCTCCTTCCTTGGAGTTTGATCTCTACTTTTATAGCCCTAAATTTCATGGCATCTCTTTGTGGCCAGTAATTTGTATAGATTGGTTTATGATGGTTTATGCCAGGGTTGCCCATTAACATACCAGCCATAGGAAACTACAGCAGCCTAACGAAAATGGGATATTCAAATAATATGGAGCAAAGAATAATAATCAGGTTAACAGAAAGAATATATCAAAAAAGAGATGTAAAAAGATATTTGATCCACAGATGAATTCCAGAGACTCAGCTTAAAATAGGGGAACTGCTGCAGTCAATTGAGATGAGTTATATCCCCTTATCTCCCTTGATAATGATGTGCTGAATTGGAAGAATGAAGAGCTGTCATCCCCGGAGGATGGGATACAAGTAGAAGAAAAAGGGGATGCAAATTTAATAACCCCTACATGCACTCAGTCTTGGTCTTGGTGGCCAAAAACTGTTTACTAACAGTAGTTTCAAATTTATGAGCAGCTAATGGCTGCTAACAAAAAGTAGATGAGTTGAAAAAGCTTACTGAAAAGTATATGCTAAGATCACCAGAAGGAGAATTGGAGACTAAGTCATTGGAGAGACAAAGGGATAAGAATGACATTCAAAATTACTTGGAGAGGAAAACTGCAAATGTAATCATAATGGAGGTTGGGAAGGGAAAGTAGACAGTAAAAGAAAATGGAAAAAAAATTCCCGTTTCCCTCCTGGAGTGAGCATACAAGTTGCTGAGGACACTCATAAATCCTGTATCTTGCAAACAACCCAAATGATGTTGCAGATTGCTGGGAATGAGATGTATGAAGATATATGGCATAATAGGTAAGCAATTGTGCATTTTTTTGCTCAGCTTCAGGTTTATTCTAGAGATACTGCATGTCTTCCCAGTTACTGTGGGAACAAGAGAATTGAACTACCTTTAGGTGTCCCACTTTGCCTTTAATGATTATTAGAATTAGAGGCTGAGGAGATTGCAAATTATTCCTGTTTGGATTTTCAAAGGGGATTATATTTGTGCTCTACTAAAACACAAGAAACAAACTATGGCTGTGGAAGAAGACTGAAGACAAGAAATTGCCGGAGTTCATAATATTATTAATCCACTTTAGATAAAAATTGGATTGTTCAGTCACTCCCAGGGCCAAATGTTATGAAATATAGTTCTTCTGAGCAAAGAAAGAAGGTGCAGGAGGAGATGACAGAAGAAGTGTTAGAAATGGACCAAGAAGGAAATTTGAGCCTTTCCAAGAAGGAAATTCCTCCACCAGGTTGAGCCAACAAAAATATTAGATGGACTGAAGGCATTAAAAAGCATGTTGGTAACAGCTGCAGCTGCCACAGAATCACTGAACACTTTAGTACCAATAAAAAGTGGAGAGCAACAAGCAACATTTGATTTATTGAACAATATAACAGTAATTCAAGGTGGAGAGAGTTTCAGGCCACCAGGACTTTTTTCAAAAAAGGAGACAGAATAATCCAATGCCAAATTGCAGGAATAAAAATAACAATCTGGTGATTGTGGCACAAGATACAGGGCAGCAATCAACAATGATAGAGTTGTTCAAAAGAAGCAACAATCCCTAGTGCTTGTGGATTTGACAGCACAATCAACTGATCCTTGTAATAGGGGTTAGATACTGTAAATGCTATGAATTTGACAATCAACATAAAAGGGTGGAACCACTCACAGTTAGAGAATGAGCTACTGGAGGGTAGCACTGAAGCTCAAGGGGGAAAATATTTCAGAAGAAAATGGTCTATAGTCTCTCAGGATTCCCCATGGTCAATCCTTCATCTGACTCTTATTCAAACCATAGACTAGAGTTTAAAAGATCAGCATTAGATCTCCCTGCTCAGCTGGAAGGGAAGATTCCATCTTAATTTTCATTTCCAAATATGATAAGTATAATTGTTGAGACACTCTGGACATTAGATGAACTTATAATGAATGGTTTTAGTTCACACACTCTCAGAACAGAAGCCAGTATTCAATGGGGTAAACCCAAAGGAGAGTTGGGGGTGCTGGCCTTCATTACTTTACATGCAACTTCAGTAAAGCCACTCTTCATTTAGGCAATATTCTGTGGCTGTGGCAATTTATTTTAAATGCTGCACTTTGCCTATAATTAATATTTATCTCTGCTGAGGTAATCTACTCAGCTCAGGCAATAGTGATTTGAACTGGAATCTTACTTGACTGACCTCCCCTCCCCCCACTTTTTTCCCTGCAACCACCCTGCTGAATCTTATTAGACAGACATAAATTATCAGAGATAGGTGGTTCCTAATGTAAACAGGTCCTATACCATAAAATGTGGTAACCAGCACCCATTTAATGGTTCCCCCAGCTGGGAAGGCAATAACACAGCTACTGTCCTCAGAATGATTTTAATGTAACTTTTTTTTCTTTTTTGTCTGCAGAGTATCCTGAATTAATCTTAAAGTCCTGTGGAAAAAAATTGTGCAAGATTTACAAAAATTATTACTTCAGAAAAATATTGACCAATATAAGCAAAAGTAATGTTACTGTAAGCCATAAATTGATAAAGAATATGTGGAAACCAAAGAAACACACATTTATTGCCATGGATCATAAAGCTAAGACAGGTATAATGTTAATGCAGGATCTTCTTAATCAACCGCAGCTTTATGAACATATACTCAAAGATAAGAAAAGTGCCACTATGGAATATACTTGGGCATGTCTTATGCAAGTAGTAAATAATAAGAACTCAGCTTTATTTTGGCACATCACAGTAGACCACCATAAAAATGGCCAGCTCCCTATGAATTCTACCTACCTAGACCTGGAAGAGATATTTTAGACAATTACTATATGCAACAATCATGCAGTGGACTGAAACAGACCTTGGTACTCACAGAGGACCTGCTAATTTGGCCTCCAGCAATGGTTGCAGATGTTAAGGATTTAATTACCCACTTAAGATAAGGGAAAGCCCCAAGAAATAATTTGATACCTCCTATATTAAGACCTCCTGTCTTGGCTTTGCTGTTTTCAACCATAGATAGGCGTGGTGCATCCCTAAATATTACAGCCCTCATTTTCAAAAAATGGAGGAAAGACCATTAAACAAATGACAGACATATTAGATTGCTGGAAAACATATATACTGATATATATACTGGAAACAAAGGGATTAGCTAGAACAGGAGAATCATCTGGAGGGAAAAAAGCCTGACCAACAACTAGTCCTGCAGTATTTAATAGAGAAATATTCTACCTCTTCTACAGTCTCCCTGTACACAGCTGTATTGATTTTAAGATAGCTCTTGATTCTATACATAGAGATAAATTGTGGGAGAAACTGGAAGCCTCCTCAATTGACCAATGCCTGCTACATCTAATTCATAATCATCATGAAAATACCAAGCTTAAAGTCAAATGAAACCCTCAGGGTCATTTAACATCTGTTGTACCAACAAAAAAGGGAAACAGGGATGCATCCAAGTCCTTATTGTTTAACTTTATTATTTAACTAGAGAAACAACTTGGTAAGTTACCTAACAAATCTTGTCTTTCATTCTCCTAAATTAAGAGAGAGAAATTCATTTCCACTATGTTACTTTCAGATGAGATAGTTATATCATCAAGGACTTCTGGAGATTTCAGAAGAGCACTGTAAGAAGAATAAATTAGAAATTTACATACTGTCAAGAGATCAAAACCATGAATTTTAGCAGGATACCTGCCATGTGGATGGGCACTCAACTGAGCAGAAAACATCCTTTAAGTATTTGGTGGTGGTTGTTCATATGTCTGGTAATATGAAGTCCTATGCCTCCTATTCTGCCCAAAGTACTCATATGAGTATATCTGCCATCCTTAACTTCTTGCCAACAAAAGACGTGGTTATGTACCTGCTGTTCCAAAATTATTCAAAGCAAAAGCATTGGCAAAGTTGCTCTGTAGTGCACAGCTGGGTCCATACCATGAGCAAGTCCAATCTACATTTTTTAAGATTGCGTTCCAGGTGCCTCACGATATCACAAATACTGGCCTGTATCTAGACAGTACTGTAGTGAAGGTAGAAGCTAGAGAATGGAAAACTATAGTACATTAGTGGCTAAAAGAGTATCTTTTTCCTCTGGGCCTAATCCCTCTGTCTTTGGAGGATGGATTCCAGTCTGCTTGGTGACAAAATTAAGTTCTCTAGGGCTTTCTCCCTCCTATTAAGACACTCTGGGATTTCATGATGCTGGCTCTGTGCTGAAGCAGCAAATACACAGAGCACAGGATGGTTTAAGCACAGCTCCAAATTTGCCTATTATTGACAGCTTCAGGTATATGGTAGTGTTTGTGGTATATTTTATGCAGTTAGAAGTGTTGAAACTTAGAAGGGCCTTTACTCTTGCCCTCCCTTCAGCTGTTGGAGGAAAGATGTAAGAAGATCCCATACCTGGAACATTAGTGTCCCTATGTTTCTATTCAACATATTGTATTATTTTTTGCTGTTCATTCTAAAGACAATCCAAATGCTCTGATCTCCTCATTGCTCAGAAAATTTCCAAATCACTACTTCGCGGACTACAATCCTGCTATAACATATAAAGTTAGTTATGCACTGCAGTGTGTAAAACCTCTGGGAACTGATAGCCAGCAAAAGGCAGAGAGATTGGTAGACCAGAAGGAGGCTATACCAGACTTATACTTTTACATCTGTGAGCTATTGTCTAAATAATCTAAGTTTTAATGTTCGTTGCTAATAATTTTCACTATATCATGGTTGTTATAGTCTGAGTATTAATATTAATTCTAACTCCTACCTATAGTTTTTAAAATAAAACTAGTAATGCTAAGTTCTAGTTATTTCCTTTATTTTACAGCTCAGACCACTTCTGTACAGCAGTCGCTTTTTAAGTTATTTTACACATTTACTAATATTTAGAACACTATTTTCTATTTATAAAGGATATTTTATATCTTTTTTCTGTATAGTCTTAATATTGAATAATGGACATTTCCACTACTACTGCTAGTATTTTGATGTTTTTACATTTTACAGTCTAGATTGAAAAAGTATGCTTATGGTAACTATACTCTTTATAAATAAAGAATTTAGAAGGCATCACAGTGTGATGAAACCAGTCCTTATTGTAAAACCAAGTGAAGATGATTTCTTAACTGATGCTTGTGTTGCCACATGCATGTAACATACTGCAAGTTGCCACAAAGTGTACAGGTAGTCCTCGCTTAGTGACCCTAATTGGGACCAGAATTTCCACTGCTAAGTGATGCAGTCATTAGGCAAAACATCATGTAACCACACTGCTTAGCAACGACAGTTCTGGTAGTCCCAGTTGCGGTCATTAGGCAAGGACCGTGCCATCGTTAGGTGAGAACCTCATGCTTCTCCTGCCCTGCTGTGCTTGCCTCTGTTTCAACTCCCCCCACCCACCTATTCCCCCCCCATCTCTGCCCTTTTGGGTGCTTTGCACTTTGCTGCCACTGCCTACCCTTGCCACCCCCTGCCTGCCTTCACCATTTTCTTCCTCCCACTGCTGACGAGATGCACCCAGCTAAGGGCCAGCAACAGGGGTATGCAGCAGAGTGCACAGCACCCAGAAGGACAGAGATGGGGGAAGATAGATGGGTGGGGGAAGTTGAAGTGTCCACTGTAGTCATAAATGCAGGCACGCTACAACAGCTGTAACTTCAAGGATTAGCTGCACCATTTGTTCAGTGCCATTGGAACTTCAAATGGTCACTGAACAAATGGTTGTTAAGTGAGGACTACCTCAAAATGAGGCCTCAGGTGTTCTCTATTACACTTAACCAGCTCATAAACTTTCTATGGATTGATTCTTGGGGTAAAAAAAGCATGAATTAGTGTTGTTGGGAAAATGGAAGTAAAGCAGATATGAAGCAGATATGCAGTGAAACAGATATGCCTGCAAATTTATTAATGCTCTGATCCAAGTAGTAAGAAAACTGGAAAAAATAAGCCAAAAACAAAGCTTATCGCCTTGGTGGCTCTCTCAAGCAAGTAATTACTGCCATATTTACAGGCTGTATGCCATAAATACCTAAAAAGCAATATTATAGATAACATTACATGGCAGCAAAGTTATAATTTTTGGCATATGGGTAGAATTTAATGAAATATTTTGGCTGAGTCTTATATTCCAATTAAGAATTCAGCTGTCAGAAGAAAGGAGTATTTTATCTATAGAAAACCAAATAATTTTTAAATTGGATTTAATGGCTAGACTTAATTTCCTCCACCTCCCCTTTCTCTTCCCAACTTTGAAAAAAAAATACACGTTTCACTTTTTCCATTTTGAACTCTGAATCCAAACAAAAATCCAAAAAGAAAGAAGAAAAATAGTCTTGTTAAAACTATTTTCCTTCTCTTGAACTGGCTTGAATACTTTACTTAAAGAACTATCTTTATAATTCCCATCAACATTTGTTCAGTTAAAACTTGGTAAGAAAACCCCAAAGAGAAATGCAAACTTAGGCTGCATCAGTACCTGAACTTTCCTGTAGAATTATGCATCAGATTTCTCTTCCCTATTGAAGAGTAGTGGAAATCTGAATGGATGAGCGTATGTAGGGGCCAACAGAGGCTAAGACCACTGTGCAGAACCTTGCTCTACATACAATTTAGCCTTCATACATTCTCTTCTGCTTGGTTTTGTTATTCTGTCCTCCACCCATATCAGATTTGTTAGTGGCAGCCTTCATATTACTTCGTTTCCATGGCAAGAGAACTGTATGTACCACTATCTTTATTGTAGCAAGGACATTTCACAAAGCTTGCTATGAAATTCTCCAAACAATTGGAGAATTATCTGAGGAGCCATCTCGCTCCGGTTATTTCATCCCTCCCCACTCGGTCCAGCAGAAGGGGCATGTTGCAGACCCCACCAGTCAAGGAATTTTGACTGGTGGGATCTAGGCGGAGGGTCTTTTCTGCTCTGGCCCCCGCTCTATGGAACAATCTGCCTCCCGAGGTCCGGTGTGCCTCCACTCTCATGGCCTTCAGGAAAGGGATGAAATCCTGGCTGTGCCAGAAGGCCTGGGGGCCAGATGGGGGCTTGCACCAGTGGAGGTGGCTTATGGGGTGATTGACCTTGCCCCCCTCCCATCATCTTGAATGTTTTTAGTATTTATGTACAGGGTTTGTTGTTTAGATTTGATTTTTAATGGATTATTTATGGGGGGATTTTTAATTGTTGATGGGGTTTCTGATTTTAATTGTGAGCTGCCTAGAGTCACCCATTGGGGGGAGATGGGCGGCATTCAAATTTAATAATAAACAAATAAATAAATAAATATTTAGAGAATTTCAGCAGAAGATCCTGAAAGTATCCATCACTGTCAAATACAGTAGAACCCTGCAATCAAGAATATTGATGTATGCTTGCCATTAGAATAATACTGAAGAAAGTTAAGTATTAGGCTGGTCCAACTAGATAAATTTTGTATGTGCCATTAGCTCAAATAAATTAGCTATATATTTTTTGTACTATCACCAGGCACAAAGATAATCTGACATATAATATTTGGCTTTTTATAAACTGAATCTCTTATAATTAAGATTCATAAATGCCTTTTTAGTATGAGACCCAGTTTGGTGTAGTGGTTGAGGCACCAGGATAGGAACCAGGAGACACTGGGTTCTAGTCCTGCCTTAGGCACAAAGGCAGCTGGGTGACCTTGGGCCAGTCACTCTCAGTCAGCCCTAGGAAGGAGGCAATGGCAAACCACTTCTGAAAAATCTTGCCAAGAAAACTGCAGGGACTAGTCCTGGCAGTCACCAGGAGTTAACACTGTCTCAAAGGCACAAAAAAGAAAAAAAGAAAGCCATCTTAACTTGTCTGAATATCACTGGCAGAAAAGTATGTAAGACAAAATCTAAGTATCAGACAGGAAAATCTGGACAATGCCTAAACTGTTAAAACTTAAAATGCTCTTGAAGATAGAAAATATTTGTACATAAATCTACATTTCATTTTAAAAAATCACAAAATAAATAAATAAATGTCATAGCCTCTTTTGTTTATTTAGATGCAATAGCAGCGGTTAAATATGATTAAGATAGATGTTGTGCAGAGTGCAGCAAAGGTCCCAAAAATCCCACTCTCAGGAAAATTACACATCAGCATGAGAGCTTGCAAAATGCAATATCCATATTTTGCTTTCCAAAGAAAATCCAGTCAGAAAATATAAACTAACTGGTTTTTATTGATAAAAATGCAAAACTTCATAAAATACAAGTTGCATACAAAATATAGGATATAACAAAGACTTCTTCTCATCTTAGCTTCCAAGACTTATCTACAACAGAGTCTCTAGCTAAAAAACACTCTCAGAGAAGAGGTACACTACTTGGTTACTAGTTATAACTACATAACCCATAAAACCTACATGATTAAACTATACAAGACAATACTGACAGGCTGGGCATCTAGCCCTCCCGTTATATTGCCAGCATGTACCCCCCCCCCCCCCCACTGAATAACTAACATACACATTACAGTAGGTGGCAGTAAAAAGCATAACAAAGTCACAAGATGCTTTGTTTACATTAACTCATAGAATAATCTCAACACCTGTTTTTTTGTATAGGGAACAGGATGACCTTCTTCCCTTGAGAAAATCCTGATAATAGATAGCCAAGACTGTTTATTTATTTTTATTTTTTATTATTTATTAGATTTCTCTCCCACCCATCTACCCTACAATAGGTTTAAGAGGTATTATGACTAAAATCTACATTGTTTTTTCTCCAGAGGGATGTCAAAGTGGAATACAGATGAAATAGCTTGCTAAATCTGTAAATACATAAGATAATACAGAATATATTTTAAAATTGTTGGCTTTGCAATGAAAAAGCCCCCTTCTAGCAATTTTCCATTCACTTATGTGAGCTGGGTCACTACTATGAAAATGCCAGTGTAGTAATTTTTAAAATCCTCTTGCAACAGGTGAGAGTTCTAAAAATGTTACTTAGATATTAGATAATACTGCAAAAGTTAGCCTAAATATTTTTAGAGATTTTTAGGGAGAAATCATCAAGGGGAAATACTGGTTTTAGTATTTTGAAGCAACATAGTTACTGATAGTAAATTTCAGTCTCAATAGTCTTGATTTTGTTCTATGTAACATCTGATCTCATTAGCAGATGCGGTTAGTCTTATAAAAGTGTAATGATTTTTTGATTTTTTTTTTAGTTTTAACAATGAATGCATTTGATCAAGTTTTATCAGTTTTGGTTCTCTCCTCATTATATGAAGAACAAAATGTATCAGCCGTGCTCAAGGTATTTTTGTGGAGTATAGATCTTTATAAACAATGTACCTGAAGGATTTAGTGATGTGTTAAGGAATGTGATAAATTAAGTAAAAGTTTAATTAAAGGTAGACTTAATTAGAGATAAGAAGTACTTTTGTGAACATGTTGCATGCCGAAAAATGCCTCTTAGTTTGGCTACTTTTGGCCATCCCCAGTGCAAACATATTCATGCGGCCATTTCTACTTTCTTGAAAGTAGAAATGCTTTTAGTTTCTTGAAAATGCTTTTAGTTTCTTCTCCATGTTGATTCAGGGCACTTCTGCATTACACAATTTCCACTTTATAATTGCCTACAAAAAAGTTTAAAGCCAAATTTGGAATATTTGCCAACCTCTAAACCCTGAGAACATGCAGGGAATACAATGAGTCAATGAGGGACAGCTATAGTTTAAAATGTCTACAGAAAGACACCGAGGCTGTATGGGAAAAGAATGGGAAAAGAACAGAGTAGTGCTTGCTTAAGCCCAGGAGTCAAGATGAGGTGCGAGATAAGACCCACCAAAGGCAAAACAACCCACCAATTTGTCATCTTCAGTTGATACATCTAGTGTATTCCTACCTGGATTCTCTGCAGTGATTCATATACTGGTAACCTCAACGCTTTGTTATTTTCAATTCATTTTGTGGGATGGCCTCTGAAGATGGTGCAGAAATTGCAGCAGGCCCAAAATGTAGCAGCAGTAGTATAAAGTGGTGCTTTCTTGAGGTCCAACTTACCCTCACATTGAAATAGCTTTAGGATTGCTGGTTGCCTTCAGAGTCCAATTCAAGATACTCACAATAGTGTATAAAGTCTAAGAAGGCTTTCCAAGCTACTTACAGAATCACCTACTCCTATACTTTTCATCCCACACTATCACATTATCAATGGGACACCTCTTGTGGATCCTGCCATAGATATGTTTGAAATCAATATTCTTTCTCCATGGTGGGGAGAAATAAATGAACTGCCAGTGAAGTTGAAGCAAGCCATCTCCATATTACAATTAAGCAGGACTTAAAACATTTATTTATCCAGTCTTTTCATGCTACTATTTTAGTTCTGTATTTTATATCTTTCCTACTTTTAATATCCAATGCTTTTATTGTAATTTGTAAGCTGTTAAGGGAGTGGTGAGCAAATAAATCTTCTAACTAATAAATAGGGCAGCATTTTTGAGGCATTGTCTTTTAGGGCTGCTTTATTCTGTCAGTAATTGTTATTACTAAATGAAAGAATTGTTTAAATATTGGAATTCCTTCCTTAGGATTTATTTGTTTATTTATTTATTTATTTGGTGATAAGAAATCTGGGAGTATATCTTCATGATCATAGTAGAATTTTTAATGATTTCCTAGAATTTGTGGTTCATTATAATTAAATGCACTTAATGCTTTGGCCCAACAAGTAGTCATAACAGGAACTGTGTTGGCCTTTCTGTGACATAAAAATCAAGCAAATAATCCCAGCTGGCTGGAATCACTTTACAAAAAAAAAAGCAACATGTAAATGAATGGAGAACCAGAAATACACAGGGAAAGAGAACTATAAAAAAATTGGTTAGGGATTTAGAGTGGAATGTTTTGTGTCTCTGGGGAGAAAAACAATTTTTCTCTCTCACACTTACACACAAAATACCCTGAATAATTCAGTGTAGCTTGAATGAAAAAGAATTGAACTTAAACATGAATACATCTGCTGACTGTATATTATTAGGGACAGGCTATGATCATCATAAGCACAAATTCTTTATATTATCTAAGGACAAAATTTTTAATGAACTTTGAGTCAGAGCGTGCAAATTTTATTCTAATGGTCTTTTTCTTAAGGTGGTTCAGATAATTATTTGTGCCTAGTAATCAAAATATATTCCAGACTCCAAAATGTACCATGACTTTGCTTTCAACTTCTGAAGCAGCAATGTGAGATTGGAAAAAGATGTGGCTTCTTTAATGATTCAACAGTAGATGCTTCATACATGTTCCCACACCTGCTGAAGCACCTCTTTTAGAAAGATTGCACGGCTCTAATATATACTGTGTTTCTTAGAAATGCACAATATATGTGATCTCCTTTCAGACTACCCTCACAGTAATGATGGATTAAAAAATGTTCTTATCCTGTAATATTATCTGGGGAAAACAAAGTAATTCGGGGGGGGGGGGGAACTAATCTGTTTTTAAAGGACAGATAAAAATGTAATAAGTTTTCTTATCTGTCTTTTAACCATATCTATTCTTTAGCCCCAAGTCTTTTGATCCAGCAGGTGTTGCCTTCCCCATTACTATATATAGGAGCATTGATTAAAATTATTATAGAACCTTTGCAGGATGCATATGGGCATCAGAATCTGCTCCACTTATCACACAGATGGGCATTAAGTAGGACTCACATAATCATTAGAGTTCACACATATATATTTCTGGCTAATCAGGTGCCATGATGAATAACTAGTAGAGTAAATTATAGGGCTGTGCAAACCTTTGATGCAGTGCATAAATTCAGTGGTGATTTAGTTAAATCACTCCACTGAAGCAGAAACACTTCCAGTAGCTGCAAAGGATAAAAATGACAGATCAAGGCTGCAAGGTGACAGGAAGTCTCTTATCAAGAGAAGTTGTGTTTCCTCAAGAAGGAAAACTGTGTAATCTCAGAGGTACAAAGCATGTATGCATTCCATCTTTTGTTTGGGAGAAACCAGCAAGAATCAGTTCTAAAGACATATGAGTCTATGGGCTGGTGAGTGTATATCCCAACCATAAAATTTCTTTGTGTCATCAAACCCCTGTCTCTTTTTATATGGGGTTATTCTTTCATTGTGTGGCCACCATCTTGACTTTTTTGACGCCCTTTGGGATGCCTCTGGGCTCAGAGTTGTACAGCCTTTAACTTTTGTTAAACAGCATAGTTGTATGTATAGGCAAGTAGTTTCTAATGATTTAAGATTGGGTGATAAACTGTTGGCATTGCTGGGCACTGAATACCAGTATAACTCATGACAAGAAACTGTCTACAGTAAACTGTCTAGGAAATGGCCATTAATCATGAGAGTCAAGGAAATGTGTATTTTTAAGAATAAATATGTGATTGTTAGGGATGAGTAAATCTATCATATTCAAGCCAGATTTTTTTTTTTTTTTTTATCCATCTTAACTCTGTTTTCTCCAGATTCTGCAGGAGTTTATCATTACTTATCTTTTAAAACATCCATTTTCATTAACACTTACTTCTAATATAGATATTTTTGTAGGACTGAGCTAGAAAAACAGCTTAAAAACTCGAAACAGGACATTTGACAGTACTAATGATTCAGAATATAATGTCCAAATATGGGGCAAAAGGTATCCTAAATCCACAAAACCTTATTTGGAATAAAGGATGTATAAAATGAGAAAAAAGTGCCCAAAGAAAAACAATACAGGGCTTTTTTTTAAAAAAAAAATGTGATCTTGGATTTTTTAATTAACAATAAACCAATTTTTATTAACAACTTCACAAGATATCTCAGAAAGGAACCCCTTTGTAATAGAATTATACCTTTCATTCTGGAAATTCTCTGAAGCTATCAGTGATGTATGTAGGAAATGTGTTTTGTCGAGGAAGAAATGGGTGTGCTTTGATCAAGAATTGGGTTTTTATTTGAACTTCAACTAGTCTTTTAAGTTTTTATTATTAAAAGCTGAGATCATGATTTGAATATGTATGGAACACATGCATTAGCAGCACATTTTATATACAATTACACATTTGAAAAAGTGCTGTTGCCCAATGTTTTAATTTAAATGTTAATGTACTTGTTTCAGACAATTTACAGTAAGTAGAGTTTAAGTTGCCTGACACCCTCCTAAATACAGGATGAACATACTCTGGGAACCATTTTTCTGTGCCATCCTCACAACATTGCCTAAAACTCAACTTTAGCCCACAGTGATGCAGCTTAATATTAGCATTGGCTGTTTTAGTTTTAAAGCAATGTTTTGTCTCTTCTAATATAGTTTTTGTTGTGGATATGATCTAGCATGCTTCATTGATGATGTAGTTACTGATTCAGTTAAGGGTGGGATCTGCCCAGCTCCTTTTGACTCGTTGAGCTGCTGTGGACATATCTCTTGTTGTTCAGAATGACTATTCTGGCTTGGGCTGCAGGAAACTCCAGCATCTGCCCAATCATGCCCAGCATGCTTTCTGAAGTGCTTATCATGACCTTAAGGGCTCCTTATAAACATAGGTTTAGTGTTCCTTGAAAAAATGGTAGATCTGTTGTCTAAATAAAGTGTTAGGGATCTTTTAATCAAAATTATATACCTGTACAACCTATGAGGGATACGTGCCTTGTTTATCCGAGCTTTCCAATTGCAGTAATAGAGTTGCTATCTTATGCCATGAACTCACACTATGCTTTCTTGCAACCTTTAAAGAGCAATTCAGTTGGAAAGATTCATGTAACCCAGTACTCATGAGAAAGAAAAAGGTAATTTTTGAAGCATCCCTTTTACAAAGGAGATTACCAGAACTAAACTCTATCATAAAGATATATATATAAAATTCCCTTCTCACCACTATGGGTGGTATGTGTCTTCCTCAATCTCGGGTCCTCTACCAGAGGCCTGGGAGTTTGAGGGTTCTGCGCAGTATCTTAGCTGTTCCTAGCACTGCACTCTTCTGCACAGAGAGCTCTGATGTTGTTCCTGGGATCTGTTGGAGCCACTCTCCCAGCTTAGGAGTCACGGCCCCAAGTGCTCCTAACACCACTGGGACCACTTTGGCCTTGACTTTCCACATCCTCTCAATTTCCTCCTTCAGGCCCTGGTACTTCTCCAGCTTCTCATGCTCCTTCTTCCTGATGTTGCTGTCACTTGGCACTGCTACATCTATCACTACCACTGTCTTCTGGTCTTTGTCTACTACCATGATGTCTGGTTGATTAGCCAGTACCTGCCTGTCAGTCTGGATCTGGAAGTCCCACAGGATCTTAGCCTTGTTATTCTCCATGACCTTCTGTGGAATCTCCCATCTGGACTTGGGGGGGTCTAGCCCATACGCTGTGCAGATGTTCCTGTACACAATGCCAGCTACTTGGTTGTGCCATTCAGTGTATGCTGTTCCTGCCTGCATCTTACACCCTGCCACTATGTGTTGGACTGTCTCTGAGGCCTCTTTGCACAATCTGCACCTGGGTCCTGTCTAGTGTGGTGGACCCCTGCTTCTATGGATCTGGTGCTTAGTGCCTGTTCTTCTACTGCTATGATCAGTGCCTCAGTGCTGTCTTTTAGTCCGGCCCTTTCCAGCCACTGATAGGATTTGCCAATGTCAGCCACCTTAGCTATCTGTCGATGGTACATCCCATGCAGGGGCTTCTCTTGCCATGGTATTTCCTCCGCTTGAACTTCCTCCCATGTCTGCTGCTACCTGAGGCATTCTCTCAGCAGCTCATCTTTGGGTGTCATCTTACTGATGTACTCCTGGATACTCCGGGTTTCATCCAGGACAGTGGCTTTGACACTCATCAGACCCTGCCCGCCCTCTTTGCGGCTGGTGTACAGTCTCTGGGTGTTGGACTTGGGGTGGAAACCTCCGTACATTGTGAGGAGCTTCCGGGTCTTCACATCGGCAGCCTCCATGTCTTCCTTTGGCCAGCTCACTATACCGGCAGGGTATCTGATGACTGGCAGGGCATACATGTTGATGGCATGGATCTTGTTCTTCCCATTGAGCTGGCTCTTCAGGACCTGTCTTATCCTTTGGTGGTACTTGGATGTTGCTGTCTTCCTTGCCTCCTCCTCATGGTTCCCGTGTGACACCAAGGTATTTATAGCTGGTTTCTATGTCTGCTATATGGCCCACTGGTAGTTCCACTCCATCGGTCTTAACTACCTTCCCTCTCTTTACTATCATCCTGCTACACTTCTCCAGACCAAATGACATCCCAATGTCCTCTCTGTAGATCCGTGTCAGGTGGATCAGTGAGTCGATGTGTCGTTCACTCTTAGCATACAGCTTGATGTCATCCATGTAGAGGAGGTGGCTGATGGTGATTCCACTCTTCAACTTGTACCCATATCCATACCTTGTGATTATCTGGCTGAGGGGGTTTAAGCCTATGCAGAGCAGCAGTGGGGACAGTGCATCACCTTGGTATATGCCGCACTTGATGGCCACTTGTGCGAGCTGTCTTGAGTTGACTTCCAGTGTTGTCTTCCACAGTCCCATTGAGTTCTTGAGGAAGGTCCTTATTGTCCTGTTGACTTTGTATAGTGCCAGACATTCACAGATCCATGTGTGCGGCACTGAGTCATAGGCTTTCCTGTAGTCAATCCAGGCTGTGCTCAGATTGGTCTGCCTAGACCTTGAATCTCGGGTGACTGCTCTATCTATGAGTACCTGGTGTTTTGAGCCTCTGGTGTTGTTCCCAATGCCCTTCTGAGCTGTGCTCATGTACTGGCCTATATGGTCTTGTAGCTTTGCAGCTAGGATGCCTGATAGAACTTTCCATGTTGTGGGGAGGCAGGTTATTGGCTGGTAGTTGGATGGTTCTGTTCCTTTGTGAGGGTCTTTCATGATCAGCACTGTCCTTCCTTGTGTTAGCCAGTCTGGGTGGGAGCCTGCTCTAGCAGTTGGTTCATCTGTGCTGCTAGGCGTTCATGCACTGCTGTTAGTTTCTTTAGCCAGTAGGTGTGGATCATGTCCGGGCCAGGTGCTGTCCAGCTTTTCATGTTCTTGACCCACTGTTGAATGTCTGCTACTGTGATGGTGACTGGTTCCTGTTCTGGGAGATTGCTGTGGTCTGCTTTCAGTTCCTGCAGCCACTGTGCACTGGTGTTTTCTCCCGTATGTTCTTCCAGTACTGTTCAGTTCTCTTTCTCCCATATGTTCTTCCAGTACTGTTCAGTTTCTGCTGCTGGTGGCTCAGCTGATACTCTCTGGTTGCACTGCAGTTGGGAGTACACTTTGGATGGTTCTTTGGAGAACAGGGCATTTATCTTCTTGGCCTCTGCTTCTCTAGTGTATCTCCTTAGCCTGGTAGCCAGTGCTGTGAGCCTTTGTTTAGCAGTCTCTAGGGCTTCAGATGGAGTCAGGCCCATGTATTTTTTCAGTCGCCGAGTCTTATCCTTAATCTCCACACGCTTCTGTAGTTCCACCAGGTGACTGACCTTTCTCCGAGTTGCCTTGATCTTAGCCTCCAATCTCATTTTCCAGGGTGGGTATGTACTGCTGTTCTTCTTGTTCGTGTATCCAAGCATTTCCAGGATTACAGCGGCTGTAGCATATACCATTTCATTGGTTTCAGTTATGGTGGTAGTAGGGATTGTCTGGAGGGCTCTGTTGGCATCTTCTAGCATACTATCTGATGGTACTTCTCCACTGAGCCTTGGTAATCGGACTCGAGGGTTGACTATAGCTAGTTTATCCATGATCTTATGCCTCATATGAGCTGCTGTGCTCTGTAATGGAAGGGGTGGCAGTGACATTCCAGCTTCAGGTTTTGGCTGCACATCTGCTTGTTCTTCTAGGTCTACTTGAGTCCGGGTTGTAATGTGGAGTTGGTCTATCTCAAGTTGTGAGAGCAGCTTCCTCTTCACTATGTTGAAGCGCTGGGTAACTAGTTGTTTCTCAGTTAGTGTGGATGTAGGCCTTCTGTCTATCCATAGTTCCCTCATACATTTCATATATCCCCTCTCATTAGGTCTGCTGTTGTAGTAGCATTCCATAATTCCAAGTTCTCTTGTTTCGTCCATGTATGGTTTGTTCCAGTAGCCCACTTAACATCAGATTGTCCTGGTTCCCCAACATCTGAGGCAGACCTTGTTAATCCGGGCAACGTCCGAGCCAGCATGACTCTCTTAGTTCATGTCACTCTCATATTTTTGAGGTAGGCAGGTGAAGCGTTAGGGGGTCCTTGCCCAAGGACCCCTACTGGTAAGGTAGGTGCCAGCCGGGATTTGAACCCCAGTCTCCTGCATCAAAGGCGGTGTTCTAGTCACTATGCTATCCAGCCACTATATATATACATACATAGATATATAGATATATAGATATATAGATATATAGATATATAGATATATAGATATATAGATATATAGATTTTATCCGCACTCAATCATGACTGATTCTGCGGCAACTGCCTGGACAGGTCCCTGCAGTTTTCAAGGCAAGGTGTTTTGGAAGTGGTTTGTCATTGCCTCCTTCCTAGAGCAGAGCCCAGCTGGTGAGCGCAGGAGGTGGGGTTTCCGTTGCTTCACGCCTTTTTTGGGCATACGTGGCTTCTGCGTAACTTGCAACTGGTCCCATCTCCTGTGCAAGGAAGCACCAGCATTTTTCCTCTGACCGGGATGAGAGTACCCATTTATCTACTCACAGAAGTTTTCGAGCTGCTGGGTTGGCAGAAGCTGGGGAGGAGACAGGAGCTTACTCTGCCGCACAGAGCTGGGCTCGAACCGCTGAAGTGTCGACCATTTCTGGCCGGCAACTTTCAGCGTCATTAAGCCACTTCACCACTGTGTTCCCCCCTAAAGATATAATGTTATATCTTAAATACGTATGAACATGTACATAGCACTCTCTTCCGTACATGACTAATGGACTGAATGTGGCGTGCAGGGGCACAGTTTTTGCCAATCTTCTCTAACACAAGCAAGTGGAATAATTTCTAGATACACAAGTTTTCAACTTTGCAAATCTATGCTTAGAAAAAGCAAGATAGTCCTTACATGGAGAAAATTACAATCACAGTGTAATAGCTAGATGATCATTGTTCCCAATTAAGTTGCTACTTGCTACATTCAAAGTAGTAAAAAGGTGAGGACTGCATTTTATTTATTCTTCAATTATTGCTTATTCTTTTAGAAATAAGAAAATAGGTGTACGGGTCAATATTAATAGTTCCTCCCTTCCTTTTTCAAACTGCAGAAGAATTAATTGGAATTCTTGTTGTCACTATGGGGATACCTTAAAATTAAAATACTAAACATTAAAAAAGTCAATGATATGTTCTTTCCTGGTGGGTAGCAGGGTCAAAATATAAGTCAAAATTATAAATATTTCTCTTTTGCTTGCTGTTCTGTGAGATCTAGAGTTTAGCACAAGCGATATTTTGAAAGGCATAAACAAAGAAAGAGATGCTATGTAAACATCACCTTGTGGAATAATCATAATGAGAATGAGAAATGAGAGCATTAAGTCAAAAATTATCAGTCAAAAGACATGTTCTTGGACAATGATTTTTAGCTGCACCACAGGCTGTCAGTATGGTCTTGAGTAATTCTCTTCAACTTTTTGTTTATATATATCTTTAACCAGAGTGTCAAGAAAGGACTCTCTCCCATTAAAACTGTCAGGGAAAAAAACCACGTTAAACACGGGAGGCAGACACACCATAAAACAAGTCACTTCAAAGTTCTAAAAGCTTTATTAAATGTTAGTTCAACAAGCAAGTAAAATTCAACCAATAGCATACAAGGTACCTATTTAGAGTCACAGTGCAATGTCGTGACCATTTTAATCGAGCCGTCAGGTAGACAGCTTGAACAAAATGGTACCGACCCCCTCAGATGCAATCCTTTTTATCCCTTAAAACCACAATCATGACTCTCAGGATTTTCATAATGTTCCCAGAACAAATTTTACCACACGGTGCCCTGTCCCTGTCACGTCTGTTCCCATCAACAAGTTTGCAATTTTCTTCATTTTGCAAGTTCCTCTTATTTCCTGTCATTGCCCTACAGGTCACATTTCAGCTAAGTTGGCTTTATTAAATGCAATCAAAACTAACATTAAGACATACAAAAGGCTACTAAAATTTTCCTCTCACAGAATGTAGCTCTCTTGATTATGTTCTGCTCAACACTGGAGTGGCAGGAATGAATAAAAATGAATAGCAGGATCTATCTTATTTTAACAAATGAGAACAGATGTATGGAGGTAGGAAAATATAATTAATATTACATTCAAAAGAAGTCTTCCAACTTACAGAATTTTAAACACAATATTTCATATTTACAACAGACCTTGCTCTTAATTATAAACTACAATTGGCAAAGCCTCAGTTCATCCATCTGAATGAGTGAATGTGTGTTAAACTTTTCCCAGGGATCACAAACTAACACAAACTAACGCATATTGCTAAGAACCGAAAATCCTTCTGGAAAGTTGTCAGTTTAGATAGTGTTACTATCAGATTTCCACTCATAGTTGGACAACTGATTCCAATAGGTAATGTTGGAGAATGCTATTTAACCCCATGGCATTTCTCTGTCACATTCCCTGCTGTTTAACATCTACTTGGAAGTGCTAAATGGAGTCATTTGGGGATTTCAGTGCCATCAATATATTAATAACATGCGACTCTCTCTCTTTTATTCAATTGCAGGTGAGACAGTAGAAGTGGTTAGTGAATTCCTGGCCGAATAGTAGATTGAATGAGATCCAACAGACTGATGCTCAATCAAGACAAAATAGAAACAGTGTTACTGGATGATCCATCTACCTGACTGAATTTTGTAAAATCTGAAAAAGGGTGGGGTGGGGGTTGCATCCCACTTAGTTGTGTCACAGATTCATATTTGTCTTTCTAGAATAAGAATGCTATATGCATGGAACTCATTTGACTAGCTACAAAACTGCTTGGACAACGTTTCAATATCTATGCTTTGGTGATGGATTTAGATTACAGGTGGTCCTCATTTAATGACCACTTGTTCAGTAACCATTCAAACTTATGATGGCACTGAACAAGTAGTAATTATGATGAGCCTCGTACTTATGACTGTTGCAGGATTCCCAGGGTCACGTGATTGTGATCCAGGTGCTTGGTGAACAGCTTGCAATTACAACATTGTAGAGTCCCAAGGTCATGTGACAAAGTCAAGAGGAAAGCTTGCAGGAAGTCACAAGCTGAGGTCACATAAAGTCCTCACTTAACAATGCACACAGTTCTTGCTTAATGATGGCAACTGGGGCTGCCAGAACTGCCGTCGCTAAGCAGCACAGTCACATGGCTTTTCAACTTACAGGTGTGTCACTTCACAATGGAGTTTCCAGTCCCAATTAGCATTGTTAAGCGAGGACTACTTGTATTGTTGCATGCTCGGTTTGGGTTTGCCTTGAAAATCAGTTGGCGCAAAACACAGCATCCTGAAAAGCATCTGACTAGGCACCTAGAGTAGATATATAATTTAAAATCTTTATCTCTCCTTCTTTGGGGAAAAGAACCCCAGCACCTCATTTGTCCTGCAAAAGTCAACTTGACTTAAGAAAAAACGTTAAACAACCTACCATTAAACCTAATTCCAAATTCATTAGCCTTTTGCAGTTTCATTAGAAAAAAGAATTTGCTATGCTGTAATGATAAATGATCTTGATATTCCATGTTTCATAGTCATGCTATATAAAAGGCCCTGGAAAGATTAATGCTAACAAAAGCACAACTCAAGAATTTTTGTTTTAATTGCAACATAGCCGAAAGGCACCAGATTCTACTAAAGGGCTAACTGATTTCAATCCATTGTGATATACTTCTCTCCCAAGGTTTTATATTGCTGCTGGCCATATTATAATTATATTTCCTAGTTTGTGAATTAAAATAAACTGTTGATGGCAAAAACAAAGCAAAACAAAACAAAAATATTGCAGCACAGCCCTGAAGCAATATTAAGTAGTGGTACGATTGTTTCTAATGACACTCCATATTTCAACTGGGTTACTAACTCTAACTTCCTAGCATTGCTGTTTCTTTCTTACATCTATCAAGCTGAGAAACTGTGTTCTCATTTCCCCTTCTAAAACCGAACTGGAGAATTGCCAACTAAGGGCCAGATCTCCACTACAGCTCCTCCTACCTGACCCTCTCTCCTGTGCAGAACTGGTCTGGGAAAGAGACCTCACTTGAACAAATGGGGATTTTTCTCATTAAATGTAATGGTCAAAAGTGAGCCAATGTTTGAAAAACAGATGCCCCCAACCCCAAAAATATTTAGGATGAAAAAAGAGTGTTCCCATTTTAGACAATGTATTAGGCATTCCTCAAGAACATGTGGTGACCCTACTTTTTCATATAATGATTAATGAGTTGTCCACAATTACCTCATCGTATGGAGGTGAGTTTATATATCAATGACTGTGCTTTGGAGAAATATTTAATTTGCTGGAAGAGAAATAAAATGAAGTTGTGAGTAACTGAATGACACGGAAAATATAGGGCCTACGTTTTTCATTAACTAGAACTATGGGTGGTTATTATTCAATGGAACTCTTACTTGAATCCTTACTGAACACAAATTCAAATATTTAGAAAAATTATTTTGGGGGTATAGTATTTTATGATAAATTGTCATGAAGGAAGCATAATCAATATGTGCTTTTTAAAAAGTGTAAAAATATTGTTAAATTGGCTAAGGTGTAGATCAGGTAGTACTTGTGGGATTATGGGAAGGTTTTATGAATGGTTTATTGAATCTTCTAATGAATAAAAATTTGGTTGTTAAATTTTGAATTGAAATTTCTGAACTTTGGGACTTGGTTAATTTGGATTCTTACCTATATGGACATCCTGGAAATGAAATGGTAGAATTGGCAGCTAAAATGACAAGGTTATATAATAATATCACTACTTTTTTGTCCCCATCAAACAGAAGAACTAAGCAAGAACTTTTAAACATTTGCAAAGGTACTAGGAGGAAGGAACTACTGAGACAAGAATGGCCCACTTCTGTCTTACTATAGGAGATACTTAGATATTTTCTGTGGGTGTACAGTGGACAACCAATACAACCTGGGGTCCAGATCTGGAGCTTCACAAATGGCCCAATCTAGTATTGAAGATACAAGAGATAGTCCAGTGAAATTCAGTGCCTGGTTCCAGATCAAGATTTCAAAAAGTTGTTTAAAAACTGGGATGACTCTGCAAGAAAGTAGATGTTCTTAAGTAGGATTAAGCTCTTTTAACATATTGTTTTTATTTGGTACAGAATTTGAAAAATAATCAGCAAAATAATTCTTTTTGGTGAACAATTGCATTACCAAATTTTAGACACAGATTGAGGGGTTTTCATATAAAGGATTGGAAAGTTTCTAAGAAATGATGATGCCCTTTTCTGAATGACATAAAGCTGAAGATTAGGATTTGGCAGAAACAGGTATCAGCTCACTTGGCTTTTCCATATACACTTGTTAAATATGGTGCTGCAAGAATAATGAATAGTGTTCAAGATTTATGAATGAAATTAGTGAGTAAATAGTTGATCAGCCTTTAGGATAAATAAAATAACTGTCCAACCACAGTTCTAGAGAAATGACTAATAATAATAGAACCTGACTTTAGACAGTACAGCAACTCATGCTACTTGGTACATAGGGCTTACCATCTAATATTAAGTTGGCTCCATGAATATCCTTTTTTTATATAATCCTTTTTATTGAAGTCTATAAATACAAAGATAAAAAACTAATACAAACTAAGAAGAATATGAAAAATCAAATATAAAAAGTGTAGAGAAAAAGGAAAAGAAAAAAGGAAAAGGAAAAGATATATAAAGAAATGACTTCCCCATCCATCAAGACAAGTACAAACAATTTCAGTAACTTATCACCTTCTCTAACATTTCAACAAAAGATCTCTTCTTCCCATATATAATCTCTTATCTATAAGCAAATTATAAAGCCTTGTCATTCAGTCCTGATCAGCAAAAGTCCATTAAGAGTTACCAGAAATCATATTCTTTTATATATATATCCTTAATCAAATCAGTTTTATATTCCTTTACTTTTAACACAGTAACTTATCACTTTCTCTAAAAAAGTTTCTCTAAAAAAACCCCTCTTCTTCCCATATCTTATCTGTTATCTATAAACAAATCTTTAAAGCTTTGTCATCGGTCCTAATTAAAAAAAAAGTCCATTAAGAGCTATCAGAAACAACATATATATTTTAACTTTGATCAAATAAACCCACTCTTAATCAAATAAGCCAACTGTTTTGTCTTTTACTTTACTTTTAACACCATAGCTTATTACTTTCTTTGAAAATGCAACAACAACAAAAAACCCACCTTCTTCCCATTTCTTATTTATAAACAAATCTTAAAAGCCTCATCATTTAGTCTGGTTGAAATAAACCCATTGAAACTACTAGAAAGAACATCATATATATTTTAACCTTGATCAAATAATCCAACTTTATATTCCTTCTTTTTGCTTTTAAAAATCATGATGTTTATTTCCTTTAAATAGTGTCTCAAAAGCTGTTTTCTTTTTATGTTCTGTTTGCCTTTTCTCAGGAACTCCTTCATAAGTGTAACATATCTCTTTTGTAAGTCCAAGATAAGAAAGTTGTCCAAGTCACTCTTTTGATTTATTATTTGTGTATCCCTTTTAATTATTAAGACATCAGCCAGCCAGTGTAACACCTTTTTCCACATCGTTCTTATAGCTTGTCATTTTTAAATCCAAATCATATCCTCTTCTATCTCCTCTTTTAAACCAGTTTTGATGATAGCAGACAATCTTAAGATAAATTTCCGAGTGCATTGTTTCCAAATATCCTTGAATTCTTCCAAAGTTAAAATATTTTTCTCCATTCTGCATTAGTGGGTCTCTTCTCCTTTAATTATAGTCTTTAGTTCCTTCTGGTTGCCTCTGAAGGTGTCCAGCCTTCAAAGTCTCCTCTTATCATGTTTTTCTCTAATCCACAACATTTTCCCACAGGAAGATTTCTTGCACTTAGCTTCAAAATCTTCATATATTTTTAATAGGATTTTAAACAACCTACATGAAGGATTCTTATAATTAATTTCAGAATCTTATTTTCAATCCATCTGGTCCCTTAGTCTGTTTGTAGCTTTCCAAAATCAACATTCTAATTACCCTTTTGCTGTTTATTTCTATATATATGTATGTATGTATGTATGTATGTATGTATGTATGTGTATATATACATATATATATATATTTAAAGTCCTTAAACTAACATGAAACTTCTTTCACTGAGGATTGATGGAGAATCACCAGGTATGATGAAACTTGTCATTATGAAGTTTCTTAAT
Organism: Liasis olivaceus; assembly: GCA_030867105.1. Classification (NCBI taxonomy): domain Eukaryota; kingdom Metazoa; phylum Chordata; class Lepidosauria; order Squamata; family Pythonidae; genus Liasis; species Liasis olivaceus. The sequence goes on from CM061349.1 coordinate 84,035,521, forward strand.
ATCCAAAAAGCAATTAACAAGCAATTTCCAGATGTGATTAAGAAAGGAAGTAGGTGAACCCAATGTCTGTCCCTGGGAAAACTGACTTTCCCTCAGTTCCCAGAGCTCTAAAACCCACCAGAGACCTCTGTTTTATGGTCTCCTTGCAAGGAGGCTCTGTATGGAGCAGAGGGCAATCCCAGATCCTCCCCTTTATCTGGAGAGGAATTTCATGATGCTGATCCATTCATTTTGCTGCAATTATCAGCTCCACTAAAAGCAAAGCTGTCTTCAGTCTGCCATTACTTCCCTGGAAAGGGTCCACTTTCCAGGGAACTCAGAAGTAATCAGACCAGAAAAGGACTATTACTGTCAGGCAAATCCCCAGCTTGAAATGGAAACCTTTGTGAATTTTTTCATTTGAGGACAGCCTGGTCAGATTGTCTTAAGTTCCCATTTAATTGTGATGTCCACTGGATGACTTTGGGTATGCTACTCTTTCTTACCCAAGTTATCTTACAAGGTTATTGCTGTGATGAAAAAAATAAATACATGGTGTTTTCATACACACACCACCTTGAGTCCTTAAACAAAAAGTAATAAATGTTTGTTCGTTTGTGCCTCTGAGTTAATATTGACTCCTGGCAACTGCCCAGACAAGCCTTGGTAAAATTTTTGGAAGTGGCTTGCCATTGTCTTTCTCCTAGGGTTGAGAGATAGCGACTGGACCAGGGTCACCCAGCTGGCTTTGCGCCCAAAGTGGAACTCACAATCTCCTGGTTTCTAGCCTAGTGCTTTAACCACTACACCAAACTGACTCTCTAATGTAATAGTAAATAATTAGGGTTGTGCAGTGCTTTGGATCTGGAGACAGAATGGTCCTTTAGAATGCCTTGCATGGGCACAAACATGAAACACTTGTCTACAACTCTTTAAATCAAGCATGTCTTTCTTTGGGATCATGTTGCAGCTGCAAAAAGCAACCATGTGATCCAGCATGCTCCAAAGAACCTACTTTCCTCTGAATCTGAAACATAATCCAGCCTGAGTAACGATAAATAATAAACATTATACACTGACAGTTCTACAGCCAGGAACTACTGAACCTAGGAAATGATGTTAATGCATGTGATGTATCAATACATATTTATTAACTCTAGTCTGTCTAGAAGCCAAATTATGTCACTTCAAGTTTCATTATGGTAAAGATGGAAAGCTGCAAATGTTCAAAGGAATGTTTCACTTTAATGAAAGTTTGAAGCTGCCTTGTGGAACAACATTGCCCTTCTGAAAGTTAACAAAGCAATCATATCGCTTTGGTTTGCTCTGTTTTGCAGCTCGTCCTCTTCTGGCTTTGATAAGTCTTTCTGGAGAACATGGAGAGGGGAGCAGAAAGCTTCAAAGCAGTGCTCTCCTGCTCCATCTGCACAAAAGCTTCTTCTGGCTTTTGCAAGAAAGAGATAGGGGACATTGTATTGTGCCTTTTTGCTTCAGTAAAGAGAATCACATCACCTCCAGAGTACAGAATCAAATCTAAGTTGCCTTACAGCTTGCTTTTGCTCCTGATAAGGATGACAACCTAAAATGCTTATCTACTGGGATTTGAAGAACATAGATCTATAGTCTCTTCAAACTGAAATCTAGACTCTTGAATATTAATGCAAGCTATAGCAACCTATTTGAACATCACTATCACCCAGAAATATTGACTACAGGTATTTTTCATTTAGTGATTGCTTCGTTTAGTGACCGCCTCATTTAGAGACCATTCACAATTATGATGGTGATGAAAAAATAACTTTATAACCAATCCCCACATTTACAACCTTCACAGGTCTGTAAAGCAGGGTAAAGCTGAAGTAAGATCCTAAGCACAGTAGCGGTTTCACTTAGCGACTTCTTCGATAACAATCGAGTTGCTGGTCCCAGTTGTGGTCGCTAAATGAGGTCTATCTGTATTTGTTTCTGTTCTCCCTATAAAATTAAATGGAAATGGAATCACACCATAATAATATAATTTTGTTAAGTTGTATCTAGAGAACTGTCCATAAGGATTTTGAATTAAAGAACTATTTTAAGAACAACTACCTCTATTGAAAACAGTAAGAAAAGACTTAATTCTCCCACTTAAGAATTGGATGTGTGCCAACTCAATTTAAAATAATTACTTTGCTGGATTTGGACCACAGCAGCTTTCTTGAGGAGTTTAAAATGAAAAATAGGCCTTACAATATGAGTAAAATATTTCACTGCTATAGCAATATAGGGAAATATGTTAGCTAATGCTAGATGACACAGCACTGTTTTAAACATGCACTTCCCTATGTACACTATTTGTATAGTATTCGTTTGAGTAATACTTGAATATTTACCACAAAGCTGACCAACGTTATCTTATATTTGTAATAACAGAAAATTCCTCAATATAGCTGTTAACCTATGTTTCTCTACCCAGAAGTAAGATCACTGAATTAAATTGGACATACTTCTAAGTAAGTGTATATACAATTGCTGCCACAATTTAAAAAATGAATCCATGGTTAAATAAAAGATTAAGAATAAAAGTTCTTTTTGTGTAAAGATGTCCATTCTTTAAATGTTGTTAATTTTGTTATACTTTTACAAGACAAGTGATTTATGTATTCCCAAAGGAATAAAGTAAACAACAAAAAAGACTGACTTTAAATATAATCATCTAGAATTGGTCTACAGCAGATTGTAGGTGCGGTCTTCTTGAAGACATTATGGATTTATTATACCACAAACTGTAGAAAGATCTTCTTACTTCCTAATTTCATTAAATTTATGTTCTGTTTAAGGGACAGAATGATGGAATAACAGAGATGTTCCAATAGAAGAGAATATATGTAGCTCAAGCTTGAATTGTAGAGTCCTTGGTGTTCTCTGAGCTTGGTTGTTTGCTTGCAAACTTTTTATTACCTGACTAGGTAACATGAGACAAACAATCAAGCAGAAAACAATACCCTAATCAAGGAATTACCAAGGAGAAACCCACACCCCCACCAACACTGGCAGGGCAAGCTACTTTATATAAACAGGGAGCAGATCTCATACTCACTTGCACTGATGATGTTATCTAGTCAGGTAATGAAATGTCTGCAAGCAAACAACCAAGCTCAGAGAGCACCAAGGACTCCACAGTGCTAGAGATATGCAGTGCTTCACAGGGTTAGTCTCTGTTTATAACTCCCTAAAGCAGCTTCACCTTTTTCAGGATCATAATGGACATGGTGTGTATGTAAGTCTGCTAACATTTTATTTTACTACCCTTTCTCCTGTGCTTTTTCTGCAGATTGACATGCAGAAATTAATATTTTCATGGTATGAAGACATATAATAGATTCTTAATAAATATGCAGGAACAATAAATAATATGATACTTTATTGGACAGCCTTTGCATCAGTTCCCAGATGTATAAAGGAAAGATTAAGCTTTGGCAATTTATAAGATTTTGACTGTTCCAAGTGATACAGTGCTCTGTGCAACTCTTTTTAAATAGTTAAAAAGTCCCTGAAAAATGTCTTTTGAGGGAGAAAACTTTAAAAAAATGACCTAAGTTAAAAAATATTTTCAGCAAGTAACTTTTTAGGAAAGACAATGTTTTCCATATTAGAATAAATAAGCAAAGAAAAGATTTTAAACCTGATCACAAGGTTAAATGAAGTCAACTGGAGATATTGTAAAGCCATTATCAAATAAATAATTAAAGTCTTATGGCAATATTTGTCAATAGTAATAATCACAACTGAAATAGTACTTTCTACCAACGTTGGGCGGGGGGAGAAATCTCAGAATCATTCCTGGACGTTCTTGAAGACTTTTTCATTAATTATTGATGCCCTTAATTATTATTATTTATTAATTTGTGGTCCAAGGCCAACAAACATTAAAACATATACAACAATTAAAATGCATATATTTAAAAAAGTATATGAAAGCCAAAAAAAAAAAAAACAACAACCTTAAAATCATGGGTAAGGCAACAGTAAATTTCTATAAGCTAAAACTAGAGATAGAAATGTTTCATTGCCCTTGATACATCTAAAAATGTAACATCTTAAAGGGAAAGCAATGGTTTTCTCATTGTGAGAGAGATTAAAATTTCTGATAACTGGATGAGTTCTGATCACTGGTGAATATATGGTGAACACTTTAACAAAACATGAGATAATGGATTCAGTCTCTGTTTCTGAACACATACAAATATGAATTTTGTATGGGAGCTTGAAATATTTGGGTGATTATAGAATTTCTCTGCTAAATGGTGCAGAGTCAAATACTGGTTGATTGTAGAGTATCCAGACCTGAAACTGGCCTGCTCAGGCACTATGATATTCTCAGAGTGCAGCCAGTCCAAAAGCTGATGGCATTAGAAATGACCTATACTTTGCTACCCCTTCATGGATCACTGCCTTGTCATGGCGAAGGGGCTTGTGTAACTCAGTGAAGCCATGAGCTATACCGTGCAGGGCCACCCAAGATGGACAGGTCATGACAGAGAGTTCTGACAAAATGTGGTCCACTGGAGAAGGAAATGGCAACCCACTCCAGTATCCTTGCCAAGAAAACCCCATGGACAATGTTAAAAGGCTAAAAGATATGACGCCGGAAGATGGAGCCCCTCAGGTCGGAAGGTGTCCAATATGCTACTGGGGAAGAGCGGAGGGCAATTCCAAGTAGCTCCAGAAAGAGTGAAGCGGCTGGGCCAAAGCCGAAAGGACGTTCAGCTGTGGATGTATCTGGAAGCGAAAAGAAGGTCCGATGCGGTAAAGAACAATATTGTATAGGTACGTGGAATGTAAGATCCATGAACCAAGGCAAGCTGGATGTGGTCAAACATGAGATGACAAGATTGAACGTCGACATCTTGGGAATCAGCGAATTGAAATGGACGGGAATGGGTGAATTTAATTCAGGTGACATTATATCTACTACTGTGGGCAAGAAACCCTTAGAAGAAATGGAGTTGCACTCATAGTCAATAAGAGAGTGGGAAAGGCAGTAATGGGGTACAACCTCAAAAATGACAGAATGATCTCAGTGTGTATCCAAGGAAAACCATTCAACATCACAGTAATCCAAGTCTATGCCCCAACCACTGATGCCGAAGAAGCTGAAGTTGACCGGTTCTATGAAGACCTACAAGAGCTTCTAGAACTAGCACCAAAAAAAGATGTCCTTTTCATCATAGGGGATTGGAATGCTAAAGTAGGAAGTCAAGGAGTAATCGGAATAACAGGCAAGTTTGGCCTTGGAGTACAAAATGAAGCAGGGCAAAGGCTAATAGAGTTCTGTCAAGAGAACAAGCTAGTCATAGCAAACACTCTTTTCCAACAACACAAGAGACGACTCTACACATGGACATCACCAGATGGTCAATACCGAAACCAGCTTGATTACATACTTTGCAGCCAAAGATGGAGAAGCTCTATACAGACGGCAAAAACAAGACCAGGAGCTGACTGTGGCTCAGATCATGAGCTTCTTACTGCAAAATTTAGGCTTAAATTGAAGAATGTAGGGAAAACCACTAGACCACTCAGGTATGACTTAGATCATATTCCATGTGAGTACACAGTGAAGGTGATGAATAGATTTAGAGGATTAGATTTGGTAGACAGAGTGCCTGAAGAACTATGGACGGAACTCTGTAACATTGTACAAGAGGCAGCAACTAAAACCATCCCAAAGAAAAAGAAATGCAAGAAAGCAAAATGGCTGTCTGATGAGGCTTTACAAATAGCTGTGGAAAGAAGGAATGCGAAAAGCAAGGGTGAAAGGGAAAGATATAAGCAACTGAATGCAGATTTCCAGAGAATAGCAAGGAGAGATAAGAAGGCCTTCTTAAATGAACAATGCAAAGAAATTGAAGAAAACAATAGAATGGGGAAGACTAGAGATCTCTTCAAGAAAATTGGAGATATCAAAGGAACGTTTAGGGCAAAGATGGGCATGATAAAGGACAAAAAAGGCAGGGACCTAACAGAAGCAGAAGAGATTAAGAAGAGGTGGCAAAAATACACAGAAGAACTATACAAGAAAGATCTTAATGTCCCTGATGTCCATGCTGGTGCGGTCACTGACCCTGAGCCAGACATCCTAGAGAGTGAAGTCAAGTGGGCCTTAGGAAGCATTGCTAACAACAAAGCTAGTGGAGATGACAGTATTCCAGCTGAGTTATTTAAAATACTAAAAGACGATGCTGTTAAAGTGCTGCACTCAATATGCCAGCAAGTTTGGAAAACGCAACAGTGGCCACGGGATTGGAAAAGGTCAGTTTACGTTCCAATTCCAAAGAAGGGCAATGCCAGAAAATGCTCAAACTATCGCACGATTGCACTCATTTCACATGCTAGCAAGGTTATGCTCAAAATCCTACAAGCTAGGCTTCAGCAGTACGTGAACCGAGAACTACCGGATGTACAAGCTGGGTTTCCAAGAGGCAGAGGAACTAGAGATCAAATTGCCAACATTCGCTGGATCATGGAGAAAACACGAGAGTTCCAGAAAAGCATCTACTTCTGCTTCATTGACACTGAAAAAGCCTTTGATTGTGTGGATCACAACAAACTGTGGCATATTCTTAAAGAGATGGGGATACCAGACCACCTTACCTGTCTCCTGAGAAATCTGTATGCGGGCCAAGAAGCAACAGTTAGAACCGGTCATGGAACAACCGATTGGTTCAAAATAGGGAAAGGAGTACGACAAGGCTGTATACTGTCACCCTGCTTATTTAACCTATATGCAGAGTACATCATGAAAAATGCCAGGCTGGAAGAATCACAAGCCGGAATTAAGATTGCAGGGAGAAACATCAATAACCTCAGATATGCAGACGATACCACCCTAATGGCAGAAAGTGAAGAAGAACTAAAGAGCCTCTTGATGAGGGTGAAAGAGGAGAGTGCGAAAGCTGGCTTGAAACTCAACATTAAAAAAACTAAGATCATGGCATCTGGACCCATCAATCCCTGGCAAATAGAAGGGGTAGAAATGGAAGCAGTAACAGACTTCATTTATTTGGGCTCCAAGATCACTGCAGACGGAGACTGCAGCCATGAAATTAAAAGACGCTTGCTCCTTGGGAGGAAAGCTATGGCAAACCTAGATAGCATATTAAAAAGCAGAGACGTCACCTTGCCGACAAAGATCCGCATAGTCAAAGCTATGGTTTTTCCAGTAGTAATGTATGGCTGTGAGAGCTGGACCATAAAGAAGGCTGAACGCCGAAGAATTGATGCCTTTGAACTGTGGTGCTGGAGAAGACTCTTAAGAGTCCCCTGGACTGCTAGGTGGTCAAACCAGTCAATCTTAAAGGAAATCAACTCTGATTGCTCATTGGAAGGATTGATAATGAAGCTCAAGCTCAGATACTTTGGTCACCTAATGCGAAGAGAGGACTCTTTGGAAAAGACCCTGATGCTGGGAAAGATGGAAGGCAAAAGGAGAAGAGGACGGCAGAGGATGAGATGGCTAGATAGCATCACTGAAGCAATGAGCATGAAATTGAGCAAACTCAGGGAGGCAGTGAAAGATAGGAAGGCCTGGCGCAATATGGTTCATGGGGTCACGAAGAGTCAGACACGACTTAACGACTGAACAACAACAACAAATACTTTGCTAATTACCAAAAGAAGACTGATTGGTTGATTATCCAAATTATCCTTTTTAATATATATTGATATCTTTATATTCTTGGTTTTGATTACATACCTTTGTATACAGGAGAGAATGACAAGCACCATGTCATCTGCCAGGCCTCCAAGACCATCCCTCTAAATAAAATAAATCACTTAAATCCCACATAAGAATGTGAAAAGATATCCCCAAAGTCACCAGTCTCATATGAAATCTTAAATGAAGTTCAATGTCTTTGGTGTTTGCATTATTACACAAGAACACTGGGGTTAGAAAAGATTGCTGCTTTAAGTGAAATTTAGTGATAGAATGATATACATAGAGACAAAAAGGGCTAATAAAACACATGTCTATTGTCTGGAAAAGAATGAGTTAAGTATTTTAAAGGATTTTTTAAGTGGGGAGGAGGCAATCTGAAGTAAGAATGCCCAGAGAAAATAAACAATCCAAGATTTTTATATAAATTGTGATTGATCTATAGTTTGTCCACACATAGATAAAAAGAGAAGTATTTGTTCCTACTTCAGGATTTATCTCATTTTATTCATTTAAAATATTTTCACTGCTGAATCAAAACCAAATAGCCCCCCCCCCTCCGCTTTTTTAATATCTTCACATTATAGGCTGTTGAAGCTAAAAGCATTGCAAAGTAGTGAATAATTAATTATAATTACAAAGATGTGGGATAGGACAGAAAAAGCAAGTTATATCACTGCAATTTAATTTGATGATGTTACTACCCAATTATTGGGGATTTTGTGTGATATTTCAGCAAGGTGAACTATGAAACTGATAAACCGTTAATAACCCCATCCCTTCAGCACTGCATCAGCAGTTAACAACAGAAAGGACCACTGATTACAGAAAATAGCACAAGAAAGTATTCTTCATCATTCCCAGTGCCACTGTGGTAATCCACCATGAATATCCCCCCCCCCCACCCCAAATTAAGTGATTAAAGACTTTAAAATTCTTCTATGTAAGGAGTATGTTACTAGCACATTCCTTTTCTGGCCACTTTAGGTTGAAGATTGAGTTTGTTTTTCAGCCAAAATATGACACAAAGCAATCCAACTATTTCAATTGCTTCTGTAGACCACACCCAGCTCGAATTCAATGCTTAGGTCTATGCAAAAGCCTTGGGTAGTCAGATATACTGTGCTATTAACATTTTTGAAACTATTTTCTTCTAGATAATTACATAAATAGTTAATACTTTTCTGCTGTGTAGATTTGATGGTATGGGTTTGGGGGAGCAAGATACAGATTGAAAAAAAAAAAGAAAAAAAGTGATAAATGGTCACTTTCCCTATGGGAAAGCACTGTTTTTCATAATCATTCACATCAAAGGAAGCATGTAATAGCAGCTCAGACTGTCAACTTAAATTGTAATTCTTCACCCACTCACTTAGAAATCAGTCCCACTGAACTCAATAAAACTTACTTCTGATTAGGCATGTATAAGACTCTGCCGCTGGATGAGTTAGAATATAGCATCTATAACCTAATATCCATCTGAAATTATTATAATTAATTTTAGAGTTTGGTTAAGGTTTAGCTTCAGTAAAGGAGCTACTTTGTTTTCTCATACTGCTTGTCTGATCAGGGAGTGTACAAGTGAGAGATACTTTAATGAAAGAAACAACAGAAAGCTGTTCTCACATCAAATTTCTGTTTGTAATTTAAACAGAGAGGGTACGTGAAAAGCCACAAGTTGCCAGAGATTCTACAGAGTCAATGACAGTGACATACCATCTTTTAACTTAAACAGAAAGTTGACCAAATAAAAACCTGCAATTTAATTATTTTATTCTCTATTTCTAATCTCTGGAAGGAGAGAGTTCCAGGGGGCAGGTGCTACGGCAGAAAAGGCACAATTCCTAGTTCCTGCCAGCCAACATTCCTTGGCTGACAGGACCATTCTGCTATATATATGTTAACCTTAATCAAATAAATCAGTTACATATTCCTTTCCTTTCCTTTTAACACAGTAGCTTATCATTTTCTCTAAAAATACAACAACAACAACAACAACAATCTCTTCTTCCCTTATCTCTTACCTATAAACAAATATTTAAAGCCTCATCATTCAAACCTAGGATTGAAGGAAAATCACCCACTGAGTTGAAACTTCTTGTTCTGAAGTTTCTTAATGTCCAAAAGGCAATTAACAAGCAATTTCCATATGTGATTAAGAAAGGGAATAGGCGAACCCAGTGTCCATTTGAAGGCTCTGAACCATGGCTTGGACAAAGCTAATTTTCCCTCAGCTCCCAGAGTTCTAAAACCTGCCAAAGACTGCTCTTTTATGGTCTCCTCATGGGAAGCCTCTGTATGGAGCACATATGGGTGATCTCAGGTCTTCCCCTTTATCCAGAGAAGGATTTTGAGGCACCGATCTGTTCGCCGACCCCTCATTCCACCATGGTCATCAGCTCCACTCTCAGCAGAGCTATCTTCAATCTGCCAATGCTTCCCTGGAAGTCCATATTTCTTATCTCTATTAATGTTCCCAGAAGCATTCTAGTTTACAAAAGTCTGGTGCAGATATAGTATTCTTGGTATGTATGTACACATTTCCTACTTTGCAAAAAATAAGAAAATTTTATTTCAAATCCATCTGGACCCTTAGTCTGTTTATAACTTTCTAAAATCAATGTTCTAATTACCCTTTTGCTGTTTGTTTATTTATTTATTTTTATCTCCTTAAACTTATTTTTAAAACCTATTCTGTTAAGGATTAAAGGAAACTTACCTGGTGCATGTTATAAAACGTGTTGATCGAAAGGTTCTTAGTAGTTGACAAGCAGTTAAGAAGCAATTTCCAAAAGTGATTAAGAAATGAGGCTCGGCAGAACTTTAGGGCCATGAGGCTACATTGCCGCTATAAGCTTAGTGGAAATCCCTCGATTCCCACCTGCTTAACTCACAAGCTGACTGCAGACATCTCAGTTCCTGCAGTTTACTCATGAGGAACAGCTGCCCAGAGTGGGAGATCTCACCATCTCTCCTTTATCTGGAGAGACTTGGGCAGCCAGAAATCTCCATCTGGCCGCCGATCTCACTGCGATGCCTTCTCCGTTCCTTCGGAGACATCTAGTTTGCCATAAATCCTCACCAGAAGTCTGATATTGCAAGACTTCTGAGCAGTTGGGAAGCCAAGCCAACAATCTTCTGCTACGTAGGAAATACTCTTTTGCAGTGTTTCCTATGGAACTTCAGAGCAGGCAGTTTCCACTGATGGTAAGTCTTCCTTTGTCCTGCCTCCAACCTCCTGAGAGATGGTAAGGTGCCATTGTTCCTTGTTGCCATAACCCATCAACCACAGCTGCACTACAGGAAGTTTTGTTCTCCCTCATGTGGCTTTTTTTTTTTCCCTTGCTGCAAAAAAGAATGAGTCTGGGGATAGAAAACTGACTGGCTGCCATTGTTTGCACTTTTCCCTCGACCAGCTGGATGGAGTTCTGGCTGGCAACAGGGAGGGATAGAAATCACCAGTGCAGACACTCAGTGATGCAAAACTGCTGCACAGGGTAGGGCTGCCAGATTTATATGGCCCACTAGATGGCAGCCAACAGATACAGAAAACCCCAGCTCTTTCCTGCCGTCTAATTGCCATCCATATTTTTGCAGCCCACATCAGATAATCCTAGTACAGGGTAAAAAGGACTATATCAGGCTCCATACAAGGGCTTATCAGTAAATCATATCTCTCCAGATTCTTACCCCTTATTCAGCACTTGACTTGACGTGACAGAAATCTGTACAAAGCCTTAACTGCCTAAATGTTGAGCAAAGTATTCAGAGCCTTCAGATATTTATGTTTCTGTCAAACTTTCAGCTGTTGCCTCAAACTGAAAGCAGATTTTTTTATGAGCCTTCTTTAACAAGATTAATTGAGATGGAAGGTATAAGGTTACAAGAATTTAAACACTGGAACTATTTCCAATTTAGAACCAATTTATTCCCCAATATGTTATGGTCGAGTTTATCTTAGCTCCTTTGAGCTGTTTTCCTGAAAACTGGTAAGAGAGAGGTTCTTTTCATTCATAACAGAGGAATGTCCAGATGTCTGCTTACAAAACCATCTCCCAAATCTTTATCTGTCTGTGAACATTGCAGCTACAGAGTTTAAATTCCCACCTTCTTCCTGCTTTTCCAAGTTAGCATATATTTTGGTGGTTTTCTTGGTGACTTTAGATAGCTGATTTATACTTAGATAATGGTCCTCTCTAGCCTGGGTGCTACTACTTTCCACATCACCAGCTTTAGCCTTTACTGTCAAGGCTGGTGGCTGTGTGTCTTTAGAGTGGAAAGTGAATTAGAAATAATCCTTTACTGCCTTTATTCACTTTGGATCTAGTCTCCTAAGTCTAAAACCCCCAGAAATAGGAAGAAACATCCTCTCATTGTCTGGCATTTATTTTGAAAATAGAACTTTAAGGAGACAAAACTTTGTTTACTGATTAGATTTATATCTTACCTTTTCTATGGAGTGCAAGGTGTTAATAGGGCAATCTTCCTTCATATTATTCCCACAACAACACTTTGAGATAGAATTATGTGAGAGAGATCAATTGGCCCAAAATCATTCAACACATTTCCCTGCTTTATGAAGTACTACCATATGTAAATTTGCAATTGTTGAAAATACCATTAAGAGTCTGCAACACAAAATCAGCTCTTCCAGCTTTCCTCTTCCTAGTCTGTGTGCTCTATACAAGATCACTGCTCTTTTCCCCCTGCACCTCCATTCAGTTCATTATCTGTCCCCTATGTTTTTTACTGCATTCTAGAACATGGAACCTCCCAAGAAGCAATATTGCATCCTCCCTTGAATTTTTCTAAAGAACAATTAGAAAAATATATTTAGTACTAGAAGACAAAGTCAGATCAGCATTCTGGTCATTAACAAGTCAGAAGGCTACAGGAATGAATGGAACACCCACAGAAATATGGCAAGCAACAGAAGAAGATTCATCAGTCAAGGTTCTTACCAAGCTATGCCAGCAAATCTGGAGAATGACACAGTGGCCAACTGATTGGAAGAGGTCAATCATGTTCTAATACCAAAAAGGGGATTTAACAGAGTGTGCAAACCATCATACAATATCCTTAATTTCACATGCTAGCAAAATAATGCTTAGGATCATTCAACACAGATTAGAGCCCTAATCTTTTTCCTACATGGAAAAGGAGATGCCAGATGTTCATTCTGGCTTTAGAAAAGGCTGAGGAACATGAGACATTATTGCTGATGCATTCTGGATAATTGAGAAAGCCAAAGAACACCAACCAGAAGTCAGTATGTGCTTCATTGATCATAGAAAAGCCTTCAATTGTGTTTATCACATCAAGCTATGGGGTGTGCTTAGTAAAATAGGAATCCTTGAACATTTCATTGTCCTCTTGTGAAACCTATATATATAGTACAGGTCAGGAAGCCATAATACAGACACAACATGGCAAAGGAGATTAGCTCTAGGTTGGCAAAGGAGTGAGACAAGGCTGTATTCTCTTCCCTTATTTATTCAATTTATATGCTGAATATACAATATATTAATGGAAGCCAGATTGGAAGAAGATGGGCATGGTTTTAAAATTGGAGGAAGAAACATCAATAACGTGTGCTATGCTGATGAGGCTATCCTGAGACCAAAAATATAAAGGATGTGTCAGCTCCAGTAATAGAAGTCAAGAAGCACAGTGAAAAAAGGGACTAAAATTAAATATAAAGAAGACCAAACTAATGACGACAGGTACAGCAACCAGCCTTAGAATTGACTGGGAAGATATCAAAGTGGTAGATAGCTTCTGCCTTTTAGGAGCAACCATCAACAGTAAAGAAACGAGCAATCAAGAAATGTGCCGCAAACTAGCACATGGTGTGGGGCAGCCAAGAAGGCCTTGAAAAAGTTATTCAGATGCTATGATGTGTCTGTATCTACAAAGATCAGAAAGGCGCAAGCAATGGTATTCCCTGAGACACTGTATGGATCAAAAGTTGGACTTTGAAGAAGTAGGATAGAAATAGTATTAATGCTTTCAAACTTTGGTATTGGAGAAGACTCCTGAAAATACCATGGACACTCAAGAAACCAAACAAATGGATGATTGAACAAATCAATCCAGAGTTTTCACTCAGGGTACAAATGACCAGGCTCAAATTATAAACCCTGCACACATTATGTGAAGACCTAGCTCTCTGGACAAGGCTGTAATGCTGGAAAAGGTAGAAGGAAAGAGAAGAAGAGGATGACCAATAGTAAGGTGGATGGACTCAATTACAGTGGTGATGGGTACACCATTGGAACAACTGAAGGACCAGTTTAGGGTCAGATCATCATAGAGAATATCTATGTAGTCACTAAGAGTTGACACCAACCTGGTGGCACATAATCAATCAATCAATCAATCAAAACATAGAACCTTCTCTAAGCAGTGCTGTTCCTTTCTTCCTTGAACAAAGAAGTTCTTTAGAAAGAAATATTTCTGAAGACTCAGTTTTTTTCTCCCTTTATCTGATCCTCTTAATCACTCATTTTCTAACTGTAGTTTTGCATATATGTTAATATTACAGAACAACATAAAGAGTAGCAATAATAGGAACAGAACAAGCATGTTTATTCCAGTCAGGACCTACTTGAAACAGATCACTTAAGGGGAAGATGAAGGGCAGGACAAGTCTCTAAACCATGATTTGGATTCATAGTGTATATTCTCTTGTTTATTTAAGAAAATCATTAGTGTAACTCAAATTGATATGTATACACTAATACATGTATACATATGAATGCTTTCCATGTTATTTGAAGTAAGGGTAAAGCTTCACTTTATATGTATATATTGGACAACTGTCCCTCAATTTTCCTTTTCACCAGAGTAAACTCATGCTGGCCCACTCCACATTTGAATCACCATGTATGGAAAGAGAAAAACTAATCATTTTTTCCCAGCTTCTTCATTCAAAAAAGCCATAAACACCCAAGGGAAAGCATGCTTAAAACACACACACACACACACACACAAAGCTGTCAGCACACATATCACACACATCAGCACCCTTTTTGAACATCCATGTTGGGAGGAGAATAAAGTTTTCCCATCATTGTGCAATTATTTTAGAGTAAAAATAAAAATAACATTTAACTGCATTATACACATAAAGATATTGTACGGTTGCTTCTTGAACACTGTTAATCAAATATGTATTTTCATGTTCCACACGTATTTATTACAGTTATGCACTCTGCTTTGAATATGATAAAAATCAGCCTGAATAATGCAGATTATAAATGAATGTCTGTGGGCTAGCAAGTCACTACTTTGCCTTTGACTCCCTGCCAAACAGGGTTACATTTTAGTGATGCATGTATCCACCTGAGATTAGATCTCACTAATCTAATTCAAATTTTTTAATACTTGAAAAATCATAGCAACACTTCCTGAAGCAGAAGCTTCTAAAAGTGCCTACAAATTCAGCGGCAAATGAGACATGTGAAAACCCTATGGCATATTTCATGAATCTTACACAGGTTTCCTCAAAACATTTTAGATATACTATATTCATTTAGAATTTTGTACTGGACAAAACACTTGTGACAACGGGAGAGTGATATCTGAGTGCTAAATTCACAGCATGTGATCCAGGCAGCCATAAGGGCCTGAATTTTATTTATTTTATTTTATGTATCACCAGACTTAAAAAAAAAAAAATCTAGAGGGTTACATCATAAAAACATAGTAAAATTAAGATAGATAAATGATCAATGATACATGGATGGATGGATGGATGGATGGATGGATAGATAGATAGATAGATAGATAGATAGATAGATAGATAGATAGATAGATAGATCTGTCATAAGGGCAGTGGTGAGCATTTGCTCTTCAAAAACCTTTTTATCTGTATTTAATACTTTCTGGAAGGCCAACAACGAAGGCACAACCCTAATCTGCAGAGGGAGTCTGCTCCATAATATGGTGTAAAGGAATGCAGGTACAACCTTGGTGAAGGGATGGATAAGGAGGAGAAACAGCAACTTAGTCCTGGCAAGGGGGAAAGCATGAGAAATAATCTCAAACTAACCTGGCCTTGATTTGTTTGATTTGGGGCAGAGAGAACCTCTAACAGGCTTTCAAGAGTCTGCTACTATATCCTACAGTGGCATTCCTGGAATTGTTGCAGTGTCTGTTTCCTGACCTGGCCTACCTCAAAGGCCAACATATGGGGATTGCAACAGAAAAACATTGCCTGCAAGCCCTGGCTCCCTCACTTCACCTACTGGATGACTATTAAGAGATCTTCACAGTAAGTCCACATTGGAGGAATTGAGTGTGCCATCTTTGTGCAGAGAAGACAGTTTGATAAGTATAGTACTTTGGTGCCAAGTCATATAGCTTTTTATAGGCCAAAACCAGAACTTGAATTGTACCAAATAACCAGGATAGCAACTATAAATCAAGTTCTATATGATTATAGTGACTTTGATTTGCTAATATACAGGCAGTCACATTTTGTACTAACTGTGCTCTGCAAGTTGACCTCAGAGTAATCTGTAAAGCATATTGTAATACAAGCAAGTGGTGAAAAAATATGACTTACTGTAGCCAGGTCCCCCCCCCCCCCCCGCACTCCAGAGAGGGCTGCAACTGGTACACCAGCCCGACTGGGCAAAGCCCCCCCCCCCACACCGACCATGGTGTCTACCTACCTATCAAGCAGTAGCTGTGAATATAGGAGGACCTCAAAGCAACAGACCTATTCTTCCAATGGGAGTGTCACCCCAACAAGACTATTACTGGAGCCAATAGAGATTGCTTATGCAGAAACAGCAACTCTGTCTTGCTTGGGTTCAACTTCAGCCTGAATTAACTCTGTGTTTATCACAAATTCACATTTATGGGGAAAAATGAGAGGTAATGCCAGGAAATGAACAAATATTGACCACTAAAAGTTGCCAAAATATTTATCACAGATTTAAAGAGCTTTGTATTATTATATAAGTGTTTGTTAGTATTGAGTTTCTGTTACCTTCTGAGTGAACTATGGGGGCTCTGAATCATTAATAGAATAATGTATGAGCTCTTGTTGAGCTGGGCTGTAATGTGGACTGCCGTGTCTTGAGACATAGACACAGAACTGGAATTACACTCGACAGTTATTGCAGCCAGCTGCTTTCTATATATCGATACCTGCCATTTATTTAAGATTATTATAGCAAAAATCCATTTTCCTACTGTTAGATTTCTTTTTCACAGAATAGAAAATAAGTGAACAAATTAACAGATAAATTCCTGCAACTTAACTTTTCCCAACTCGGGAGGTGCTAAAAGGATACATTCTAGAAGTGTATTCTGCTCTCCATTAATAATTGCAGAATTAGTTATATGATTATACCAAAGACCCACTTTCTGAAGTGTTCCTATATAGTTAAATTAATTTTGTTTAATTAATAATTAGTTCCATAACTATAAAAATTATGGCTAACAGACATTTTAGAAAGAATTTTGGCTTGTCACAATTGGACATGTGAAACTGTAACTAATTTATGAGAGAGAGAGACTGTAAACATTACTCAAGAGGAATTATTTTGAAAGTATGTCTTCAAAATTCAGTCCCCTCATAGCTATCTTAACTGAGTCATACCTCAGATTGTAGGATCAACTGTTCTTCCTAGTAGAATTTCAGGTTCTGTTTGAGTTGTATTTCATTTGCTAACCAAAGCCTCGTGCAATTCTCTGCATGCACATTGTAATATTGATCATTGTGACATGGATGAACTGAATTACAGATGAGTTTTGGTTTATGCAAAATACAGAATCTGTAGAAAAGGACTTCACTGATGTATAACCAAGCAGCTACCACAATCAATAGAATTGAAAAACTTGATTTTTATACCCCTCTCCTGTATTTTAATTAATTCCATTACCGATATATATATATATTTCTTACATTTCTGTTGTTTGCCTAATAAAAGTAAGTTCTATCTTTCCTAGATAAAAAATCAGGAACATAAAATTGGGTCACTGAAAGTTTACGGTACCAGAATTGTTCAGATTTAATTCAATGGAGAATTTAGTATCTACGTCTGCACAGACATTTCCATATTTCTTATCTTTTTTCATAATAAGTTTATAGATGCAAAGATAAGAAATTAATAGAAACGAAGAAAAATATAAAAAGAAAAAAGAAAAAGTGCAAAGAAAAAAATTAAAAAAGAAAAAAAATAGTAAAGAAAAAAGAAAAGAGGTATATATAAAAATGACTTCCCTCTTCATCCAGACAAGTACAAACAATTTCAGTAATTTATCACCTTCCCCGATATGACAACAAAAGATTTCTTCTTCCCATATCTCATCTCTTATCTATAAACAAATTTTAAAGCCTTGTCATTCAGTCCTGGTCAAGAAAAATCCATTAAGAGCTACCAGAAACAACAACATATATATTTTAACCTTGATAAAATAAACCTACTTTATATTCCTTCCCTTTGCTTTTAAGAATCTTAATCTTTAATCCCTTTAAATAATGACCCAAAAGTTGATTTCATTTTCTCTTTATCTCTTCACAGAAACTCCTTCATAAGTTTAACATGTCTCTTTTGTAAACCCAAGATAAGAAAGTTATCCAAGTCACACTTCTGGTTTAATATTTGTATGCCCTTTTAATTATTAAGACATCAGCTGATTTCATTTGTAAACCCAGTGTAACATTCTTTTCCATATAATTCTTGTAACATGTCATTTTTAAATCCACATTCAAAACAGCCCATGTTTCAGTCTTGTTGTCTTCTATCACCTCTTTTAAATCCATCTTTATGATAGCAGAGAAATGATTGAGAAAAATTTCTGAGTGCATTGTTCCCAAATATTCTTGAATTTTTCCAAAGTTAGAATATTTTGCTCCATTCAGTATCAATAGGTCTCTTCTCCTTTAATTATAATCTTTAGTTTTTTCTGGTTCCCTCTAATGTCCAACCTTCAAAGTACTATCTTATCATTTTTTTTCTAATCAATAGTTTCCCACAGGAAGATTTCTTACACTTATTTTCAAAATCTTCATATATTTTTAATAGAATTTTAAACAACCCACAGGAAGGATTCGTACAGTGAATTTCAAAACCTTACTTCAAATTCATCTGGTCCCTTAGTCCATTTATAACTTTCTAAAATCAGTGTTCTAATCACCCTTTTGATGTTTATTCCAATTAAAAAAAAAATTAAGTCCTTAAACTTGCATAAAGCAAGCAATTTCCAGAAATGATTAAGAAAGGAAATATGTAAACTCAATGTGCTTTTGAAAGCGTTGAACTGTGTCTTGGGCAGAGATAGCTTCCCCTCAGCTCCCAGAGCTCTAAACCCACCAGAGACCACTGTCTTATGGTTTTCTCATGGGAAGCTACTGTATGGGGTGTTTGTGGGCTATCCCAGGTCTTCCGAGAGAGGAATTCCGAGGAGCCCATCCATTCGCCAACTCCTTGGTCTGCCACAGTCTTGGTTCTACTCTCAGCAGAGCTGTCTTCAGTCTGCCATTGCTTCCCTGGAAGTCCATATTTCTTATCTCTATTAATGTTCCCAGGAACATTCTAGTTTACAAATGTCTGGTACAGATATAATATTTTTGATATGTATGTACACATTTCCTACTTTGCAAAACAGGGTAGTTATTTCTTGGTTTTTAATGGAGGTTTTCTTGGTTTTTAATGGAGGTTAATTGAGAATGCACCAACAGTTCAAACTCTAGTGATCCCCAAAACCCTTCAAAACAGAGAAAATGTCACCTTCTCTAGAATCCCATTCTTGGATACAAAAACTGTTGATATTACTCTTGAGGAAACCTAAGCTGGATTTAGAAGATGAACATAACTGTATTCTGGTTTAGAAATGTCAGAGAATGTTGTTTGACTTGTGTTTTGAAGTAAAATGATTTAATTCAAACTTGCCATTTTCCATGAAAATCAGAAGGCAATCATCCTTTGAACTGTGATATATATGTATGTATGTATGTGTGTGTATATATATATATATATATATATATATATATATATATATATACACACACACATACATACATACACACACACACACACACACACATACACACACACACACACACACACACACACACACACACACACACATATATGAATGATACAATTATCAGTTCAAAAAGAGCCAGTTTGGTGTAGTGGTCAAAAGCACCAAGCTAAAAACTGGGAGACCCTGAATTCTAGCTCTGCCTTAGGCATGAAGCCAGCTGGGTGACTCTGGACCAATGAGAATGCTGCCAAGAAAACTGCTGGGACACATTCAGATAGTTGCCAGGAGTCAAGACTGACTCAAAGGCAAAAAATTACTGAAGCCCTAAGCATTGTTTAGTCGTTAAGTCGTGTCCGACTCTTCGTGACCCCATGAACCATATTGCGCCAGGCCTTCCTATCTTTCACTGCCTCCCTGAGTTTGCTCAATTTCATGCTCATTGCTTCAGTGATGCTATCCAGCCATCTAATCCTCTGCCGCCCTCTTCTCCTTTTGCCTTCCATCTTTCCCAGCATCAGGGTCTTTTCCAAAGAGTCCTCTCTTCGCATTAGGTGACCAAAGTATCTGAGCTTGAGCTTCATTATCAATCCTTCCAATGAGCAATCAGAGTTGATTTCCTTTAAGATTGACTGGTTTGACCACCTAGCAGTCCAGGGGACTCTTAAGAGCCTTCTCCAGCACCACAGTTCAAAGGCATCAATTCTTCGGCGTTCAGCCTTCTTTATGGTCCAGCTCTCACAGCCATACATTACTACTGGAAAAACCATAGCTTTGACTATGCGGATCTTTGTCGGCAAGGTGACGTCTCTGCTTTTTAATATGCTATCTAGGTTTGCCATAGCTTTCCTCCCAAGGAGCAAGCGTCTTTTAATTTCATGGCTGCAGTCTCCGTCTGCAGTGATCTTGGAGCCCAAATAAATGAAGTCTGTTACTGCTTCCATTTCTACCCCTTCTATTTGCCAGGGATTGATGGGTCCAGATGCCATGATCTTAGTTTTTTTAATGTTGAGTTTCAAGCCAGCTTTCGCACTCTCCTCTTTCACCCTCATCAAGAGGCTCTTTAGTTCTTCTTCACTTTCTGCCATTAGGGTGGTATCATCTGCATATCTGAGGTTATTGATGTTTCTCCCTGCAATCTTAATTCCGGCTTGTGATTCTTCCAGCCTGGCATTTCTCATGATGTACTCTGCATATAGGTTAAATAAGCAGGGTGACAGTATACAGCCTTGTCGTACTCCTTTCCCTATTTTGAACCAATCGGTTGTTCCATGACCGGTTCTAACTGTTGCTTCTTGGCCCGCATACAGATTTCTCAGGAGACAGGTAAGGTGGTCTGGTATCCCCATCTCTTTAAGAATTTGCCACAGTTTGTTGTGATCCACACAATCAAAGGCTTTTGCATAGTCAATGAAGCAGAAGTAGATGCTTTTCTGGAACTCTCGTGCTTTCTCCATGATCCAGCGAATGTTGGCAATTTGATCTCTAGTTCCTCTGCCTCTTTGAAACCCAGCTTGTACATCCGGTAGTTCTCGGTTCACGTACTGCTGAAGCCTAGCTTGTAGGATTTTGAGCATAACCTTGCTAGCATGTGAAATGAGTGCAATTGTGCGATAGTTTGAGCATTCTTTGGCATTGCCCTTCTTTGGAATTGGAACGTAAACTGACCTTTTCCAATCCCGTGGCCACTGTTGCGTTTTCCAAACTTGCTGGCATATTGAGTGCAGCACTTTAACAGCATCATCTTTTAGTATTTTAAATAACTCAGCTGGAATACTGTCATCTCCACTAGCTTTGTTGTTAGCAATGCTTCCTAAGGCCCACTTGACTTCACTCTCTAGGATGTCTGGCTCAGGGTCAGTGACCACACCAGCATGGACATCAGGGACATTAAGATCTTTCTTGTAGAGTTCTTCTGTGTATTCTTGCCACCTCTTCTTAATCTCTTCTGCTTCTGTTAGGTCCCTGCCTTTTTTGTCCTTTATCATGCCCATCTTTGCCCTAAACGTTCCTTTGATATCTCCAATTTTCTTGAAGAGATCTCTAGTCTTCCCCATTCTATTGTTTTCTTCAATTTCTTTGCATTGTTCATTTAAGAAGGCCTTCTTATCTCTCCTTGCTATTCTCTGGAAATCTGCATTCAGTTGCTTATATCTTTCCCTTTCACCCTTGCTTTTCGCATTCCTTCTTTCCACAGCTATTTGTAAAGCCTCATCAGACAGCCATTTTGCTTTCTTGCATTTCTTTTTCTTTGGGATGGTTTTAGTTGCTGCCTCTTGTACAATGTTACAGACCTCCGGCCATAGTTCTTCAGGCACTCTGTCTACCAAATCTAATCCTCTAAATCTATTCATCACCTTCACTGTGTACTCACATGGAATATGATCTAAGTCATACCTGAGTGGTCTAGTGGTTTTCCCTACATTCTTCAATTTAAGCCTAAATTTTGCAGTAAGAAGCTCATGATCTGAGCCACAGTCAGCTCCTGGTCTTGTTTTTGCCGTCTGTATAGAGCTTCTCCATCTTTGGCTGCAAAGTATGTAATCAAGCTGGTTTCGGTATTGACCATTTGGTGATGTCCATGTGTAGAGTCGTCTCTTGTGTTGTTGGAAAAGGGTGTTTGCTATGACTAGCTTGTTCTCTTGACAGAACTCTATTAGCCTTTGCCCTGCTTCATTTTGTACTCCAAGGCCAAACTTGCCTGTTATTCCGATTACTCCTTGACTTCCTACTTTAGCATTCCAATCCCCTATGATGAAAAGGACATCTTTTTTTGGTGCTAGTTCTAGAAGCTCTTGTAGGTCTTCATAGAACCGGTCAACTTCAGCTTCTTCGGCATCAGTGGTTGGGGCATAGACTTGGATTACCGTGATGTTGAATGGTTTTCCTTGGATACGCACTGAGATCATTCTGTCGTTTTTGAGGTTGTACCCCATTACTGCCTTTCCCACTCTCTTATTGACTATGAGTGCAACTCCATTTCTTCTAAGGGTTTCTTGCCCACAGTAGTAGATATAATGGTCACTTGAATTAAATTCACCCATTCCCGTCCATTTCAATTCGCTGATTCCCAAGATGTCGACGTTCAATCTTGTCATCTCATGTTTGACCACATCCAGCTTGCCTTGGTTCATGGATCTTACATTCCACGTACCTATACAATATTGTTCTTTACAGCATCGGACCTTCTTTTCGCTTCCAGATACATCCACAGCTGAACGTCCTTTCGGCTTTGGCCCAGCCGCTTCACTCTTTCTGGAGCTACTTGGAATTGCCCTCCGCTCTTCCCCAGTAGCATATTGGACACCTTCCGACCTGAGGGGCTCATCTTCCCGCGTCATATCTTTTAGCCTTTTAACATTGTCCATGGGGTTTTCTTGGCAAGGATACTGGAGTGGGTTGCCATTTCCTTCTCCAGTGGACCACATTTTGTCAGAACTCTCTGTCATGACCTGTCCGTCTTGGGTGGCCCTGCACGGTATAGCTCATGGCTTCACTGAGTTACACAAGCCCCTTCGCCACGACAAGGCAGTGATCCATGAAGGGGGCCCTAAGCATTCCTCCATACCAAACATTCTGGTAGTACTGATGTTACTTGGAGTTCATCTAGGACACTTGTTATCCATATGCCTCATACCTACTGTAGATATTTAGTACTCAATGAGGTTTATTTTGGACCAGATATAAGAATATATCAAATATCAGAAACATCATTATAAGCAAGAAACAAAATCTATTTGGGCAGTTTTCAGTCCATATTTCAACCTCAA
The DNA here is from genome assembly GCA_030867105.1 of Liasis olivaceus. Classification (NCBI taxonomy): domain Eukaryota; kingdom Metazoa; phylum Chordata; class Lepidosauria; order Squamata; family Pythonidae; genus Liasis; species Liasis olivaceus. The sequence continues at coordinate 84,058,972 of CM061349.1, forward strand.
GCAGTTTTGATATATCAACAGGTTAATTCTTAGGTTAATTAACAATAAAAGAATCAGACATTATGTTTTATAGCTTTTAGTAGGAGCTCTGTGCATTTAAAATTGTTACAGGGTTACAGCTTCAATTAGTTAATGTTTGTAGAGTACTTTAATGGGAGAATTCACCAGTGAATTCCAAAGATTGTTCTTTTCTTTCTCTGATCCAAACTCTGATCCTTTAAGAGTTGGTTCATCTCTAATTAATTAGTTCATATTTATAAAGCATTTCATTATACCTTATATTACCCTTGATATGGAATATGTTTATGAACTGAGAGTAAAAAATGTATCCTCCATACAGTATCTTTTAGCACAATGATGAGGTTCCATGTTGTACTAAAGCTTTTTCAGAACCCAGTGGCTGATTTACGAGAAGAGGAAAACCAGCCTCAGGAAGAATACGATGGGAATGATATCTATATTCTCAGTCTAGGCAATGTAAAATGCTCCAATATTAGCCTTTGAAGCTGGGCTTTGAAGAAGGAATGGTGTTTAAAGCTATGTGCATTCTTCAGTTTGCACATGATAGTGTTAATAATAACGATGACTTTGCAGAAATGTTCCTTCCTTATACATTAGCCATAGTTTCTGACTTATGATGATGATGATGATGATGATGATGATGATGATGATGATGATGATGATGATTTTGGTATTATCTCTTAGCTATAATCACCATATATCTTAAATGATTTTCCCTTTTTACAAACAATATTACTTTTGATATATAAGCCTGTTTGCTTTTATGCAAGTAAACAGATTTCTCATTCCTTAATATTGCTTCTGACAAGTTAGGCACATGTGATTTGAATTTATTCCCACTTAATTAAAAAGAATCCTATGATGTTTATATAGATTAAACTATTACTATCCACTTAAGGTACATCCTAGAAGTAAATACAAGTTGCATGATTAGTCAGATAGGTTTTAAAAACATCAGTTGAGGGGGGAAAAAAACCCTTTCTTTAATGAATATACAGTGCTGTAACAATCAAATCATAAGATCACAAGGATTTTGGTTCTCAGGAAGTGATTAGACACCCACAGATCATCTGATAATTTTTTCCCTCTTTATTCGAACATAAATAAAGTCAGATTCAACCATCTCACCAGACTTATAAAAATGACCAGCACCTGATAGATGGGCATCTGTGACAACTGTTACATTCTTCCTGTGTCCAAGGTTGTTTTATCCTTACTATCTGAACAGTTAATAACTAAGGTATAGGATTCCTGATCCTTGGATTAGACCATTTTGGGGGGGGGGGGGAGTTGTTAGTGAGTGGATGATAACTGTTGTCCTTTGCGTGAGAGTCAGGGCTGCAGGATTGCACCCTGGGTTACCCCTACCCTCTTGGAGTGTTTAGCTTATGACGTGCATACACACCACTGTCCAGTTGAGTAAGGGGTATTTGAGAATGGTATGGTGTGGGTTGGTGTACTGTTAGGGCAGATGGGAGGAGGGTTAGCTGGTAATCTAGATTAAGGGGTTGCTGAATGCATAGCAGCAGCATCCCTGAAGCTGGCACCAGCTGTTTGGTTATATAGTTGGAAGTTTGGATGGTGACGGGGCCATTAGCCTTGAGGGGAGAAAAAAGATGAGGCTGGTATGCCTGGGGGAGAGAGGGCAGGCAAGGGTATTATTGTGGTGATTGGGAGAGAGAGATATAGAGGGAGACAGAGGTCAGGTTACTTGCTGGGAAGGCAACTTCAGTTTTTAGCACTGGTATCACATTTTAGCTCCTGTGTTCTACTCCAAAGCCTAATAATCAGAATTTCAGTGGCCCTGGTTTCTGGCTGTTTCTACTGAATGCATAGTCAGTCTGTAATAACTCTTTCTTCCCTCCTGAAGGAGCCATTGCTGGACCCAACAAAAGTGGACAACTTGTGTCCAGTCTCCAACCTCCCCTTTTTAAGAAAGGTGGTTGAGAAAGTATCGGCTTGCAGTTTCAGGGGGCCCCAGAGGAAACAGATTATCTGGATTCTTTTCAGCTGGAAGTCGAACCTAGTTACAGACCTGAGATTGCACTGATTGAGCTTTTTAGTGGCGGGCTTGAGATGAGGGTAGTCCAGTCCTGACTCTCTTTGATCTCTCAGCAGATACCATCAGTCCTGGTAATTTTCTGGACCAGCTCTGGGGATTGGAAGTGGGAAGTGTTGTGGTTCTTTCCCTTTCTTCAGGGCTGGGTCAAGTCAGGCTTGATACAGGGAAGAGATGGAGGCTGAGCCCCTGCTTTGTGGGGTCCCTCAGGGTTCTACTCTTCCCCCACTCCTGTTTAACATCTACGTCAAGCTGCTAGGTGAAGTTGAGATGCCACCCCGAGCCAGAGTTACTCTATCTTGTCCTGCCGAAGATTTCCCCTCCTTGTCAGAAAAAATAAATTGAAAAACATCCTTGCTGAATGTCCTTGCTGAAGCAGCAACTGGTGGTTTCTGTAAGATAGCAGAGAAACGTTACCAAGGGAGGCATATCTTGTACTGAAATCTGAAGTTTGTTGATGTACGAATGATTTGTAACTTCTGCAATCTTGTGACTATTGTTGAAAGTGTATGCAAAATCATATATAAACCCACCTATCCCGTTAAGGGTTATGCTTGCTTTTGGAGATATCCCTCTTACACCCTTCTTTGTGCAAGTAAAGCTGTGTTTAGTCTCTACTCTCAGTGTGTTGATTGGCTGTACATACTGAATTCAATGAGCCCATCTTTTCTGGGACAACAGAATCAACAGGATTGGTACAAGAGAAGAGATGAAGTCTGAGCCCCTGCTTTGTGGGGTCCCTCAGGGCTCTACTCTCTTCCCACTCCTGTTTAACATCTACATGAGCTAATAGGTGAGGTCATACATTGACATGGGGTAAAATATCAGCAGCAGCTGATAATATTCAGTTATACATCTCTGCCCTAAGTCAAGCAAGTGATGATGCCGAGGTTCTTTCCCAGCGTTTGGAGGCTGTGGGACCCTAGATGCAGAAAAGCAGGCTTCAGCTCAGTTCTGGCAAGACTGAATGGCTATGGGTTTTCAGGTCTTCCTGGAACCAGAAACTTGTTATCTTTAGCTCTTAGTGGATTACACTCCCCCAAACGGACTTGGTATGCAATTTGGGGATCATCTTGGATTCACAGCTTTGGCTTAAAGTGCTGGTTACAGTTGTGGCCAAGAAGGCCTTAGCACAGCTTCATCTTGTGTATCATGTGTGCCTGTTTCTGGGCTGGGAGGCCTTTGTCAGAATCCTCGCAAGATTTTATAGTAGATTATTATATGGCTAGTTTAAAAAAAAAAAAAAATGATTTTTTCTACATGCTGCGGTTCTGCCATTGGAAAAGGGGAGGGGGAGTAGGAAGGAGAGACCGTTTGATGCAGATGGTTTCTTATCACAAGCCCTAGAATGTTCAAGGCCATGCCAGCAAGGGAATCAGAAGACAAGAACTAAGGGCGAAGAAAGGGGGGGGAAAAGAAAGAAAAGCAGTTTTTGGCGCGCTTTTATTCAGTCTCAGCAATGCTTTGGATCTGTACACTTATTCTTAATAAATGAACTTTCTTTTGAATCGATATTGGTTGCAAGGAGAGTTACTGGTTTTAAGATCAACAAGTGGCAGTTCGTTACATTTTGCTGAGACTCCCTGTACAGACTTCTACCAGGGACATTACCCTGAGGGGAGTCACAAGCCTCACGTTAACCGGGACCAACCGAGCAACGGGATGGCTGATGATGTTATTGAGGAAGAAGAAGAAAGAAAAGTCCCTCCTCCATTGGAAGTAAAGGTGATAACCCAGGGGGAGCCGGTGCAATCATCACGCCCAGACCGGACGGGGATGAAAGCAACGGGGACGAAAGGACGGGCTCCTTCGTTGAAAGATCGCTTGGGGAAGTTGGAAGGGCAGATGGGGTCCATATCCGATGATATGCGAGCTATAAAGGCAGCCATGGACCAACTGCTTGGAAGGGGATCTACACCTCCCGCACGAGAAGCGGCCGCCACACCAGGAGGCACGGAGGTGGCAGAGCTGTCAGCCGAAGATGAGACTTCCAGCGAGGGGGAGGAGGATATCACACCTAGCAGAGCCAAGAAGAGCCCGATGCAGCAGCGGGGCATCTCCATGAAATTCGGGGGAGATGCTGAGCAGCTAGCTTGCTTTATCACCCAGGTCCGGATCTACATGGAGGGCTACGGGGGTCTGTTCCGCAGCGAGGAGGAGAAGGTTTCCTATGTATCCAGTTTTTTTGAAGGTATGGCTGCAGAATGGGTGGTTGGCCTGCATAGGGCGAAGGACCGGGCTTTAAGAAAATTGGAGGATTTCATGGCGGCTCTCTGCGCGCGCTTTGAAGACCCGTGTGTGGCGCTCAAAGCACGACGTGACCTGGAAAGGCTGAAGCAGGGGTCCAAGTCGGTATCAGAGTACGCCTATGAATTTCGGGGCTTGGCTCAAAGGCTGCCTCACGTGCCGGAGGAGCTCCTGATTGAGTTTTTCCAGAGAGGCTTGCAACCCGAATTGCTGCAGCGTGTGCTGTGCCGGGGTTTCCCGAAAACCTTTAATGAATGGGTCGCTATGGCCGGCGAAGTGGAGGAGCAATGGCGTACCATTGAAGCAAGAACCCGACTTCCGCCCTTACCCGGTGCAAAGAAGGCGGCGCCCAAAGCGAAGACCAGCGCTCCGAAGAGTAGCGGGGGCCGGCGCGTCTGTTTCAACTGCGGGGAGCCGGGGCATTTTGCCGCTGCGTGCCCTAAAGCGAAGACGGAGCAGGAAGGCAAGAAGACGGAACGGAAGGGGCCGAAGTCTTCAAAGCCCGGCAGGAAGGAATCAGCGGCAGCAGGCAGCGAGACGGGAGCTAGAGCGGCAGCACGCGGCGGTGGCAAAACCCGGAAGTTGTCAGCTCCGCTCTCTCTCCGACAGGCGGCTGCTCTTCCAGAGAAAGAAAGCAGCTCACGGGAGGACTCGGAGAGCGAAGAGATGGGGGTGAGTCCCATTAAAATTTGGGTGGAACTAAGGGTGGTGAGGACTAATCGGAGGGCAGAGATACGGGCGCTGATAGACTCTGGCTGCTCCCGAAATCTGATTAACCCCGCCCTGGCCCGGGGTTTGGGACTGCGCTTAAAGAGACTCAAAACCCCTGTGGTTTTTACCCAGCCGGACGGATCGCCAGCGGGGGGAGGGCCGGTGGAGTATCGTACAGAAGAGCTTGAACTAACTATGGGGGACCATAGAGAGACTATTAAATTCCTAGTGACTCCCATGGCATGCAACCCAGTACTTCTGGGCATGAACTGGTTAAAAAGGAAAAACCCAGAAGTGAACTGGGAGGAGAAGATCTTGCGTTTCCCGAAGGAGGGGGGAGTGGAAGTTGAAGGAATTACCGAAACGTTGTCAGATGAAGAGATGGGTGCTGTGAGTGGGGAAAAGGCAGTGGAAGCTGCAATCCAGATTCCCAAGGAATACCGCGACCTGCAGGAGGTGTTTAGCGAAAGGGAGTCAGATCAGCTACCCCCCCATCGTGCCAGTGACTGTGCCATAGAGATTGAGCCGGGGGCTAAATTTCCAAGGAAGAAAATGTATCCAATGACACCCAAAGAGTTGGAAGCATTGCGGGAGTTCATTGACAAGAATCTAAAGAGGGGCTTTATTGTACCTACGCATTCTCAAATTGCTGCACCGGTGCTATTTAGGGAAAAGAAGGATGGCTCCCTACGTTTGTGCACGGATTATAGAGGGCTAAATGCCATTTCTGCTGACAACAGGTACCCACTCCCCTTAATGAAAGACCTGTTGGCACATTTATCCAAAGGGAAAATTTTCACCAAGCTGGATTTAAGGGAGGCGTACTTCAGGGTGCGAATACGTGAAGGAGACCAATGGAAGTCCGCCTTTAACACGCCTCTGGGGTGCTTCCGTTATGAAATAATGCCGTTCGGATTAAAAGGAGCGGCGGGGGTATTCATGCAACTTATAAATGAGGTATTACAAGAGTATTTATACCAGGGGGTGTTGGTTTATCTGGACGATATCCTGATTTACACTGAAACCATGGAGCAACATGTGCAATTAGTCAGGAAGGTGCTAAAAAAGCTACTGGAAGCTCAGTTGTATGCCAAGCTCTCCAAATGTGAATTTCATAAACAGCAAATTGACTATTTAGGATATAGAATTTCGCATCAGGGAATTGAAATGGACCCAGCAAAGGTGAGGGACGTTACAGGTTGGGAGGCTCCCAAAACCAGGCGTCAGCTTCAAAGTTTCCTGGGCTTTGCTAACTTCTATCGGCAGTTTATACCCAACTTTGCCCAAGTAGCACTCCCACTTACCGATTTGTTGAAAACCAAGGGCAAGGACAAGGCGAAGGCATCAAAACCTGGAGCCCCCTTAGCCTGGACTAAGGAGTGCCAGGAGGCGTTTCAAAGTTTAAAGCGTCTGTTTACGGCTGAACCAATCTTAAAACACCCTGATCCAGAACAGCCATTTGTCATACAGGCAGATGCTTCGGATGTAGCAGTGGGAGCTGTGTTGTTGCAGAAGGGGGCAGGGGGGGAACTGTTTCCTTGTGCATACATATCCCGGAAATTTTCAGAGACTGAGAGACGCTGGTTGGTGTGGGAAAAGGAAGCGTTCGCAGTACGCTGGGCATTAGTTTGTTGGAGGCATTTGTTAGAGGGGTCACCCCATCCATTTGAAATTTGGACTGATCACAAGAATCTAGAGGCTTTGACTGCACCGAGGAAACTGTCACCAAAGCAAATGAGATGGGCACAATATTTTCATCGATTTAACTTCTCCCTGAAGTATATTCCTGGGGGAAAAAATTTTCTGGCAGATGCTCTATCTCGGTTGCCTCAACACAATAGCAAACGGGAGGAAGTAGTCGCTCCAGTAATTCCATGTACCCAAGCAGCCCTAAGAGTGGTCACTAGAGCTCAGAAAAAAAAGGGTGAAGGACAACCAGAAGGAGAGTTATTGGTAAAATTAAATGCCCAGATTGCTCAGGATGAGTGGTTCAAAAGCAACAGCCAGTTGCTAGTAAACAAACAAGGGGCATGGTGGTGGCAAGACAAGCTATATGTCCCTTCAGATGCTAGAAAGTGGGTTTTGCAAAGAAGTCACGACAGCAAAACAGCTGGGTACTTTGGTTTTGTGAAAACATTACATCTGATCAGACGTCAATTTTGGTGGCCAACAATGAGAAAAGATGTAGGGGAATATGTAGCCACATGCCCCACGTGTGCTATGGCCAAAAAGAGAGGGGGCAAACCAATGGGGCTTCTACAGACAGTAGCAAACCCTGTAGCTCCTTGGAAGCAAATAAGCATGGATTTTATTGTAGACCTGCCTGAAAGCAACAAAAAGACTGTTATTTGGGTAGTTACAGACCTTTTTTCCAAACAAGCACATTTTGTGGCATGCCAAGCCATTCCATCAGCACCCAAATTGGCTAAATTATTCATACAACATGTCTACCGAGCTCATGGGGTCCCAGAACGGATAATTTCGGATCGCGGGGTCCAGTTTACTGCCAAATTCTGGAGAGCGTTCCTAAAACTACTGGGGGCATCGCAAGGCTTGAGTTCGGGTTACCACCCCCAGACAGCGGGATCATGTGAACGTCTGAACTCAGTATTGGAACAATATTTGAGATGTTTCATTAACTACCAACAAGACAATTGGGATGAACTGTTACCATTCGCTGAAGTAGCTTATAATAATGCAGTGCACCAAAGCACTGGTCTCACCCCTTTTAAAATAGCTACAGGACAAGACTTTGTACCCATCCCAGAACTGCCTAAGCAGACCACTCAAGTCGCTTCGGTTGATGAGTGGATCCAGCAGATGACACAAGTGTGGCCTCAGATTGCTGCCTCGTTGCAGGAGGCCAGAGCTACATACAAGAAATTTGCAGATGCTAAGAGAACACCAGAAAAAGACTGGAAAGTAGGAGATAAGGTTCTTTTATCTACTAAACATCTTAAATCATTACAACCTTCCAGAAAGCTCGCTCCAAGATTCATAGGGCCTTTTGTCATCGATAAGGTAATTAATCCAGTTTCACTACGATTACAAATGCCTGCCACCTTTAAAAAAATCCATCCAGTATTCCACTGCGACCTGCTTAAACCATATAAGGAGTCTTCTCAGTGGCATCCCTCTCCAGTACCTCCTAAACCATTGATGATTGAAGGAGAACAACATTTTGAAGTTAAAGAAATACTGGACAGCAGAAAGCACAGGGGGGGGGTTCAATTTTTAATTCAGTGGAAACATTTTCCCAAGTCAATGGCTGAATGGGTTGACAAGAAACATGTAAAGGCCCCACGTTTAGTTAAAAAATTTTATGATGCTTATCCTACAAAGCCTTAACAATTAGATTGGTTATTGTATTATGTGTATCTTTGCTTTTCCTTTTAGAGTGAAGAAGAGGAATCATCTGACTGACATCCTTTTCTGTGGAGGGGCAGTATGTCAGAATCCTCGCAAGATTTTATAGTAGATTATTATATGGCTAGTTTAAAAAAAAAAAAAATGATTTTTTCTACATGCTGCGGTTCTGCCATTGGAAAAGGGGAGGGGGAGTAGGAAGGAGAGACCGTTTGATGCAGATGGTTTCTTATCACAAGCCCTAGAATGTTCAAGGCCATGCCAGCAAGGGAATCAGAAGACAAGAACTAAGGGCGAAGAAAGGGGGGGAAAAGAAAGAAAAGCAGTTTTTGGCGCGCTTTTATTCAGTCTCAGCAATGCTTTGGATCTGTACACTTATTCTTAATAAATGAACTTTCTTTTGAATCGATATTGGTTGCAAGGAGAGTTACTGGTTTTAAGATCAACAAGTGGCAGTTCGTTACAGCCTTACTCACAATCACTCTTGCCATAGTCACCTCCCATTTGGATTAGTGTAATGTGGTCTACAAAGGAGTGTCCTTGAAGAATATTCATAAGCTGCAATTTGACCAGAATTCAATGGCTTGAACTGGGCATTTCACAATATGCTCATGTAACACTGGTGCTCCACAAATTGTACTGGCTTCCAGTGAGATTCTGGGTGCAATTCAAGGTACTGATAATTACCTATAAAGCCTTACATGGCATAGGTTATTTGTGGGACCACTTAACTCTAATTGTTTCTACTCACCTCACCAAAATTGGCATGGTAGGCATGGTCTGGGCCCCTTCCATTAAGCTATGTCACCTTGTGGGACCCATGAGTCATGCCTTCTCTGCCAGAGCACTTGCCCTGTGGAATAGTATCCTCCCAAAATCCAGATGGCATTGACCCTGTTAGCTTTTCTAAGGAACTAAAGACCTGGTTGCTCTTTTTGGCCCTCAAACTGGGATGTTAATCTAGCCCTGTTGGCTGGTCTGTCTGGCTGTTTTTTTTTACAGATTGTAAAATGGAGTGATTTTTTAGATCTTGGGCTTGCATTGTATTGTTTTGGTCATTTGTTTTTAATTGTGCTATTTTTCTTTTTGTTTTTGCTTTATTTTATTTTAAATTTTTGGTTGCTGCCCAGAGTCAGTGCTATGAGACGGGCAGCTATATAAATCATTTAAATAAATAAATAACCAACCCAGGTTAGAAAACATTAATTTTACCTTTGTCCATGCAAGGCTAATCAAGCAAGTGATTAAAGTATTCAAACATTTTCTCCCACTCCACCTTTTATTACAGCTTTTCCCATAAAGAAACAGGAATGCAGTAAAATGATTCGACTGTCTGCAATTCAGAAAACCAATTAAAAAATTTGCAAGAGGTGACTGTCCATCTTCTTCTTAAAAACCTTCAGAGATCTCCATCTCCTACAGCCTCCGTAGCTAGACTGGTCCACTGTAGTATAGATCTTACCATCAGAAAGTTTTTCTTTATATATTTTTTCTCGACTGAGAAAGTTTTGTGTGAGTGTAATTGCTTGTCACCAATTTCCCAGGACAGGCATTTACCACAATACAAGAACAATTATGAGTGTCTGCAGAATAAATTACAGTATGGCAGACAATATATCTATTTTCTTCATTTGTCTTAAATGACATTAAAAAAAACACAAAGTGTTGCGTAACTTTTGAAGACGTCAATACTTCTCCGCCCTTATTGCATCTGCAGAGTGCCACCTGGCAGTCCTGTTTGGGATCACCAGGTCCCTCCTTGGTAAGGGGGATGTGGTGGTTCATTTGCAGGGCCACACAGAGGAATTTGCAGAGCACCTGCAGGATAAAATCACTTGGATTCCTTCCAAGTTGGACTCTGAGCATGGTGCAGGGTCTGGGGAGATACCAGGGGACCGTTCTTGCCTAGTTATCTGGGAACGGTTTGATCCTGTGGTTCCTGAGGAAGTGGACAGGATCCTCCGGACTGTGAGGGCCACCACTTGTCATCTGGACCCATGTCCCTCCTGGCTGGTGAAAGCAGCTCGGGAGGTGACATGTGGTTGGATCCAGGCGATGGTTAATGCATCCTTGCAGGAGGAAGTGTTTCCAGCACCCTTTAAAGAGGGGTTGGTGCACCCCCTCCTCAAGAAGCCCTCCCTGGATCCTATTGTACTGGACAACTTTCGTCCAGTCTCCCACCTCCCCTTCTAGGGGAAGGTGGTTGAGAAAGTGGTGGCTTCGCAGTTCCAAAGGGTCCTGGAGGAAATGGATTATCTGGACCCTTATCAGTCAGGTTTCAGGCCCAGCTATGGAATGGAAACAGCATTGGTCGCACTTATGGATGATCTCTGGCGGGAGCGGGATGGTGGAAATGCAACCATCCTTGCTCTCCTTGATCTCTCAGCGACGTTCAATACCGTCGACCATGGTATCCTATTGGGACGGCTCAGGGATATGGGGGTGGGCGGCACAGTTTTGTGCTGGTTCACCTCCTTTCTCCGGGGCCGATCCCAATTGGTGGTAATAGGGAGCGAGAGGTCCCATCTTCGGTCCCTCCATTGTGGGGTGCTGCAGGGTTCGGTTCTCTCTCCGCTCCTTTTCAACATCTATATGAAACTGCTAGGTGAGATCATCCATCATCATGGGATGAGGTATCATCAGTATGCTGATGATACTCAACTATATATCTCCATCCCTGGTGAGGTAAGTGATGCCGTGACCGCCCTCTCACGGTGCCTGGAGGCTGTGAGGGTCTGGATGAGGAACAACAGGCTCCAGCTGAACCCTGGCAAGACGGAGTGGCTGTGGGTTAATGGCTCCTCTGTAACTGCCCCAGACAGACCCAGTGCGTAATTTGGGGGTCCTCCTGGACTCACGGCTCCTGCTCAAAGAGCAGGTGGCAGCCGTGGCCAGGAGGGCTTTTGCACGGCTTCGGGTTGTGCACCAGTTACGCCCTTTCCTGGATCGGGATGCCCTGTGAACAGTCACTCATGCCCTTGTTATCTCCCAGATAGACTACTGCAATGTGCTCTACATGGGGCTACCCTTGAAGAGTATCTGGAAGCTTTAGCTGGTCCAGAATGCGGCCGCATGAGCAATTTTTGGGGCCCGAAGAGGGACCCATATAACACCTTTGCTCTGTGAGCTGCATTGTGTACCAGTTTGCTTCCAGGTCCAATTCAAGGTGTTGGTTATCACCTTTAAAGCCCTACATGGCATGGGGCCAGGTTACCTGAAGGACCGCCTCGCCCCCACGATTTCAACCCGTCCCACCCAATCTCACAGAGAGGGCATGCTCCGGATCCCCGCGGTAAAAGAACTTTGATTAGCAGGGTCCAGAAGACAGGCCTTCTCTGCTGTAGCCCCTGTCCTTTGGAACATCTTGCCCCCGGAGGTGAGACAGGCCCCCTCACTCCAGGCCTTTCAGAGGAATTTGAAGACCTGGCTCTGCCATCTGGCCTGGGGCGGGGAGGAAGGATATCAGAAATGGGGTTGGCTTGCCCCTTAGCGGCCTGGTGTGGCCTCTATCGGCCTCTTGGATTTTTTAGCCTTTTTATCTTTATCTTTGTAAGTCTGGTTTTTATAACTTTTAACTATGTATTTCTGATTTTAGTTTGTTGTAAGCCACCCAGAGTCCCCCGTTGTGGGGAGATGGGTGGGGACAAGTCTATTAAATAAATAAAATAAATAAATAAATAACCATTGTTTTCTAAGATGTGTGATCACTCCTTCCTCTCTCACTTTTGTTTCTCATCAAAAGTTATTGAAGACTACAAAGAATTTCAGTAAATCTTCAACATTTTGAGAATGCTAGACAAAAGGCTGGGTTGAGAGTTAGCTGGCCATCACTTAAACATGCAAATTTAGTTAATCTAATTAATAATCAGGAACAATAAGAGCCAGTGGTGTGTGGTAGTTAAGGTGCTAGACTAGGAGCAGGGAGACCAAGATTCTGGTTCTCCCTCAGAAACTGAAGCCAGCTGGGTGACCTTGGGCCAGTCACTTCCTCTCAACTCCATTGGTGTCCAGCTCTGTGATAAGCCATCTGATTGATTTAAAAATACAAAACAAAAAGCATTCTTGTGCATCATGCATTAGTAGCTTTGCTGTAAGGACTAGATGAGTGCAGTGCAAAACCAAACAGAGCTTGCAACCATGCAGGTCAAACACTAACAACAGCAGCAATCAGGAAAACTCCCCTGATATGTAAATAATGGGAAACTCATCAAGCCATTGTGCTAGTCACATTGCCAAGACAGATTCAGGATAAGTCAAGCTGTGCGGAAAAATTCCATTCATGAAATACAGCTCTTAGTTGAATTCACATTTAGAGCTATAAATAGCCATTAAAAAAGGTAGAAACTATTCTTAATGGCTGGGTTCACACAGCTGTTTAATAAGGTTAATTTAAAACAATTTGGGTTTAGCCGATTTGCAAAATCTGCTAAACCTGGTTAGTATTAACCTTGGTTAGGATGGGGGGGGTTAACACATTATGCAAATTCATTGTATATTTGGTTCAATGGATTGGGTGAACCTAGAAATCAGGTGAATTCAGCAATTAGTTAATCATGTTGTGTGAATGCTGGCAATATTTTCATGCAGCCTTATTGTAATTGTGGATTGTTATATTATTTTGCACATGGAAATCTCTATACTCTTTAATCCTCTTTGTTTTGGGAATAACTTTCTATTTAACTAAAAATAAATCAATAGCTTTTATTTCTAGTGGGTTGAAATGTAGGACAAACTTTGCTTAGTCTTTTATCAACAGTATTACTTCTTTCTCAGATTTTGTCTATGTGTGCTTATCATTCTACTGTTAGCTTAGCTGGGGATTCTAAATAATTCACTGGCTTGGATATTTCCATACTTGATCTTCAGAGTTGTTCTTATTAGCAATATACTTCAAAGGTAAGATCCTAGATAAACTGATATTTCCAAATTTCTGTATGATATATGATGCATCAAACCATTTCAATACTCTGTGGCTATTTTTTTTTTTCAGTTTAATAGATTTTGATACTCTTTATCATGGTTTGTCAATAGATCTTGTACTTTTATACCAACTTTTTATATAATCATTCATTTTTCTTTTTTTAATAATAATGTTATTAATTTTTAAAAGAATAATAAAAACTAAACAAAGCTAGTATTAAAAATAAAAAATAAGAAAAAAAGAAAAAAAGAAAAAATAGTAAAAATAGTAAAAAGCAAAGGTGCAGAAAAGAAAAAGAAAAACAACAAAAAAGAATTGACTTCTGACCCACCCCACCACAGATATAAGTAACAATATACATCAAAGTCTTGCTCTTAAATTACTACATAACTTCCATTATTTCTATTAACCCATATTATTTCTAATCATCAAACCTATACAACATAATTTCATTTTTCATATCCCACAAAAAGTAAAAAAAAAAAATCCAATTAAAACTAAAATTACTCAATATCTTATCTCAAATCAAAACTGTCAATATTGCCACCTCAGCCACCTCCATCAACTTCACAAACTATTGTTTCACTATAGATATCTTTTCTTTCCACCTCTATGCATTTAAAAACCTTGCTGCTGTTATCATATATAAAAAATAAAATTATAAATAATGTCATATCCTTCTCCTTTATGCATATAAAAATCTTATTCCTATTGTCATATATAAGAACAAAAATTCCATAGATTGAATAACAAATATATCTTAATCTTAGTGAACTTTACATTAAAATCCTTAAAACATTGTCATTCAGTCCTGGTCATAAAAACAAATTCCATTAATAACTACTGAAAGCCTCCACATATTTGTTAACCATAGATCAATAAGTTCACTTTGTAAACCATCTATCTACTTTTAAAAAGCTTAAACTTTAGTCATTTCTTATAATATCCCACCAGATGTTCCCCATCACCTTCTTGTCTTCTCCCAGAAACATCTCCAATATTTTCTCTTCATCTCTTCCCAGGAAAACCCTCACTGATGCAAAACATTCCTTTTGCATATCCAAAATAAAACACTCTTTCCAGATCATTTTTCTCCATTATTTGTATGTCCCCTGTGAACATTATAACATCAATTGATTCCATTTGTCATTCCATTCTAACATCTTTTCCCATATCATCCTTGGCCCTGTTAAGTCCTTATTTAAATCCACAACTTCTTTATTCATATCACCTTCATAGTCCAACATTTTTTTTGAACTCCGGTTCCACATTTGGTTCAGTCTCCACCTTTTTTCCAAAGTTAATCATCTTATCCACTTTTTCCTCTATCTTTTTTTCAAGATAGAGGACTTAAATCTATCTCCTAGTTTATCAAACATTGACTGGAGTAGACTTAAAGGAGTTATTTTATCTTCTAGTGGCTGTTCCCAGGGACCCTTTTAGCCATTTCTTCTTTTTCTTTGTTTTTCTTTCATTTAGACAAACAAAATGTATAGCCAGATATGGTTGATTACAAGCAAAGGTAAACTACAGTTCATGCCCTCTAGAGCCTTTTAAGCTGAAATTGCAGGTGCGTGCGCTCACTTCAAAGACATCACACAGGAATCGAATTACAGTCTAGCTAAAGCCCCACCAATCAGCAGACAGAATTGAACAAAACAAGAAACTTTCCCATAGAAAAGACAAACCTTGTTGCTACAGATGGAGTTTCATGAAAAAATCTTCCTTTTTCACTATAAGTAGAGTTTAAGTCTCTTTTAAATTCCATTTCTCTTCCAGCTTTTTGTGAATTAATTAGCTTAATTTAAAACTCTACTTCTTCATTTAAAAATATAGTTTCAAAAATAAGGGTAAGCCCCAAGAGATTTACTTATTTGTTGTGAAGGAAAGTCTCTCTTAAGCTGAAAAATAGTCACAGACCAAAGCGTTTAAGAAATGGGAATTGGCCAGCTCTATTGTCCATTGAAGGCTGCACCACAGCAGTGAATAGAGATGGTTCCCCCACCTCCCAGCTGCTCGACTCAAGAGCCATTTACAGAAGCTTTAATCTCCACAATTAGCTTTCTAGGAACAGCTGTCAGGAGACCAAAGGGGTCAATTTCCTCACTTCTTCCTTTATCTGGAGCAAGATGGGTGGACAGCGCTTGCTGCCAGCCATCAATCCAGCTGTGGTGTCATCTGTCCCTGTTGCAAAGAGGTATTTAAGCTGCCATTTTCCCACCCGAAGTCCAATAATCATTAGTTTTTCAATGATGATATTATATGATTTCAATTAGCTTATGGATCCAGTAAAATAAATACACAAATACCTATATCCATCTATCACACTATTCTGGTCATTTTTGGTAGTCAATAAATGTTTAAATCTTGACTACTAAATATTCTTGAGCCATCATTTTATACCTGATACTATTAAAAGATGTGCCTTATATAGTCATGTGGAACATGTAAGTTATAGGGGTCCTTTGTGCACTTGAAAATGATATATTGAGGAAAGCATGAGATATATGATTGAAAGAAAAATTATGTTCTAAGTATATGGGTCATAAACTTTTTTTTTTTTTTTTTTTGCTGGCTTTTTGCTGGTTGAAAAAAAAGCAGACTGTCTGATTCCTGAAGAAACACTCTAAGGAGAATTTGTAGGAGGAGACCCAAGTTAGTCTATGGTGGCAAAAAAATCAGGAGTCAGGTAGCACCTTTTCTGAATAACCTATTTTACTAAAAGACATAAACATTCATGAGCTGCATACTTGGAAAAAGTAATAACTCCTAATTTTAAGAAGAATACGGTATACTGATATACTTTTGCTTTATGACAAGAGACAAAGAAATGACAAGGAAAACTACAAAAAGGCCCTGAAGTTTAATGGATTGCACTGCTTTCAGAGAAAAATACATGAAAAGATCACAAAACAAGACTGATAGGTATGAAAATGAATAGAGAGATTTGTTTAGTGGAATGAGGAAACATCCTTAAATTAGTCAAAAACTCCAGAGCTATTCATTTAATTTTCAGACTGTTTCCCAGCAAGATAATGACTGTAGATAAAATCTGCTATTAGTAACAAATTGCTCTTGTTTCATTCAGCATACTAAGCTTTAAAACTCTTTTAAAATATTATTCAGATAGTATAACCTAGAAACTTCTTAATTTCTTGGATGTCTTTTGTTTTGTGGGTTAATCAATCGAAACATCCAAGTCCAATTAATATGAGACTTGAAGTACAGGTAGTCCTTGCTTACTGACTGCCTCGTTTAGTGACTGTTCAAAGTTACGAAAGTGTAAAAAATAGCTTTGTGACCAGTCCTCACATTTATGACTGTCACAGCATCCTGTAGTCACGTGAGCACTATTATCATTTGCGTGCTTCATAAGTGGCCTCCAGCAAGCAGAGTTAATGGAGAAGCCAGTAGTAAAATTGCAAGTCATGGTTCTGTGATGTCTCACTTAATGACCACAGTGATTTGCTTAACAACTAAATGGGAAGTGACAACTTAAGCCATTACAGTCACATAATTTTCCACTTAGCGATCGTGGTGCCTAGCGACAGACTTACTGGTCCCAATTGTGGTTGCTAAGTGAGGACTACTTGTACATCCAGGAAACCAGTTTTAATGTATAGGGCTTATTTCTCATATATGTGAACTTGACAAGAAACACATCATTCATGATCTGACAAAATTGAAAATATTTTTGCAAGTCAGCTTCTGAGGTCAATGTTAGGCATGTTGGTTGAGCAATGAAGAAATCTTTCATTGGCAGTTTATGACTTGTAATAATTATAATAATCACTTTCACAATTCATATAATTATTATAATCACCATGCTTATGTTATAGTTTAACTTCATTGCATGGCTTTTACTGGTGGCCTGAGGGGTTTCAGAAGTTAATTAAGTGTGTGGAGCATCATTCAACTCTGACAAAGAAACTGTGAAGGAGTAGATACAAACTTAGGTCAAGTCTTGAAATGAAATATCTAATGACACCTGTGCATAGACACCACACATGTTCGCATACAAAAAATATGAAGTGTCTGTCTAAGGTGTGCAATTATTCCATGTACCCTGATTCAAAGCAAAACCACTCACATAGAACAATCCATCCTATTGTCAAATTATAGCTGTCTCATAAGTATGCTTACAGTGCATTTAACAGTTTTTCTATTCCTAATGTAAATGAAAACGTGTATACGTGTGTGTACCATGTGGTCAAAATATTAAGTAGGACAAAAGAAATACAAACTGAGCTGATTCAGCATCTTTTTTGTTGTTCAGTCGTTAAGTCATGTCCGACTCTTCGTGACCCCATGAACCATATTGCGCCAGGCCTTCCTATCTTTCACTGCCTCCCTGAGTTTGCTCAATTTCATGCTCATTGCTTCAGTGATGCTATCTAGCCATCTCATCCTCTGCCGTCCTCTTCTCCTTTTGCCTTCCATCTTTCCCAGCATCAGGGTCTTTTCCAAAGAGTCCTCTCTTCGCATTAGGTGACCAAAGTATCTGAGCTTGAGCTTCATTATCAATCCTTCCAATGAGCAATCAGAGTTGATTTCCTTTAAGATTGACTGGTTTGACCACCTAGCAGTCCAGGGGACTCTTAAGAGTCTTCTCCAGCACCACAGTTCAAAAGCATCAATTCTTTGGCGTTCAGCCTTCTTTATGGTCCAGCTCTCACAGCCATACATTACTACTGGAAAAACCATAGCTTTGACTATGCGGATCTTTGTCGGCAAGGTGACGTCTCTGCTTTTTAATATGCTATCTAGGTTTGCCATAGCTTTCCTCCCAAGGAGCAAGCGTCTTTTAATTTCATGGCTGCAGTCTCCGTCTGCGGTGATCTTGGAGCCCAAATAAATGAAGTCTGTTACTGCTTCCATTTCTACCCCTTCTATTTGCCAGGGATTGATGGGTCCAGATGCCATGATCTTAGTTTTTTTAATGTTGAGTTTCAAGCCAGCTTTCGCACTCTCCTCTTTCACCCTCATCAAGAGGCTCTTTAGTTCTTCTTCACTTTCTGCCATTAGGGTGGTATCATCTGCATATCTGAGATTATTGATGTTTCTCCCTGCAATCTTAATTCCGGCTTGTGATTCTTCCAGCCTGGCATTTCTCATGATGTACTCTGCATATAGGTTAAATAAGCAGGGTGACAGTATACAGCCTTGTCGTACTCCTTTCCCTATTTTGAACCAATCGGTTGTTCCATGACCGGTTCTAACTGTTGCTTCTTGGCCCGCATACAGATTTCTCAGGAGACAGGTAAGGTGGTCTGGTATCCCCATCTCTTTAACAATTTGCCACAGTTTGTTGTGATCCACACAGTCAAAGGCTTTTTCAGAGTCAATGAAGCAGAAGTAGATGCTTTTCTGGAACTCTTGTGTTTTCTCCATGATCCAGCAAATGTTGGCAATTTGATCTCTAGTTCCTCTGCCTCTTCGAAACCCAGCTTGTACATCCGGTAGTTCTCGGTTCACGTACTGCTGAAGCCTAGCTTGTAGGATTTTGAGCATAACCTTGCTAGCATGTGAAATGAGTGCAATTGTGCGATAGTTTGAGCATTCTTTGGCATTGCTCTTCTTTGGAATTGGAATGTAAACTGACCTTTTCCAATCCCGTGGCCACTGTTGCGTTTTCCAAACTTGCTGGCATATTGAGTGCAGCACTTTAACAGCATCGTCTTTTAGTATTTTAAATAACTCAGCTGGAATACTGTCATCTCCACTAGCTTTGTTGTTCGCAATGCTTCCTAAGGCCCACTTGACTTCACTCTCTAGGATGTCTGGCTCAGGGTCAGTGACCACACCAGCATGGACACCAGGGACATTAAGATCTTTCTTGTATAGTTCTTCTGTGTATTCTTGCCACCTCTTCTTAATCTCTTCTGCTTCTGTTAGGTCCCTGCCTTTTTTGTCCTTTATCATGCCCATCTTTGCACTAAACATTCCTTTGATATCTCCAATTTTCTTGAAGAGATCTCTAGTCTTCCCCATTCTATTGTTTTCTTCCATTTCTTTGCATCCAGCATCTTTGCCCTACTATAATTTATTGTAGGGTTGGACAACTGTGGCTTCAGGGCATTATTTACCCACCAAAATCTGTTTGGTAGTCCCTGGAGCTCTCCCTAAGTGCCAGGATTGTTGAAACTCAGTGGAGTAATTTTCCTTTTTACTACCATGAGGTAGGAAACCTCCAATAGTGTAAATCCTGATAGGCTTACCCTCACTTTTTAAACCCCCTCAAAAGGGAAAAGACAAACACAAAAACAACTGCACCCATTTTGTGTCATTGTCTACGATACATTGTCCACTACAATAAGTAGTCTTCCCAAAACCATTAAATGTGATTCTTAGCCACAAAAAATTTACCTACTCTTTGTTTATTTACAGTAATTCACCACATGGCTAGATTTACACAACACATTAAACAAAACCCAAACCAATTTCTACTGCTTAATATGATGTTTAAATCCATAAACTACCTAAGTTCAGCTGTGCTAACAGGACTGGTGTGTTTTCCTTCTAAAAATACTCTGATTCAAAGCTTAATTTAGTCCTTTGTCATCCATTTCAAAACCTTGGGGCAATTTTCTTTTAATAAGTGCAGGCTAGAGGTGGGTTGAAGGCCTTCCCATTGCCACTGTTACATCTCCCCTAAAGTGCTTTGAATGAAAGGTAAGGATGTAATGGAGTACCAGATATCCAGTTGACACCCAGGGACACTCTCTGTGAAGTTTAAATGTCAGCAGACATCGCACAAGTGGGGGGAAAGTGAAAGGGTGTTTTGTTTCTCTTCATAGGAAGAATAGACAATCCAAAAAGCCAAACAAATCCCCAGCTTTTGCAAATTTCAGGCAGTTAGAAATAGTTGTGGCAGCAGAGCAAAGCTCTCGAGGGAAGATGGGAAGGCAACAGAGGTTTGTAACTTCCATGGGCTCAAGAGCCACGCTGGGCTTTGTGAGGTAGATAGAAAGTTCCACTCCAAAACTGGGCTAAGCCAGCATTCAATTGGGGTGATTATTATTTATTTTACTTCATTATTTTTATTCTAAAATTTAATGTTAATATTTCTGTACTCAAAGTTGCAATACAGGTAGTCCTCGTTTAGCAACCACAATTGGAACCAGCAACTCGGAAGTTAAACAAAGCAGTCGCTAAGTGAAACCGCTTCACTTACTTCAGTTTTCCTTTGCTTTAGAGACCTGCAAAGGTCATAAATGCAAGGATTGATCATAAAGTTACTTTTTCATCACTTTCATAACTGTGAACAGTCACTGTATGAGGCAATCGCTAAATGAAGACTACCTGTAGCAACATGGTCTCCCCATTCCACCCTCCAAAAACCTGCAGCTTTTTTTTTTTCATCAGTAGAGGATAATGTGATACTGATATTATGTGGTGTCATTTCCAGCATTGCCCCCCCCCCCCGCCCACATAGACACACACCTAATCCCCGTGGCAATGTAAGGTAGGAGCTATTGGGTCATTATAAACAATGCATTTTATGTATTAAGATTCTCTTTATGTGAGTGATCACCAGAGATTTAAAATCATTGAAATCTTTGGAAAATAAATAACCAGAGTCTCATAAATGTTGGCATATTGCCTCACAATGTTCACTGCAATTTAATTTGAAGAGATCTAACATTTTTCATCTATGCTCCTACACATCATTAATTTCCTGAAAAAGTCTCTGTGTGTAACAAAATAAAATGCATAAGCATTGGTGCTTTTTATCTCTTGCAGATGTTTTTTTAGAAAATTCATGTGCAATCAATGCTGCAATATTTACAACTACAAGCATATGCTCGCTACTCAGCTTAACCAACTTCAGTGGGCTGCATTTCTTAGTAAATAAGTATACATTGCAAGATAATAGTAGTAAGAATACTGAAATCAAATTGCACGCAAAAAAGGCTTTGTTTGCATACTATAATAAACTCTGGGTTATTTCACACATAAGTACAATGTTCATACATAAATTTGGTATTCCCATTATAGAGGGGACCATATTAAACTTCCCCAGATGGAAAAATCCACTAGATTTTTTGTAAAGTCTCAAGTTTCTCCATCGTTTATGTTGAACTTTATGTAGATTGAAAGGGTTCTATAAAAACTACAGGAAAAGGTAATAAAAATCTCATTGTGGTAGATTCTAGGATAACTTCATATTGACCAGTAGTAGTATTGGTCCAGTATTGACCAGTATTGATGGAGCAGACAGTAGCTAGAGCTGCTGTTTAAGGAAGCCACCCATGCAGATTGTGGAGGCAAAACAGACACACTGTATTTTTAAATGATTTTCATTTTTAGTTGCAATCATGTGATGAATTTCTGTGTATCACTTCAGGGATTATTGCAAACTGTCTAATTTATAGAATTAGGTCACCTATACTAAGAAAAAAGAGGAAAATCACATATGCTTGATTTTATACATCTACCCTCTTAAAATGTGGAATATACATTCATATGTACCTTTTTTATATGATGCCTGTTCTTCATTTCTCCCTTCTAGCTGAGGACAAAGATCACTCATAGAGAGCTGATATATCTAAAAGCAAGAAACCACAAGTTCCCCTCACTTCCAATATTTGAACATCCTTGTTTTGCATGATCTGACTTTTCATGCAATTCTACTGCTATTATATGGTGCCGAATCTATATTTGTAAGTACAATTCAACAGTTCATGATTGGCAGCAGCTAATAATCTCCCATATGAAGTCAGAGCCAGATCAGAGATAAGGCTTATCAAATGCTGATTAAAGAACTTCAGATGAGTCTACAATAACTCTGTAGTACAAGGTAAAGCCATTAGATTTCACTGTTTCAAAAGGAAATTTAAAGCATTGAAATTCTATGTACTATGGTACGCACAAAGATGGAAAGGTTCGGCATTACCCACAATGGAGGAATGATTAGTGAAGATCTTGGAACTTGCTGAGATGGCTAAATTGACTTCTCTGATTAGAGAAAAGACAATATCTATGTTTAATTGCTGACTGGAAACCCCTTAATGACTTTTTGCATGAAACAGAAAAAAAATGAACTTATAATTCATGGTTTTGATGATTACACAGGATAGATTATAGAAAAAAGGGGGCTATGTTGTAACCATAGAGTAAGAGGTAAATTTATATAATTGCACTTGTAACTGCTGTAAAGAAGAGCGGAAGCTACTTCTTTGTATCTGTTTTTTTTTTCTTTCCTATTTTTCTTTTACCTTTTTTTCTTTCTTGCACTTTTAGCTTTCTCTTTGATATCTTTCTTTTTTCTTTTCTTTTTCTTACTTTATATTAGTTTGTATTAGTTCTTGTCTTCCTTTTTAAAAAAAAAAACTTTAAAAGATTTTAAAAGTACTGTGGTGTATAAAATGAAAGAGAATAAATTCTTCTTTAAAACCTTGGATTTTTTAAATGACTTTTTTAGCCATATGCACACAAAAAATATGCCAGTAATAAGAAGCCAAACATGTTTATAAATGGAAACCAGCAAAGGATGGAGAGTGGAAAATGATTTTATTCATCTAAAAGTTATGTTTCCTTTGTGAATTACATGAGAATTTCATGAGAATTTCAACAAATAATATAGAAAACAATTCATATTTCCTTCAGTACCCCAGCAGATTTTCCTTGATATTTTAGTAGTTAGATTAAAGTATTCAAGGGTCAAATATCAAAAGCTCAACAAAATTGCTAATATTTGGGATAGCATCGTAAGGTTAATCTCTTCAGCTGAAATATGTAGAGTGGAATTTGCTTCCAAATATTATACAGATTTGGTTCCTCCATTATACAAATGCAGGTCTGTATAATGTTCATTGGACAAAACTGAAAGTTGTACTCTTGTGCATTTACACAAATCATAATAAAAGAGTAGAGCATAGTAAACTTTAAAGGCTTTTCTCCACTTGTCCATAGCTGTAGCATGGATATGTTCTGGTAAACACTTTTTCATGACATTGCCTTTGGTTCATCCCCAGCCCATACTCTAGACAGCTGAAAATCACCCTTAGCTATCCTGGTGTTAAAATAATGTCCTCCTCTTTAAGGTAAAAATACTCTATGATAGTTTGGTGGGGCTGACAAACTTTAACAACCATTCAAACAGAGTGGCAATCAAGTGACATGAGAGTAATTTCTTCCCATGGACACTGCCTTCCAGAGCCATTCTGCTTTGAGCAAGGAGAAGCTCTGTCCCCCCCCCCCCCAATCTAGACTCTTCCCCTGTATCTACCAGGTGCCAATCTCAATTTGGAGACCAACATCAGCCTCATCAGCATCAGTGGCCAGGGGTACAATGGTGAAGTGGACAGTCTGCTGTTCACAGCATGACTTTCCCCACATCTACCAGCTGAACAACAGTTCAAACTCCTTTGGAACACAGGTTTGTTCCAGAATAGCATGAAACCGGTGTCCAAAAGGAGCCTGACTATCAGCTAACAGTTGAGCTCCCTCTCAATACATCCCTGCAAAACATTTGCTTAAAACCAGCTAGCATCCATCAAAACTTATCTCCTCTCCACCCCTATCCCATGTTAACAGTAATGTTTCCCCACAAGCTGGTGACAGTTGGTGGGAAGGGAGGGAAACAACACTTGGGTAATGCATTAACACATTAAGTCCCTGTCTTAATGTGTGCTGTACGCTGTAAATAAGGACAGCAGCTCTTCTGGCATTGTGCCCCTGAATAGAAGAGAATATGTGTAGCTCTGGGTTGCATTGTGGAGTCCTTGAGGTTCTTTGAGCTTGGTTGTTTTCTTGCAGACATTTTGATACCCAGCTAGGTAACATCCTCAGTGCTAGAAGGGAGTGGGGTTTGCTCTCTGTTTATATATAGTAGCTTGCCCTGTCAGTGTTGGTGGCGGTGTGGTTTTCTCCTTGGTAGTTCCTTGATTTCACTGTTGTTTACTGCTTGGTTGTCTGGGTTGGTAGTTCTTTGATTAGGGCAATCTCGGAAGATTGATGTCGGGTTTAGCCCAAAGAACTCCAAGAGACAATGCAAAATCAGTTCAGCTATGTTTATTAGCTATAGCCTCTAGCAAGAATCTTCCCAGACTGAAACCCCAGCTCCCAAGCCAGCCAGCCACAACACCATGAATTCCTCAGGGAGGTGCCAGACTCATCCTCTTGTAGTTCCCACGCTCTTGCGGTGAACTAAGAAAATGCTTATCTCCCTGAGCTTTGCCTTCATAATTCCATTCCATCACAGTTGTAATGGGTTGAGTGGTCAGGCACTTTTTGATAAAGTTGCACAGGTATCCAGTTTGTTGGAAGATGTTATATAGGTGGTCTGTTTCCTTTTTCTGCTGTTCTGGGTTGCTGCAGTGTGTTTGTGCTCATCTGAATAATATTCTTATACACTCCTCTTGTGAGAGGTGGAGTTGTTACTTTGATAATGGAGCACTTGGTCAGTGTGGGTTGTTTTTCAATAGACTTGTGTTTCTAATTTGCTGTCATTTCCTCTGCTGATGTGGATATCTAGGAAGGATAGTGTGTTGTTATTTTCTTTTTCTCTAGTGAATTTTATTCCTTTGAAGATGTTCTTGATTATTTCATGTGTCTTCTCTAGTTGTTCCTTTTTTATTATGACAAAGGTGTCATCTACATTCCGGATCCATACTTTTGGTTGTATGCGCGGAAGTGCTATAGTTTCTAGATGCTGCATTACAGACTCTGTTATGAGTCCCGAGAGTGGTGAGCCCATGGGTGTGCCTCTGATTTGTTGGTATATTTGCCCCTCAAACTGGAAATAGGTAGTGAGGCAGGTTGATGAGATCCATGATTCTGGGTATTTCAGTCTGGGTGTATTTGGTTAGGTTGGGTGTGTTGTGGAGTACTGCTGATATGGATCCTTTTGCTAGTTCTGGGTTTATAGGTGTAAAGAGTGCTGTGACATCAAATGAGACCATAATTTCACCTTTATGTATTTGTACAGTAGGTCTTTGATTTCTGGAGGCACTGTAGAAACTTCTGCCTCACTACCTATTTCCAGTTTGAGGAACAAATATAGCAACAAATCAGAGGAACATTCATGGGATCACCACTCTCAGGACTCACAGCAGAGGTTGTAATGCAGTGTCTAGAAGCTTCCATGCATACAACCAAATGTATGGATCCAATAGTAGGTGACACCTTTGTCATAATAAAAAAGGAACAACTAGAGAAGACACATGAAATAATCAACAACATATTCAAAGGAATAAAATTCAAAGGATTAAAACCAGACAAACAATCAAGAAGTAAACAATACCTTAATCAAAGAACTACCAACTCAGACAGACAACCAAGCAGTAAACAGCCTAATCAAGGAACTACCAAGAAAAAAAAAAATCATCTCCAACACTGGCAGGGCAAGCCACTGTATATAAACAGAGAGCAAACCCCACTCCATTCTAGCACTGAGGATGTTACCTAGTCGGGTAATGAGACATCTGCAAGAAAACAACCAAGCCAGAGAACCACAAGGACTCCACAACTGTGCCTGTGGCAGAATAGGATCACCAGTGGAGAGCAGCAATATTATGCTTTTACAGTTTGCTGCCAGCTCAGGGATTAGCAAATAACACTTTAATTTGGGAAGAGGTCCCTACTGTTCATGGCCTTTTTCCCTTCTAAACTCACAAACATTGTAGCATTTTTCCCTGTGCCATGCAAATTGTTAATGTGCTAAGCAAACGAGAGTAAAAATTATTTGCCTCTGTCTGAAATCTGATAACTTTTTTAAATAAAAACAAAACATTTCAAAATGCCACCAGGAGAGATATGATCCTAGATCCCCCCCCCCCCCCAATTCAAATATGGTTTTTGTGAATGCCAGTAAACAATATAAAAAGCTAAAGATAAATCTATTGGGTGAAATGTTAAAAGGCAATTGGCTGTGGATGGGTAAGGAAAGAAGTGATTGATTTATAAATGGCTCTTTTGTCACATTTAGGACAGTGAAAGCTTTGTCTAAAGGCATTCTTTTTGTTTCATTGTATGTCATTCAAGCATTTTGCTAGCTATTTGGAAAGCCTACATTTGCATACATTTTAAAAGGTGAAGAACTGGTCTCTGCACAGATCAATCATGCCTAAGGTAACCTCAAAATATATTAAGGAAAACTGAACAAAAGAAGAAAGCATGGTTACCTCTTATAAACTGCTTCAGGATTTCAGTACATGCACTTGATCATACAAACAACTCTGTTCATAACTAGAAGGAAAGAAGGATTGTCACTGCACACAAACAGAGCTCCCACACACCTGACATTGGACTTAAGGTATTGCCAAAGAGGGTTTCAGACCTTATTCTTGAATGTCAAAATAGTGAGGACAACATTTTTTAATTGGAAAAACTGAAGCCATTTTTAATCCATTGTATCTCAATGGCAAATTGCTCAAATGATTAAATTGAAGATACTGTTTGTCAGCCCTTTTTAGACAGGTAAGGTCAAGAAACAGGAATTGCTAAGAGTGCTAAGTGGACTTTAATGTGGTTAAGGTATTGCAATAGAATCTGGAAAGCCTGTCAAAGTCCCTCTCTACTTCAATTTATACCTACCACAATCAGGACAGAGTTGTTTTAAGTTTCTTTCCCACACTTTCTACTTTTCCAGGACACAGGTATCTTTTTTGTAATGGCTTGGCATCCCGCTCTGCCTTCTCTGAGTCAAATCCACATTCCATCACATTGTAAAACATTTTATATATTTATGAGGCACATTTTCATATGTGAGAAGGAAATCCTCCTCCCCACCATGCAGTCTTCCCACCTTGATCAAAGCAAAAGATGAGAAACTACAATTAGAATGGGCCAAATACAGAGATACCACGCTAACATTCCTTCCTAGCTGTGGTTTAACAGGAGATCTCTTTGATCAAATAAGGAGGGATCCTTCCCCTCTAGGAGATTACCATTTCAATCAACAGATTCTAAACAAGCGGAAGACTACAACTCAGCAGGGAACCTAACTACAGAGGGCTCCTTCTCGGAATGTCGGCTAAGTGCACTTTCTCGGAATTCCTGAAGGGTGCGCTTTCACATGCTTTCAAGGAACAATAGCAAGGTTTTCTCTACATAAAGGGCTTAAGGGGAAGGGCTTGCTGCAGCAGCATCCATCAGCTGACTCTGTATATCACACTCTCAGAAATAAACTTCATCTTGGTTTCAAGCAACTGCCTGCACATTTTTATTCCCGGCTCAGAAATGAACTTGGTAAGATTTCTTTCCAACACATATAACACCTTAGTTCTCCACCATAAAAAAGGTAAAATTTCTTTCAAGCTGTGCTTGATTTACATCCATGACATCTTCTTGGCAAGAATATAGAAGATGTTTGCTCTTGCCTTCTTCCAAGTTTTTTTTTTTTAATTTTCCATTCTAGTCTACAGTATTTTCTGGTGGTTTCCCATTCAATCTAGCCCTACTTAACTTTTCTAGATCAATCAAGTTTGGCTAGATAACTATAACCAAAGTGGATGAATTTGTAAGTTGAAGTAAAAATGTGTTATTATTTATCCCTCTTTTGGGCCCCCATATGTGTCTGATCCATACATAACTTTTTCCCTCTTTCTAGCAGAATTGACATTCAAAAAGTATATTTATTTATACAATAATTTCTATTCCACATATTCAATCCAAATAGGTTCATTAGAATGGCTTGGGGACTAATTTTTAAAAAGTGTAATAACATACTTGCAATTTTAAACAGTAAAATAAAATAAATATAAAATTATTAAATTAAATTAAATTAAATTAAATTAAATTAAATTAAATTAAATTAAATTAAATTAAATTAAATTAAATTAAAATAAAATAACTAATTAGGCAATAAAGCAAACATAAACTCCTACATAGCTATAGCACCAAAACATACCTAGACAAACAGGGTAAGCCTGCAGTTAGTACCACCAGAAGCATGTTTAAATAAAAGATTTCACTTGTATGGATACAAATCTATAGAGTTGCTACAAACAAAGAAGGACCTAGATTGCACAAAGTTCTTTCTCATGTGGAACAGCCTTATTTACATATATTATTATCTGTGGAAAGCCCATCAGAATATGCAGGGAATGGGGAAACATGGCCATGTGATATTCACTGTTGCACTCTTTCATTATGTGGGCATACATTACACAAATTGGGTTTGGGATTGTATGAGCCATGCTACATTAATTGCATCTTACAGATGGAAAAATAAACAAATTTGGGAAATAAATATAATTCTGCATGTTTCAAGTGTTTGCCAGGTAGAACGACAGGGATGCCAGATAAGGCTCTTTTCAACTTCCCATGTCTGGACACTTAGATGACAGGTTTCACAAGCACACAGAGACTTCTAAATCAAAATTCCTTTACACTTACAGTATGTTTCTATACAGTGTTATCCAGAAGGAGAATCATAATGGCAACAGAGGCAGATGTGTTTTAACAGGCTCTTTAAATTCTTCCTTAGCATGGCTAAGTTTGACTCTTTCATCAGCTCTTTCTCCAGCCATAACAAAGTTATTTTCATGATTATAGAGCTCTCAAAGAATACCTTCTAAATTTTGGAGATAAAGAAGGAAGAGAGGTCTCCTTATCGACACTCAGAAGATAAAAGGAGACTGAAAGCAAACAAGGCCTCCCTATATGGAATATTCGCCTTCCAAAGAATGAAGAATGAATAATTGCAATATATATAATTTATTTCAAACAGAGTAACCAAGTCATCATGAGATATTCTGCCTGAATAGAGTTCATCCTCCACAGCCAAAGAGACTAGGTACAATAAAGGTAGGCAAAATCAGTGGCCCATAGATTCATGAAATATAGAAACAGAGAAAAAAGAAAATTAGTTCTTGTCCCTGGACAACACAGTTCTCTTTTGGGCTTTTATTCCCTGCTGAATCCAGTAAATAAAAATGAGAAAAGTACAGCCACAATCAATGGACAGGAGCTTATCATTGAATCAAGTCTGTGAGACAAAGTGCTATGAGAAATCAGCAGAAGACGATCTGTTGGGCTGGAGAGATATTTTCTAGTGATGTGGCACAGCCAAGTGATCAGGTGGCAAGCTGATTTCCAGATCCAAGTTAGAATTGTAATAACTTATCATCAGGTTTGGAAGAAGCAGTAGAAGGTGCCCAAGATATAACTGGTAGTTTGCACTGTAAGTGTATCAATATTAAAATATGTTCCCCTCAATGGATGTATTAAACTATTGCCCTGCTTGAGGCACCAATGCTTCTTAACTGCTCAATCTGATGAGAGAATCATTCAAATCTTTGCATATATTTGTTAAAGCCACGTCTGAGCTCGCTAAAATGAATACAACCCTCACCCTGACTGAAGGAGGCATTTTGGTGGGGACACTTCCTACAGAGCACAGACAAGATTTTTCAGGAAAACGATATACTAGATTATTATCATTAATAAAGAACATTAATATAGAGGAGATAGAGAAACTAGTAGGTCTATCCTTCACTTGGAAGAAATTGATCAGGAATGGAGTTTAAACTCAGAGACTTGTAGTATCTTGGCTTTCCCCCACACTTCCAGCAATGTGCTTTCCTCAAGATCCTCAAGATGGCAGGAAAACATGCTGCTTTGAAAATTGTGCTCCCACAATGGTGTGGTTTCAGCCAGCCTTCTGAGCTGCTCCTGAGATGGAAGATCTGTTATAAGGGCATGTCCTCTACAAATGGTTAGTATGTCAAGTCAATGCCAAGGCAAGTGGAGGAGGGAGGGTATCTAAATGACATCTTTCATTAAATGGAAATAGCTCAGACATAGTTTGTAATGAGGATGAGTCCTTGTTAGTGACAGTGAATATATGCCAGGAAGATAATTTGTCTGCTCCTACTCCACAGATAGACACAATAGATCCAAGTTTCACAAGAGGAAGAGACTGGAATAAAGTCTGGCTAAGCCATATAAGAAGATTGGGGACTAAGAAAATAAAATATGGTAGGCAGGCTAGCTGCTAAGAACAAGAAACAAACTGCAGAAGTATAATAACTTGATAAGGAAGAAAAAGTGTAAGTCTGCACTCCATTTATAGCAGATACATTCTGTGATATAATTGTTCAGGGGTCTAATGGAGTCAGAGTTCTAACTGAAACATACATTGCTTCTACTAACTGGATGACCCATTTCTACCATATCTTTGTAAATCAGACAGTGGTTGGCCAAAGACAAGAGGAAATGGATGACCAATTAACATCAATGCCAGAATGGCCTTCAGCAACTCCTGAGGAAGTAAAAAGGATCATCATTAAACATTAGCATAGATCAGTGTTTTTCATGGTGGCTGGGGAATTTGTCCACACATCTTAAAGTTGCCAAGTTTGAAAAACACTGGCATATATGTATGTTTTTACCAGTTAACACCAATGTATAGATAGGATACAGCACCACCAGAAATGTTTAAATCTTTCTCAGAGTAGTGGGCCTCCTGGCTAGAGGTTGTTTACCTATATCAGTCCCATGGGATGGATCTTTCAAGGATGGCTGATCTGTTTGGTGATGCCTATATACAAAGAAAAGGACAAAACAAATCCAGCAAATTACCAAGCCATCACTTTGATTGAGAGCAGTTGCAGATTGTATGCACGTTATCTTTTGCGCAAACTTCTGGATCAGGAGGAGTTAAATCACATGTTTCCATCAGTTCAGGCTGGATTTAAGAAAGGTTTCAGTACACTGGACCAATGCTTTACTGGATTTGGAAGGTACTTGAAAGGCCACCTAGGGGCCTTTATGTGGCATTTGTCAATCTATCCTCAGCTTTTGATTTGGTGAACAGAGATAGAAAATTGTCAACTTCAGACATGGACAGAAGGTGGATTACTCTGTTATATAAACTTAATAAATGTACATCTGTGCTAATATATGTGGATTGAGCTTAACAGGAAAAAAAATAGCATAGCAAGGTAGAGATCTATCTGGGCACCAATTCTGTTTTGCTCTAATAATCATGAAATATGTACAGAGTTTATCCCCTCTCCCCCAGTTATTCCCACTGTCTACTGGTAAATGTAAGTTCCATTTCTTTTATATGCAGATAACATGACATTCCTTTTAGCTGCCAAAGCTAGTTTATGTTATCCACTGACCAAATTCTGCAGATTCAAGTCATTTAGAATTAACTACTCTAAAACCAAGAATTGCTTTTGCCAAATGACAAAGAAAACATAAATGGCTGAGGATATTGGAACAGGTGAATCCTTTTGAGTATCTTGGTATTTACTTTTCCCAACCATTGTCATGGTCTTTGCACTTGCAGAATGCTAAAATGACAGCCCCATGATCTGCAAAAGCATGTTCCTCCTTTAATGTCTTGAAAGGAGGTAGGGCTAGTCCTGCCAATACTTAAGATCTTGGAAAGGGAAATTATCCCTGTCCCATTGTTATATGGGGGAAAGTAGGGGAATGAGTAAGATCCATAATCTGGAAGTGATCCAGAGTTCTTGCCCTTTTCCCTAACATTCTGGCTACTTTTTTGAAAAAGAAATGGGGAGAACCTCAATGACCAGTAGAATGATAAAGTCATTTCCTTTTAATGCAAAAGGCCATAACGTTGGCAGATACCCAATTGGCCATATAATGCCTGAAGGAACCACAAACAAAAGGTCACTGGACTCAGTGCTGTCACCAGTATTTCAAAGATATTCCATAGCTGTGGAAAATGTGTCTCAATCAGAGCATAAGGAAAAGTGTAGGGATTGGTTAGCTTCTGCAGACTTTTTATAGGACTGGTGTCCAATATAGAGTCTGGGGTTTTCTATTTGGTTTTATGTGGTAAAATTGTATGATGGCTTATTCCTTGATAAGCTCCACTCTGGGACAAGCTTTTACAGAACAGCATTTCCAGACTATGCCTTCAGCATACAATGAAAGGAAATACGAAGGGGGTCCTGTAACCCAGAGCTTATTCATTTGTGGAGCACCTCCCATGGAACATTTAATTCACTATGTGCTATACTACTGTCCCCTAGAATCAAATTTATCTACTCACTTCTACAAAGGCTTAGTTGAACTTCACACAGCAAATTATTTGCTTCCTGCTCGCAGATTTTGGTCCCTTTATAATACAGCAAGTTGGGTGATTTCTACTAGCTGCAAAAAAGTTAAGAAAAAAAGAATGTGCAGCTACAGTAGTAAATTGTGCAGGATATGAGAATTGTTCATGATGTGCAAATTCTGTGTTCAAGGGTAGCTGATTGTGTAATAAGATGACTCCGTCTGATGGCTGAGCCTTTGTAAATAATTGAGCTTTTTTTTTTAATGAAAGTTGTTTTATTTTGGAATTGCTAAATCCAAAGCATTGTAATAAATGCACTCTTATCTGTCTTGTACTGCCTTTATGTATTTGGTTTATGCCCCACTTTTCCTCCAAGAGCTCAGGATGGCATATTGTATATAGCCTTCCTTCTCCATTTCCCTCCTGCTACAGCAACCTAATGAGATAAATAAGAGATAATGATTGGCCCTAAATCACCCAATGAGTTTCTGTACTGAGGATGGACCTAAACCTGAGCCTCCTTGTTGAGTCCTAGTCCAACATTCTAACCATATAACACATTTCTTCCTGAGATATGTCAATAGTGTAACTGTGATCAAACAAGATACCAGTAGTGATCCAAAAGATTGGCTGTAAATGAAATAATACAAGAGGACTTATTTCACTGATCCTCTAGTGCCCAGCCACTTTCATAACAGTATCAGATGCCATATGCTTCCCTATCCACCTTCCACTCCTCAATACAAATTATGTTGCCTAACCCAGTCTCCGTCTTAAAATATTCAGCACTGTTCATTTGGCAAGCCTCCCTGGATGTGATTCCCGGTTGGTGAAGGAGGTAGTAGCAGTTATGGAGAGGAAGTAGGAAAGAACTAATGTGAGAATCCTGAGTCTGATTGGCCGTATTGCGGTGTCCCTGCTTGATCAGCAGGCAAATTTGGACTGTACAGAAATCAAGGCAAGATATTGTGTTCCAGAATGGATGTATAATGTATAAGTCTGGCTGGTAGGCAGAAATGGAAAGCATGTGTATGTTTAGAAGGCTGGCTCTAACTAAAATATGAACAGATTGCTTTGGTTGATACTCTACATATACACACATAGAAAGACACACCAATTTTTATTAGCACAGTGCTTATTTTGTAATTTAAACCTGAGCACATCCAGTCTTGCTATGCATCTGGCTTCCCCACAAATAAAACCTGAAAGGATTTCCTGAAAAAAACACTGAAAGGACCAAACCACATTTATTTATATTGTCAAACCATTTCATGCTCCTAATTTGTCAGTCTAAAGCAATAATAAAAGTCCATTTTTAAACTAATCAATTAAAAAGACCAAAACTAATAAGAGTTAGTAGCTAGGAATGGGCAACATAAATACATTTGATTTTAAGACTAAAACATGCCAGCAGCAGGGGCTTAGGGGAAGACATTCAGTACAGGTGAAATCGTATACAATTTCCCCATCATGTTGTGCTGCGTTTTAGTAACTGCCTGGCCAACTTCAATGCAAAATCATTACATTTTGCCTTGATATTAGAGATTTAATTCTCTGCTTGTGTACACTTGGATGCTAACAAACCTACTAGTTTAGTGGGAAAAAAGGGAAGAGATCATTCTGTCAATGCTTCCCCATCTATAAATTATTAGAGCCACTTTGAGACTATTGCAAAGAGCTATTGCCTCACATTATAAACAATACAATATAATCTGTGCCATCACTTCTAATGACTGGGTTTGTGTTAATTCCTTATCTTATCTTCTCAAAGACTCCCTAAGTCAAGTTTAGCACATCCTTCCTAGGACATTGACATTTGGAATCAATACTGATTTGTATATATCCTAATTGAAGGATATTTACAAATAGTATAGTAGCTAAGATGGGCTTAATGGGGCTCTGCAGAGTTTGAAGGTGTGTTTCAGTTTCACAAATCTTCAGTCAAATCGTGCTAACAAAGTAGATTTATGGATGCCAAAGGGAATGTGTTTGAAAGCTGCAAATCAGAGCAGATGGCTTTGAACCCCTTTGGAGCCTTTCAAAACTTTTCACAGATTCAATGGCTTTTCTACTGCTTCCAAGGTTGTTACAGGCAGAAGACAATATTGCAATCTCATTTTCACATGTAGAAAATACTGAGGCAGAGAAGTGGTGGAATTGCTCTCTAGCACTGACATGAGTAGCTAGCCAAGGAATTTTATCATCTCATAATTTCTTTGCTCATCAGAATTCTTTAGGGGTGGTCAGGATAAGATTACTTTGAGTTTCATTTTATTAGCTCTCAATTTCTTTAATATGGCTAGCCATAAACCTTGACTTTGCTTTCTCTTGCACTGATGAAATGTTACACTTATGCACTAATCCTGCCAGCTTAACTGGGAGTTCAGCACAGCTCTTAGCACTCTAAACTTGGGCTTAAGGTTGATTAATCCAGTCAATACTCTAGGGCCAAAACAGTATGCAGTCTTTTAGAGACTGCATGATTGTGGCAGACTTAAGTCTCAGAATGGCTACAAATGCCAAACTTTTACTCTGTAGCCTGCCTAAATGTGTGGTATTGTATCTCCCTGGGCCAGCCTTCTTCTGCTGTTCTGTTAATTGTTTCCAAGAAACCTCAACCTGGAAGAACCAAGTCTTGCCAGTGATCGGGGACTTTTTCTTAGAAGAGGCCAAGCTTGCCAGCCAGCTATGCCAACCCTCAGGAAACCCTGTGGCCAACATAACCAAACCATACCACCCCATAAATTAGATAAACATCAGAGTCATGCCAAGCCTGGCGTCCAGAATAATAAGTGAAAAAATAAGAATTTTTTTTGGGGGGGGGGGGCGTTAGTTTCTGCATTGAATCATCTGCACAAGTTAAACTTTGCGCTGGCTAATTGAGAGGCTACCGTGATTTTCTTTTGTCATTTGTCCCTGCCTTAAAGGTAGTACTGGGAGAATATTTTTGAAAAAAGAGTGATGAAACCCTTGAAGATATACATATGAAACAGGATTTTAGTGGCAGGATTAATGTCCACTAAAGGACATTATATCTGCTAACATTATTGCTATTTCCATCTCATTTTGTCAAAAACTAAGCAGTAGCTGCTGCAGCTATTTTGATGCTTCCTCATTATAGCCTTTGGATGAATCATTTTGCAAATCAAATCTCAAGACTCAAAGTGACTCGGATTGAACTGGTTTGCCCTTGAATCTTGAATTGCAAACCTGAAATGAATCTTTTTTCATTATGCCAATTGCTCATTTTACAACTGAAACCCCTATGTACTGGAGACTCAGGCAAAAGAACCATCTAAATAGCATAAGTTCTTTTGCGATGGACTGCCACGCCAGCAAATACTGACTAAGTATGCATCATACCTCATTTACTTTCCTACTAACTTCCCAGTATCTGACAATAGAGCTAATTTGGTACAAGAAGTGATAAATGACTCATCTCCTTTATCATATATCACTGATTCTCCAGAATGTTCTGTGTAATGAGTAGAGCATGACAATTCTCTTTTTTTCCCCTTAAGATCACTTTTTGTAGAGGCATAAAACACTTTCATTGCTATAAAAAGTATCAGATGGTTGCAAAATGTCACTGTAAGTTATTTCAAAAGAGGAGGAAAAAAAGCACACATTTGGAATAAGGAATAATTCATATTGTCAAATGGTATTCAATTTGCCTCTCACCTCACAGTCAACACTTCTTTAGCAATTATTTTAGACCAATATGAAGGAAGTTATAAGCTCATGTTTAACAATGAACTAAGAATCATTGGCCAATGAGCAGGACTAATGTACCCATATGGCTATCTTTATCTGCTAAATTTGGGAGAAAACTATCGGAACATAAGGTTAAAAGTACAGCATGTTCAAAACAATTGAGCATACATTATCAGAGATCAGTCATCAGCCTACTTTTCACTGTTTAGTGTTCTTTATCTCCCATTTTGCCTCCACACAGTGCTCCATTTCCCATTCCTTATTATAACTGCTATGTTTTACCATAAATGCTTGTTCAGGTTTTTAAAGGTAATGGGCTTGTCTTTATTTCCTGCTTGCTATGGCACAAAATATCTTTCTTTATTATCCATTTTTGAGGGACATGTCCTCACAAAGTTGCCACCACCTCACCCCATCACGGAGTTGCTTGAAAAACTGTTAGACTTCACTTTGGCCCTTCCAAGGTCTCCCAATTCCTCAAAATCCCAAGAGTCTCAATGAGTTACTTTATCTAACTCAGTAACTTATTTATTTAACCTAAAAATGTGTCTGTCTCATCTAGTCATCATGGGTCACTCAGACAGTCAGATGACATTTAGGCCTACAGTAAAATCCTTTACATCTCCAATCTGCTGCTGGAGCAATGTAGAGGTATTTGAGTTGTTCCATTTTAGAATGGGTATTTTCCTTCTTCTCCTGACATAAATCTTCTCATATGGACATTCTAACATCCTGGGCATGAGTCCTGGTAGTCGAGGACAGCAATCTGCTCAAGTGCAATTAGGCCAGGGAGTCCACTGCCAAAACACCCTCATAATCTGGTTACTTCAAGACAATTTTGGTTTTGGATGCAGACAGCCAGACACCTAGGCTTTTTCTCTTTTAACTGGACTATCACACTCCTGGGATACTGATACATTTGTCGGCTGAGAATATTGCTATTTGGTGTCCATGTATGTCTGTGTAAGTGTGCATGCTGGGGAAATTCTAAAGTAGGGGAAGTGCATGACACACCTACAAAGAAATGTGGAATGAGGGTTGTGAGAGAGAAAAGACCTCCTTGCTTGACCAAAAAAAAAAAAAGACTTGTAGGGGTACTGGCTTCAAGGGTGAAGAAAGAAATAAAGTTCTAAAGCCACAATAAAACTTCGAGCTCTCTGGTTTGGGCTTCTCTGCTTTGTATTTCAAATCTGTTCTTCTGATCACTCAGGGAGACTTTGAGGGAGGAGGTAAGTTGGCATAAATGTACTGATCTTCTATTTCTCTCCCCAGGAGATCAATGGCCCCATGAAACAATATCATACCTTTCATCTAGAAGTCATTCAGATTACAGCAGTTTGGAATCAGAAATTTAAATTAGCTGTTTTTTTCCCTGTAATTGACACTGGGAGGGTAGGGAAAGAATGGCAAGGAATCTACCACTCAGACTACTCTGCATTAAATTATGTGCAGGCACCAACATTGCCTGACCTCATTGCTAGAACATTGTAAAAGCAGATTGTGAGAACAGCAATTGTGAGACATTTGTCTCAGCTGCAAAATCAAATGTTGTGTGATGGCTGCTGTCTACATGTCTTGTCCCATCTGCTGTTACAGGTAATGGTTCTTTAAAGACCTTGAGAAGGAAATGGGAATGGGAAGCAGGAGGGAAAGCAAGAATGCATACATATAACTGTCTAATTTTGCAAGGTATTTTCCTACCGAGAATTAATAATATACCATTCAGACAACCTCTCTGGAAAGGAGAAATACAAGTAATTACTGGCAATGGAAACAAGGAGATGAAAGGATGATATCTGTGCTTTTATCTTTGTCAAGGAAAACTGGTTTATCACAGGCAAGTAGGGAAAAGAAAACTATACAGGTGCCTGAAAATAAGATATAATCTTTTATTCCAGTTAAATACAGTGATTTATTATTGTTTTCATACAGGTGGTTCTAGCCCCACTGAGCTTTCCTCTTCTGCTTCAAGCTAATTATAAGCTTTTCACATTAGAAGTATTGTACTTTTTTAAATGCAGCAGTTTCCCTTTGTTCTCTCCACATCAGTGAGCATGGCATAATTGTTGTAAATCTGAAGCTCAGCAAACATTCATGACAATTTTGTGGTGGATCCCTTTATCTATAAAAAAGTAAATTATTCTTTTAGCTAAATTATTTTCCCCCTAGATGTTGTGATTATGAAGTTTTAATACTCTACAGAATAGAATAAGTTATGCTAATTATAAAAAAATGCAATTTTAAGTCTATGTATGCCCTTATTTGGGCATATTGTTTATGATCTCCCACAACATCTTTTTTTTTTTCCTCTAGGAGCTCAAGGTAGTATACATAACATTCTATATTTTTAATCTTATCATCAGAACAACACTTTGAAGTAAGTTAAACAGAAAGATTCTGAAGTCTATCACTCAAGGATTATATCCTGCATATGCAGATGAACATAACTCCTGGCTGCAAATTAGCAGTAACATGCTCTTAAATGTTAAATACTCTGCTTCCTTGCTCCTCCATCCTGAAGCTCAGGACTACTTCCTAATAGAGGATGGATCACATGGAACTTCTCCATAATATGGATTGACAGAAAGTCCATCTAACACAAGTAGCATTTCTTCAGGACTGAGCAGCAACATCTAGAAACAGATTCTAGTGTCATGATTAATGCATTTGGAAGTCAACATATGTGAGAACAATGTGGGGAATACATGGCTTAGTTTTACAGCTCCTGAATCTGCTTTGCAAATCCAAGAGAGTACAGTGTGGTAGAATTCACAGTCCAAAGTAATTCAGAAGATTTCATGACTGAGTGAGAATCTACCTACCTACCTACCTACCTACCTACCTACCTACCTACC
This sequence comes from Liasis olivaceus, assembly GCA_030867105.1. NCBI lineage: Eukaryota > Metazoa > Chordata > Lepidosauria > Squamata > Pythonidae > Liasis > Liasis olivaceus. The sequence goes on from CM061349.1 coordinate 84,097,848, forward strand.
TACCTACCATACCTGGGTCCCTATCCTGGGTCCCTCTAGTTTTAGTTCAATATTATATTGCTCTCCAACAATTATTCAAATACATCAGAATCAAAATAGCAGTCTTCGGGTAATTTCCTATGCCAGTAGAGACTTGTCTGGTAGTAAATGCAGTTACCCACAGCTCAAATTAGAGTTCATGACTTTGAAATAGGTATTATCTGACAAGTTTCACAAATTCTTATATGGACCAGAAGTCAAATAATGACTGATGTTAACTCATTAACTTTTGTATTAACTTCAGCCAAACTGTATGTGGACAATCTAATATGGGTGCCCATTTCTCCTTGAAAGGGTAAACTGATGCTTCTAAAGAAGATTAAGAAAGATTCTAGCAGAGTCTGAAATTCAAACCAAAAGACATTGGACCTCCAGACTGGAACAGCCTATAATACTGTAGTAGTAAACTACTTAGAAACAAATCATAAACCAGCTTAGAAGAGGAAAGAAGTGAAGAGAATGGTTCAGCGGGTGTAAAAAAAAATATATCCTTGTGCTTTTATAAAACATGTACAAGCATATTCCACCAAAGACCAGATAGCAAGAATAATAGCCATGATGCTATGAATGACTTTTAAAAGCAGCTATGAATTTCCCACAAAATTCTATAACAAAATAATTTTTGATTCAGACTTAGTTGTTGAGCTGAGTAAAATGTTGTAACTAAGTCACACAGTATACAATACTACCTTAGAGAAAACCCAGTTGAGAGGTGCAACATTGCTAAGTAACTTGGAACGAGAGAAGATTAACATAAAAAAGTATATAAAACCAGTGGTTCTTTACAACTGTACAAAGAATTATAATATATGAAACTGTTTTTATTTCCTAATGTTTGGAAGAAGACCATTGTTTTCCACTGATCTTTGTTTTGGAATAAAACTTAGGGAACATAAAGAAACCATCAGGAATATGTGAAAGACATACAATGCAGATTATGCCTATGACCGGCTACCAAAGAAAGTAAGAAGCATCAACTAACCAAAAAAGGAGATGAAATGCTAAAGTCCTGAAGGCAATCTCTAAACCAGGAGATGAATATTCATTCAAAACTTTAGTAAATCCCTGAGGAACAACAACAACAAGGAAATAATTTTTACACCTAGTGATATTTCAGGATTAAATTAATTTCAGTATACAGATTTGAGTCTGAAGACTGTACAGATCTCATTTGAAACTTACATAAAAATATGTTGGGACCTTGTGGATTCATTTCCTCACCTTTGGAAATGGGCACCATAATGTTTCCAGGGTCTATTCTTCACCAGGGAAGTTTGTTCCTTTATCAAATGTTCATACAGTTTAGAGCCAATCTAATGAAGATTCCCAACTCAAACACAGAAATTAAGGCAAAGGAGTCATTTGGAATAGGGTCTACTCTCAGTGGAGATCATTAATAGATTCCAAAGAAACCAGTGATGTATCTCATAGGTCTAAAAAAATAGAATCATGTTATTTAAATTCCAGATTTAGGTTCCAGTTTTCTCAGTTCCCAGAAGATTTGGAATCCATATTAATACATATATGAATATTAATAAATACATACATATTAATACATTATGATTATTGATCACACAGTCAGATGTTTAGACTGGATTTGGCATTTTTATCCACCTATCAAGTACTTCCCAAGGACCTGGGATAGGCAGATGTTGTTGTTTGATGGTGTTAAAGGTATTGTCACAGGAGATAAGCTGTTCCAAGTAAAGCTGCCTTTAGCAATTGACTAATGGTGATTTTGTCAATACTGATGCTGTTCAAGTGGTTCTCCAGATTATTTTGGGATTGCACCTAAGGTGCCTATAACTATTGGTACTATCTGTGTTTTCTTTTGCCACAGTCGTTCTACTTCTATTTGCAGGTCTTTATATTTTGTGATTTTCTCCAGTTCTTTCTGCTCTATTCTGCTGTCTCCAGATATTGCAGTGTCCATTATCCAGACTTGTTTGTCTTTCTTATCAACAATTGTTAAGTCTGGGGTGTTGTGTGGCAGGTGCTTGTCTGTTTGAATTCCAGAGCACTTTAGTTTCATCATTTTCTATTGCTTTGTCTGTTTTGTGGTCCCACCGGTTCTTGCTTGCAGACAAATGGTATTTCTTGTAGATATTCCAATGCACCATTGTTGCTACTTTGTCATGCTGTCATTTGTAGTCAGTCTGTGCGATCTTCTTGCAGCAGCTAACTAGGTGGTCCACTGTTTCTTCAGCTTCTTTGCAGAGGCAGAATTTGCTGCCTTTTGCTGCTCTTCTCAATTCTGGCTTTGTATGCATTTGTTCTTAAGGCTTGTTCTTGTGCAGCCAAAATCAGCCCCTCTGTCTCTTTCCTCAACTTTCCTGCTCTTAGCCACTGTTGCCAGGCATTGTTGTTATCAGTTTTGCCTGCTAGGTTGTTGTTGTTGTTGTTGTTGTATGTGTGTGTATGTACTGGCCATGTAATACTTTGCTTTGCCATATCTCTTTTCTATTCTTCAGCTGGTCTTTCTTATAGGCCAGTTTGGTTTCTTTGGTATTCAGTAAGCCTTGCTGGTGTACTAGCTTCACTGCACCTTTTTCACTGCCCTTCAGATATTCTTCCAATGCCCTTTTTTCTTCTTCAGCTGTCTGATGCATTTGTAATATATCCTATGCCCACCTGTTCTCCTTGTTAAGTAGAGTCCATCAACTTCCCTACATGGATGTAGGGCATGATTCATTGTTATTATTGTTATTATTATTTGCCTTCAAGTCAGTTTTGACTCCTGTCAACTCCCTGGACAAGTCTCTGAAGTTTTCTTGGCAAGATTTCAGAAGTGGTTTGCTAATAAATACAGCCTCCCAGAGTCATTGAGAGTCGGGTGCATATAAGTTTAATAAATTATTATTATATTAATAAACTGTAACTGGTTATAATTTTAACTACTTATAAGTATAGAATCTGTAGATTATTTTTGAGGTGATACTATTTTAGCAGGGAAATGCATGAACTGCTTGGTGTAGCCCAGTAAATGTACAGTCCCTATGCAGGAGAAATTTGGGGCATTTAATTAGTTAGCTTATTTATTGCTGAGAATAGTATAGTGTTTCTGAATTTGTATCACCTTGAGTAAAGGATAAAAATGTATGGCTACAACAGCTTGATGGCACATAATCAGTCAATACTATAATTATATGAGGAATCTATTTCTATGTTCCTTGTATTAGTTTCCCTTCCCTGCAAGGCCTAATTTTACCAGTTGTTATAGCACTACCTATTCCATTAAGAAAGATCAGCACAAAAAAAAAAAAAAAATAGTGCCATTTTAGCACTAATGAAGACACATTTTTAAAAAATGTTTTATAAAATGGTATCTACGGCATGGATTATAATGCATGCATACTGAGTGTGGCAATTTCACTTTTCTAGTGTGTTAAAATCTTAGCATTTAAAAAAGACTGGAGAGTAGTTCTTCCTCTGAAGCTGCTACTGTATTTCTTAAACTACTCACCCTTTTTGTGTTCTGAGAAAAAAAGGAAAGAACCAAAGTAAAATACAGGACGGTAATTACCAGTGGATGAAGTCATATGGAAACTCCCACATTAACTCTCTAGTGTAAAAGCAATGTGGCAGAATATAAGTGGGATATCAGAGTTTTCTCAGAAAACTGTTTAGTTCTACCTATGCTCAGTTTATCACAGTAAAGAACAAAATTAATTCACAATTAGCTTTCCCGCTTCTATTGATATTAGCTTGTCATAATATGTTGCTCTTGCTAAGTCGTGCTGACATAATCAGTTGCTTTGGTTTCAGATGAAATATGTGGAATTACAAAATGGTATACAGAATAGTCAAATTTATTTGTTTGTTTGTTTACTAGATTAGCTGGGCTGAGAGAATGTGACTAGCTCAAAATTAACATTATGGATAAAGACTCTCATCAATAATTTTAAGAAAAGCTAATGCTCATCTAGAATCTTCAGATTGGAGCTGAATAAAATTGTGGATCAGCTCAAATTCATGATTTGGGTTTACATGACTCTACTTATAATAATAGAGTGCAGCCACAGAAACCTGGTTGTGAACTAGAATATAAGTCTTAATTGAGAGTCTAGTCATGCCCTCACATGAACCATCTTTCCTTCCATTGCATCTATAGCATGAAATTGAAAGGTTTAAAGGCAGACTGAAAATATTTGAAATTATTAAAATAAACAATGTTTCAGTTTAGGATTTTTTCAATTTCAGAATGTTCTCCCCCTCCCCCCCCCCAACAACCACCCCAGTAAAAAGGTTCCACAGAGTTGAACATGTCAGAGTGACCTGACCTGCAGGGGAAGAATTATAATGGCCTAGTCATAATGGGTGGGTTCATACAAAATGCTAAACCACAAAACCATATGAACTGATGTCAGCCCCCTGATGTCAGCCAGACCAGACCAGACCAGAAAATCAATTCCAGAGGAAGACTGGGATGATACTTTATTGAGATAGGCTATAATAACAGAAGCTTGCAGAAGAGATAGGCTATAATAACAGAAACTATAATAACTATAATAACTGAATCTGCTCTCCCTACCCTCCTTCTTATACCAGGTGAATCAGGGAGGCATTTGCCCAGGCTGCTTCTGAATATTATGTTGCTTCCCAGGACTTAAAGGTTTCAGCCCTCTTTGCCTGGGTAATGTTCCTTGCATATTTCTCTCAAGGTCATCTCCCCTGCGCTCCACATCTACATTCTAACTTGGTGGATGAAGATGCAGTGCATTGTCGGTCTTTTCTGTTATTTTGGTTGGTACATTAAAAAAAAAAAAATCTTGTTAACTACACCAGGGCAGGGCCAGTAACAGCTATGGTCCCCAACCTTTGGAGCCCAATGGGCACAGTTGGATTTTTAAGAGCATGGGCAGTTCCAAGATGGTTGCCCTGATGGTTTGGTACATTTACCAAATTCTGAAGCAAGCACTGGACTCCAGTAATCTACCATTTGTGTTCTAGGAATGCCTCCAAGATATACCGTATTTGAAGCCCAGAGGCATCATTGGGAATACAGACTATGTTTGTGGCTGGCAATCTGCAGCAAGGTAGCTTCTCATTCATTAAAAAAAAAAATTAAAATAATTTTACACAATATATAAAGCAGGAAGTTTGGTGAATACCAAGATTGTGTCTATTGCTGGATGCCCCATATGGGTACCATGTTGGAGACTTAGGCGTGCATCCATCTATAATCAGTAGATAAAAATATAAACTTATTGCAAGAAGAGGATCTACACGTTCCTCTGCTTTAGAAGGTTATGTACCGCAGCTTTACAGAAGGATAGCATGCAGTTTTAAGAGAAGTATAGCAAATGGAGAGATAAGAAATGACTATGAAATTATGGGTACATACTTAAAGGATAGATGGAAATACAATGCATTGTAAAGTTTCTTATAATTCTGGTAGATAGGTAGGTTTAAAGAAGTAGCTAAGTATGCCCATTAGATTTATATCCCACCTATATTTTGTACAACTCAAGTCTTAATTTCCCTACAGAAACAACACTGAGAGTTGGGTTGGGCTGAGAGTGACTGGCGAAAAGTCACATAGCTAGTTTTCATGCCTAAGGGAGGGTAAGGACTCAGAGTCTCATGTTTCTAGTCCAGCACCTTAACCACTATATCAAACTAGCTCTCATTTCATTTTGAGCTTGGTTGCACAGGAGCACTGAGTCTATGTTACATTTTTCAAAATCACAAAATGAAAATCCCTTTTTAAAAGTGTACAAACTACTCAAAGAATAAAGTTGCATGGGTTGTCATTCATTACTGCTTTCCAAAATTCTAGATAATATTCTCATGTGACTAGAAATTATATCCCAAGCAGCATTTACCATTTTAATGGAAACATTCATTAACCAACCCCTCTACCATCTGTTTTGCCAAAAGACAGATCTACATACACTATACCATAAGAGGACAAAACCTGAGATGGTAAAATGAACTATTTTGCCTCAGACTTCAAGTGCACAACGTTGCCATTTTGGATTATACCTCTAAGTATCTGGGTAGGACATACTTCAGGGAAAGACTGAGTCTATATCCTGATATGCTGATCTTTTGATTCTGGAGAATACTAAAAAGTAGAATTTGCCACCTTACGCTGAAATGCTAGCGTTTACATCATGTACCATTTCAGGATTCTTCTTCTGCAGAACGGTGTCATTCTGCTGCTGTATGTATGGAACTTAGAGACAAAACACTGCAGTTTGAATGTTAGAAAAGCACAGATTCTGTGCCTCAGAACTGGTGTATTGATATCTATTCCCACCACAACAACTGAATAACAATTGCACCATCTATCTTCCACCAGCTCTTGTGAAGGCAGAGAATATCTTTTCTGATTGGTAAGAATTAAGGTTCCTTCTCCTGGCATTTAGTTTATTAGTTGTCCTGTCTTTATTCCTCCCTTAGCATAAGGAGTACCTGTTTTATAAAAATGACTTTGTCCTACATTTCTGAGTATGCATACAATTATGCAGATGAATATGGATCACATCATTTTTGCACTAGTCTATGAAACGGCTAGGCTGACTTATTGGATTTCACCTCCTTTGTTTGTTTTAAAATAACCTGATTCAGCAAGTAATTTATTCAGAAAAATATTGTCTTGACATGCTTCAGTGGATGGGATATTCAAATAGAAAAACAAAGAGGGAAAAACACCCATGCAACAGCTTCACAAAAAGAACAGATTTTGCACGTTTTAAATACCTGGGGAAGGGGCCATTAATAGTTTGCTTTGTGCTATCTTTAACTCATGCTACATTGACTGAGAACTGTACCGTTAGCAATTAACCACCATGAACATGTCCTATAACCTCAGGTAGAAAGCCTTGCTAGGCTCAAGATACTAACTGAAGAGAGGGAGCAAAAATATTTTCCATTCTAGCTAAAATGATTGTGCCACCCTTGTTGATTTACCAGCAAAAATGCCTAATTGTTTATGGGGGGATGAAGAACTATCCCTGCCTATACAAATTGTATTTGTGCCTTCTCACAAAAGGCATCTCTTTTACCCCAGTTGCTACTTTTTCAAGGACAAGCCCAAACCATTTCAAAAAGAAATGGGGAGGAGGAAATGGGGAGGGGGAAAAGAACTGCTCCTGTTGCTGTCACCAACTGGATTTCTCATGTAATTACCCACTTATAACAAATGTCCACTTTCCTTCAGAAACCCAGGATTGCCGTTTTCTATTTTCTCTCCTGCTTTCAGGTGTGCACAGGAAAGCAACCAGTGGCTGATTTCTTTTTTATGTGAAAACCTCATTTCAAAAGGTTTTGAAATTGCCTATAATTTGGCTTCTCTGAACAGCAAATAACCTTCAAATCCTGTGTGTGTGGGAAAGATGCAGTGACTCAGACTTAACTGAACTGCACGTTGTCTGGACTGTTATTTTGCATATACGAGTACTGAGTTCTGACATTGACCTGGCAGATACCCAGATCAAAAAAGGCTATTTTAGGTCTTCTACAGATGTCTCTCTGCCACTTCACTTTCATCACTTCAGAACAGGTGTTCCTTCAGTAATGTCCTTGGCATCATATTCAGATTGTGGAACATGACAGCCATTCATATTCAGCCTTTCCTGCATGCCCTCACTTCAAAGAGGGAGCCTAAGAGAACACATCCTGGAACATATTTTAAATGTTATTGTGTATTCTAGGTGTGTGCTGGGGTCTTGACATATTCATATATATTTTTGAGTTGAATAGAAAAGGGTGGGGGAAGCAAAAGACTTTGGTTCCCCCCCCCCTTTAAACAGTATATCAACAAAACTTTGAAGACAAAAAAAAAAAAAGCATAAAAGAAGAGAAACAAAATATGGAACAAAATGTGGAAGAAACATTAAAACCTACACTGGTCTTACACATACACACATTTGTAACCTGGAGTAGAATGGCATAATTTTAAATATCCATACTTAATAGTTCTGTGCAATAAGACACTTTTTTAGAAGGGGTAATCTATAAGGATTTATTTCACTAATATAATTAAGAAATGGAGACTAAATGTGACTAAATGGAGACTAAATAATGGGAGTACAACACTGCATATCCAAGGGATTTCATTTTTTTTTTATTGCCCTATTAATTTTGAAGGCAATACTATTTCCCAGAGTTTTAAACATCATTTATTCAAAAAAAAGTTGTACATTAGTTTTCCAGTGTTTTTGCTATAATAAATCTGGTGCTGGACTTCCAAAAAAATGCATTAATTATTTTTTTGTACTGTACCATTTCTTATATTCTAATTCTATTGCATTAGAATTAATTGCCAAAAGTTGTGTAATGTTTCTGATTTACACCAGAGATGATAATATGTGTCAATCAGATTACAAACCCCTCCAAGAAAATCTAGAAAGACTTTGATTGTTGTAATGTACTTTTAAAGAAGTGTAGTCATCCTCTAAGAGAGACACTTTGGAGCCTGGTTTCCAAGCTGGAAACCAGGAGACTGTGAGTTCTAGTCCCACCTTAGTCATGAAGGCATCTGGGTGACTTTGGGCCAGTCAGTCTCTCTCAGCCCTAGGAAGAAGGAGGCAATGTCAAACCACTTCTGGAAAATGTTGCCAAGGAAACTGTATGGACTTGTCCAGGCAGTCTCCGGGAGTCAAGATGGAATGAAGGTAGACACACACACATGCACAGATCACCCTCTGAATTATTTGTATAGTATATTGTTGATGACTTGGCAGAAGAGTCTGAGATAAATTTGATGCTACAAGTTGGCTTACTCAGTTCAGATCTCCTTTTCGGATACTCTTCTATTGCTTCTATTGTGTTTAATATAAGAGTTCATTTAAAATCAAAGGAGCTTCTTAAGAATTTATACAGTTCTTTCATTTTTTAAAAATAGCCTTGATTGGGAAAAATTTCATGAACATATGATGAAATTGTGCTTGTTTCCTTGGAAGTCAGTTTGGATTTGTAATTGGCAAGGTGCATTTAATACAGGTACAATATCATCACCTATCTGAAGTCAAAGCCTGAAGTACTTAATCTTTCCAGTCTTTGAACTGATTATATTTAAAGTTTGAGTGAGGAAGAAATGGGAGAAAAAGGAAAGGATCATGGGCAGAACTTTTTCCCCACATTGCCCAAAGATAAATTTACAGTGAACTACATTGCAGAGCAATTATTATGCCCATTCCTTTTCTCCATTATTCACTGCTGTGAGAATAAGAGTGAGGTATTTGAATTACTACTGAAAGAAGTAAAACCATTTTAAAACATATTTGAATTATCACTGAAGGCAATACAAATATTTTAAAACTTATTTTTACTTCATTTTTCCACATAAACAAGGTCTGAATTAATTCTTTCTTTTTTTATATATAGTAATTTTATTAAACATTACAATTAAAAAGATAAAAACTAATAAAAACTAGAAAAAATACAAAGAACAAATAGGAAGTGCAGAAAAGAAAAAATAGAAAAGAAAGAAAAATAAGAATAATAGATAGATGATAGATAGATAGATAGATAGATAGATAGATAGATAGATAGATGGTTTCCTCCTTCATCACAACACGTATAAACAATTTTAGTAACTTATCACCTTCTCTTAAAATAAAACAAATGATCTCTTCTTCCCATATTTCATCTCTTATCTATAAACAAGTCCTTAAAGCCTCATCATTTCAGTCCTGATCAGCAAAAGTCCATTAAGAGTTACCAGAGATAGCAACATATCTATTTTAACCTTGAATAAATAAAACAACTTTATATTCCTTCCTTTTACTTTTAACAATCTTTAATCCCTTCAAATAATGTCCTAGAACTTAATATCTTTTCATTATTTCTTTGTCCCTTCTTACAAAATTCTTCAAAGCTTTAACAAGTCTTTTGTAAATCCAATATAGGAAAGTTATCCAGGTCACTCTTTTGGTTTGCCATTTGTATATCCATTTTAATTATTAAGACATCAGCCAGTTTCATTTGTATATTCAGTGTAGCATCTTTTTTCCATATCGTTCTTGTAGCCTGTCATTTTTAAATCCACTTTCAGATCAGTCTCATTCTTGTCTAGTAAAACTTGTTCCTCTTCCATAACATCTTTGAAACACAGTTTATCTATAAAGGTAGACATTCTTAAAATTGACTTCTGGGTCCTTCTATTGTTCAAAAATATCCTTCAATATGTCCAGTGTTAAAATATTTTGCTTCATTCTGTATAAGTAAGTCAGATTTAAATTGTTCTTCTCCTTTAATTGTAATCTTTAGTTCCTTCTGGTTCCCTCTAGTGTCCAACCTTTAAAGTCCCATCCTATCATGTTTTTTTTTTTTTTAATCAAAACAAAACCCTTTTCTGTGGGAAGGATTCTTATAATTAATTCCAAAATCTTATTTCAAATCTATCTGGACCCTTAGTTCACTTGTAACTTTCCAAAATCAAAGTTTACCTTTTGCTGTTTATTCCATATATATTCCTTAAACTTGTATTTAAAACTTCTTTCACTAAGGATTGAAGAAAACTCACCCATTGTTTTCATACTTGTCAATCCAAAAGTTCCTAATAGCTGAAAAGCAGTTAACAAGCAATTTCCGAAAGTGATTAGAAAAGGAAGTATGTAAACCCAGTGTCCTTTTGAAAGGTGCCAACCACGGTTTCAGCAAGATGGCTGTTCCCTCATCTCCCAGTGAGATAAACCTGCTGGAGACCACTGCCTTGCGTCTCATGAGGAGCAATTGTTTGGAGCACTTGTGGGTGATCTCAAGTCCTCTCCTTGTCTGGAGAGGAATTACAAAGAGCCGGTCTACTCACCCTGCCATGGTCATCAGCTCCACTTTTAGCAGAGCCATCTTCAGTTTGCCATTTCTTCCCCAGAAGTCCTAATTAATATGTTCTTTCTGTGAGCTGGAGATGCTGCAAGTCAATCATAATAGTGTTAAAATCATTAGATTTTTATTGTTTGCTTTACATGAGCAACTGTTATAACATCCCCTTCTCCTCTCCCATACTCCACACCATCAAAAATTTGGGAAGTATTGTCTTAAGACAATGGAATTATGAGTCTTTTTTTTTAACAGTCTATAATTTCTGCATATGCAGGATTAGGAAGCACGCTTTTTTTGTCAGACAGTGCAGATTACAGGCAGCAATCTCAAAAGCCTAGATTGTTTAAATTAAAAAATAAATCAACCACTTGATTCAAGGAAATGTGCCATGAGGCAAATAGCACCATTAGTGTGTTCCCCATGCTATAGAGGTTAACAGCATTTCAAATTCTCTCAAACAGAAAACAAATCCTTGCCCTCCTGTGAAATGATTATCCTTCTTTAAAAAGTGAGGAATTTACTGGAAAGTGGACTCTTCTCAAAGAGATGATTTGTGATCAGGACTTGTATGTGGCAGTTATTCTGCTTTCTATCATCATATTCTATTTATCTTAATTAACTGGTGCTGCTCTGAGGCAAGGATCTATAAATATGAACTTCCATAGCTATCAAGATTATATTCCTCCATTTGTACTAAATTACAGACTCATGTGGGTGTTGGTGTGGGTGTGTGTATGTGAATGTGCCTTCCAGTCAGTCTAGAGTTCTGGCGACTGCTTGGACAAGTCCATGCAGTTTTCTTGGCAAGATTTCAGAAGTGGTTTGCTATGGCCTTATTCTTCCTAAGGCTAAGACAGAGTAATTGGTCCAGAGTCACCCAGCAATGGGTGCCCAAGACAGGACTAGAACACAGTCTCCAATTTCTAGCCTGGTGATTTTAACCACTACACCAAACTGGATCGGAAATTTCATAACTTTAAAACAATAAAAAGGTTACCAGACATCCTACAAAAGGAGGACATGTCCTAATTTTTGTCCTCATGTCCTCTGTCCAGCAGGCATAGCCTTAAAATCAAATATTGTCCAGTTTTTTTAGCATCTTGTTTGTTTGTTTTTGGACTGAATGACAGAAGTCATTCAAACTTTCATGTATGATAACCTTGTAAATTGTCTGCTTCTTTCTTTCTCTCATCCATCCACAGACTCAATAGTCTAGATTTACATTATTTAATATATTTCCTGATTTTAGCAATCAGCCTCAATCCAGCCCCTTCTAATCTATTATCGCTGTAGTCTGTAGACCACATGACTCATCATATGTTTCTATGGTGAAATTTGAAAAGTGCAACATTGTCAATTCTATATTATTATTAGCCTATGTTCTTGAAAAGAAAGGTTTGTTTTAAAAATATTGCGATTGAAAACCCAGTCTTTCTAATGCTAGAAAAAGTAATTTCATATACATGTAGGCTTAAGTAATTTTTTTGCATTTTTTCACTGTAATTTTTGTTGTGGATGTCAAGAAACAGTGAGTGTGTCCTCCTTCCCCCCCCCATTTGTCCTCCTTTCCAATTGTCTGTGTCCTTCTTTGCCTGTTCAGATAGGCCTGCCTCCAGTAGTCTCAGGGTTGCCCTACACATGTGAAGACAAATTGGGACTCATTTTTGTTTTGTAGTGGTTGCTGAGTGATCCAAAGATGGAAGATGTAACTGTGAGACCTCTGTGTAGTCAGATCACTTCCTGGACAGCATTTTTTTTTTTTTTTCCTCATCAATCAGGACCTCTGTAGGACAGTAGGTTCAATTAGGATTGTCTGTTCCAAGTATCTTATGGATCTGGAGGATTTCCTGCAGATGCTTGGGCACTTTCTGAGTGATCTCAGCTCCCTTGGGCACCTGGTTGATTGCTGGGGACAAGAGATGGGCAAACTACTTGAAAAGATTGGTCCTGGGTGGCCTCTGTCTCTCAGCCAATCTTGAGATGCTCTTTAGTTTACTGAATTGCTCCTGGAGATGAAAGTTAGAAACATAACCTAGTCCACTGGTGGAAAAAGACTAAAAACAACTGAGCACAGATAAGAGCACATGTTCAAGCCTACATTGTGGTGATAAGGGTAGTAAATCATTCTCATTTCTTCACCCATATTGCATCAGGAGGTAGTTGTCCAGTAGTGTTGTTCAAGATTACTCATTCCAGCTTCAGCATTCTGGTGAAGTGTATAGGGTACTCTATGGTATAAGCTCTACCACCTGTATTCTGGATCCATGCCCTTCCTAGCTCTGTTTGGTAACTAGAAGGTTAGGCAGCTTGGACTAGGAAGGTATCAGTGATGGAAGGGATGGTCCTGGCTGACTTGAAAGAGGTTCTGGTATCCTACAGCATTTTTCCTTAGACCCAGCTACATTAGATAAATATCATCCAGTCTCCAATCTTCCCTGAAGTTGTTGAGAAGGTGGTGTATTCTCAGTTGCAGAGTGCTCTTTTCAGTCAGGATTTAGACCCAGGCATGAAACTGGGATGGCATTGGTTGCTGTAGTAGATGACATTGTGTCAGGCCTAGCCCAGGGAACTCCAGGAGACCATGCAGATTCCGTTCAACAATGTTTATTAGCTACAACCTCTATCAAAAATCTTCCCAGACTGAAACTAGTTCCCAGGGTCAGTCAGTCAACACAGCATGAATTCCTCAGGGAGGTGCCAGCCTCATCCTCTTATCTCTTCCCCGCGCTTCAGGAGACGAAAGAGGATGCTTCCCTCCCTGAGTCTGGCCTTCATAATTCCATTCCATCACACATTGTTGGAATCTGGATGGGAGAGGGGAAATATATCCTCTTTGTCCTACTATACCTCTCAGTGAGCATTTGCAGCCTGTGTCCTCTTACCTGAAATGGGAGCACCTGGCAATATTATCTCATACCATAATTACAAGCATGACAGACTATAGCAATGCAGTCTACATGGAGATTCACTGGCTGCTGGTAGGCTTCTGGGTACAATTCAAATGGCTGAGGGTTTTTTCTTTTTTTAACCCTTAAAGACCTTAATGGCTTGGCTCCTAGGTTCCTGCAGGGCCACCTTCCCCAAGTAGAAAAGTCCAGTATACCTATGCCAGATGGGAATGCTATGCCTCAAAGTATTATATTATAAGGAGTTTTAAGCTACTTGCTCTGGAGCTGTGCTAAGAACCTGTTGTGTGAACCCATATTTGGAGGGTTCTTAGCACAGCTCCAGAGCAAGTAGCTTAAAACTCCTTATAATATAATACTTTGAGGCATTGCACTCTCAGTACTCCATTTTGTCTCCTTACTGCAGTCCCCTCATAAGTCAACCTTCTCCCTGTTTCCTGCTGTTAGCCCTATGAGGTAGTCCAGACAAGACCTAATCTTGAAAGTTGAGGTCACCCTCTGTTGATTGACTCAGTCTGATTATTGAAACATTGACTGGTGTGCATTATGCAAGAATTACCAATGCTGCTGTTGAGATTTTTCAGGTTATGAACTGAAAAAATGTAACTGCTTTGTTGCTTTTGTTTTTTGAGCTTTATCATGTGTACTCTGTGGGTGCTGTTGTTGACAGTGAGATTTCAAGCTGCACGGGGAATGCAGAAACTATCCTGCTTTCGCTTGTTTATTGAACATTGCTGTCAGGATGCCAGTGAAGATGTGCACTCTATATTTATACATGACAAAGAAGGAAAAGCTTCAAGCCACAAGTCAGAAAAGTTTATTTTTTGCTGTTGTTTAAGGCCTGTGTTGAGGAAAATCATACTGTATATTGCTGGGCTTCAATGGCTATTTGTGTAGGCAGCTGAAAAGTTTTGTTTGATGCATTGCTTCCATGTTTCTTCCATGATTTTTTAAATTACTTAACTAACTTTTGGGTAAACTGCGGGGGTTGCAGTCAATATGGACTTAAGACTGCACTCCTTCTGTGGCCCTAGAGTAAAAAATGAAGGAACTTGGGCTTCTTCTGAGTTCCCATAATTCCCTATGGCAGGTCACTAGGAAAAAATTCATACATTTTGGTCCATACAGAACAGAGAAAACACCAAGTGTTCTCAAGTTTATCCTGAGCTTGAAACAAAATAAAAGCCATTTTGTGCACATCCATACTTGCTGTGGGCACTGTCTGAATATGAGACTATACAGAAACCCTAAATACTGTATCCCAAGGCTTTGGTGTAAACAAATGGAGCATAAATATGATAAATAAATATTCCTAATTGCACTCGGGAAGAGATGTTCACTTTTTTAGTTGCTGCATTAAGGTTTAAAACTAAAACTTTAAAAAAATATCTCTAAAGAAAAAATTGAAGACACCATTCTATACAATCGATTAAGTGTAATGCATAACTTGGAGTGGAGACTTACTTTTCCCTGGTGGGTTCATAATAGATATATCATATAAACCAATATTTCACACCTTAGCCACCATTGTTGTGATTTGGAAAGCAGTAGCATCCTACAGGAATTTTACAGTTATCAATGCGACCAAATTTTAACAAGGTGGAAAGAATTGAATGAAGCATCATATATAGATTTCATTTGGGGGTGGTTTTTTTGCCCAACTTCATCTGGTGCACCAGTTGCACCCTTTCCTAGATTGTGGGGCCCTTCAGACAGTCACTCATGCCCTGGTCACCTCATGGCTTGACTCTGCAATGGGCTGTACTTGGGGTTCCCTTTAAGACCACCTGGAAGCTTCAGCTGGTCTAGAATGCAGCAACGTGGACAGTGATGGGCATGCTTCAATATGCCCACATAACACCTCTGCTGCATAAGCTGCATTGGTTGCCAGTTTGCTTTTGGGTGAGATTAAAGTGCTGGTTGCCTCCTATAAAGCCCTACATGGCAACACTTAAATTCCTTTCTACATGCTCTTGCAGCAGCCTACCCAAAATAGTATGATTTCAGCCTCCCTGTATAATAGCACTGACTCTTAATACAGCATCTCCCAACCTAGTCATTTCTTTTCCAGCACCTCCCTCTAATTTGCTTTCTTGGTGTTGCAGTGATATTTTCCCTAGGATTTGTATCTGGGACAAATGATCCATCTTCTCATTGCATGAGCCAGCCTTGATCACTTTCAAACCATATCTTTATAATTACTTTGAAACAAGGGTGAGTGGCCATTCAGTCTTATGAATATGATTCTGCTGTTGTTCATCTACTGCCATCTTCTGACGTGATATATGTTAGTCACTAATGTGATTTGTCACCTGTCATGAAGATGACTACCATTTCAATGCTGTAACTAGCTAGTATAATGGGGACTCTCCTGATTTCCTTGTCTCTTCTTCTTTACCTTTTTCAGTGTATTACTTGTAGCTTGAATTTCAGAATTTCCTCTAGTAAGAATGAAAACTTACTCATCACCTCTGTTTGATAAAATCCCAGATACCCCCCAGATATTGAGATTAGACGACATTCAGCCTTTGTGTCTTGAATTCACTTATAATCAGAATTGAGAATTAAGCAATGATCTCTCTTGAGTAAATGAAGCATGACCTTAATCTTTTTCACAATACAAATTTCTTTCCATTGACTTCAGTAGAAAATCCCAAAGAACAAATGAACACATACTGAGCCCAAAAGATTTGCACTGGATTTTGCTGGGCAAATACAAAAAATGCTTTGTATTAATATAGTTGTTATACCTTATTGGTTGGAGAAATGGATTGCAATAGAATTTGATCTGTTGAAAACAAGAAATCATACACAAAAAAAACAAAGGAAAACAGAATATGCTTGGAGTAAATCTACACCCAATTTCGTTCTACTTAGAAACACAGGAAACTGCCTCATAATAAAAAAAATCATTGCTTATAAACCTTTATTGCTTTTACTGCTTTTTACTAGCAGTAGTGGTCAAGAGTATAACTGCTAACATTCTGAAATTCCTGGACTAAATTGGAAACTTTCTGCGTAAGGCCAAACCATACATCATATGGGGTGGGGAGGGAATACTTCAAGCAGGGGGATGGCTAGTCCCATAGTGGCCAGCTGTCTGCAGCCTGATTTTCCATCTGGTTGGATCTTCCTTTCTTTAGGATTGTTTTAAATTTTGGATGTTTTATGTGTATTGTTTTAAATTTTGGATGTATTTATAGTTTTAATGTTTTTTGTGAGTCGCCCAGAGTCCCCTATTATGGGGGAGATGGGCGGCAGAGAAATCCAATGAAATAAATAAATAAATAAATAAATAAATATTCTTTATGTAACGTAGAGCTTGCCATTTTGTTCTGTTTGGTCCCACCTACCCCACCCACCCACCCCAATGTAAGCAGAAGGCCAGCTTATCATCTTTTCTTCTCAAGCCTAGCTACTTGAGGGGCCACCTGTCTCCCTATATTTCCACCCACCTGGAGATGTCAGGTAGAGTGAGCATGCTCTGGCTCCTGTCAATTACATTATGTCACCTTGTGGTACTTTGGAAGCGTGTCTTCTTGGCGATGGCCCCTGCCCTCTTGAATTATATGCCCCTGGAAATCCGTACTGCTTCCACCTTATTGATTTTGCACAAATTGTTAAAAACTGGGTTGACTTCCCAGGCCTTGGGTTGGAATGGTGGTTGAGACCCCTTAGTTTGGGGTATTTTTTGGCCTTTTTGTGTTATGAGGTCAGTTTTCTGGCCAGTTATATTTTCTTTCTTTGATATATGTTGTTTCTTTTTAATCCTCTTTTAAATATAAGCTGCCCAGAATCGCTGTCAAGTCAGGAAGCCTCAAAATTGAAATACTAAATTAAATTATCAAATTAAATGCTATGCATATGACGGAGGAAAATTCACTGGCTCACACTTGGTGTGTGAATATGTGTTTTTGTGCATTTTGTTGGTTTGTTGGGCACAGATTCATTTTCTATTTTACCTACTCCCAGAATAGCACCCAAACTAAGGACAATACTGTCAAACTAATCTGCAGAGTGCAGAGTGTGAAAACTTTATCATCACCATCTCAGGTTGGTATTGTTCTAAGCCACACAATGTAAACTTGTTGGAGGGGGAAGTAGACTGAAAACTTTAATTTTAGTGTTTAGCAGCAGCATCCAGCAATACCTTTACTTCCTGCACCAACCTAGGATGGCATGTATGGCTGAACTCAGGTTAAGCCTCAGTTTGTTAAATTTAGTGTTAATAATACTGTTGCATCAGTTTTTTAGTGGGATGGATCATTGGAAAAGGGGCTGTTGGGGACTATTTTAAATGTTGCCTTATGCTTCACTAAGATAGTGCTAGTTTGTGAGAAAGATCAAGTTACTTACCTGTAAACTGGACTAAATCGTGATCATCACCATGAGCATAATAATCAAAAACAAAAATAACTTAAAATAGCATGGGAACATTCCTATATTCATGGGGTGAGGATAGTTAATTAATGTAGGTTTCTTTGTGATTTACAAACAAACCTGCAAAAAACTTGAGATTATTTCTTTTTAACAAACATACATATATACAGAAGTAGAGCAACAAAGATGGTGAGCCACTTGGGAGCTAAATCCTATGAAGAACTGTTAAAGGAACAGGGTGTTTAGCCTAAAGAAAAGAAGAAGAGAATTATTGAAGGACTGTCACAGGGAAGAGGGTATGGATTTATCCTTCAGAGCTCCCAAAGGTAGGACAAGAACCAATGGGTGTAAGCCTTCTAGCAAAATCAAAATAAAGCGGAATTTCCTGGCCATGAATACTACTAAACAGTGGAACAACCTCCTGGAGTCATGGATGCTCCATCACTGGTGTTTTTCAAGCAAAGTTTGGACAGCTATTTGCTTGGGATGGTATGAGGATTGGGGTTGGTCCTTTCCAAGCTTATAATTCTATGAAAAAAATGCCTACAAAGAACCATAGAATTCTTCCTCCCTTCCCCATGGCTGACCCATACCTTGCTGCATTTGTCTCTGCAGTTCACATGGATGCAAGCCTAAACCAAATAGGGCAGCCTGCTCCTACATGGGTTGCTTGAAAAGGTTCTTTGGGCTACTTTAAATGCTGGCCTACAAATCACAATCCTGGTTAGTGGCCCAAACAGGCTTGCCTTCAGCAAGTTCCTAAACTGGGCAGGGAAGCCTGCTCCCACATGTCCATTCATCAAGTACAAGAACTTTCATGAGAGTGCCAAGAAACATATCACCAATGCATGGCAAGAGAAGCACAGGTTGAGGGAGCAAACTTTCTTGACATCAGGAAGCAGCCTGAGATGAGTGCTGAATGCCATGTTGACAGCGACATGAAGCACCAGGAAAATCATAAGAACAGGTTCCATACTGAGTACTGTTGTATACCTTAAGGGGCATTACCACCATAAGTGGGAACTTTAAAGGCAGTCTAATCCAAATGTGCAGTAAGAAAGATATACAGTAGACAAGGCAAGCAGGTGTGATAGGCCACTCACGAAGGAAACATTGTTCTGTTGTCCATAATGTTAACCAAGGAGCCTGTACCTGCCCACATTGAATGTACTCACAATCTGTTTCACATTGTTTGCCTTCCTGTATAACAATATAACTTAGACTCCACTGCTGCCTTAGGCCTGTTTGGGGAAGAGGAATGTTTGTGCTAAGAATATAGGTATCTGCAGTTGGTCACTTGGTGGCAATGTTGCTTGATATGTCTGCTTCATTGTCCCAAGAGGTCTATTCTGTTGTCAACTCTTGCCTGCAGCACAAAGAGACATGTGCTGCAGGCGGTTAGCAGCACCCAGAGTTCCAATGTTCCTCTACCTGTACACCACTGAAATTCACAGGCCAGCACTGCCTGAATTTTGCTACTCAGGACATGAGTATGCATTGGTGCTAGCTGAAGAGGTATGGAGAAGACAGGCAAGGATGGCATATAGTGGAGGTGCCCACCCTTACCATAGCCTTTGTGGTCAACACCTGAGATTGGCAATGGGTCTCAACAATCATTTCATCATCGCATTCTCCTCAAGGTGTCTGCTGACAGTTAAGTGCTATTGTGCCTCTGGCTTGTCAGCCAGGTTCATCATACCTGCAAAGGAGGAAGCCAGCTACCCTCAGGAGGACTGACGACTGAAGGGAAAGGGTGCAGGCAATTGGTGTGTTCCATGGCCACATAGTTTCTGTCCAAGTGTAACCTGTACTTTGCTGCTTTCCATGGCTGTCTTTTATCTCTTCACTATAGCACCTGCCCTTTGCCAGTGAAAACTTGACTCCTTAGGAAGACTGGTCTTTAAAGGTAATGCATGGTAGTTATGCGAGTTCATGTTCCATTGTTTGTCCTTTTCACCTTTTCACCTTTGAAACCTAGACTCAGCCTACTTCTATGCTTCTGTAAGGGCTGGGGCTTCTGATGTATTGTCACTTGACACCCTCTGGACAATTGTCTGTGGTCGCCTCTGCTTCTGTCTTCTTTTTACTGCAAAGTAAAGATTCAGGATCACATCCAGATTAGGACTACCATACACCAAACAGAGTGATTAATCCCTCTTAGTCACTTCCTTCCTGAAATTGCCTTCTTATACCAATTAAAAAAGACAGGAAGCCTATACTTGTACATCTTTCTTTATTTGCCCATATTGAAGAAAGGACAATTTTGGAAGGGAATTAGTTGATAAAGTAATGTTTAAATCTTTTTCTTTTATTTTTTTTTTAGATTTTGTATTCCACCTTTATTATTATACATATACATATATATATATCTCAAAGCAGCAAACATACCTAATACTCCTTCTTCCTCCTATTTTCCCCACAACAACAACTCTGTGAGTTAAGTTGGGCCGGCTTTCATGCCTCCTACCTGTAATGGTCTCAATCCATATTAAGAGCCTAATATAAAGGAAAACAAGAAAGTAATTTGCTACCTTATTGAAGTTCCATGTAGCTGGAGTAGGGACCACAGTGAATTCTACTGGAATTCTAGTCAGCTATGGACTGGAGAATAAGGCAAAGGCAAATTATAAGGGCATGGCAGAGAAGAGTGGTTACCGGGACATGTTTATGCTGTAGCTATGAACCATAAATGCATAATAAACTAGGAGCTTGCTTTAAATTCTACATAAAGTTATACTTGTATTTCCTTAAGTTCAGATTTCACTTAAAAAGAAATTTTAAAAAGGTTCAGATTTCACTTTATTTTAATTAGCTGCTCTGTAAACCATCGATGTATATTTATAATATTTGTAGAAATAGTTGATGATCTGTCCCAGAATGCTCTGGGTGCTACATAAGTTATGTTAAAGTTTGTATGAAGGATTCTTCATTATTTGTCTAAAGAACTTGAAAAGTCAGATAGGCAATACTGATGAGGTATATTGCAGTCCTACCTAGCTCATGATGTCCTGTAGATGGCTGCTCATAACACCTGAACCTTATGCCTGGTTTGCCACATAGAGTTGTCCCTGAAGACCACCCAGCAACTGGTCAAAATGCAGCTGCCTGTGTGCTCACTTGGACAATCACAGTATAAAACCATTGCTATACAAGCTGTTCTGAATACTGGTTTGTTCCTGAGTGCTGTTCATGGTGCTGGTTATTACCTGTAAAACTCTATATGGTTCAAGCCCTGGGTATCATACAGCCTGTCTATTCTGCCTGTCTGACCTGGTGAATGGGGGCATCCGCTGAGTGTCCTCTCCTAACAGGAGTTATGACATAAGGGGATGCTGACACCTACTTTCTGAGGAAAGAATGGCCTCCATTTTTATATCTTCTGGAGAATAGTTAAAACATAGCTTTTCCAGAAGGCCTTTGGAGATTAAGCAGCTAACAGAACACCTTTATTATCTGCTACTGCTTACTTTCTTAAAATCGTATTATGTTTTATACTTTATTTGGTTTTGTACACAGCCTAGATCTTCTGGGAAAAGACAGTTTATAAATCTAATACGCTACACACACACAATATTCTGAGTTTTTAACAAACTGAACAAACAAACTGAAAATTGCAATCCACATTATAGTTATTCTTTGTTTTCAGTAAACAATGCACACAAAACCTTAGACTTCACTGTAGCAAAATCTTTAACTGTAAAAGAAAGTAATCACCGTTAATCACCTATGTTTTCTAGAATGACAACATATAATATGCTTTTATGGGCTGCAGCGTTGTATTTTCTAATTATCTGCTGAGAACACTGATGGAAAAATTGGAATCATTTCATAACAGGAACAGACAAATGCCAATTTCGAAGGGTTCATACAGTTTATTAATTTTCTCCTTTGTCGAAAGATCAGATTAAAAGGTGATATCTTCCTTTATAAAAAGTCCTAACAGGAATTAGTACTTTTTTCTGTTTTTCTGTTTTTTATAGAATAAATAAGTTTGAGCCACATGGACACATAACTCTGTATCTGACGATAAGTTTAGTTCCTTCACATTTCTCTTAGTTTGGGGCATAAGTCAAATGTGAATTATGACTTGACATATTAAATACAGTATGTTTGTTGATGTTTCTGCTAAACATCACTTAATAAGTAGCAGCAATCAATTCTACTGTGTTGATGAATACCCTACATTTTTATATTTTTACACATATATCTGTATTTTTATTTTTTACAACTTTTATTTCTCACCTAAAAATATACTAGGTGGAAACCAAGTATCAGCAAGGCATACACCATATGTTTTCAATGTAATTGGTGGGCAGTTGTTTTCAAATCTATCTTCCTATCTGCCTGCTACCATTATGTAATTTAATGATAAAAAGGAATGTTCTTTTTTTTTTTCTCTCCAAGCAATTTGAATTTTATTAATTTCATCTATGATAGCCTTCTCGTGTAGTGCCCTCTGGATGGATGTTGGCCTGACAATAATTCTAGAGGATACTAGACTGGGAAAGGTTCATGTCAAAGAATTCTGATCCTTCAGTGAATTGTTATTTATTGATTAAAAAAAAACACAGATTACAATTAAGGATGATTTAATAAGTAATTGAATTGCAGTTTCACTTATAAGAAAGTTGTGGCTTCCTGCATGCATGTTTTCCAAGTGTAACACAGATCTCCTTATACTGGCTTAAAAAGCAGAAGTTAGAGAAAATCAGTTTTAAGATCCTGAGCTGTCTCTCACTATGTCATCTAACCAGAAGCAATTTTTGATTGTTCCAAAACTGGTCAGCCATCAGAACTTCTTATGTTCCTCCTAAAGGTTGCCTTGTCTGCTTTCCCAGCAATGTGAGAACATGTGCTGGTTCTTGTTCCTTTTTTTGCCCACCACCAGTATGAAAATCTAATGTCCAAATTGTTTTTGCTCATAATCAATATCCCTGTTGTGGGTACATAAATTCACAGACGTAACTGTCAATCATTGATTGATAGCCCTAACCATAAACCATTTGGTTGGAAAAAGGCCAAAATAAGTGAATGCAATCTATTGATGTGGAAAATCCACTGGCAGGCAGAATAAGGAACAACAGCCCATCTGTTTTTTTATAATTTGCAATGTCCTTGGTGGAAATGGGGAGAAACCCTTAGAAAGTGGAAAAGGAGAAACTATACCTGTACAGTCATCCTTCTCCAAAGGAGGGGGGAACTACTGGTTTCCTGCCCCTTTCCACAGTCCAACAATTCCTCTGTCTTCTGTAAGCAGAACACAAGCCCTTTGTAATTGGAGCAAGCTGATTGAGTGAAAGGTAAGGAGAGTGCACAGCCTTTGAATTTCACTTGATGGTTTGCAGCTGCCCTTTGAAAGGAGGGGGAAGATGGAGAAATAAGATCTATCATGAGCCTTGAGGAAAAGTTGAAGATCTCTTTGCCTTGAGATTGGATGATTAACTAACTCTGGAGAGTAGAAATGAAGGCAAGTATTTGCAAAGCTGAGGAGAAAGTTGAAGGATTCAGGATGGGACATTAAAAAAGGATCTTATTGGAGCTCACCTCAGTCTGAAAAAATGACCTCACTGGACCTTCACCTCAGATTATTTTGACATCTCAGGCTTTTGAATAATACTGAAAACTTTACTAGGAAAATTATTTTTTTTACCCCAGGTTCAAGAAAGCCTTTACTCTGGATAAAAATGGCTCAAAGCATTGTGAGCACACTGTGTTAATTGAGAATTAAATGTGTCAGGCTGCAGCAAAACAAATGTGTAGTTTTGCTTTTTGCCTTTTTTTTTTTTAAAGTACAGATGTAGTTTCTGTTTCGAACCTGAAACTGCAAATGGCATGTGAGAATGTAGATATATATCTCAAGTTTGCCCATTTAAATCACCCTTGCATTTCTTGGGGGGTGAGAGGGGGTGTGACCTATCAGGCTGTGGCTACCAGACACAGGGCCAGTCAGAATAGTGGACTCTCCCTGTATTCATAGATCTGACTCTCATCTCCCTTGACTAACTTTTTTAGGTGTTGGTTCTAACTGAGTCCAAGGACTAGTGCTGCCATTAATGGGATTGTGACATTGTGCATCTCAGAAATGTTTTACCACTGGCCCAAGAGCTTGTTATACTGTGTTGTGTTGTGTTACGTTGTTATGTTATGTTATGTTATGTTATGTTATGTTATGTTATGTTATGTTAAAAGATCATTATGTTTCCCTTTTGAAAAGGCAAAGCAATACAGTGGTACCTCGGGTCACGAATTTAATTTGTTCC
Organism: Liasis olivaceus; assembly: GCA_030867105.1. NCBI lineage: Eukaryota > Metazoa > Chordata > Lepidosauria > Squamata > Pythonidae > Liasis > Liasis olivaceus. The sequence continues at coordinate 84,122,206 of CM061349.1, forward strand.
GCGACTCTGGTCGCGACCCGAATCAAATTTTCCCATAAGGTTCAATGTAAATATGGTTAATCTGTTCTGACCCCTATGAATTTGGTCGCCAACCGATTTTGGTCGTGACCCAAATCAAATTTTCCCATAAGGTTCAATGTAATTACAGTTAATCCATTCTGAACCATATGTATTTTTTTTTTAAAACCACAAAAATATGAAACAAAGTACAGTACAGTACAGTATGAAGACAGAGAACGCTAACCTTGCTCAAGGCGACTTCTGGCATGGAGGACAGGAAGGCGGGTGGGGAGGCGATTATTGTTTGGAGGGAGAGTCCCCCTCCCTACAGGAAGCCACGACCACATTTCACAGCAGGGAAAATGGCCACGGATCCTGCTCATCACCAGATGCAGAGTTCACAAACGGAAGCAAAATTTTGCAAATGGTGCTGTTCATGACCCCAATTGGTCGTGAACAGAAGCGTTCGTGACCCGAGGTACCACTTTACCTGCTTCTGACATGGTAGAAACTCTATAGCATGTAGCAATCTCAATCTTACATTCCATCCGTGCTATAAATTATTTTATTATCTTGGGTTCTGTTAGAGCACCCATCTAGGGTGAGGGGTAAGGGGGGAGCAAATGATGAAAGCAGTGAGGTGCCATTGCAATGAAGCTCCAGCTCTTTTGTACATGTGTTGAAATATTACATATACCAGAGAAAGGGACAGAACTTGTGTTTTGATGGCACTGTGCTGCTTTTGTCATTCTGAGGAAAGACTGCAATCCTGCAGATGTCTGTGGTTTGTATGATGTTTTTTATTACTGATGGTTACTATTAACTCATTGTCAAGATCGTGGACATATATTAACTGGAAATTTGTTGAGTCAGAATCTGATTTTAACAGTTTGCTACTAAAAGAGGCATTGTAAAGTATAGATTTCAAGAATCAAGTATAACTGAAGTGATATCTCTCTTGGCAAGTATCTTTCCACTATGATGATAACGCCATTTCTGAAGTCTATTTCAGATATTGCATAATACTCCAGTAAATCTACTCTGACTGAGAGTAGTCAGTTGGATGCTGGGAATAAAAAAAAAAAAAACTGGATTAGATAGTCCTTAAACTGATCTAGCAAGGCAATTTTGATATTCTGTATTTTTAGAGGGAATGGGACAACCTTACTACCCTATTGAGTAGATGATATTCTGACCTAAATCTTACTCTTGTTATTAAGATTTGTAATCAGATCAAGTATAAGAGGACACATTTACAAGCAACAAATAGGCAAGCAAGATTCATAAGATTCTTCATAGAAGAAAGCAAGATAGAGCGATCGATAGAGCAATAGCTAGATAACCACTCTCCTGTTGTAGCTTACAACAATTAAAAAGAAATACTAAAGAATAAAATATATAATATAGTGCTGGAGATAATACCTTACTTGTTCAAGGTAAATGTTCCTCAAATCCCAATTTCTCAGAAATCAAACTCCTATTTTGTTGTTCTTATAAAAATGCTGTAAAAACGGTTACCACTTGCACAGATAGCTTTGCACTTACTCTGTTTCATTCTTTTTTAAGAAACTGGTGCCTGTGTGGTTTTTCTTGTAGATCTGCCCTTCGGTAGAAAGATGTATTTAATGTCAATTTACTATATATCTCTATATCTCTATATCTCTATATATATTTATCATCTCATCATAATGAAAAAGCACTGGAAGCTTAGTTTATTTTCTTTTATTTGTAATCCTTCTCTGAGGTGCTGCATTGTTTTAATGAGTCCAACACTTCCTTCATAATTTTAGAAGTGCAGAGGGCTTTCTAATTAATGTGATCTACCGCAGCATAGGCTTTATCATGGAGATGACTAAAAATCATTGTAGCATGAGCCTGAAATGACAGGTCTCTTCAGGAAGATGCTGATTGTATTTCTAACTGTGTTTTCCATCTTGACCCCTGTGTTGAATCTCTAAGAAGACTAGTGGGGGAACTTGACTGCATTTCTAACTAATGGCCACTGAATTGTTGAAAGGCCTCCTTCAATCTGTGTGCATTAATACTCTTTCCTGACCAAAACCATTCTGGTGATGTTTGTTTAGTAGGAATGACAACTTCATTTATCTTATCTGTGTATCGCATAGTTCATTACTGCAGACACTGCAAAAAGAATTGAAATCTAAGCTCACTGAGGACATTTGTTCATTTGCTTTTGAACCTCTACATCAATGCTACCAAGTTTGCATTTAATGCAGAGGATTAGGGGCATATAATGTAAACAATAAAGAATAATGTACATGCTTACTACCATATCTCAAAGAAATTGAAGGAATGACTTTTAAAATATGCAAAGATCCAGCCTGGTAAGCTTCATTGATGCCTTCAGTGGGATGCCATACACTCCAGCTGTTGTACCATGCAGGGGAAGAATGATAGGGAGCAAACTCTCCTTCAGGGGTGCTTGCTAATTTTCTTACAAGTGTCTTTCTGACAAACTGCCTAAATAACTTTACAACTTCCCAGAACACAAACCAGCCTAAATTTACCTCCATTGAACAAATGGTGGTAGGGCAACCTGATTAAGAAACAAGGGGAATGTAAAAAATGAAAGCCTCCCATTTCTTTGCTCTTCTTTTCAATGCTGAGTTTCCAAATGCATTAAAATAATTAGGGATGTAAAGAAAATTATTCCCAGATCACTTGGCAGCAGATCTGCAAGAACTGGATAATGTTGTCAACTGCTACAGAATTGACAACATTATCCAACAGAATCATCCCCACCCCCCACCCCATTTTACAGGCAAAACTCTGGACATGCAAATGTAAAGTGTTTGAAATAAACTAAAAATCCCACATATATTTCTGAAAGTTGCATACATAAAAGCATGTATTGGGTTAATTTGTGCTTTTTAAATAATATTTTGGGATAGTCACATTTAAGATAATAACAGGGAAAGTTGCATATATTGAGGAAATTTACATTAAAAGCATACATAAGTTGGAAAAAGTTAAATATAAAGGTTTTTCATGTCAGGGAAAGTTGCAAGCAACTTAATAATAAATTAGCATTTATTAGCAACTTATTTATTATTTATTTATGTAATTTTATCCCACTTCAATCAGCTTTGTTTATAAGACTTTAAAGTCTCTTTAAAAAGTTATTAAAATTAATTGAAAATCCAAGAAACTGGAATACTACCTTACTATGCAAACAACATAGATGTGAATTCAGGACAGCAGTGACTAGAAGGCAGGGAATTATTAAGCAGAAAGGATTAACCATAATTCAGCTAGAAATTGATTCCCATTGCCACCAGTTTGCAGTGGGTCAATGAGTAATAGAAATGGCAAGAATGATGGGGCTGCACATATCTCTTCAAAGACAATACTACAAATATTGGCAATATCATACAGCTATCACGTGACCATCCCATGTAGTTTTGACTATAGAGATAGGAACCTGTCCAATCAGCTTTCCTGTTCTGTGATGAAAACCCAGTCGAGTCTGCCCTATCGATTCTTATTGGCTCCTACAAATCTTTGTTGTTCATGGATTCTGAGTAATTGACCAAGTTATAGTGTTACCCAGAGCTGCAACATTCATATTGACAGATGAACATCTCACCCCAGACTTAGTTGAAGTGATAAACATGAGGCCTTCTGGAAATGAGATTATGTCAAGGGATTATTTTGGGGCAGCATAACCAAGATTCTTATCAATGATCAAGTTCCACAAAGGAGAGTTTGCAAAAAGTATATATCATAGGATATTTCAATATGTTACAGGATGAGATTTGATGGAAAGTACCCTAAATGTCCATTTTTAAAACAAAACATACTACACTATTGTGTACTTCAGTGGTTTCACATAAATGAACATATGACATTTGTGCAAAAGTTGCTACAAATAAAATAAATTATTAATAATGACAGCTGGTAGACCTGGAACTAGACTATTTCCAAGCCATTACAGTTGAAATATTGCCTGAATAAAAAGCAACATCTATATATATTGCTGATATATTGATTACGGTGGCCTGCAGTTTGGCTATTACACTAGAAATTTAGGGGTAGCTTTACATATTAGGGGAAAAAAATATGCACTTACCAACTACAGTTATGCATTTATCCAGAACTGATCAGATTTTATTTTGGAAACTATAACTGGCAGCCAAGTTACTGAAAGCTGTAAATTCAATATTATATCATATAAACAGATATTTATAGGATTTGGCAGAACTACTGAGTCCTGCTCTGCATAGAATGTGACATTTCTGAAAACTTTAGAACTTTTACTTTGATGGTGTCAAAATGTTTTAGATTTCAGCTTCCAGAATCTATAATGACTGAACATAATTGACACTAAATATTGATATCAGGATTCCCACTGTGTCCCCAAAACCACCTTATCAAGTGGGGCACAAAAAAGTTCCTTCATGATGCAGGAAGCCAAGTATAAATAAGGCTATATAAATATGATTGATAAATACATAGATAAATAAGCTTCAGATGCAGAAACTTTTCTATATTCCGTTCTTCAGCTGCAACTCCCCAGTTCAGCAAAAGGAGCTATTGAAACACAACCTATTGGATGTATTAAAGGACTTCACTTTGGAGATCTAACCCAAAATTCTGTCCACATCCCATCTTTATAGCAAACCCCCAAATCCCACAAGAACAACATTTTGTTGATCAGTAGAAGACACATGCTGGATTGGAGGGACTTACTCCATTTCAGATGAAGTCTAGTGCAGCTCATGGCTCTGCACAATTCCATCTCATATCCCCGAAGATTCACAACTCAGAATTAAGGAATAAAAACACTTCCTTTACTGAAAGGAGAAGAAATAAGATACGATCTGTAACTCAATTCTTAACTCTAACAGACTCATTCAAAACAGAATATCAAATAACTTAACTTAATCCTCTGGTTTGGGATAAAACAGTAGTGTGGATTTCTCAGAATATGAGTAAGGGAAGTTACTCATATTCTTCAATATTCTTCTCATATGCTTCAAATTCCACATTCTTCTTATGCTATGTCCCAATTAGTTGCAGAGAATTCACAAGTGTTCTTAAGCTGATAGAAAGAAAAATGCAGGAAATGACAGTAGCAAAGAGAATAGGAAAAAATTCCTTTAGTTTTAGCTTTTCAATTAATGAACCCAGTAATACTACTGGGGCAACCTAGGTGCAAATTTGGATGGCATATGTATGCAAAATATGTGTGGCTTATTTGAATAACAAAATATTTGTGGAACAGAAGTACAGGCAACCTGCGGGTTAAGAATGTCCAACTTATGGACAACTCATAGTTACAAACAGGGCTGCCTGTTACTTAAAATGGTGAATGTCTGACCTGTTACTGTACTTAAAATGGCAAATGGCTGACCAGCAATGTGATCCAACTCAAAATGGTGGACAGCATTCTCCTTCCTTGAGATGACGAACTGCTGAAGCCACATAGTGCTTTCATGAGCCTCACCATGTAGTACATGCATTTTTATTACAGTATACAGCCTGTTTCCAGCAGTTCATGAAAGCATTGTGTGGCTTCAGCAGTTCATCAGCTGGAGGAAGGAGAACACTGTCCACCATGTTGAGTCAGATCACTTTGCTTTCAGGACAGTGAGAGATTGAATTTCCAGTGGGTTCTTCTTGAATTGGGTTTTCCTTGCTGTAAGTCTGTCTCCTCTATAATTCAGTTTTAAGGTTTAAAACTTAAAGTTATAAGTTTAAACCTTACAAAAAACTTTGTAAACAACTTTGTTGCGGCTGTTGTTCATCCCTGATATGCAGAAGTAGAAGTAGTCTTCTATATATGTATTCCAACACAGCTAGGTTGGAAAGAAAAAAGCAGGGATGAATGGGAGGTTTAAATTATCCTTGGAATCTTGTATTTTCACTGTGAAGAAGATGATTGAGTTCCCATATACAGTATATGTACTGCTATCCCCACTTTACTGTAAACCATCTTTTGGTTGCTATCTTTTTTAAAAAATATATTTTTATTAATATATATATATATATATATATATATATATATATATACTAATACAGAACTAAAAAACCTACAAAGAAGAATAGAAAGAGAAAGAGAGAAAGAGGGGGGAGGAAGGAAGGAAGGAAGGAAGGAAGGAAGGAAGGAAGGAAGGAAGGAAGGAAGGAAGGAAGGAAGGAAGGAGAAAAGAGAAAGAAAGAAATGTAAAAGATGACTTCCCCCTCCCTCCAAACAAGTATATGTATTAACAGTAACTTAACACCTTCTCTATTATTACTAAAAAAAACAAAAAAACCCTCTTTATCTCCCTTTTCATCCCTAAATAATAATCTTTTGGTTGTTATCAATCGTTGCTCTAATTAGTCACTTACCTATTGACTTTTTAATGTGAGAAGTTGACTCAGCATGTTAATTATCTCACCTATCCTGCTTTATAGATGCCTCCATTCATTGTCTGCCATGTTCTGGGCAGTATTTCCTTTGATTCTTCCCCTATTGTAAAAGAATTTTGATATGACCTTGTCTTGAAAGAACCATTAAGGAGGAACTTGGAAAAACAATTACACAGGCCAGAGGTTGAAGACAGGTTCTTTTTTTGAAACTATTCAAATAGAAGGATCTATATCCATGTTCTTTCTTTCTAGGGTCTTTGCAATTCCAGTTTGATATTGGAAGAACCATCTTCAGTTGTACAGCTAGATTATATCCAGAAAGTGTTGTTGATCTCCACTTTACAGCAAAGAAAAATCTGCCAAACAAGTTGGAACTCAACCCAGAAAAAAGTAATTACAGGTAACTAAATTTTGGTTTGAAGAAAAGTCTGTATTTAAAACTCATTTAGATACATTTTGAACTGTCAGAGTGACCATATAATTTTCTTGCCATTTTGAGTCGTATCACGTTCCCATTTTTCTCTGACTACGGATAGTTACCATGCCTCCAAAGCAAAAATGCAATGCAAGTGCTGGTGATGCATCAAAGAAAAGGAAAATGATCACCACTAAAAATAAAGTGAAAATAATAAAGCGATCAGAAAGAGGTGAAATGCCATCGGTCACTGGAAAAGCGTTAGGCTATAGTTGGTCAACAGTCAGAACAATTCTAAAGGGTAAGGTAAGAATAATTAAATATGTGAAAGGCCCTACTCTGATGAAAGCCACAATTATTACCAAGCAACACGGTGCTTTAATCATTGAAATGGAAAGACTATTGATAGTTTGGTTAGAGGATTAAAATCACCGTCATATTCCCATAAACCTCACTTTACTGGAAGAAAAGGCTCAAAGCCTTTTCAATGACTTAAAAGATGCATGTGCAGCAAATGGAGCAAGTGAAGGTGATTTTGATGAAGAATTTTTTGCAAGTAGGGGTTGGTTCAATCATTTCAAAGTGAGGGAAAATTTACATAACATTAAAGTGCAGGGTGAAGCAGCAAGTGCTGATGTTAAGTGCTGTCCGTGAATTTCCTTACATGTTTAAGACAATTATTGAGGAGGGAGTTTATTTTCCAGACCAAATATTTAATGTAGACGAGACTGGCTTATAATCTGAGGGCACTTTGCCATATCATTAAAGCATCTCTTCCCATGATTTGGAATGCAAATGCAAAGGCTTGGGTTACAACTGCCATTTTTCAAGATTGGTTCTTGAACCATTTTGTCCCTGCTGTTGAATGTTATTGCTTGGCCAAGCAAATTCCGTTCAAGATTCTCCTTGTGCTTGACAACACACCTGGACATCCAGGCACTTTAAGTGATCCAAATGTAAAGGTGGTATTTTTATCTCCCAACACCACATCGCTATTCAGCTGATGGATCAGGGAGTCATAGCCTTCTTTAAGGTCTATTATTTATGATGGACCTTCTCACAAGCAGTCAGGGCTGCCCAAGATGATGCGATGAGTTTAAGGGAGCTCTGGAGGAATTATAACATCTGTGATGCCATCAGAAATATTGCTGATTCTTGGGATGAAGTGAAGCAGTCAAGTATGAAGGGAGTGTGAAATGAATTGTGCCCCCAATTTGCACATGCTTCTTAGAAGTATACAGCTGACAATATCACCAAAGCAAGGCAAGCTGTGGTTGATATTAGTAATCAGCTGCAGTTAGACATCAGTGAAAATGATGTTGTACAATTACTTGATTCCCATAGCGAAGAACTGACCAGTTAAGACCTCATGGAACTAGAGCAGCAGATGATAGCATTTGAGGAAGAAGACTGGGACCTACGAACTCCAGAACTGAAAAAGTTCATGACAAAAGACGTAGCTGAAGCCTTTTGTCTCACTGAAGCAGGGATGGCAATGTTAGAGGAGCAAGATCCTAATACAGAGAGGTTCACCAAAGTACTGTACAGTTACTGAGGGCCTCATCTGCTACAGGGCCATTTATGAGGGGAAAAAAAAAAGTTGTGTTCAAACCTCCCTTGATGCCTACTTCAAGAAATGGACTCCAGGAGTAACTCCCTCACTCCAGCAGCAGAATCAAACCCTGACTCTCCAGCACCATGCCCATCATCTTCAACAGTAGCCATATTTTAATCATATTTTAATCACTATCTAAATTGTTAATTATTTTAATCATATTTAATCATATTTTTTCTATCTAAACTGTTTTAAGAACTGTTTCTTTTATTATTACTATATTATTACTATTATGATGATGATGTACTGTGTTATTATGTTTAAGATGTTGTAGTGTATTTGGAAGTGTTTCTTAAGTGTTTTATATGCATAGAAAGGTAAAATAAATGCTACATACTAAGACAAACATTTGACTAAATAACCTGTACTGACTCAGATACAAATTTGACTTAAAGACAGACTCAGGAATGGAACTTGTTCTTAACCCAGGGACTGCCTCTAAATGCATTTATGATATAGTTCTTTTATTGCTTTATTAAAAAAAGAAAGATTCATTTATTGAATCTTGCCTCTCACTCCAACATGGAAATGAAATAAACCCGTAGAAGGTGTAAGATTAAGTATCAGAAACAGCTTTAAGGAATTCTTGTTTTATTCAGAGAATGTCACAACTAGCCTTAGAAAAATATCACCCAACAAATGCTATTGGCAACCTTTGAACTACTCCCAGTGCAGTTAAAGCAGTAATGAGGACTGAAACAGGCTGTGGTACACCCTGCAGTGGGTGTTTTTTTGTTTTAGTTCTTCAGAATCAATGCGCAATCCCAACAGTGAAGGAAGATCTTTAAGGAGCCTATTGATTTTGCTGCCATCACTGAACCCTTTCCTCATTTGGCAAATCTTTTGCTTTTCCCCTCTGTTTCTAAAACAGTAAAGCTGGTCCTGGGCTGGAGAGCTGCTTTACTGCAGAGATCTGGCAAGTGAATTATCTTCCAGCTACTACAGGATTTACTCTCATCAACCCTGCTACCAAAACCTTCTAGCAGAAGGGAGCTTTAAGGCATGACTTCCCTCCCTTCCAGGACATCCAATAAAAAGAAGAATATTCCACCTCTAATTGTGAACTTGAAATTCTAATTATGCCTTTACCTATAGCATTAGAAACAATATACAGACACATGGCCAATAATTGTATACACTAGTACAATCAGAACTTTAAACCACACTAAGCAACCAAAAAACATCCCTCCCCTAATCTTCCAAAATGTTTTCAAGACCAATTGTCTTTCCAGTGTCTAGTTGCTGTAACTGGTTCTTGCTGCTGACTGTATTGGCCAGGTCTTTGGTTTGCTTTTCTCCTCTTGTAAGGCCTTCGAGATAGTCCAGACAAGAAGCAAAACCATGAGTATTAACACTTCCTTTATTGTAAGGTTACAGTAATAGAATCTTGCAAGTCTGAAAGCACTACTTTACTTTTACTGTCCAGAAAATTAGGAAGGGTCCCCTCTGAGATGCTTCCCACACTCCTTTTCCTTCCGTGGGCTTAGATACCATTCGCATGACAGTTGTCTAGGCTGCAGCTCTTCCTCCTGTCTCCAAAGGCCATTCTCACATACCATTACACCTCTCCTTTTCATCCTAGCATCTTTCTCCTTTTGAGCTAGGTCTCTAAGCTGCTTCTCAGCTTCTCCTCACAGCTTCTCTAACTCTTCATACCATATTAACTCAGTTGCCACAAACCTCATGCCTTCTCTCCTTCACCTCTTGCTCATGAGTAGTCTTTCTGCCAGACTCCCTGCTCTGCTAGTCCCCTTCCCCTTCCCCTCCCACTTCCATTCCTTTCCTTTTTCTCTTCCTTCTCTTCTCCTTCTTCTGCTGTGATTCCATTTTCTTTCTTTTTCTTTCCCTAACCTAGGGTCAGCAAGTCTGAGCTGAAGTGTTTCTCTCTCTTCCTAAAATCTGTACCTCAATTTACGTGTCATCTTGCATTCTGCAATCTAACTATTTAGTTTAGAACTTTAATATTTCCTGCCTTGCACTCATCTTTCCTCCAACCCCTGGGTAGCATGCAAATGTACTGTATGAGGCAATGCGACATGAGAAAGACATAGAACAGCACAGTCACTTAAAAAAAAAAAAAGAATGACTCAAATTCACTTTAATATGCAGTGTAAAAGGAGTTGTAAGTAGGTCCCATTAGGTAAACTTCTTTAGAGTATTTCCTTAATTCTCAGAGCAAGGTGACTCTTAATAACTTGCATCATACAAAGTATTTGTAGAATACTAATCATGCCTTTGCTGGAAATAAATATATATTCTGAAACCTATCACTGTTAAAAGATTTCCTTGGGCTAGGACTCTGAATTTCTTTTAGATCCATCCTCGTACCCTAATCACCCTAAATATCTTCCTCTTCGGTTGGGCCTCTTCAGAATTTAAACTAGGAGGGAGTGCCCTATGTTGCCAGTCTTTCAGTGACATTTCTAATGGGCAGTCATAAGACTGGCTGCCTATGAAACAATTATTTTCTTTTTAAACAGAGTATAATTTTCCTTAAACATTTGTTTTGAAAATGGCAGGCATTTCCTGGGCATTTTTGCTGAGGAATAGAAATTTGATTTTAATCAACACAGAAGGCAAGCAATTGACAGAAATTAGCCCATTTCTTTGAAATATCTCTCAGATTCCAGGCAAAATTCAAAGTCACCTAAGAGCACAAAAGTTGTAAGTGACCTTTTAATGGGAAATGCCTTTTTTGGAGAAAGGAGCTCAGCCTTGAAACAAATTATTGCTAAAGATGACAAGCAGTTAGAAATGGCTTGCAGCAATTCAGGGATAAAGTCTAATTTAAAGTGAATAATTAAGGGATCGTTTTAAGCTCTTTTTTCAAATGCCAAGGAAGCCTACATGTTAAATACAGGGCAATAGCAAAAATGAGAATTTTTGATGTTTCAAACTGCAGATCTGGAGACCTGTTTGATTTTTGATAATGTGTCAGTTGTCTAAATAAAAGCTATTTTTGTGTTCTAACATAACTAACATTTTAGCCTGCTGTTTAAGAATAATTACTTGATAGACCTCCACATCAGTCCATTGAATGTTAAATGATCTAATAAAGGTGACTATTTTGTTTTTGGGGTACTCAGTAAACAGGTAATATACAAGTACTAGTAATCAAGCTGTATGCTAACATTTCCCAAAGTGTGGCTAATGACCCCTACAGAGGTCACAAAGACAGTGTCTACCTCATATTCCTTTCTGAATAGTTACCAGTTTGATTAAAAGAAAGAATGCTGATTGCAAGTTAACATGATGATTCCAGATCCCTGTGTGAAATCAGAGAGTTGTTTTTTTTTAATGCACTGTTTGCTTTTCGAAGGAGGAGTAATCATACTTAGAGAGCAGGAGGCTGACTATCTGATCTAAGCCCAGTCTGCAGAGGGAATGATGACAAACGGGAAGGCAGGAGGCTGTAGCAAGGAGAAAATTGAAAAGAGTGGCAGGAAGGATTTACAAGCACCAGGCTGGACAGGAGAGAGTAGATGGGCAGCCGCACTGGGAGAGAGGATGCCAAAAGTAATTTGCAGCCTGTCAGCGTTTTCCAAGCTACACCATTTCCAGATATTGACTTAAAGCAAGGAAGGGCCTTCTCCCTTCCCCACCTCCCAACTTCAGTGAATGAAAGTTGCTTCTTTGGAATAAAACTCAGATTTCAGAAATCATGCAAAAGTAAGCAAGCTCATCTTTTCCAATAAATATGTGGTGTTCCATTTTCCTGGAGTTTGCTTGTTTGTTTCCTTATTTCCAGTGGAATAGTTTTATTTCACAAAGTTCTCAAGTTCTATCATTGTCAGATGTTGCAGTGGTCAACTGAGTTTTATAGACAAAAGCAAAGTGGAAACGGGATGCTAATAGTGAAGTTCAAGAAGTCTAATTTTACTCAACTGGTAATTCTTCAAAAAATAGCATCTTCTGGAAGGATTGCTTGATTCTTTCTTGCTAACTGCCCCATTCCATCCCATTTTTTTTTCTGGTGTAATCTTCCAAGATTTCCAGAAAATTACTTCAAAGCTACTTTGAATATATTGGTTCCCTCAGTTTTTCATTGTTCTACCCCATTTCTGAAAAAAGTCACTTCATGCATATTTTTTTTTTCATATGTGTATTTTTTGTACCCCTTTTGCCTAATATACTTTTAAAAGTAATATTTTCAATAACATATGTTTGTCTACAATTATACATGAGTTTTAAGTGGAAACAGCAGCATTCAGGGAATTACCAGTCCCAAAGGATAAATCTATTCAGGTAGTATGCATTACACTGGATTTAAAATTATTTCTCCCACCACCTTACATGGAGTTTCAGTTTATGAATGGATTTTATATAGCCATAAAATGCTTATGGAAATTATATAGTTAAATAAATTAAAAAAAACATTCCTTCTACTTTAATAGAAAAATTAATAAGTCAGTTACCATATATAGTAAAAGTGTGTGTTTGTTTACTTTTCTAGTTTATATTTGGATATAGATTTTTGTCAAAGTAGTTTGGCTTGTTTGTTATTTTAAAGTTTTCCAGTTGTCACTGCTTAAGGAAATGCATTTAATTCTGCTAAGCACAATGTTCCTCAAGGCAATTTTCAGTAAATTAGTGGGAAGCCACCCAGGAGCCACAGCAGCTAAGTTTATGAGATTCCTTCTTTCTAAAGCCATATAACTTTGCATTCCTGAAAGATTCTTCTTTTTAATGCAAATAAGAACATGTTGACTATTTAGGAAACAGCACAATCTTTCCTTTCATGTTGCTGAATTCTTTGCTTTGCATTTTTATTGTAAAATGTGAATATAAATTCTGAAGAGTCGAGATGCTTTTCCCTCACAGGATGTGTAGGACCCCCGTCTCCCACATGTTTGATATTCAAGAGTGTCTGTATTGCTTAAATACAACAAAATGTTAGGAACAGAATAAGCTTTGTTTATACACTTACACCTTCAATTTATGTTTTCAGTAAGAACACTTGGTATTTCTATATCTTCCTCACCCGGAGTGGAATACACTCTAGTGTCCATTTTCTTCAGAGATTCCAGTTGCCTTTATTTCTCATCATAGCAGGCATTTTGCTACCCCAAAAGTTAAATTTATCACTCTTCCTTAAAACTAGGGGATATAAAGCAACAATTTTTAGTTTTGAACTGCAGTCCTATGCTTCTCCACCTATTGTGGGAAGGAAATCAAGTCTTCCCACCATACAGTCTTCCCACCATACAATCTTCCCACCATAATCAGGGCAAACAGTTAAAAATTACAATTAGAATGGGCTCAACACAAAGAGTAAAATGCAGCAGGAAATGCCAATCTAATTGGGTGAATATTCCTTCCAGGTGAAATTTAGCCAGAGGTCTCCTTGATTAAATAAGAAAAGACCCTTCCCCTGAAAGAGATGACCATGTCAATCAGCAATGTTAAACAAGCAGAAACCACGACTCAGCAGGGTGCCTGACTGCAGAGCGCTCCCCCTTGGAATGCCAGCTAAGTGCACTTTCTCGGAATTGCTAAAGGGCGCACAGTTGCGCCCTTTCAAGGAACAAAAGCAAGGTTTCTCTATATAAAGGGCTTCCAGGGAAGACTTAGTGTGGCCACCTTGGACAGCTGACTCTGTACATTGCAGTCTCAGAAATAAATCTCACCTCTGGTTCAAGCAACTGCCTACATATTTTTTTCCTAGCTCAGAAACAGTCCTGATAAGGTTTCTAACACTAGCAGAGTTTATTATTTATTATTTCTAACACTAACATCAGAGTTTATTACTTATTATTACTTATTATTATTATATATTTATAGGATTGCACCTCACACAATTTTGGAATAAGATTTCAAATAATGCCACCATTTTATTTGTCCTTGTTTGTTGTCTTCATGTCTTCTCTAGGAATTCTGGGTCATCATGGTCAAGACACAGATTTTCAGAGGGCAAAACTTTTCCTCCCCCCACCCCCCCCCACCAGGGACAGATAAAATGCAGACATATCATTATATGCTTGGCTTTGTGAGCAAGAATTAAGGGTTCATTACTGTAAATTTTAAACAAGCCAACATTACCTGACCTCCTGATAAATGTGCAGTTTAAAATGCCACTTTTTCTGAATTTTACATTGCACACTTTCATATCAGTAACAAAATGCATTTAAATTTAAACATTTATTAACTGCAAGATAATAAGGGTCTCGAGACAGTTTACAAAGCATAGAAAGAATTCTAGAATATAAAGGTATCAACATTCTTTGATGTCCAAGTGCTTCTTAAAGGCCAGAATGTTGTCAATTCTTATCATTCCATTTGGAGCACTTTCTAGACCTAATCCCAGGTTGTTTCTGGATGGGTCAGCAGCACCAAAATATTAACAATAATCTTTTTTGGTGAAATGTATTTAGAAACTTTGAAAGACAATGCATGCAAGATTTATAACTACTATTTCTCATGGTTAGGGTTTTTTTGGGGGGGGGTAATAAAATGGCAAATCAATGTGCAAATAGGATAAGATGGACTTAAGAGTGAATTGAAACCAGTCTGAAACAGATCGATCCACCCATTCTTAGCCAAGAGAGTGGATATGCAGGATTGGAATGACTCCACACCAGCACTAGGGCAGGGGTTTCCACTTGAACCCCCTGCAGATGTCCATCAGAATGGAATATGTCCTTTCTGGTGTCCGTGTTCAGCCACATGGTGATTGCCTTCATCCAGCTGCATATTATAGTTGCAAGTTGGATCCAGCTGGATCTGCTTTCCCACCCTGCCTTTGTGCTCTGTAAGCAGCTGCCCTTTTGCTGGATTCAAGGGATTCTTGTTTTACTTGTTGCAATAATTTGTCTTTAAGTCAGTGTTGTCCAAACTTGGCCACTTTAAGATGAGTGGACTTCAACTCCCAGAATTCCCCAGCCAGTTCCCCAGGGAATTCTGGGAGTTGAAGTCCACTCATCTTAAAGTGGCCAAGTTTGGACAACACTGCTTTAAGTCTTCTATGCCTTGCTGAAATGTTGTTTTAATTATATCTGCCAACTTAGAACTACAGTAAAGGGTCTCATGAAATTAGTATCTACAACAAATATGGCCATGGCCATCACTGCTACCTCATATTCAAACAGGCCAAGAAGATGATGCTATATTTGCCAATATTTTTGAGTTCTACTTCTGAGGAAGTAGAAGAGATAGGAATGTAAAATGCATTACAATTATTAAAATGCAAACTGTAATAAATGAAGGCCCTTCTCTATTACCTCCAGATGAACAATTCATGAACAAGGAAACAACTACCATAAATTCAATATGCACGTCAAGGGCAATGACAGTTCAGCATTTTAAAATGACAAGACAGTTTTTTAATGACTATTTAGGGAACATATACATGTAACAATGCAACACTTTTCCATATAAGGTAGCAAATTGTATGTAAGCAGTGAAATATATGCATTGTGTTTTGCTTGTCTTTGAATCTATAAATACTGTAAAATGTTTAGCCTTGTCATCTGTCATGTGAGGCAGGTCCCCATAGCTAATATATTTTTCTCTTTATTGGCTAGCCTCCTCTGTTCATTGGGCATGGAATCATTACTCCACAACTGAATATTCCACAAGTGAATAATTTAGCATACTGAATATTGAATTGGAATTTTTAACACTGCTGTGCAAAGATCCAGGAAATTGTAAGCTACAGTTGCCTTAAAAGGGTTGAAAGATATTTGCTTTGGATGAAGAGACTCCAAAATTAATTTTTTTTTGTTTCAAAAACCTCTTCTTGTGAGGGCTCAAACAAGGGAATCCAACCGCATATTCCCTTAAACAGTGAGTCCTCCAATTCCAGCAGAAAAAAAATCCAAGGTCCCCATTAGTGATATATGTCAGAAAGAAAAGTTAAGGTTGTAGCACAAGAATTTCAGGAAGTACTTTCTTTTCAAATGAAACTTATTTTGGTGAAACTTATTTTGTTTTCTACTAGGGCTAGAAACGGGGATGGAAGCTTGGTGTTTTTGTGAAGGTGAGGCAAACTGCGTCTGCTCATAGATTTGATAGCTGCCAATCTCCTTGTCTATCTGGGAAATACTTCTGACACCAACATTTTCCTTGCTGCATGGGAACTGTAAACACAAAGAGAATTCTTGAATGCAATATAACTTGAGCTTCTTAGCTTGATACGGATCAGGAGTGAGAGTATAGGTTGGATGAATTTGAAAGAAACAGGAGGTTAAGCCATTGCGTATAATCTTGTCTCCATCTCTGCTTTGAGCTTTCATGGATTAAATCATACTTTATAGTTTCATTCAAAAACAATGTGATCTTGGATTATACAAATATTGTGCTTTAACATACAGTAAACATAATGCAGAATGAAGTGTCAGGATGAATTTATTTAGTTCCACTATCAACCCTCCATTGCTGACTTCATTGCCTTCTACATCTTGAGGACAAGCTTTTACACTGGGAAACATTTGTTTCTATGTAGGATCCATTCTGTTTTATTTTTTTAATTTTTTTTAAACTGATTTTTTCCAGAGATTATGAAAGGAATAAAAATGCACAGAAAAGTTTCCCACTAGCTTTTCATGCCAAATATGTGCAAGGTAGAGTACTATATTTCAGGGATCCTAATGTGTTAATCTTTCTCTTTCTTCTTGCATACACATTGTACCCTAAAGCAGAACACTTGAATCATGGGCATCTGTGAGGGGTAAATGGGAAAATGCTGAGATGCTGTATTAACTGTATCATTTGCATAATGATGTCATAACATTTTGATATTCTCATGGCTTGTAACAGATGTCTATGATTTGAACATAATTATTACAGTATAATTCTGATCTGTGCAACAGAATTTTAAAAGCCTAAACTAGAGGACATCACCATATAAATGATAGTAGTCAATTCCTTATAATGATTTATAGACAAGTGTACTATTAGAGAGTATACCTGTGTAATGTTGGGTTCATATTTTAAGCAAGGCTGCACAACTTTGTGGGGGGAGACTAAAGACTGCACTTGATCTTTCCATGACATGCCAGGATCTGCACTCTAACAAATGAGTGACATCAAGGGGAAAAACATGGGCAGGGCATAACCAAAGCTACATTTAATTTCATTTGAATATGCTTAATATGATTGTTTTCCATCTATTTAATAATATTCTTCTGCAAGTGTTTGAAGTGGGTTTGTGGATTAAATTCAAGATTCTGATAACTTGCATGGCTCTGAATAATGGGATATGCCTTGTACTTTACAGCAGGTACATAACAATTGGTTACTTTTTTTTTGATCTTTTCTTCCTCTTCAGTCTAACTGTAGGTTGTCCCAATCTAGATCAGATGCACGGCATATATTTATATATCTATATTTCTGTCATATGCAGAGTTTGAGAATCAAATAGCCACAAAAAAGCAGTAGAGGAGAATTGCGCATAAAGATGTGGAAAGAGAGATCACAGTTCTATACCCCAGTTCTCCTCCTGTGAATCTGATGCTCTTTATATCTCAAAGACAATTAATAAAAACCTATTCCAGTCTTGTGCTGCAATCTTTGTTTGATGGAAGCCACAACAGACCCTGTCCATACCCAGTATGAAAATGAAATCTAGTCTGGTGAACCAGTTCTTGCAGAGAGGAAATATATCATGAAATGAAAAGGTTTGATTATAGTGCTTATTTAGTTAGCTAGTTTGCTCATTCCTAAAGTTTAGTGTGAATCTTTTCTAAATAGATTTTGAGCGGCAGCATTTATTTAAGCCTCTTAACAACACTTCCTTTAAACTAAAAGTTATCAGCTCAAGTTGTCTTTTGTGGGCCTTTATCTAATTAAACTGTTGATCCTGATTGAGATAAGAAAAATTAAATAAATAGGTATGGACAAGTTTCTTATTAATAAATAACAATTTAAAATTCACTTTACAATAGTTGAAGGAATATTGATGCCCTATTTGGGAGGTATTAATAGAAAGTAACTCTGAACATCTTTGTTTTGGAGGAGAAAAGTTATTTTGGAAAGTTGAGGACATGAACATCTTAGAAATCTCCATTTGTGTTCTTAACAGTATGAATAATTTAGTTCTTGCAGCAGTTCTTTAAATGATGTAAAAGGAAATTCACTATATAACCAGATAAAGCAAAGCTCCATGATGTAATACAAACATTTGTGTAATAGGTTCTTACAGACTTTAAGAAACAGACATTCTTATATTAGGGGGAAATCACATAGTTGTTTTCTAGATCCTTTACTCAGACCCTGAGCAATCCACATATATCACATATACATACTGTTATTTGAAAGTCCACATACTCAGAGGGAGTACTATTTTTAGTATTTTAGATAGTATATGATCATACTGCACCCTCAGTCATTTGGCTGTATATTGCATTCTAACAAAATGATGAACATGGGTATAATAATCAAATCGGTTTCATGGTTTGGCTCTCCACTATCTTATATGTGTGTGTGTGTGTGTGTGTGTGTATAAGATAGTGGAAAGCCAAACCATGAAACCCATATATATATATAATAGATGTTAGAAAAGCAGCAGCTGTCTCCAGAATCCCACAGAAATGGAGCTGTGCAACACTGACTTAAAATTTTCTATAGCATAGGTAAGTCATGCATCAAATAGTCCTTCGTGATCTTAATTAATGAGTAATATATTTCTTTATATTGACTGTTTTCAGCAAAACTTTTATGACAAGTGTCAGTAGAAGCAGGAAGAGACTAGACAATAATATAAGATGGCAAGAATCTTCCAATGTCTTCCCAGAAGTTGGGGAGCAATCTCCCTATTTAAAAATAGAAAAAAAGCACTAGAAAAGAAATAAATGCACCCTAAGTAGACAAAATGTATTAAGGAGCTTGCTGTAATCTGTTGATTCTGTAAATAGACTGTAAATTCCATCTGAGCAGATTATTAGGAAAATTATAGTTTTCACATGGCAGAAGAATAGCTTAAGCAGCCATGAAGAACAACCATTAGCTAGTTGGCACATAGCAAATGAAATATGAATGATGACATGGAGTTCTTAGCCTATTTAACAAGACACATTCTGTTCCTAACAGTTAGCAAACAGAACACAAAATCCATGGAATGAAAAGAGGAATTCACCAAAAGTGACAGACATGAGTAAAACTATAATATGTATGTTTAGAAGTGAGAATAAAAGAGTAGTGAGCATTGTGTCATTGCAATGAATTAGGAAAACCTTTCTAGAGGTAACAGACTATGATAGAAGGCCTTTGTGGACTTATCACCATTTTGGTTCTTTTACAGACTGCTCCAATCCAGAATCTTGGACTATAATTGTTATCATTCCCAAACAATATATCCATTGATTATGTTGGATGTTAAGAGTTAAAATGCAACACATTAGGAGAGCACAGGCTTAAAGAAGGCTCATCTGCCATAATAACTGAGGATAATACCATGTTGGAAAGGAAAAAGATTAGACAGGAATTCATTTGCTCTTGCATGAAAGGCTATATATATATAGGTCAGGAGGCATATCACACATTCAGGAGCTCATCTGGAGTTTGCTTTTCCCACCAGTCTATGACAGTCTATGGATGGGAGGGGAACAGATGGTAGGGAATCCAACAATCATTGCCCTGAGACTATCCCACAATAAAAACCAAGAAGATAGCAACATTGGTCAACCTTGCTGCTGAACTGCAGTGTTGACATATTTTTCTCCCAACACAAGGTGGCATATTAAGGCAGCTATGTAGATGAGCCCCATATGGCAATCCCACTATTTTTTAACAAGCTGGCAACCATTAAACCCACCCAGCCCCCCAAAAAACTCTAGTGTATTGCTCTGTCCCCAGATTTATTTGAATTTGGAAGCAATGATCATACAGTATGAGTACTTAAGCCTTTATTCCAAGGCAGTACAAGAAAATAACATATCATAAGACAGCAATCAAAGAATATTCAAGAATATAATAAGGCAAAGAAAGAAAGACCTTTTGCCTCTTCTGCCAGTCATGGAACCCTAAGGAGATGACATTGGGCAGACCCTCTTCAAAGCCAGCAGACATGCGGCACCCTCCTGATTCGATGATTATCAAAGTTCCATCCCATGGGCAATTTTGATTAGCATATATAGGCTCTGAACCCTAATTAAGCACACCTGCTTTTCAGTGGTCTCATCTCACAGGATTTTACCAAGGACAAGGAGGACAAGCCTATCTTATCTAGGAATGCTTGTTCTCCTGCCAAGAATGAGACCATCAAGGCTAAGGAGTTTTTGTTTATACCAGGTGGCCATGAAACCATCTCAGTTAAGGAGTCTCTATTCTCAAGGTTAATGGGATTGAAGATGAGAAAGATCATCCTACTCTACAAGGGTGTCTCACCAAGGACAGGCAGTATAAAGTGTAACCCAAATATAACCCATTAGTGAGTAAAATAAAGGCTTGTTTAACTCTATTGCATACTTGACTATTAAATGAAAATATAAAGTTCCATGCACCTAAGAGAAAGAGGTACATACCATTATCAAATTCCTCCTCACCAGTTTTCTGGTAAAACCACCAGCACCACGTCTAGGACAAAGAAAAAGAAAGAAAAAATAAAAAAATAAATTTCATAAGAAGAAACTAAAACAAAATACCTCACAAAGTGTGTATAAAATTTGATTGCATTATTGTAAAGATGCCAAGCACCAGGGAAGAAGAGTGAGAGGAGGTTTCTCCTGCAGCATTGGCAAAAGTGATTTGAGATGACATAAATTGCTTCCTTGAGGAGAATCATGTTGCCTCTTTGCTTCAATGAAGAGAGTTATGCTGCCTCTATGGCA
Source organism: Liasis olivaceus (assembly GCA_030867105.1). Taxonomy (NCBI): domain Eukaryota; kingdom Metazoa; phylum Chordata; class Lepidosauria; order Squamata; family Pythonidae; genus Liasis; species Liasis olivaceus. Next base: position 84,143,375 of record CM061349.1, read on the forward strand.
CAAATCTTTTCATCAAAGCAAATCTAAGTCACTCTGCACTGGCCTAAAATATGTAACAAATATAGCTGGAGAATCATTTTCAACAGTGAAATAATCACTATCTTAGGATCTGTAGACATACCAGCTAGGACATTTGTTCAAACGTGTCACAAGCCATCACCAAGCACCTATATGCTCTTGATGTTAATCCATATTTATGCAGCACTTGTCATGTGCAACATATTTTACAAGCCATGTCTCATTCAGCTTCTTTAAGGGTTATCATTACTTTGTCAGCGCTGCAAAGATTTTTTCTTTAAACTGAGAGATCTGACTTGCTCAAGGCCACTCAAGGAATCCTTGTCAGAAGTGAAAATTAATCTGAAGCCTTCCTATCCCTGAGTTTTTTCCACCACCCAGCAATAGAAATGAAGTTAAATCTGTGGTAAGTTTTTCTGAGAGCAAGCATCCTCAGAAAACAGAGGTGATACTTCTCCACATAATAATTTAAATCACATCCAAGTTGCTGTTTAATCTTTGCAAGAACGACCTGTTTCAATTAAAATACAAAATCAAAATTCAGTCCACTTTACCTGTAGACATGGTAGTCATTTCAGATTTGGGGGGGGGGGGGGGGAATCTTCCTTTTTGAGAGACATGCCCTGAGAACAGGGGCAACTTGATACTTACAATCAGAATGCTTCAAAGAGGCACAAGCTGTCCACATTTCAGGAATTCCCTGCCTTGCTGCATCACAGCCAAACCATTTAAGAAGCCCTCTAAACATTCTGGGTAGCATTTGGAAGGGACAGAAAATTAATTTCCTAGAACTCCTTTCTGTCAATTTGGTTCTAGATGGCATCCTTGGTTTTTATGTTTTCATTTAAGTAGAGCCATTTGTGCAGGATAATAGCTCCAACTTTTTTTTTTCCTTTCCTTTTCTTTCTTCTGCTTCCCACTCCACCCCACCTTAGAGAGTGAATTGTATTTAGTAAAATAAAATCTGTAAGCTCTCCTTCCCCAACCAAGAGGTTCCTTGATGCACTGGAGTAAAACTCCCAGTATTTTCAGCTGGCACAAATCCTAGGCAAGCTGGTTGAGAGTGGTGGGAGGTCTATGCTAAGAGACATAGCTAAAAACTGTGTTTGTTGTGCAGTGCAAAGTTTCCAAAATTGACAGGGTAGGTACAAGAAAGATAGGTAGGTCTCCAAAGTTCAGACCTTCATAAAAGTACACAGGGGACATTTCTTTGTGATTCCTGGCTTTTTCCTCCTGAATTCTGAAACGGAATTTTCTGTGACTGCAGTAGTTGTGCACACTCTATGAGTATTTATTGATTTATAAAAAAAACAATCCCATTTCTTCATCACTACAAACCACCCCAAAGCAGAGTTTTTGTTTCCTTTCTAGAGAATGTGAACTCCAGTAAGAATTAGTAATTAGTGTCTGTGGGTACTCTCTGTTGGAATAAGCAGAGGATGAAAATCCCAAAAATAAATAGAATTAAGAATGTCTTGTGCAATGTCTCACTGTTGCCAGCAGGTGACTCTATTAGCACTATTCATTTACATTTTAAAGGTGGGGGGGGGGGTCAAGAACCAAATAGAGCAAGAAAAATAATGCTTTTGATGTGTTATGCCTCTTTACATATGCAGAACATAGGAGAAGAAGGGGACAGTATAGAGTATATAATAATTGCTGTGGCATATATTTCAGCTGTGGAATATATTTTTAGTGCAGGCCAGTTTTCAGACAATCACTTAGTTTTGGGGACTTGTCAGACTAGCTAAATTTTGGCTTTTAAATAAGTAATACAAAGCCATGAATGCTTAAACTAATTAACCATCTCTTAACCACTGAACAGTCCTTTTTGAAGCTGCACCTTTTTAAATGTAAGACAAAATGCATCAGATCATGAAAATCTTGTATGTTAAAGTATTTGTGTATATGTTTGATGTCAACCAACATTAAAAAAGTGAATTAGATATACTGAAACCTTTTTTCCTGAACTATTAAAAGTCACTGCTATTAATTTACTATCCTGCATTTGCAGCTGTCTTAAGCAGGGGGTCAATCTTGGTTTGAAGTCCTTAACTGCAAATCTCCCAGGAGGGAAGAGAATTTTGGAATAATTAGCTTCCACTTTTCAAGTTCTTCCTGCAATGTAGAATCCACTTCTTTCATTGGTATGGCTAAGTCCCTCCCAACTCAACAAATGTGAACTGAAATGTGAATTAGAACGGCTCAAACAAAGTTATTAAGAGCAGATCTTAGCAGGCATACAGATGTCTCCACTTATCCTGTTTATTGCTTTTGCAGCTACACAGAGGGACCATAACATTTTTTTTCAACAAGTGCAGAAGAACTTTTTAAAGAAATAGGGGACTTTTTCCCCTCTTAAATCCTGGAAAACCTAGGAAATCCAGAAAATGTGCCACAGCTTCACCCACTTTACTGGAATTAGTGACTCTGGCATTTTGTAAGCAAGTGACAGCTTTCCTGAATTAAATCAAAGGATATTTTGTTCCCAAGTTTTACTCCACAGGCAAACTGGATTAGCTGGTGTCACTTCATCTTAACCAGCAGATATCTGAAACTTTTAAGTACAGTGAAATGTCAATTGAGAAAATTGAACTGGACATTTTATCTCCAGAAGAAGCGGATGGCAGATGTGCTTCACAGCCAGAGCTTAATGAGACCAAATTCAGCAGTTCACACGTGGATTGGTACAAGCATGAACTTTATTCTTCAGTCTCTTTACCCAGTGGTAAGCGCCTCACTTTACATTTTATTTTTGGGTGCCATCTTGTATCTAACAATGGAGTGATATGTAGACTTAAATATATAGTAGGCTTTTCACCACCAGCATTGATGGCTGTCAAAACAGGTATAAGCTGGCTGTAAGATCATGATTGAATAATTGCAGGATTTATATCTTGTGACATCTGTTTTATTTAAATGGCCACATTTTAAATGTATTTATAGGAACTGTACTAATCTTAATGCCAGTTCAATGAATGCAGCTGACCTGTATTTACTTAGTGCCTTTCCCATTATGCAATATGTATGCTCTTTTCATTGGTGGGTGCTGATTCACTCTAGTGATGTTAACTCTGCCAATCAGAAAATAATGTGATTCCTTGTTAGTAAATAGCTGGTGTCCATCTATAGAAGGTACTTCTCTTTGAACTTATAAGAGGAAGGAAGGGAGCATGGGCTGATAATGGCACAAAATAAGGTTATACACATTGCTGCTTTGCATATTTTCAAATGAGATGTCAGTGCATCTAAACATTTATGGCATAATAAATATCCTTTGTTTTCTGGGACTGTAAGTCTGGCCTGATTGGGCCTCTCATGTAACAGTGCAATCCTATTCATGTATGCCCAGAAGTAAACCCTCATGAGTTCAGTAGATCATATGGTTCAATGTATAAAATTGACACTAAGGTCTTGCGAGCCATTGGGAAAAGGAAGGGATAATAGAGGTCTTCCTAACAGTAGGGCTCCATCAATATTTATAACTGAAATTCACATGTCTTGATTCACTTACAGGTGAAACTCGAAAAATTAGAATATCGTGCAAATGTTCATTTATGTCAGTATGGCAACTCAAAAGGTGAAACCAATATATGAGATAGACGCATTACATGCAAAGCGAGATATGTCAAGCCTTACTTTGGTATAATTGTGATGATTATGGCGTACAGCTTATGAAAACCCCAAATTCACAATCTCAGCAAATTAGAATAGTGTGAAAAGGTTCAATATTCTAGGCTCAAAGTGTCCCACTCTAATCAGCTAATGAATCCATAACACCTGCAAAGGGTTCCTGAGCCTTTAAATGGTCTCTCAGGCTGGTTCAGTAGGAATCACAAGCATGGGAAAGACTGCTGACCTGACAGTTGTGCAGAAAACCATCATTGACACCCTCCATAAGGAGGCAAAGCCCCAAAAGGTAATTGCAAAAGAAGTTGGATGTTCCCAAAGGGCTGTATCAAAGCACATCAATAGAAGGTTATGTGGAAGGGGAAAGTGTGGTAGAAAAAGGTGCACAAGCAGCAGGGATGACCACAGCCTGGAGAGGATTGTCAGGAAAAGGCCATTCAAAAGTGCTGGGGACTTTCACAAGGAGTGGACTGAGGCTGGAGTTAGTGCATCAAGAGCCACCACACACAGACGGATCCTGGACATGGGCTTCAAATGTCGTATTCCTCTTGTCAAGCCACTCCTGAACAACAAACAACGTCAGAAGTGTCTTACCTGGGCTACAGAAAAAAAGAACTGGTCTGTTGCCCAGTGGTCCAAAGTCCTCTTTTCTGATGAGAGCAACTTTTCCATCTCATTTGGGAACCAAGGACCCAGAGTCTGGAGGAAGAATGGAGAGGCACACAATGCACGATGCTTGAAGTCCAGTGTGAAGTTTCCACAGTCTGTGTTGATTTGGGGAGCCATGTCATCTGCTGGTGTTGGTCCACTGTGCTTCATTAAGTCCAGGGTCAACGCAGCCGTCTACCAGGAGATTTTGGAGCACTTCATGCTTCCTTCCGCAGATGAGCTTTATGGGGATGCTGACTTCATTTTCCAGCAGGACTTGGCACCTGCCCACACTGCCAAAAGTACCAGAACCTGGTTCAATGACCATGGGATTACTGTGCTTGATTGGCCAGCAAACTCGCCTGACCTGAACCCCATAGAGAATCTATGGGGCATTGCCAAGAGAAAGATGAGGGACATGAGACCAAACAATGCAGCGGAGCTGAAGGCCACTGTTGAAGCATCCTGGTCTTCCATAACACCTCAGCAGTACCACAGACTGATAGCATCCATGCCACGCCGCATTGCGGCAGTCATTGCTGCAAAAGGGGCCCAAACCAAGTACCGAGTACATATGCATGCTTCTACTTTGCAGAGGTCCGATATTGTTCTATTTCCAATCCTTGTGTTATTGATGTCATGTAATATTCTAATTTTCTGAGATTGTGAATTTGGGGTTTTCATAAGCTGTACGCCATAATCATCACAATTATACCAAAGTAAGGCTTGACATATCTCGCTTTGCATGTAATGCGTCTATCTCATATATTGGTTTCACCTTTTGAGTTGCCATACTGACATAAATGAACATTTGCACGATATTCTAATTTTTCGAGTTTCACCTATATATAATAATAAATTTCTTAGTCTTGAAGACACCACAGAGCACTTTGTTTTTACACAGGTTGCCTGATCTGAATGGCAAAAATACAACCCTCAATAGCAGCAATAGGTAAATGTTTTCTATATATTTTTGCTGTTGTTAAATGGTTATTTGGCTTTTGACAGCTGCATCTAGATCTGGTACTTCTAGTTGTTACTGCAAAGACTATTTTGCCTATGGTGTTGGCAACGTTTGGACTATTGCAATGAGGTCTATCCTTGAAAAGCATCTGAAAGCTGCAGCTGGTGCAAAATGTGGCAGTGTGGACAGTTATGGGTGCCTCTAGGGCTGTGCATGTAACACCTCTGCTGTGGAAGCTGCATTGGATGTTGGTCTGCTTTGGGATTCAATTCAAGGTATTGGTTATGACATTTAAAGCCCTTCATGGCATGGGCCCAGATTATCTGGGGAACCATCTCATCCCAGTTACATCAGCAGGAAGGGCATGCCACAGACCCCATTGGCTAAAGAATTTCAACTGGTGGGGTCTAGGAGGAAAGCCTTTTCTGCCATCACCACCACCCTGTGGAATATCTTGCCCCCTGAGATGAGATTGGCCCCCACTCTTCTGGCCTTCTGGAAGAGCGTTAAGACCTAGCTCTGACAACTAGCATGGGGATCCAATGGGGGTTCGCAGCACTGGGGGTGGCTGGTGACTTGAGGACACTCTCTCCGTCTTTTAACCTTGTATATTTTTGTAAGATTTTTACTGTTTTTGTGGTTTTTATTTGTGAGCCACTGAGAGTTACTTGTATAGTGAGATGGGCAGCATGTAAATTTGATTTATAAATAAACAAATAAACAAACTTTGGACTAAGTCCCTACACAGATGTATCACACATACATATTGTTTCCTCTCAACTTCATCTGAAAGTTTAAAATACAGTGCATTGAAATGTCAGTTGAGAAAACTGAAGTGGACACTTTTTCCTTAGAAAATAAATTATAGTTGTCTTGCCAGTGTATTATTATATTCACACATTAGTAATTGAGTTTGCTGTTCATACGGCTGCCCCATTCACTTATACATCAATGAATTGTTCTCCACTATTTCCATCCTATTCCAAATAATAAGAAGGAATAGAGGGAAGATACTTCAAAAAGGAAGTGGAGAATCACAATTATTCTTTCTTCTTCGCTCACTTCTCTGCTTGAAATTGTGACACCACACTGGTTTCAAAATTGTGGACTGAGACCAATTGTTTTAAGGGCTGCCCTGAAAAGGTGAGTAGGAAGAAGTCCTTATTGAAGATTGAAGTTAATACAAATATACTTCCCCCAAGGAATTTTAACTGGGAAACCTCTTGAATCATCATATTTATTAATTATGTATTGTTTGTTAGCCATCTTGCAAAGCAGAATTAAATCTAAGACCCTACTCAATACAATATTTTTAAAATAAAAACAAGAGTAATAAGGACAGCAATTCCTGTCTACAAGGTGTACTTTGAAGAATATCATAATTTTTGTTTGTGTTCATATGTATAAAATACTTTCAGTTCTATTCAGGTGTTTTCCAAGCTTGGTTACTGAAAGAAACAAAATGGTTTATACATGGTTTAACATTCTGCTGTGCTTCTCTCTGCTGTAGTATGAAGCTTATTTCATGATGTGTGTCATCTCACTTGATTCACAGGAGACATCTGCAACCGACTCATGTTTGCACTTGATGTATAATCTCTTGTTACCTGAGTTAGTACAAGCAAATTAATCATATAACACCTGAATGTAAACAAGATTCTACTTACATCTAGTGGGAAATAAAACAAGCTCACAGGAATAGGAAATAATTCTAAAACATAACTAGCATGTGCTTATGGAAATCACAAACAGTATATAGATGTATCAGGAATGGGTCAAATTCCAGTAAACTTTGCTTAGCTTTTTCTTTTTTCTTTTACTTTTATGACTTTAAACATATACTGTACATTATGAGTATTTATCATAAAACGAAAGGAACCCTCTCATCAAAAAAGAGCATAGAGGTAGACGTAAATAAAAACATGCAAAGCAATTAAATACAGATATGTAGATTTAGAGATATTTCAGTAGAAATGCAGTACATCTCACATTATTGTAGTGAGGAAGGCTGTGAGGTTCCCCGATTGCCACCCCATGACTTGTCCAAGTACGGTTGATGGGTCCTGTTCTCCCTTCTTGTTTTTCTTTTTAAATCAGACTAACAGCCCTTCAAAGAGTGGGCATATTCCAACTGAAGAATGTCCTATATAAAGCAGGACAAGGAACTACCTTTGCTTTAAATGAAAATAGTGTTTTATGCTTGTTGGTAAAAAAAAAAAAAAAAGAATGTCAAAGCCCTACTCATATCACTATACTTAAGCATCTAGATAATAGAGAATGGGTATAGAGAGGTTTATTTAATTTACATGAATGTCAGCATTTCCACAAAACATAATAAAATTCAAAGATACCTGATACTGATATATCAGGTATCTTTGAGCTGGCATTTTCAATTAAAAATGCAGACAAAATGTATATATTTGAAAAGGGAAAGGAATGTTCAAAAGTGATTGTTAAGCTTTGCAGTTAGGTTTAACTTTATGTAATTTTTATCTGAATGGTCATACCAGTGAAGAGCAATCACATTTTATGGATTTTTATTTTAATGTCATTTCTCTCTTTATGTACATAACTATTTGAACCATTTTCATGACCACTAGAAAATCTGGGCTTCATCCATTAAGAAAAATGGGACTCTTGCCATTAAGATCAGGGCGTTCCCTAGCCTGCTGCCTTATATTTTTATTGATTTTTTTTCTTGACTGAATTATACTTACTACAGTAAAATAAGCTTGCAAAGAAGTCATGGACCTATATATAATATGTAAAAAGGAAACTGCAGAACACTGGAGTGGAAAGTAACCTTGCTATGCCATCAGTACTGAAAGACATTGTATCTTTCATGCTAGGATGTGTGCATGAGTGAAGATTTGAATCTTTGAAGCCCATAGTAAAGAGATTAATTTCTGTAATGGTATGCATAATGGCAATTAAAACTGCCTCTTACTTCATGTGACTTGATAATGAATAAATAGACCTAACAGATCTGGCATGCAAACATTGGGAGAACACTAGAAAGCACCAAAGCATTTGAGTGTTTGGTACATCTCTCCTGCCATCTAGTGATCTTCCAATTCTTTGTATCCCAGCTCTTGTTACCCTACAGTAGAACAACTCCGAACTTAGTAAGGGCACTTTAATAATTTCAGGGCCTACTGTTCTCTCCTAGCTGCTTTAACACATTCTGTCTGTCTCCTTACTTCCAGTTTCTCCTTCAGATTTTGCCATGTGGCTGCTGCTGGTTTTCTTTCTGAACGCCATCACATTATTACACTTACATGCACACACTAACTCATGTTAATGGTTTCTAATGGAATTGCTATTTTTGATATATGTAAGTAATTGCTGATCATTTCTCAGTGTCTGGAGCCCTAATTTTTAAATTTTTATTTCTGAAAATCATTCTAAATTGGCTTTTAAGGCAGTCAATGGATCACTAGAAAGAAAGAACTGAACAGACAGTTACGTATCTTTCAGCTCCTTTATGATATCAGTGAGTTGCTAGCCAGTGGACTTTCTATCTATCTATCTATCTATCTATCTATCTATCTATCTATCTATCTAATGTTACTTATTATACATGTGACATATTTCATCTGGTAACATACTCCCCTTTGGGTCCTAGCACCTCTAGGTAGAATTATCCTCACAACCTTTATAAGGAATAATCCATAGCATTTTGATACTACTGAATTAATAATCATCATATCCATTGTCAGAAGCAAGACTAAAAACCTGCTACAACTGGAACTTTCAGTGCTGATCATTGTAATTGCCACTGTTTAAATCAATTTAAAAGAGCCTGCTGTACTTTTAGTAGATCTTTGTATCATCTGTTAGACATGGCTTTATCTTAAAGAGTCCCTCTCCCTTTGACAGACTATAAAGTAGGCTCTTTGCCAGAGATAATTCAAAGCTCACACAGAGGACTGACACACTGAGTCACTGCCCTCTGCCCTCAAGGTTCCTGACTTACACCCTCACATGGCTAAAACTAGATGGAAACTAATCTGGATATAGAAGTTCAATGTTTCCCAAGGGTACAGTATTTCTTGCATGCTCCTCCTTCTTCTGATGAGCTATTTACTTTTAAGTTAGGAGGCTGTTATACAAATCCTAGTCTATTTAAAGAGAAAATGTCCAGTGATTTATGACTGTACAGAACAGGTTGGCATGTTTTAGTTAAGGCTGGCGCTCTTTCCTACAACATACAGTATAATAGATAAGGAGTAGTGGTTCTCAGAGCAAAAGATGACTGATATATGCAACTCTCTAATTCCACCACACAGCTACTGTATTAAACTAATGGACTGTACCAAAAGATGTGTGTGACTAAAATCAGTAAATGAGTTGCTTCAGAGCAGACCCCCTGTTGCTTTTCCTGTCTATTCTATTGTTTTGCCAGCATGATTTTCTTTTGTGTCTTGGTTTTTCATATGACTTACCTCTCACTTTATCTAAGCCCTTTCTTCTCTTGGGGGAATGCTTAATGATGTATGTTAGAAGTCATAAATTAAGCCAACTTCCATTCACCTCCCTACACATAATGATATTTCATGTTAGAAGTGGGAATTCTGAAAGCTAATTCCATGAAGTACTAAGAATGCTGTTCCATTGTAATTAGAAAGGTCTACTGTGATGAACTAATGAACAATATTTAAATGAATCAACAGAATATTTTTGCAAAGCAGATGTTTCAGTGCTGATTCTAACATGACAACTTGTTGATCTCGAGAATCACTCTTGCAAAAACAGATTGTGTACTTACAGATACCTTGCCATAATTGTGAATGAATGATCGCTTTCTTCCCTTGTGATTTCCAGGCATAAAAGTCTACTCAGAAAACAATCCCTACTCTGTATAAGGTGTTGATTTTTCTCTCTCTTCAGCAAGGAACATTTGCAAACTAGGGACAAGATGCTGGGTGAAGGGAGTGTGCATTCCAAACATGTTTTCCTTGGGAAAGCTCAACAGACAAGATTGCTCATAGTGTCTAAAATCTGACTGATCATCAGACTTGGGTTGGGAAAGACATTTTCATTTCCTTGGTTGTCTCTTGAAGTGAATGGCTTGCTTGTTGGAGGACTAGATTATCTGACAGACTGCCTAGACCTATATAGAGTGCCTAGAAAAGCCTTGCTCTTTGGCATTTCAATCAATGAAGTTAGACTAACTAGTACCAGGGACAGGGCCTTTGTTTTGGTGATGTCTTCCTTTGCAGCTATCTTCTGCAGAAAATGAGCATCCACCCATTTCTGTCCAATTTGTGTTCATCTCCGGAATTAATGCCTTGCTTCATCTCACTCTGCGCCTCACAGTTGTAAAAGTCTGCATTTTAAGATCATTTGTCTTTTGAATGGAATTTTGCATACTACTAGAGGAGAGGTAAAGATGCCCCAAAAAGGAGTGTATGAATGATAAAATGGTAAAATAAATCAATACTTTGAAGGGTTCAAATAATTGAGGCTTTTTACTATTACTTATCTCTTTTTATTTATAACTCACATTTTCGGTTCCTTTGGGGAAGATTGCTTGGAACAAATTATTTGCCTTTAAAAAAAATCAGTGTAGGAAGCACAGTGTTATAAATAAAGAGGAGTCTAAAAAGTCTAAATATTTTTTTAAAAGGGAATTTGGCTGCCTGTTAGTCTCCACTGGCAAGCGTGGACAATGCTGTTTTACTTAAAAATCCATTCTGTCTGACATCATATAGCCTAGGAGTAGGCATTTATACAAATGTTGTTAATTAGGCTTATATTTATTATGTTTACTTTTTTCTGTGCCCACCTCCTAACCCCCCCCTCCCCCAAGAAATAGCTAGATCATCAGGTCAAATGCCTTTACAAATAATACATTTCTCAGTCTCTGTATTGTGTGATTTAAGCAGACTCAAAATGGCCTTTAACAAGGTGGTGTTGAAAAAGATTGTCATACATAAGTAATCACTTCATGTTTCTTCCTCTACATCGCCTCTGGGTGGGGAGAAGACAAATTAAAGATATAGGAATAAAAATAGTGTTCTCAACATTAAGGAAAGCATGCACTGCTAATTCTTAAGGATCCAATTTAGGGCCAGTGTAATTTGATAGGTCAGCTAGAGCCAAGTGTAAGTGTGACAGCAAAGTTTGCAGATGACACTAACAGATTGGGCTATGCAAAGCTATGGAAGGCTGCTTTGATTTGTCAATACGTCAGCCAAGAGATTCACAAACTGAAGCAGAAATCCACTTGGATGCAGTGAAATGCAGTTTTAAGCAGTTCAAGCCTGGCAATGTGCCTTGCAGGTTTGATGGCTTTTCTGCTACTTCTAGGTTGGTTACAGAAAGGATAGAGTAATGAAACTTAACTTCCATGTAGGCAGAAACTGGGTGTGATGGGCTCTCTAACACTGACATGAGGAGGTAGCCAATGAGTGAATATGTCAGATTTATTCTGGAATGGCAAGGCTTACACTGCTTTGGGCTTCCTTTTCTCTTCATTTTCTGTATCCAGCCACAAGCCTTCACTTTGCTCTCTTTTTGGTTAATGGGATGAATTGAATTCTATACTCCTGTGCTGGACTTGCTAACAACTGGAAGTTTAACTTTGTTCTAAGTTCTCCCAGTAGCAACTCAAGGCTGGCCACTTCAGTTCACATTCTTGGGTCAAAACTTCCCTTTCAATTTTGCATACTTGGGGTGGGTTTAAGTCTCTCAACAATGAGTTAGTGGAAGCCAGATGAACGTAGGTGCTGGCTCTGTTGTTTACTGCTTTTAAGAACAGCGATTGGCAAGGAAATTAGTGCTACTTTTTCCGTGCTCGCTTCTTTTTCTGTGTCTTACATGTTTCTGTGGCATTATATCTATTGTGCCAGCCTGCTTTTTGCTATCTCTGTTTCTAACGAGTATTGTCAGCAGGGTACAAACACTATTGCAACAAAGTCAAGCTTTGCTAATGTGCTCTGTTTGACCTGGCAAGCCCCTAAAGCCAGTGGATGAAGAGGCCCTTCCCGGGGGAGGGGGGGGGGGACAGCTTTCCAAACTGCCACTCAAACCCTCTATCATCCCCTAAAACCCAGCAGCCACAGGAAGAAAATCCTAACCTCCACAAAGGCAAGCCAATGGGCAACCTTCAATATCAGGCCAAGCCTTGCACCCCAGGTAGGCAAGTAAAAAAGGAAGGACATACTTTTTCTAGTTTCTGCATTGATTCAATCTGCATAATTCAGATTAATAATTTGGAAGTTACTGTGAGGTCCTCAACTCAAGTATTCCTCAAAAGAGGTCCAGAGGGAATATTCCACACTTCTTTATTGTGAAACTCTTGAAGATATCCAAATGAAACTACTCAGAGTTAACATCTCCTAAAGGATCTAACATCCCTGCTATTTTTATCCCATTCTCCCCCCACATCCCCAATGAAATGACTTCTTACTCCAAACATTTTGATACTTCTCCATTATAGCCTATGAACATTTTTTTTCAATAAATTCTGCAAGCAGCTTTAATCAAATCAGCCTACACCTGAATGTTGAAGCACAGACTTAAATCAAATAACAACATCTTCACATCTTGAATCTCCATTTCAAATCAAATCAAGTTGATTTGTGTTGACCTGCCTAATATAGTGCTCACCTGCACAGGTGAGTTCCATTATTTTCATTTTTGTTTGTTTGTTGTTTACCATTAATGATTATTAATGATAATAAACTTGCCTATCAACCACTGACAGACAGAGAAGTTTTGTTTGTTTTCATCTGCAGAATATATTTTGTCTTTAATAAAGTATGTGTAAACTTCATCTGCACTAGCTATGGCCAGATAATGATGTTGACAAATTCCTCTCCCCCACTAAAAACAGGACATTTTTTAAACAGTTCCTCAAGGACCCAGTTGACAGATATTTGCATATGGCGTGACAATGGTATATTTATAGCCTTAAGAAGTAAAAGTACTGCCAAACCAGGCCAGGCCAGGCACCTAGAAGACTGGGGAAAATTCTAAAAGGAAAAGATTTGATTCCTGCCATAAAGCAGTAAGCAACTTAGGGCTTCTCTGGAAAAGCCACACTCATTGTAAAAGTACTCATTGCCAGAATATAATTGGGAACAACTCATAGATGGACCAGAACAGATCACACAATTTCCTTACCTTTTCCTTTCCTCCAGTCACAACACTCAAGGGGTGTATTTTGCAAAATTCATAGTCCATGTCACAGTCTCAAAATAGAAGGGTACTCTAATAGGAACAAAGAAGACAGAAATGTCTTTGCTATATAAAATCCAAGCATGTTTTTGTTTTTTAAAAAATGTACACCCTGGAGTATATTTTGGTTCAAAGGTTTTGTCCATTTCAAAAATCTTTCCCCAGTAATCTTCAAATGTACATGTACACTTATATTCTTTGAATTTACTGAATGTCCCCTTAATAATCTTTGTTATGTGTCCCATCCCACTTAACTAAATCCCTAACTGTGTTAGCCTTACTTTGTAAGAAAAGTACTCTAACTCCTTTCCCACCTTCCTCAGTTTTGTAGAATTTGCTTCTTTTTTGCCACCACACACTGACATAACCTTTTTGCTGAGGTCTTGACCATATCATATTTCTTTCCTAACCTACAGACATGCCAAAAGAACACATGAGGGGGTAAGTCACCCAATTCACTTTCTTAAAACACATGCAGATAGGCAGGTACACTCCTGTTTACACATGCACAAGCATTTATTTATTAATTTATTCAATTTCTATAGCTGCCTATCTCACTTTTATGTGACTCTAGGAGGCTTACAAAAAAATAAATACTTAAAATACAAAATACAAAAATAAAAATAAAACACAGCCAGGCATAATCTAGTCTAACTAACCATCCACACAACCAGGAACGGGCTCTATCCCATGCCCAGGGTCTCAGGTTGAACACAAAGCCAAATTTTCAAGACTTTATAAAAGGCCAATGGGTGGGCCCAGTCTAGTTGGGTCATGATATGTGTATATCACATACTGATCAAAAGCATAGATTCCACCCTCCAAAAGCACAGGATTTCTTTGCAGTAATAGACTGGATATTTCTGAAGTAGAGGAAAAGCCAAAGAGAGCTCAGGGTTATCTTTCTTTGTTCCCAGCTAAGGAAAAATCCTGTAGGTTTGATCCTTCTACTGTCTTCTCTGTGTTTAAAGCCTCTTTTGTCAAGAGTGGTTTGAGAGACAAGTTTTCACATCCACCCTCTTGATTTATGGAATTCTTCAGTTTTATATCTTGATAACATTTTTGAGAAACACTAAAAATACCTAGGTAGCATAAGATAACTAACAATATTAAGGGGCTACCCTTCTTGATATAACACAGGCATATTTTTCTTACAAACCTGTGCTAATTTCCATGACAAAGGGACCCTTCATGTTTTTGACAGATTGAGAACCTCAGTGCTCGGGGGGGTGAACAGTGTGATGGCCATTTTAAGGTACAGTTTTTATCTGTGTCCAGGAAATTGTGTTATCAATTTTTAGCAGTCCTGGCCCTAGAGGTCCCAAATAGAGATCAAGTTCAATGTGATAGTGAATCCACAAATTACTTACCCCTGAATAAAAGAGGGTTCTACCATGTCAACACTGGCATCTGAAAAGTAGGCTTTGTTCATAACTTTCAAGTTATATCTTGGTTTTATATCAATGTTCTACTCCTAATCCAGGCTGATTCAGGCTATTCTTGTTTTGTCCCCAGCTCCACACCTGAATTTACCACAGGAAATGTAATTTCCATTCAGAGCCCATTTTAGTACTGTACTGAGTGAAGAATATATAGTGTTTACCTTAATGTAAATGGGCAAGGACCATATCTCACTAGTAAATCACATATACACACACATAACATCTGGGATGTTTGAGGAAACTATTTGCTATGAAGTTTTCAACATACCAGTTAGGTTGCTCTTTCCTTAACAGCAGTTACCCTTTGGTTTCCACACATCTATGCACCAGACATACACATTTTTTTGCTTTAAAAATCTAACACAATGCATCCTTATTTTGTATAAATAGTACATCTGGAGTAATGTAAATATAGTAATGTGTATTTTGTAAAACAGATTCCAAAATTGGAAGTGATACCCCCCTTTTTTCTCTCTCTCTGGCAGTCAGTACAAACACATCCAGGCACACATGGATACATGGACAAAGTGTCAGATTGTAAATAATGCCAGGAAGTATTTTCAAAGAATGTATATATTTATTTATTTGTAGCCTTTATTTGTAGCCTTCAAAGATTCTTTAAATGGATATTGAATGCAAATTACTGTTTGTTACATTTTTTCCTTTGGGAGTAAGTTGTCCTTGTCTTTCAGATAAATTTATCTAGTTGAATGTATTAATGTATTTTAGTCTATTCTTCTGTTTGCTACTATCAAAAGAACACAGAATTCAAAAGACTGCAGAATACGGAAGTGGTGAGATGCCAAAGGAAGTCAGATATTATCCTATTTCCACAGTTTCCTAAATAATATGCTAGTATGTCCAGTACATAGCAAATTCACAGTCTTCTTTGTTGCTTTTGGCAATTTCCTTTATATTTAACTGTTCACTTTCTTTGGTAACATCCACAGCTTATTTATTTGTTAGTTAGATTTCTATCCCACCTTTCATTAAGGAGTTCAAGGTAGCTTACAGAGCAACTCCCTCTTCTATGGCACACTAGCTTTGTCCGACTAGCCCATGCAGATTTTATTTTGTCTGAAACCTAGGACAATCAAAGTATTCTGTATTTTGTTTTTTTTTAATTCTGGCTGACCTGTGATCATGTCGTAGAACATCTGGAATGTGACAGTTCTGGGTTTCAGACAAAATATTTTCCCCATTTTATGTATACCCCTACTCAGGTAGAAAGTGATTTTCTGCCTTGGAAATAAGCAACTGGGTTCTCAGTGAATATTTTTCAATATTCTCTGAAATTATGAATAAATCTATGTGTGCCATTGCAACCATGCTGCCCATTGACTTTAATGTTTTTTCCAGGTATTTATATACACAATTGAGGTGTACCAGCCTACTCTGCTGCTAGCCTGGTTGAGATTGATTGATTGATTGATTGATTGATTGATTATTTATTTATTTATTTATGAAACTGATAGGCTGCCCCAAACTATGACATCTCTGAATGATTAATGGCAAGTTGGCCTGGCATCAGGCCTCAAGGGAGTGAGGTTTGTTAGCTACCATTGGCTTCCCACAGACCTTCATTCTGTATGGCTGGGCTATCTGAAGGTTCTTGCTTGTTCCTTTTTTCCTTTAGCCTTCCTGGGTTTTGTGTGTGTCTGTGTGTGTGTGTGTGTGTCATGCCTATTTTAAGCTATTATTTCTATTCATTATTAGCAAAAGATAATATGGCTAATGAATAAAATATTTCTCTTTCTTTTTCTTAGAATTTCCATAAATATCTATCGTATGTAAACAAGCTTCAGTACATCACATTTCCTTTACTTAGAACAGCCCTTCTTGACCATCTTTCTTTTGTTTAGCTACTGTTTGCTTTTTTAATCCCCCCATTCTATATTTGTCTAATGTAGGTGGTAAATTCTTCAAGGCAGAGACTGTCTCCTCTAAAAAGTGCTGTAAAACACCATGCACCATATGAAAATGGTTACTATAAATAAATATCAGAGAAATTACAACAGATTCTGCTGTTGTAGTTGGATACAGTGTTGAGTTTATAATAAAGGCATAGGCAACAGTTAAAATACATGTCAGCATTTGTTGTTGTAGAACAAACTGCTTATAAGAAATTAAGTCCTATTTTTCTACCACATAAAATCAAATATATTTGTTTCCAATTTCAGACTTGATAGCTATCATTTTATCAGGTTGGAAATGAAACAGAAGAGCCAAAGATGAGGCTATTTTTCTACATAAGTAAGGATTCTCTATGAAAGTGTATACATTTGGAAATTTAGTTTTGAAGTGAATTAAGGTATCATTTCAAGAGTAAAATCACTTCTCTTTAATTATACTGCTAGTTTTGGTACTTTGGGGAAAAAATATTGACCATAGTATATTGATTGTTGTAAGGAGTACCTTATACTAAAAGTTAAGGTTACCTCACCATCCTGAAAATTGCAAGTCGTGGCAAAATGTCAAGAGGCATTTTAACTTAGTATTGGTTATGGCTGCCTCAAGATAAGACCTAACATTGTGTTCCACTATCTGTTCCTCCAGTAGGCACTCCTTCACAGGAGTAACCCTATTAAGCCCAATTAGTATTTATACTACCTGGAATTTCTGTAGGCTAGACTGAAAAGTTAAAAACGTCCCAGAAGAAGACAATAGCAAACTCTCCCTTAATTGTTATTGAGAAAACTAAATGGACATGTTCATGTGGTCACCCAGGATTGAGCTCAAATTGAAGGAGTGACAATGATGAAGATGATGTTAGATTTATGCCCCACATTTCTCCAGGAGTTTGTGGTGGTTTCATTTATTCCCACAACAACCATTTCAGATAGGTTGGGGTAAGAGAGAATAACTAGCCCAGAATCAAACAGTACATTTCCATAGCTAAAAGTAGACTTCAGCTAATCAACATCTTACCCCTATACATCTCCAATTGCAGGAAAATTGGCAAAGATTATATGTCAGGCCTGAATGACTCAATGTGATCTTAGAGATGACAGAGGATGGACAATAAGGCGTATAAGGAGACAGCACTGGTGGATCTTTGGATGACTCCTGTCCATGTATTTTTAGCCTATGTATGGTCTGAATATATAGAGAGGACAAGAAAGCAAAAGTAAGATGGAAACCCAAGATATGAACCAAATTCTTACTCTAAGGTATTTTGACCCCTTTGATCATGATGGGGAACAGAATTGGGCTCTTAGGCTTGATCTTTCCCCATTCTTTCATACTAGCTAGATTTTGTCACTTGGGGCAAGTTTTGCCTCCAAATAAATAAATAATAACAAACAATAAATTATATTGTCTGTTTCAAGGGAGGATCCACCTCCAGTAAGAGCCTTGTGTAGCTGGGATGCTTGCAGGCAGAAGTCTCTTGTACGACTTGACATTTTAGGGAACATAAATGATAGCTGAAACAGGGCTACACTTGCAGTACCCCAGTGGGGCACCTGCAAATGTTGCATGCTCAGACAAGAGGAGGGGAAAGGGCTTGATACATAAGCCAATCTGGGGGTTTGAAGTATAGCTTCCTAGAAAAGAACATGAATTACATACAGAAAACTCTCAATTCTTGCTCATTCTACTTAAAAAGTTAAAAATCCATGGCTAGGAAAAAAAAAATGCCCAAGATCTTAGGGAATCACAGCCACATGGAGAAGAATGGTGCAAAGTTAGAGGGACAGATTATGTAAGATTGTGCCGTATTTTTGCTGCTGATTTTTATGATTGGCATTATTAAAATTCTGGATTTTACTATTTATTGCTATTTTGTTTGTCAAATTTATTGAGAAAACATCCAGCTGTTCAAAAACTCTTCTATCCTTTACTGAAAAATGAGAAGGTGAATCCTTGAAAGCATGCAGTTTTGTTGCAGAGGTTATTGTTACTGTATTAAATTAAATGCAATAACTATCTAGACAGAGATCATCTGAGTCAGCAAGCTGACAAACATCTGTTCTGAAAAGCAAATAAAAAAGCTTTGAGATGAAAATCAGAATTCAAATGGAAATCTGGTCTAGGTTGTATGACACGTTGCAAATAATGTCGTGTAGAGTACAGATCATTATGAGACTACATTAATTTTCTTTATTAATTTAGCCAATTCAACTGGAATTATTATTATTATGGTTGGACACACAGTCAGCCAGATGTTTAAACTGGATTTGGCATTTTTATCCACTCATCAAATCCTTCCCAAGGACCTGGGATAGGCAGATATTGTTGTTTGATGGTGTTAAAGGTATCATCGCAGGATATAAGCTGTTCCAGGTAAAGCTGCCTTTTGTAATTGACTGATGGTGATTTTGTCAATGCCAATGGTCTTCAAGTGCTGCTCCAGATGTTTTGGAATTGCACCCAAGGCACCTATTACTATTGGTACTATCTTTGCTTTCTTTTGCCATAGTCTTTCTACTTCTATTTGCAGGTCTTTATATTTTGTGATTTTCTCTCTGTTCTATTCTGCTGTCTCCAGGTATTGCTATGTCCACTGTCCAGATTTTTTTGTCTTTCTTATCAACAATAGTTAAGTCTGGAGTGTTGTATGGCAGGTGCTTGTCTGTTTGAATTCTAAAGTCTCAGAGCACTTTAGCTTCTTCACCAGTTCTATTGTTATTATTTTTTCAATTTGTATGGCCAGCCAACTCTTCTAAGCAACTCTGGAATTAGAGTGGAAAACATTACAGAAATTCTAGGAACATTGCTATATGATTAAAAATGTCCTTGTTTATATTTTTTTTTCCTCAAATGTAATTTAGTACTGATGATAAATTGTCAATAAAATATCTTTTCTGCAGACTTATAGGTAATCATGTTTGCATTGTAACAGTAATTGTATTCATTCAATTAAACTTTAAGCTACATTGAAAGAAAAGGGCATTTTCTATAAACTTAAGCATATTGAGCTTCCTGATTTTGTTTGTAGAAAACTCTATTTACATTATTTGATACTGCTAAAGTTGATAAAAGGAATGCCGGCATTATAAGGTATTATAAAAGCAAAGAATGGAATCTGTTGCTGATGTTGTGGCTATTTTAAAAATATGATGCTGAGAAAGATTGGCTCTCTGAAAAGAAGCAAAAAAGCAATGGAATTCAAAATATTCTCTGTCCTGCCAGGTACTTTTGTCAGAAATGCCACAGCAATGAGCTTCCTGATTTAAATCTCTTAGCAATAGAGCATTTTGTTCTGCTTGACATGAAGGCAATTGGAGAGCCACCCTGGGAGGAGAAAATCAACAATACACCAGCTGTCATTTTATCTTCTATCACTAGTCAGAACTAAGCTGCTCTGAAAGTCTGGGTATTTTCAAGATAACTATGTTTTCTGTTTTTTGTCCCTTTACAATTTTATTATAGAGCTGAAGAGAAAAGCTGTAGCTAAGATTGCCAAATGAGTTAGTTTAAGGGGTCCAAGATCAACAACTTGTCTGATTTGTAAGAACATGAGAAGGTCCTTTGAAGATGCTTTGGGAAGGCCAGAAAGTGGGTCTGCAGTCTCCAGCCATTCTCTTGATTTCCCTCAGCAGAAGTCCTTAGGAGGCATCTGGCCTCAAACATCTGAAAGTTGCCCAGTTATCATAACTGTTAGCTTTTCATAGATGTATCTTTCTCTGACCCTCCACTGAAGCCATCCCAAGAAATTTTAAAGAAATTATTGCACTATATCAAATTAACAAAAATTGAATACAGAAAGCTATGTGAATAATGTGATATAACATTCAAGAAGAACTTTCTAGAAAATTATATCATAACCCCTCCCCTTAATTTGTCCAAACTGTGCAACTTTCATTTTCCTTGCTCTTTGTTAAAACAAAACAAAACAAAACCCAAATCCTAATTTAAATGTTGACAAACAGAGCATGGCAACAACCCATTGCTACAAATTAGGCATCGATTTACCATTCTAATGCCATACAGTAATTAATTCCTTTTTGCTATTCCCTTAATGTATTGATAAATTTCAAAAAACAGATATGTAACCAAGAAGAACAAACACATGCATTCTCGAAAGCAAAAGTCATGTTAAGAATTCTATGAATTTCACCCCAAATGAGGCAATAAGAGGACAAGCCCAGACCATGTAAATTAATCTTCCAAATCCTGAATTACATTATTACAAAGGTCATGTAAATAATTGGTATAAATTTCATCACATTTCTTCAGCTTCCCAAATGTGACTTTTGCTATATCCTGTGACTGCAAGTAGCATAAATTATGTGTTGTCTGAAAAAGTGCTTAACCTTTTTCCCCTTGCCTATCACCAGTTGTTCTTGAGATCTACATTATTTGCTTATTTGATACCAACATAAGATTTAAAAAATGGAATTATGCAATACAATTAAATAGACAATTAAAGGCAATGTAATGTCATAATGAAAATACAGTTTAGAAAACAGTTGAAAATATTAATAGCTTTCAAATACAATTACCATCAGTCATCAAAAGAGCTTATCATTCTCTTAAACTAAATAAAACCCACTGACGTTAACTACTGAGTTAACTTCTATTAACTCACTCTTCCTTTTAGCTAGGCTTTAAAGATTATGGGTTGTTTTAACGCTGTTAAAAAAGCAATTTTCCATCTTGCTTGTTTGCTCTGCTTTGGTTTATATGTTAGTGTTACATTCAGGCAGGGCAGCTTTTGGCCATGTAGATCAAATCATCCTATGATCGTGACTTTCTATGCCCTTTCCAATAAATAACACTGATTCAAGAAGAGTAATGATAAGATGTCTCCTTGTTCACAAAGTGAGTTATTTCAGATGACACAATCCACTTGAAATTAAGATACTACTGACCATGATGACTATGCAGAAATGTCTTAAGTATCTGAGGAAGATGGTGTGTGCTAACTGCAGCAATGGTATAAGACTGGGGACACCCAGATTAAGTTTCCCTGCTCATTTATGTAGCTCACTGGCTGAGATTAGGCCAACATCCTCACCCTAGTCTATTCAGTGTAGTAAAAGACCATGTGAGACAGCACATTTTTTTATTATTATTTATTTATCGTATTTATATAGCCCCCATCTCACATAAAAGTGACTCTGGGTGGCATACAATTAAAAACCATAAATACATAAAAACAGTCACAATTTAAAAAATAACTATAAAAGCACCCAGAATAAGAGGGGATGATGTTAGCAAGGGAGCCATCACAAAATCTCCCTGGTCCCCTGGGACCCTGAGGCCTGATCACATAACCAGGTCTTGAGGGACTTGTGGAATGTTTAGAGGGATGGAGCTAATCTCACTTCTGGGAGAAGATTCCACAAGGCGGGCACCATGGCAGAGAAGGCCCACCTCCTGGGACCTGCCAAATGTAACTCCCTGGCAGATGGGACCCGCGACGTGCCTTCTCTGCCAGATCTGATGGGGCAGGCATGTGTAATCAGGGAGAGGTGGTCCCTCAGATAACCCGACCCCATGCCATGAAGGGCTTTAAAGGTCAAAACCAACACCTTGAATTGGACCCAGAAGCAAACTGGCAACCAATGCAGCTTGTGCAGCAGAGGTGTAATGTGTACTGCTCTAGGGTCATACACAACTGCCCACGTTACTACATTTTGCACCAGATGAAGCTTCTGGATACTCTTCAAGGGCAGCCCCATGTAGATCGCATTACAGAAATCCAAAAGGGAGTTGACTAGGGCTTGAATGACAGTGAGTAGAGCCCCCCATAGGAATGGGCACAAATGTCAGACAATATAAAGCTATGCAAAGGGTCTCCTAGCCATGACTGCCACCTGCTTGTGAGTCCAGGAGGACCCCCAGATTGCACACAGGGTCTGTCTGGGGCAGTGCCACCCCATCCAGCACCAAAGATGGCCTAGCCCTAGAACCAGAAAACCCCCAAACCCAAAGCCACTCTTGCAGGGTTCAGCTAAAGCCTCTTTTCCCCATCCAGACCCTCATAGCCTCCAGGCACTGGGATAAGTCATACACACCATCACTTAATTCTCCAGGGACAGAGATGCATAATTGGGTATCATCAGCATATTGATGATACCTTACCCCATAGCGATGGATGAGCTCATCCAGCAGCCTCATGTAAATGTTAAATAGGAGGGGGGACAGTGCTGAACCCTGAAGAACCCCACAAGGGCCGAGGGTGGGATCTCTCCTCCCCAACCACCACTACCTGGAATCAGCCCTGGAGGAAGAGGTGTACCAGCACAACACCATGCCGCCCACTCCCAATCCTCTAAGCCGATCCAGTAGAATACCATGGTCAATGGTGTTGAAAGCCACAGAGTGGTCAAGTAGGGCAAGGATGGATGCACAACCCCCATCACACCCTCACCAGAGATCATCCATCCCATACCCAGGCCTGAATCCCAACTGAAAAGGATCCAGATAATCCACTTCATCCAAGGTCCTCTGAAGCTGCTGTGCAACTACCTTCTCAATCACCTTCCCCCAAAAGGGGAGGTTAGATACTGGATAGAAATTGTCCAGTATAGTGGGGTGCAGTGATGGCTTCTTGAGGAAGGGGCAAACCAAAGCCTCCTTAAGAGGCAAAAGAACAACCCATTCACTTAAAGAACCATGAACCACTGCTATAACCCACTCACACAATACCCCCTGGGCCACTTTAACCATCCAGGAGGGACATGGATCTAAAGAGCAGGTGGCTGAGCTCACAGCCCTAAGGAACCTGTCCACTTCCTCAGATCCAACAGGTTCAAATCGTTCCCAGATACCAGGGCAAGACTTCTCCCCAGGCATCTCCACCAGACCTGCAACAAAGCCAGCATCCAAATGAGAATAAATTCAAGCAATTTTATCCAACAGATGCCAGAAAAATTCCTCCACACACCCCTGCAGAAGGTTCTCCAGGCCATCCTTACCCAGGAGAGTTCATGTCACCTGAAACAGGGCTTTCTGTGGACTCAATAAGAGCAGAGGAGTATTGATGCTTCACCACCCTTATTGCCACTAGGTCGGCCTTAATAGCAACTCTAACCTCTGTTAGGTTCAGTTCATCCCTTGTCAAGCGCCAGAGACACTCTAGATGTCTCTTCTCTCACTTCCTCTCCCTTAGCTCTTCCATAAACCATGGAGAATGCCAGGATCACCAAGAGGAGAGAGGTTGCATGGCTGTGATCCAGTCCAAAGCCTCAGCCGCCCTCTTATTCCTAGCGGCGACCAAAGCTTTGGATGGACCATGCAGCAGACAAGCAGGAACAACCACTAGCTCCCTCTGGAACTCATCCAGGTCTATTAGCCACTGGGGGTGGATCAATCTAATGGGTCCAGCCTCCCTGCAATGTGTAGTGGTGCTAGAGAATCCCATCGTAATCAGGGCATGATTCCGCCATAACAAGGGGGACACCAAAAGCTCTCCCAATTTCAGATCACATAGCCACTGCTACGATAGGAACACCAGATCCAGTTTGTTTAGTTATGGTTTTCATAATGTAGGTTGGTCCTTTAAATTGACAAAGTATAATAACCTGTGCATATTGATTCATCCCCCTCCCCCCCCCCCAAAAAATAATACATATATTTCTCATCAATTCCTTACAGAAATCATCAAGGTCTGAACAATTATCAGCAGAAATGGAATCTTATTTTTTTTCCTTTGATTTTCAGATTTCTCCAATTCCCTCCAAGTTGTTCTTGTTATTTTACCATGAATTATGCAAGCAATGGATTAGGCTGTGGCTCCATTTACATGTAATTCCTGCCCAAATGTAAGGTGGCAGCATTTATTTTCGACAATGCCTGTGATGTTGCCTTAATGTCATCTCCAGCCTAGCCTGACACAGGTCTAAGTCATCCTTCATTTTACTAGTGTTAAAATACTTATTCGGAAACTATTCAAAGGCAGTTTCAGAGTGTATAAAATCTATTAGGAGAGAAATCAGCAGACTGGCAGTGACGGAAAACAGAGGCAATAGAAGGCAGGATAGGGTGGGAGTAGAGGCACAAAATTTCATGTGAGGTGCTATCAGCTGACTTGCAAATGGGTATTGCCCGCTTTAGCATTTTCAGGTTAGATGCCAAACAGAGTGTACAGAGAGGAAGACATCAGAATGATGACAATTTAGATTTTAAAAAGTCCAAATACTTGCAGTGTTACAGAGGTTCCTCCTTGATCTGCAGTGGTGAGACAAAATAGCAATAAGAAGGAAATGCCACGGTATCTGCTTACAAAGGGGTTGCTTTTGTTGGACAGGTTTTACAACTCTTCAACCCTTCTTTTCCCTTCTCCCCACCCCACCCCCTGCTCCCAGAGCTACTTAATGTAGGCATCATCAAAGGAAGTTTACATATTAGTAAGGATTAGCTACATTGTTAAATGTCTAGCAGATATTGCCCAGCTAAGAAAAAAGAAAGGGAAATAATTACCTAACTGGGGTTAGAGCAAACGTTTGTTATCTTGCAGCTTGCACTGAGCAAGGTGTGATGCTCAGAAAATAAACAGCCTCCCTTCCTAGTGTTAATTAAAAATGTGGGTCAATCACAGAACAATGGGTGAGAAAAAGGTCTTCATGATTCATATCCATTGCAGAGTCTGTTTTGTTCCCAATTACCAATAACAAGTTTGCTGACCTAATTATTGATCTTACTGTTCCTATGTTAGAAGGAGAACTTCCTTTTCTGCATGGGGTATTGTTCATGGCAGCCAGAGATTGTGGGGCTGGATAATAAGCCCCATGGTCCCAGACCGCAAATGACAATCTGCTCAATCAACTGTAACCATGGAGGCGTGATGCAAGCTTCCGTATCAATTAGGGAAAGCTACAGGAGGATCTTGCTTAATTTGAAAAGAAATAGAGCTGTTCATATTACACCTGAAAGAAAATTAATGGCTTAGCCTGGAATGTGCTCCTTCTGAGTGCCACGGCTACTCTTGGCAGTTTAAGACTTTCGAAGGCAAGAGGCGTGCTGTTCCAGCTGCCATCGGAGGACAAAATCATGCTTTGCAGCAGTTTCTTATAGGTATGTGTTTTGCCACAGGATGATATGCTAGGCCGTAAATTACCTAGGGACACTTATTTGCTAGCCAAGCCACCAGGAGGGAGAGATGAACCAGAGTTTTAGTGTATATATTTCTAGCAAGCCATTAATGGGACTCATTGTGCCATATAAATAGCGACATTGCTTTATTTGTAAGCGTAAATTCTAATAAGATCTAAAAGACCAGGTTAGGAACAGATCATCCTAGAGAAAATCGATCTATGTGGTCACTAAGAGACAACAACAACTTGATGGCACATAATCAATCAATCAATTCAAATTCTAATGCAGAGATGCCACTTTTAAATACTCACCTTATCCACAGACAATATTTCTCCATAACTGGTTAGTTGAATGGGCTACAAGTAAATGAAGAGGTGACAGGATATAATCCACATTTAGCTGACAATGAAAAGCCTGGGAGGCCTGGGCCTTTATGCAAGACTGGGAAGTCAAAACAAAAATCAAAACCACATCCTTGAGAAGGCACGACTTGCATATGGTAAATGAGATAAATTGTGGTAAAAAGTGCTTGGTTAGGAAAAGTGAAACCTAGTATCCAGTTCATGTTCACCTCAACTCTCCTGTTAAATGCAGTTTTGAGATATTATCCCACAGCCTATCCAAGCTACAGAGAAGTACAGCTGGGACTTTATGGTCTTCTGTGTTTTCAGAGCTGGAGGGGACCTACTGTTTCTTTTGCCCCACAAAGTTGTGTAATACAGAACCTAAATTGCATTCCATCCCTCCTTCCATCTCAGAAATGGCTTCCAACTACAAATTTCATGCCTTTAACATTTAGCTTTTCCCCACTCCTTTCTTATTATGTCACCTGCCTAAGGATGCTGAAGAACTCCAAAGCTGGCACATTCCTCTTTTATTAATTTGGTCCTAATAGCTTAAGTAGCTTTGATTTTGAATGAATCTTGTATGTGTGTGAGTGTGTATCCCCCCCCCCCCCCATATAGACAAATATGGCAATTATTGCTTTTTGTTGCCTTCCTTGTGGTTTTCATCTATCACTTGCTTAGGCATAGGAAATGAAATGTTGCAGCTGGTTGGTTTGTACAGAACCCATTATGCTATTTCATACTGCCTTATCAATTCCTCTGCTCCTATGTCAGAAGGAGAAATGAGTAATTGGAATTTGATATCTACAGTCCTGTGAATGGTGTATTAGTGTGTTTACTTTCACCAAGAAGGATGAGACAAAGCAGGCCTTCATTTCCAAAAATAATCTCTAAATCTCTAAGAGATTAAATTTACTCATATATTGGGCAAGGTTTGTTTTGTTTAAAATCCAGTTTAAAATACAAAAATGAAATTATTATGGAAAGAGTCCTATTGAAATTTTTGACTGACCCTATATCCTTGAATCCTTTGTCATTTTGCAGGGCTGAATCTTTGTTCAATATTTCACCTGAGAATATATTGTGATTGATCTTAATACATCTAGAAAAATGGGTATAGTTTCCTTTTTAATTCCCTCCACCATGTGGGAAAAAGTAAAATATTGATTGCTAATGTGCAAATGCAGATCCATTCTTACTGAACCGGGCTTTATTGATTAAAAGACAAAATGAGTTGTAACTAAAATTAGACTTCAGCTATTCTGATCATTCAAAAAAGGTTTCACCATTAAGATGCACCTTTTTCTCCTGGTTGAGAAGGTCGTTTGTTGCTGCATAAAAGAGAACTGAAAGCTACTGTGCATGAAAAGCGACATAGTGTTATTGCTGTTATTGTGAAAGGTCCTTTTGGGCAAATGAAACAAATCACAGATAAGTTGTGTAGCTTTGTTTCCAAGGAGAAGATTATTGTATGCAAATAATGTTTTCTTTTTAAACAAAAATGAGGATATATCCACTTATTTTCTAAATCTTAGCTCCCTGCCCCCCCATTTCTAAATCTTATTTACTATCTACCTTCTTCTATAGGTATTCTTACAAGTTTATAGAGCTTTATTGTATATCTTATTCTGTAGGTCTTAGAAGTTTCTATGGGTTTACTATGTCTGTAAATGTTCTCCTTTCCCCCTTTTTCTTGTCCATACCTGTGTTATCAGGGCTTAGCTAGCCCCATCCTTAGCCACTTCCACAACTGGGATGTATGGGTTTTTGTCCACCTCAACCTGAGCCCTGGCCATGCTTCAGCCCCGCAAGTTGGGCTCCCTTGGTTGCTGGCTGTGTTTTCTAAGCTTTTTGTAAGTTATCTATTGCCTCTGATCTGAGCTGCTGCTGGGACTTTGGCATTTCTCAGTCATGGATTGGGGTAGAGAAAGCTTGTCACCCATGCTGACTGGCTATTGATGCTGCCGCAGAAGTCGGCGTGGCTGCTGGATTCTACTTTTCTGCTCACAGTTTGCAACTGATTCTAAATTAGCTCCTTGTTTCTGAACCAAGCCCTGCTTCTTCTGTACTTAGTCATCTCCTGTCTGCCAGCTCTGGTCCCACACCTTCACCAAGCCAACTTTCTTCTTGGCATGTCTTGCATTGCTGCACTCTTGCCTGCAGCACTCTCTTTCCCTCTCTCCAGTGCATACCATCACAATGGCTCCTCTTGATATAGCCGCAGCAGAAAAACGATGGGACCTCACATGATGGTAAGCCCCAACAACAGCACAGTATGAGAGCATAGGGATACATGGGAAGAGGCACAGAAGGGCAAGTAACAAAATGTGCATTGTGATATCATGATGCAAACTCGATGACTCATGCCTTTATGTCTGATTTTGGCACATAAGGGTGAATGTTCGGTGTTTGTGTTGTGATATCATAACATATATTTCCACATTTTTTCTTCATCACAATTAAAAGCAGGCACCTCTGCTTGGTGGCAGTCCCCTTGACCAATGACTGCAACATTGTTTGGAGATGATATTCCAGTCACTTTTTAACTGATTGGAAACAAGTATTTCTGTATGTTTGCTGACATGTTGGTTAGCAGTTGCCCCCTCTCTTCATTCCAAAAACACTGATTATGCCTGAGTGCCACTTGCCTCTTTTATGCCCTCATTTCCCTTCCTCAAGCACATTCCTGTCTCCTCCAAGTCCTACAAGTACTGAGTTTTGGGAAGGCAAAAAGGAAGGCAGATAGGGTGGAACTGGGAGAGCATAACTACAAGTTCCCAAATGGGAAAAGATGTGCCACTCCTCTTCCCCCATTGCATCCCGCTATTCTTTTATAGCATAAAGAATTATACTATACTTTATAAATTTATAAATTATAAAGTATAATTATTTGCCTTGGGCAGTAGGAAGGAAAAAACAAAACAAAACAAGAAGGTATCCCCAAGTATGAGCAGACTGTGTAAAGCTGTGCAAAATCATCTGAAGGAGTCATTTGTAGAGCAAGCAAACCATTCCTCCCAACCCATAGTGCTACATCTTCTTGAAGGCTTGGTGTGACTGCTCTGGGGGCTTCCTCTTATTGTCTGATAAATCTAGCCCTGCACATACTTCCTGCAGGATTGCTACTATTCACTTCTGCAGCAATCTCCACACATACTTGATCAGCTGGAGAAGCCCTCCAAATGGCCAGACCAAGTCTTCAGACGGATGCAGTGCTTCATCTTTTTGAGCAACACGTTTGGATGAGCATTTCATGAGGTGCCCCTCTGAATGGTTTTGGACATGTGTTGCTTCTCTGCTCACAAGAATTCAAGCCAAAGGAGCTTAATTGTATGAATACTCTGCTTTGAACTCTTGCCACATCCTTCCCAACCCCTGAATTAGAGTCCCCCAAAAGTGCATTTCCAACATTCATTTGTGATTGCACAGTACGGGGAAAACATTGTAGCAATTGGGCAGGAGTTATTTCAAAGAACCTATGTGACTGGCTCAGGAAAAATCCTGGATAAATTTCTAAGAAAGCCAGGATTCCCTAATAGTTTTTAAAATCTCTTCTAAATTTAGTAAGTGAATAAGCTTCTGCTTCTCCAAACTTTTAAAAATGGCTTTTGTTTATTCTTTTGATAAACACATTATTTTTCCAGAACTGGAAGAGGGACACTGTATTCTCAAAAACTCATAGTAATATATCATTGGTTACTAATTGATGATGTTGATGGTAATAATAATGATGATAAGCCAACAATGATCATTAACAAAAACTTCTGGGAATTCTATTTGTTCATCTTATAATATGTAAACATGTATATGGGATATAAATGGATGGAAATGGATATAAATGGACATTTGAATTTTTCTTTCATTTACTAAGAATGCCCTGTAATATTTTGCCCTATATTTTTAAAAGATTTAATATTATGAAAAAGTACCTTAGAATAGGAAGTTCCATATTTTGCATTCTTCAACATAAGAAACACAGTTGGTCGATATCTGTGTTTATGCTGGAAGCATGAGAGTTTGGTTAAGTCTTATGATTTGCAGTTGCAAACTTGTTTATGTGAGTGTATATCAACAAAAAGTCAAATTGAGCAAACAAAGCTCAGGCACACAGAAGCTTTTTGCAGTTAAAACTTCTCTGCTGGTGCCATCTGGTGAACATATTTTTTAATGGTGGCATACTTTACTGCATACTTGTAAGAAAATTAAATATATACTAAAACTTAATTACTATCGATGTATTCTATACATTCACAATGTCCTCTGAGCATAGGCATTAGTTTGCATTTCGGACTAGTTATTTTTATTTTACTAGTAAAAATATTTAGTTTATATGTAATAGTAGTTTAGCTTAAACAAATTACTGTGGAATGGATGCTAGTTTGGGATTGTGAAACTGGATTCTGTCATTGGATGTTTGAGCAATATGAAGAGGAAATGAAGTTTAGAAAACAATCCATCTACCTCATATGATTGCTGTGGTGAGGATAAAACAAAGAGACATTCTTATTTAAGCTACCTTGAGCATTCTTCCCCCCATTCAAGGCCATTTGTGTGTGTGTGTATGCCTTTGAGTTGGTCTTGACTCCTGGCGACCACCTGGACTAGTCCCTGCACTTTTTTTGGCAAGGTTTTTTGGAAATAGTTTGCCATTGCCTCCTTCACAGGGCTGAGAGAAGAGTGAAGAAGAAGAGTGAAGAAGAAGAAGAAGAAGAAGGTCACCCAGCCGGCTTCATGCCTAAGGCAGGACTAGAACTCATGCTGTCCTGGTTTCTAGCCTGATGCCTTAACCACTACACCAAACTGGTTCTCACCCAGGGCCATAAGTACCCTTTACTGCGAATTATGTTTTATTGCTAGGAAATCAAAGGAAAATGGGACATTTTCTTTGGAACAAAATTTCTATAGCCTGTTACCAAACTTCAGGATCAGCATTTATTGAAATGTTTAGGATCCATTTGGCATCTAACATGAATCTCAAAGAAAGGATGTTACAATGTTTAAATCTGGAAGCTTGCTATAGAATTCAGAGAATTTTAATGCCCAGCTCATTTTTTCTCTTTGCCTTCATTTCCATTAATTTTCCTTAAAAAATTATGAGTCTTTTTTTTTTCTTTCCTGAATTAAATGATGTAAAATGCTGTACCTGACTTTAAAATAAACTGAATATTTTATGTGTAGTTCTTTACAAGGAAGGCATAAATGAAGTCAAGATTCAGTACCTTGCGTAAAAAACAGACTCACCTTAGGAACATACTGTAAGTTTCACAAAGTTATAACGGTTTGAAATGTTCCTTTTCAACAATCATACTTTTCTCAAAATGTTCTAATAGTTTCTGCAGAGAGCAAACATTCTGTGGCAGTGTTGTCCAAACTTGGCCACTTTATTCTGGGGAATTCTGGGAGTTGAAGTCCACTCATCTTAAAATGGCCAAGTTTGGACAACACTGTTCTATGGGAAAGGCTTCTGTTAACCTGGTTAAGACAAAGTACTCCCTGAGGCCTAAATTACACACTTATGTACCTTTATCTATTTTATTTTAATTGAAGGTATCATCCAGAGATTTTGGATCTGAGCAAATAAGGAGTAGGAAAGGAACCTTTCCCTCTGACCATTTTTCAGAAAAGATACAGATGTTTCTAACTTTTCAGTAACTGGTGGAAGTGCAGCTAGGAACAGGAGTGATGATGATCTATCCAAAAACAGTGAAAATGTCTGTCCTCCAGCAATCACTGTGTGGCAGCATAATGATTTTTTCAAGCTATGGACTTCATCAATTGCCATTTTTTTTAAAAAAAATGTCATTGGCAAACAGATTCACACTATTGTACACACTGTGCCTGATGTGAGTCTGACATTAAATCATAACACAATTTATATATCTCATTAATCATTTCCCTCCAAGCAGTAGAATGTCCTTGATTTGCATTATAAATGGGTTATACATTTCCTTCATTTGTGTGGTTTATAAATTTCTTTAATTTGCATTATAAACGGTTTACTATTTCCTTAAGAGTCCTTTAGCAATAAAACAACTAGTCTTCCAGTATTAGTCCTTCAACAGTATTGTGGTCTTTACTGTAATACTCAAATACAGCAGCAGATGCAATTATAACACTGTAATCTGCCAGGAGATTTGCTGCAGTGTGGTAATGTGGAAGTATGATAAATAATAAATAAATAACCACTCAGAATAAAAGCCAGTGTGAGTCTGAGTTTAAATATGTTTTTACATGAAGGCAAGTATCATATGAAACCATGATATCAATCCAAGATCAGTGCCAATGATGTTACCTAGCTGGGTAATGAAACGTCTGCAAGTTCAGAGAGCACCAAAAACTCCATAGTTCAGCCCTGAGCTACAGATTTTCTCTTCTGTTGGAATTAATATAATAATTAGATAAGTTTTAACTGTACAAAAGAGAAATGATGAGATGACTCCCATGATTAGAATCTAACATTAAAAGGATACAATTTGTTCAGAAGGAACAGAAACTTAGAAAGGGAGAAGCTGTACTTCATGCTAAAACTATCCACTGTAGAGATCATCTGAGTGAAAATAGGTGGTGGAACAAACATTCCTCATCAAACTGGAGTGAGGTGTAGAATGGGATGCTACAACATATAGTCCTGAGATCTGTATTCTTCATCATTTTATTAAGGAATTAATGCTTATCAAATTTGCAGATGACACAGAATTATGTGGAATAATTCATAGCCTAGAAAACAGAAATAAAATTCAAAAAGATCTTGATAGGTTACAGAAATGGATTGAAAATAACAGAATGAAATTTAGCAGAAACAAATGTGTTGTTCTTCATTTAAGAAACCCAATTCAAATACACAAATAAAAGAGAGGACTATCTGCTAATACTGCATACAGAAAGGATTTTGGAAATAATAGTTGATTACAAACTGAGTAAGAGTCAGAAGTGTAAAAAAGTGCAAAAAAACAACAACAACAACAACCCAAAACAATTAACAGAAATATAGTTACTAAATCACAAATAATAGTTCTACTTTATTCTGTTTTAGTCAGACACCAGCTCAAGTAATGCACATTTTAAGGAGGATTCAAACAAACTGGAATAGGTTTAAAAGGAAAACATCTAATGCCTATGAAGAGATTTTGGAGGAACTGGGAGCATTTAATCTTCAGAATTAGATTAATGCAAAACATAATAGCACTCTTTACATGTCTGAAAGCTTTACCTAGTGTACTGCATACAGAAAAATGTAGTTAAGTTACAGATAGTTATACTCTGTTTAAATGTTAGGAAAAAAAGGCAAGAGTACTTCTGTACTGGAACTAATCACACACAGAGAGATGGTAGGTTTCTCTTCACTAGATGGATTTACATGGATGTCATTGACCCTGTAATTTGTATTTCTGCACTGAGTAGAGGGTTGGATTCAATTGTTAAATAGTCCCTTCTAACTTTATTCTATGATTCTGATTCTATGATTTTGTGTAACAAGCACTCTTGAAAATATACAAACAACAGCTGTTGGATTAGAAATGGAACAAAACCTTCACTGATACGGAGTGATGGGTTTCAATTTTGGGAGCCTAAGGATACTTGTAGGTGCTTGTAGGTTTCAGTCCAAGAAGGAATCATCTTTAAGAGAAAGGAAGCAATATTGAGAATACACATGACATCACCTGCCCTAGAATAAGAATTAAAACTGAGGACAGTATAATATACAGTACTTCAACTTTGTTTTTCTCTGAACAAATAAAAAAAAAAAAAGACTGCTGAGAATGAGAGACTGTAAGATAAGGTGAAAAAGTATGTATATGAAATCTGAGACTACTTCACACAATAGAACCTGGCCTTACCATAAGGGCCATTATCAAACTTTCCCAAATTAGACCTTGTTATGTCTTCACCATAAGTATATTAATAACTTTGGAGTTCACAAATTCTACTTCTGCAAATTACAAAATATGACTGCACATTCCAACAATTGCAAAATTTGTGTTGGCAAGAAATTGATTACTTTTAGGACTATCGTATTTGGCTTGTAAAAATCTGGTTGACCTCTGTGTGGTAGGAAAAAGAGTTCACCCATATATGGTTACCTGTTGAGTGTTGACTTCAGTTTGTAAAGCTAGACAATTTATGAATCAGTGTACTTTGAAGTAAATATTTGAGTTCAATTCCTACCACTCTACAGCATATTAGACTTACAGATCACATTGCATAATTATCTCCATAAAATGTATTTTTAAAGAAATGTCACCCATTCCTCCTGAGAAACCCTTGACTTTTCTTATCAAAACTACTTTTACTTTCTTTTAAGTCCCTTTTAATATTTTTTTTTTCTGATCAGGAAGCCACTAAATATGTCTTAAATCTTTGCCTATGAAGTATCTTTCCAACAAAATTAATGATGGAAGACATATGATTTGAAAAGGATAGTTTTATCAAAATATATCATAATGTGTTTTCTTACCAACAGTAAACTGTACAATATGCTTCTGCATTTTAATCATATGTTGCAGAATCTTATTTTGAGGGTACTGTAAGCAAAAAATAAACATTTGTCAAAATTTTAATGAGATAACTATGTTAAACTATAGCCTATTTATGATTTATGCATTTTGTAAAAACCCCAGAAAGGTGACTCATTCTTGGTAGAACTTCAGTTTTGAAGTTTGATATAAAGATTTTCAGTAAAATTATTATGCTTTAAAAATACTTCCTGATGCCAGTATTCAAAAGAAAAATTGTTTTTCTCTCTTCTAGCCACCTGCTATAAACTAACCCTGCAAAGCATATTTTATATACCAAGTAGCTGACATTATTAAAAACAAATATAAAGATCTGTCAGTGTATAATGCACAGTGCTACAATTCTTCTCAAACTAAGAAAGATTTTAGACCTAGGCAGTCATTAACTCCAATGCATTCACTACATATATGAGAGTAGACTGACAGCACACTGACTAGTCGTGCCTCTGTTCTGGTGCCCTGCTTCCATATGCATTGAGCAGAACATAAATTCTTAGTGTCTAACATTGTCATCCCCCAAAGATATTATAGACATGGGATGGATGAGCCAAGAAGATGGACAATGTCAAGGATAGGTTCAGGAGAGGCGTTCCTCTCCCACCACTGTTTCCCCGCATTTACTATTACAAGTTTTATTACCCAATCATTTACTACTACAAATTTTACTACCCAGCCATTTTTCTTGATAGACAAAAAGATAGCCAAGGACATAAAACAAGTCGCACAGCACCAAGTGAGCAAAGGAGAATACATCCATACTGTTTGTTTACCTAAGGAAGTTGAGATTTAGCCTTCTAGTAACACCCTTCTGCTTTTGGCTATATAAACAGGGGAAGCCCTCTGATCATGACTTTTTCCTGGTTTAACTGCTTGAAAATATAAGCTCATTTTTAAGTGATGTTTAGGCAGGTTTAAATATAAGTACAGTCCAATTGCTCTTTTTCCCCTTTTTAAAACTTCTCTTGTTTCCCTTCCCCCAATTTCTCAAAGTTCAGTATTTTCTAAAATCAAGCCAAACCTTTCTTGTGCCCTATGGGCCAGAAAGCACAACAATGAAATACATAGACCAAACATAGGTCTATGCAATTATTAATAAAACTTTTTTAAAAATTGCAATAAAATTATATAAAATACATTATTATAGCAACTGTAGTACAAATAGCAGTGGCAATCACCAAAATTTGTGCCAAATGTCAACCATAGGTAGGGCAGGTACAACAAAGAATAGCACAAAATCAGGCAATCTGGAAGGGTATGTCAGGGTCCTGGTAAAATAGAAGCAGTGACAGATAGACACGGTGCTCTCTACCAGGGTAGTTCTTTAAAATGGGATAGATATATATCTAAAAGGAACTGCCGCTTTTGCCTGAAACTTCACGTTAGGCAAAATTAGTGGAACTCTGGCCTATTTGATGTGCAACTGAAGCTCTAAATTAATTTACCCTGTAATCTACTTGAAGGTCAGACACATTCCATATTATTAAAGTGGACACTGATTGTGCTGATATAAAAATTCACCAGACAAAACTTACACTTCCTTGGAGATGTACGCAACTCAGCACATGGACTGAAATGGTTTAATGGAATTTGCTGCAAAAAGGAGATTTTTTTAACAAAAGGGAGCCAGTGCAAAGCTGTTTAACACTCTATTTTTTATCTCTTGGTACTACACGTATACAGAAAACTCTAATTTATTAGAACTTCAGAAGATTTACAATAATACTTGTACCATTTCTATGTCAGAAATTAATCCCAACCCATCAGACACACATTTCTCTATATCTTCAGTTTTGTACTTGGATTTGCACGATGCAGCACATAGGAACACTGACCTTTACAAGTAAGAATGCGTGTCATTTCCATCCAGTTAAGCCTAAATATCTGGCCTGCTAAATTTATATCATGTTTAAACTAGAAGTACTGGATTGAATTCAACAAACCCAAGAGCAGAGATCCATTCAAGAGAAAGTTCTCCCAGGGCTGCTAATGGAAAGAGGAAGATTATTTTTGGCACCATCCTTTTCCATCACAGCAATTCCACACCCATGGAAAATGTGCTCTGAAAGGTAGAGAAATTTTCAGAATACTAATTTAAAAATACAGCTAGCCCCCCACTGATACCTTAAATGATATGCTGCACAGTCAAGTTTATTGCAAGCCTGGTGGAATACTGTATATTTAAATAGTAAAAAATCCCACCAGTTTCAAATGAATTTGCAGCTATATTGTTAGGTATACTGAGTACCACAGAGCAAACAAGGATCTTGGGTCATTCCTTTGCTTCCTTTTTCCAAAACTTACATCAATCCTCTAGGTCTTAAGAGAGTGAGAATCAAAAGATATACAGTAATCAACTAAACCTTCAGGATAGAAACTGATTTCAAATTAATGAAGAAAACTCAAGCATCAATAGGGA
This sequence comes from Liasis olivaceus, assembly GCA_030867105.1. Classification (NCBI taxonomy): domain Eukaryota; kingdom Metazoa; phylum Chordata; class Lepidosauria; order Squamata; family Pythonidae; genus Liasis; species Liasis olivaceus. The sequence goes on from CM061349.1 coordinate 84,180,523, forward strand.
TGAGGAGGAATATGGCTAAGAGCTAGTCATCTTCAATTCCCACATTAGGAGTACGGGCAGGTTACTGATTATGCATGTTTTTGATTTGGTATTAAAAATAGAAAAGAAAAAAAAACCCTGATACTCTCTATTTGAAGTGCTTCCCATTAAAAAAAAAAAAAGCCTTATTGATTTAGGATCTGTGGGCTGAACTTTTCACTCTGTTTTCAAGTGCCTAAATGAAGTATGGTGCTTTGGACTTCAAGTATAAAATCTTCCTGACATAAAATCAATTGGAACATGCAGGGCAGAATCACTGTCCATGAATGCAAGCAAAGGAAATTTTCCAAATCCTTCTCCAATCATTGGTAGAAAGGGATAGAAAGTTAGAATGGTATTATTCTGCCCACAAACTCTAGCAACCCTAATTAAATATGACAAATTAGATGTAACTGCAGTTTAGTCAAAGATAAAAACAATTCCTGTATAAAATTAGCTCTCCTCTGCTGCTGTACATTTAAAAAAAAAAACCCTCATAAATAGGATCTATGGATTAACTTACTATTTATGTGGAAGTAGGAAATCAGGTCCTAAAATAGGAACTGACTGGTTTTTTCCCCTATTCAACTTGTAGTTTTGTTGGTTTAAAAAAACCAACAACCAACAAACCAACAAAAAAGAAAAGCTTCCTACTTAGAATTGTTGAACTGGGTTTGTACACATTTACTTTGCTTGTGTGTCTGTGGTGTGTCCATAACCTTGGTTTAGTACACTGTATTTATGTATCCTTGCTTTCTTCTGTGCTAAACCTTGTTTTTGCTTCTGCTTATTTATTCTGTTTATAAAATTGTATCCCTTCAGACAGCTTAAAGGGTGTCTTTTGCATGAAAAAGAGTGTACCATAAAATATCATCCTTACATTTTATAGTTTTCTGTGACCCCTGTGGTATTCGGAATGAGAATGTGTAGGACACACTATACGAGGGTACATGACTCTGAGTGTAAACAAAATATACATTACACTGAGATATTACAGCAGAAGTGACGAACAACAAAGGAGTTCAGTTATTATTTGCAGCTGCTAAAATTTAATTAAGAACTAAAACATAATTCTACTGAAATGTCTGTTTGAAAACAGCTATGAGATGGGTACACCAATATCATGCCAAGTACCTTTAAGTACAAGATTAATTGATGGCAATTACTTTGGAATGAAATAGCATATAAAATTACAAATTTGTTTTGTACAGATGGCCCAAAGGCCTCAATAGGGAAATCTCAAACAATACCTTCTCTGAAAGATCACAGAATGTGTTACCTGAAATGACATTCAGAAATAAAGCTGAATTCCCACAAGCTGAGTACATTAATTTGTCAATATAGTTCATTGTTGGGCTTTAAGGAAGAGCCCCTAACATATGGCTACACTAAGGCAACCTTGTGTACTTAACCAGAAAGCTTAAGAATGGAACAAGAAGGAACAAGTTTTTTCTTTTTTCTTTTTAAACCAGTGGTGCATGAAATAAAAATGAACAGAAAGGGCTCTATAGTTGTGCCCCACCATTTTTGTGTTCCTGCTACAACTACTGGCATACATTTGCAGCAAGAACAGACTTACAATGGTGCGTAAAAAAAGGTCACAGAATTTGAGCAATGGCCACTCATTAGCTGACGAGAAAAGGGTGAATATCAGATGCTACAATGTTTTTGTAAACATTACTGACTCCATTTCCATGTTTCTTCTAAGTTCTGACATGCAGAGTCCAGGGAAAAGGTGTTTTGTGCAGTTTTTCCCAAACCAAGTACAAATATCCACACCACAGTATTTATGTATTTCTTAGTCGAAGTATAGAAACTAGAAAGTATAATAGCATGTCACATATATCCTTGAAGGTATTTTTTACCTTACTCCTGGGAACTGTCCTCTGCAGTTTTCTTGGCAGCATTTTTCAGAAGTGACATGCAAAAGGGTGAGAGAAGTGACTGGCTGAAGGTCACCCAGCTGGCTTCATATCTAAGGTCGGATTAGAACTCACGGACTCCTGGTTTCTAGTCTGATGCTTCAAGCACTACAACAAACTAGCTCCATACCTACATACTTACAGATTATAATATAAACTTGCTACTCACTGATAACTGATAATTGCAATCAATATTTTGTAAGCATTTAAATTTCTCTCTCTCTCTCTCTCCTCCCTCCCTTTCTCCCTCTTTCTCTTTCTCTTTCTTGGAATTTGATATTGTAATGAAATAAAAATTTGTGAAAAGAAAGAAAAGCATTATACAAACAACATTTAGGTAGTCTCCTCTCTTTCATTTCCCCCCCTTTCTTTTCTTCTTCTCTGGATGTATTCTGAACTTATTTAAACTTTATCATTAATTTAAACATTGAAATTTTTATACAGTTAACAATGATCATGGACCTTGTGCAGCCTGAAACTCAAAAGGTATTAATTAAACTTTTTTTTTTTCTTTAAATTTTGAGACAGTGGGAAACTAAACCTTTTTTGAAGGCAGAAGTAAGGGTTGTGTGCTTGGTGCTGCTGCAGCACGGATTGAACTCCTGCATATTGTGCTCCTCTTCAGTCCATGCCACAGTAGCACCAAGCAACCTTCACTGCTGCACTTAAACAGAGTCAATGGCCTTTTGACTGTGTGGATGGGTTTCATGAGTCGTCTGTGCATACATACAGTATATGCACACTTAGAGGGAACATAGCTTTATTTTAAAACATATGGAAGAGTCACAAGTAATAAATGTGGAGACCTGTTATTCTGGTCTTTGAAGAATCCATGTATAATTTTCTCTCCTTATCAGGACCTTTCAATTAGTTTTGTTCTAACCTGCTGACTAGTCTTTTCAGTTTGTTCCATCTCTCTGTTCCCCCCTCCATATCCTATGTCTTTCCTACAAATCTTTTAGAACATATAAGTTTCTGGGATAAGATAATGATATTGATTCAATATGGTATAAAATTTAGGTTCACATCTTGGGTAGGATTTGTCTCCTGTAATTTGGAGTCCCTGACCTTAAGAGCCACCCCAAGCTTGATCCTGCTTCACTTCCAAGCCAAGACAAGTCCAGCTACTCTTTGCTGAGACTAACTCTTAGTGTCAGAAGGCAAATACAGTGGAACCTCAGTTCACGAATTTAATTCGTTCCGCGACTCTGGTCGTGACCCGAAATGGTCGCAACCAGAATCAAATTTCCCCATAAGGTTCAATGTAAATACGGTTAATCCGTTCCGACCCCAAATTTGGTCGCCAACCGATTTCTGGTCATGACCCGAGTCAAATTTCCCCATAAGGTTCAATGTAAATACAGTTAATCCGTTCTGAACCATGTTTGTTTTTTTTAAAAACCGCAAAAATATGACCCAAAGTACAGTACGAAGAGAGAGAAAGCTAACCTTGCTCGGGAGGGAAAATGGCCACGCTTCCTGCTTGGAGGGAAAGTCCCCTCCCTACAGGAAGTCGTGACCACGTGACACGGGAGCGAAAATGGCCGTGCTTCCTGCTTGGAGGGAAAGTCCCCTCCCTACAGGAAGTCGTGACCACGTGACACGGGAGCGAAAATGGCCGTGCTTCCTGCTTGGAGGGAAAGTCCCCTCCCTACAGGAAGTCGCAACCACGTGACACGGGAGGGAAAATGGCCGCGGATCCTGTTCGTCACCCGATCCTTCGTTCGCGACTGGAGGTAAATTTTTGCAGCCAGAGCTGGTCGTGACCCGAATTGTTCGTGAACAGATGCATTCGTGAACCGAGGTTCCACTGTATGCTTTAACAGATGGAACAGATACCTGATACAATTCCGTGATTGGAATATGTCAACTGAAGGATATATTTTGTTCAAAGGTTAACAAAAAGAGTTGAAAGAGGGAGAAAAATGCATTTGATGTTTCGATATAGACACCTCCTCATAAATCCAATGACCCAGAGACATGGTGTACTCTTCCTTATTGGATATGTTCAAGTAAAAGCTAGACTACCATCTGTGGAAGATGCTTTCATTAGGCTTCCTGCATTGAACAGCCTTTTCCCACTTTCTTAGAATCTTACATTCTTTCCATTCTTTCCAAAGACATGCCAAATTTGTGAAAATGAGAATTTGGGTAAGTACTAATTTAAGAAAAAAAAAAAAAAACAATCCAAGAGTTTGCTCCCATCTCCCTACCAAACTGCATTCCAACCTTTTTTTCTAGGCAAAGTTCATCTTTTAGCTCCCTGTGTGGTTTAAATCCAGGAAAGGAGACATGGAGTATCATGCAATTGTATAGGACAACTGGGCAGTTATCCACATTTTCCTTGGTTGCTCTGGGATCTACACACAGTACCGGAAATTAGGGTCATGTGCAGACTACCTTCCAATTGTCTACGTTCCCCAACAATGATAAGCGAAATTAGAGAATTCCCATGCATTATTTGGAATGGGTGCATAGTCTCATTTCTTCTTGTCCTTCTGATACAATGAGTAATTTTGAACCATACAGTATTAACAGAAGGGAAGGACATCCCCACAGCTAACAAAAAGAACTGTTTTACTTGTGTTCTTTATGCATTACAATATTTGTTATACCACCCAATTAAAAGATTCTGGGTGGTATGCAAACGCTATCAAAGAGGGATCCAAGAATTGCCTCAACTAAAACTCACTTAAAATATCATAGTACAATAAAAATTACAAAGATATCCACATAACACAGCTGAGCATGAGAAGGAGGAGGAGAAGGAGAAGGAGGAGAAGTTTTTACTATCCTCTTGAGTGCCAGAAAGGAGATGGGGCAGGTATACCTCTGCAGAGAGTGTATTCCATAATATGGTGGCAGCTGCCGAGGCTCATCTTCTGCTCCATGCTGCTCTCACCTCTGGCTAAGGTTAAAGACCAGAGAGACTTTCTGCCAAAAGGACACGTGGAAAGCTGAAAATCAGTTTTGCTGCTTTGTTTTGTGGGATTTGCTATATAAAATAACATAAATGAAATGAGTGCTAGTTTATGTAATGATAAGCAGTAAAAATGCACATCTCATGCTGTAATTAAATAAATGAGAATTATTACCCACTTTTGGTGGGAGGGTTGTTTGTTTTTGTTTCACTGATCTGATATAAAGAAATTGTGCAAAAATGTTGTTGACTGTCTCTGATGAGATATAAAAGAATTCAAGCTATTCTTTTCTGTGGGAAAAAGTACTTTGGAGAAGATATATTGTCCTGGCAAAGTATCATTTAAGCTTGCCCTGTGGCTTACCCCATCTTTTCTTTTTATATTTGTAGAGACTTCTTTTAAAAACTAGAGGAAACTTTTTTTTCTTCTGTATGCCTAAATTTGACTCTGGGAATAGGAAATACATGAACTTATTTTTAAAAAAAAATCACACCAAAACCTCAATATAAAGTACAATTTTAAGTTCTTTCAAGAAATAAAACAAGTATAAATAGTGCAGATTTCAAAATAAAAAATAATATTCAGAGCAAGGCAAACTTTGAACATGATCTATACTTAAAGCTCCTGAAGAATTCTAATCCAATATTTAAAGAATGTGTCAGACTGAGTAAACACTTGTCGTAACAGATTTCTTGCATAAGTGCCCCTAAATATGATTTTCCCTAGAATAGAACATTAACTTTAACTTCTAGGGCTTCCTAGAAGGCTCCCTAGAAGGTCATTTTGAAAAACATGCCAAGCATCCCAACCAAAGAAATGATGAAATACTATAAACAGGAGCACCTTAAGACAAACAAACAAACAAACCTTAAACTATATTTTCAGCACACAACCCAAGAGACCTTAACAGAGATGCATGTCCTACAAGGATCCAAGTTGTTATGAAATTCATACAACTTGAAGACAATCAAATAATTTAATGGCATAGAAATCTAGCTAGTATAGACAGTTTGTGTTGCCATTTCTTATTGCAGAAACCTAGCTTTGAACCTAGATATGTTTCATGGCTGGAATTTTGGAGAAATAGTGCATGCAAATGAATGTGCTATTGAAAGTTCTACTGATGTCTTCTGGCAAAGAAGCAAACAAATGATAAGGAGTAAGTGATGATGCATATAAAGTTGTTTTTCTTGCAGCTGTAGTTTTTAGTACTGGAATTTGTGATATTGCCCAAATGTTAGTTCAGATTGATTGATTGATTGTGTGCCATCAGGTTGTTGCTGACTCTTAGTGGCCACAGATTTTCTCCATGACGATTTGTCCCTAACCTGGCCTTTCAGCTCTTCCAATGGTACACCCATCACCACTGTAACTGAGTCCATTCACCTTGTTGGTGGTTGTCTTCTTCCTCTCCTCTTTCCTTCCACTTTTCCCAGCATTAGAGCCTTCTCCAGAGAGTTGGGTCTTCCCATAATGTGTCCAAGGGAGGATAATTTGAGCCTGGTCATTTGTGCCTCAAGTGAGAATTCTGGGTTCATTTGTTTGATGATTCATTTGTTTGTTTTCTTGGCTGATACTTCAAATAGGTTTTTGCTATTGAAAATGCCTTCAGTAAAGAGGAGGGGGATCCTGGAATTGTGTCCCATTTCCTATACTGATCTGTAATTTTTAAACAGCAAGTTTACCAAAATCTGTAATTTTGAGAGTAGCAAGATTCAAATTAATTGCAAATAGTACTTGCTGGCTTTGGCAGAAAACGTATTGCTTGAGAATGCTGAGTTCTTGGGAATTATCTTCTCTTAATGGCTTCATCCATTCTCGGCTGGTTTAAACTGTTCTAATTGAAGGGCGCAACTACTGTGGCTAATGGTAGTCTCAAGAGGGTGGATTTAAAAGGCCAGTTTCAATAACTAATTTACATCTAATTAACCCATTTTGAAATAGGTATTTCCTGAACAACTTTGCAAGCAGGTTAACTGGTGTACTTGTTTATGTTTGCATTTGTTTGCAACTAAAAAAGTAAAATTAGGTAATAATTACCATTTTCTGATTCTGATAGAAAATCTGTTGCTTGCATTGCTGGGTATTTAATTTTAATGAACAGCACATTATGGATTATTTATAAATCAATCAACCATTTTCTTTATATAATTTAGACATCATCCAAAATTTAAATCATTAAGCCAACTTGCTTTTTGCATATCAGAATTAAGTTTGCATGGAGACAACAGATTTCTGATCAACTTTCTACATGCAAGATCAATGAACAAAGTAACTTATTTGATGGCTAATGTGCTGTGCATAATTTGGAAGCTGAACAAACTGATACTTCCATCCAAGAATATAGATATATGATATGATATGATATGATATGATATGATATGATATGATATGATATGATATGATATAATATGATATGATATGAGATATATATATATATGATTCGGTTTATGAGATTGGAACATTCTAGATGTAACAGGTGTTTCTTACTGAGAAAAATCACAGTAATAAATTAACTGCTGGTGCTTTAGACTAATAAGCTATAGTATTCACAATTTAAGGACTGAATAGAGTGAATATTGGTTTGGTTTATCTTTTAAAGCTAACCAAAGTTATATTTCCCAAACCAACATGCAAAGTGGAACAGAGTTATTCTGAGGGCCTCGTATTTTCCTGAATTTTTTATACTATTTTTATGCTAATTTAAAAATCAGAACAAAATGTGTACGATAGGGAAAATTAGATGAAAACACACATATATTAAGTGAAAATACTTGCAAACAATCTACATTAAAAATACATAGAATTTTTCATGGTTTTTGTTTGTTTTTAAAAATATGGACATTTATGTAAAAATGAGATGGAAAAACTTGGTTTTGGGGAAAAAAAACTAAACGTTCTAGAAAGCAAAACAGATCGTGTTAGCTATCCCCAGAAGTGAAAACCACACAGAATAGTTCATGCACATCTGTTTGATTTGTTCAAGGCACCATGAATTTCCGCTGGGTTTGTCAGAGCCCTCAGGATGACTCAGGACATCCTTGAAAGAATTATCTTGGTCATCCATATGATAGTTTGTGTGTGTGTGTGTTAGAGAAGACTCCTGAGAATACTGTGGATGGATGGACTCGGTTACAGTGGCGATAAGTGCACCATTGGAAGGTCTGAACGAGCAGGTTAGGGATAGATTGTCATGGAGAAAATCTATGTGGTCACTAGGAGTCAAAAACAATTTGATAGCACATAATCAATCAATCAATACATAAATAAATAAAGAGAAAAGTCAGTATTATAACACTCAAAATGTACGAAACTCATGAATCTAAGAAGCTGATTTGATATTAGTATAGAAAGTGCAGCTGACTTTAAGTGCCAGTACATTTTGGTATAGTTTTGTAGATGTGACTGATTGATTGACATATTCACGGCACATGAATATCTTTTCCAAGGCCTTTATGGCTGCTCTACCGAGTGCTAGTCTGTGGCATATTTCTTGACTGCTTGTTCCTTTACTGTTGATGCTTGATTATAAAAGGCAGAAGTTATCCAATACTTTGATATCTTCATTGCCACTTCTAAGGCTGGCTGTTCTACCTGTTGTCATTAGTTTGATCTTCTTTATATTTAAAGAATGTACATTTTCTTTATCTGCTTTAACAAGACCACAGCTTTACATGTTAGTATTAAATGCACTGCTGTTTATAAAGGAACAACAGTGTTTTCTTTTAATAAACCTTTCACTGTACTGATACATGGATATTAGGAAAAAAAGCACAAAAAGTGTGTTCCTTTTGTGTCTATAAGCCATGTGCAAACAGTGAGCCCCCTCTAGTGGCCACAAAAATTCTATCCATGCAGTTGTATACATACCTTCTCAAAGGTAAACTCTGTCCCTCTGAATCAGTGTGGCAATTAGATATAGGGTTGCAGACCCAATAAATCATTTTAAACAACTGGTTAATTGAAAAAGGAAACAACTGTTTGCATTAGAAATTATTAATAGCTGTGTCAATGATTGTGACAGCAATTAATTGGAAAGAGCTTGAACTTGCCACATTTTGATTTATGTTCTTCAAAAAGTTGGTTAAACCAACTCATGGAATGTTAGAAGTTCTGGAATCCATATGTTCCATCTGCCTAACAGCCTTCGAACCATAGGCATCGTACAAACTATAATGATCAAAAATGATGAAATGTGCTTTGTGAAATCACAACACAAATCCCAGTCTCACATGCTTGTATCATGACGTGGGGTGCAAGTACATAAATCACATGGTTTTCATTATGATGTCACAATGCATCTTCCCATCTGCCTTTTCCTTTGAATTCCTAAGTTTGGAAATAAAATACTAAACTAGATATGTTCTTCTCTGATGCACAAAACAGTTCTTAGATCCTAGTGGATCTCCCCTCTGGATCTTAGTTTATTGTGGTTGCCTTCCCTGCCACTATAAATTAATGAATAAAAGCATATGAAATTTGTGAATACATAAATGTTAAAGGCTAAGTGTCTATTTACACACTTTAAGTACCATTGAATGCTGTGAAACTTAAATCTGAATAAACAAGCAGAGAACTGGGTTGTAAACAATTAAGAGAAAATATCTTTGAAGTATAGAACCAGGCTGCCTTCTTTTTTGCTCAAGTTTTAAAGTATTTATTTTAGTGGTATAGCTGACATAATCATAGACATACCTTGGATTTCTTGCATGTAGACTTTCTAAAGATGAATATAACTGGGAAAGTGTTGGCATTATTTAGGTGAGCTAAATCTTAATTACCTTCAAAAGGCAAGGGTTAAGGAAGGAAATGCAGGTTTCAACTCCAGTAACTTAAATGATTTTGTAAACCAAATGCATGATACATTTTGAAAGAACTCAAAAGTACCAAACATTCTCAAATAAGTACAAATAAATAAATAAAATCTTACTTTGTGTTTATATATGAGGAAAAACAGATGATAGCAAATATGGATCAAAGAGTTTGTCTTCAAACTTCTGAAAGAAGGAAAGAAATGGTTCCATTTCTGAGAATCAGATGCTGAGGAACAATCCACTTCCAATGGAAATGCTGGTATTGGTGGATAATACCAGTCAATAATAAAGAAAGAAGCTGTCACCTTAGAGCTTAGTTGAAGGAAATGCAGATGAAATGTTGACTGAATGGAAGTTTTTATAGTTACAGAAAGCCATAAAGCAGTTGTGAAAGAAGACTCAGTGTCACACACTTAATAAAACATCACAAAATCATCTCACCATGTTCAGCATTCAGTGAGCAGTTTGGTCTGTATAACTTTGGAACTGAACACCTTTAGCTGTTATTGTCCATATAGGGTATCTTTCTTCAGTGGATATTTATGTCTGTATGCTGTATATGGTTATGTGTTATAAGCTGTCTCTTCAGTTTTGAAGGGTAGAATATAGATTTTTAAAATAAATTTTAACAATTAGAGCACAAGCATTTGATCCCAGAGCTCTCCCTTTTGAGGATGGAGACAGCCAAGTTCAGAGGAAAAGCTCAGATTTCTCTTCCCACACATTTGATGTTGACTTTGGGATAGACCTATTGACAAATTTCTAGATATTGGAGAACTAAGGAGACTTTGGTCCTACAAGACATTAAGGCCAACCCTTGGGCTGCTGCCATTAATTGCTCTCCCATTGCTTGCATAGTTAAGGGTGGCTGGGGGATCTTAACAGAGGAAATGAAGCAACTGCTTCTAATTTGTCCTGCTAGGAACAAGAGTCAGGATATAAAAGAACAACTTCAAATTCCAGAAAGTAAGTCATACAGAAAACCAAATCTGTTCTCCGTCATTTCAGAGTCAAGAGCATGGAATAATACAGGAAAATGGATTCAGCTGAGTTACAATTATTTACCTAGGTGGATTTCTGAGTTTCACTGTGTTTCCTCAAGCTGAGTCTAGACAGCCATCTGTTGGGGTTGTTTTAATTTGGACTTCTGCACTGAGTAGGAGGTTGACTTGATAGTTAGAATGGATTCTTCCAGTTCTAGGATTCTATAAATGTTTTGGACTTTCTGGAGTTTTCTGCAGCATCAAGTAGGATTGTCCTTTCAGGGCAAGGGTAATACCACCCAGAGTCACTTCTTGTGAGATGGGCAGCCATATAAATTTGATTAATAGATTAAATAAATAAATAAATAAATAAATAAATAAATATATAAATGAATAAATAAATAGCAACATTATTTTTACAGGTTAGTTTAAGGGAAGAAAAGAGAAGAAAAGAAATCCTCTTCCTGGCATAAGCTGAAGGGAAGACATACCTTCTGCATGCCATTCCTCCTGAGCTTTCTGTGATTCAGAATGAATCAGCAGAAGTGGGAAATAATACTGTGTGAGCTTATCAGAGTGAATCCAATAAGCCTGTTTGTTGACAGACAACGCTCTTAAGGTATTGTATCAGCTGCTTGTGCTAGTCTTACGATGGCCAGAACCAGAACATTTATGTATCATATAAGCCACCCACTCAGTGGCTTTCTCACTGTATAATTGTATCAGCCACTAGGTCAGATTAGTTATCTGGGAGCTGCTGCTTACTTCTGTAGATACAAACTGATTATGATCTGCCTGGAACTTGTTTAATAAGACCCAGGCTTGATGTGTCCCAGCAGGTGGCAGCACCTGGCCAAACTTGTCTCAGCTCAGAAGCTAAGCAAAGAATATCAGGGCTGTAAGGGGGGGGGGGGGGGAGCGGTGAGAAAACATATTGGAAGAGGATAGTAGCAAACCACTTCCATATTGCTGCCAAGAAAACTACATGGATGTTTTGAGTGCAACTTGTAGTAGACCTTATCTTTATGCTTGATGTAGCAGACAGGAACTAGGCAAATGAATTGTGGGTTTTAATGTATACATGGTTATGATATGCATCAATGCAGACACAGCTTGGCAGGTCATTCCTTGGTGGAGAGGCTGGGAGCAGGCAACCAGCTGTGAATGCAGGAAGCCAAACTAAAAACATACTTTTAAACTCTCTGGGAAAGGGCTTTTAAACAAATGCAGCCTTTTTGAAGTTTTGGGCTGTCAAACTATAAATCAAACTATACTTTCAACAAAAGAGAAAATCCAACCCAGACAGCCTAGAACCAGAGAGTTGAGGGCAGAATGCAGCTCATGGGTTGTGGGTTGGCTTTTGCCTTTTGTAGAAGGCTACATTTACCAGGTCTTCCCCTCTCCAACAAACAAGTCTTGAACGCCAGCACCACTGAAGTTTAGGAAGTCCTGTTACCTTCCAGCTGGCATTCCACTGAGGGACTGGCAAGAAGCCCATCCAGGGCAGGTAATTTCTCTCTGAAGGGCTGGGGGAATTTTATGGGGCTCAGCAAAAAGTCTTGCAGCAGAGTTTCTTCCCACCACTGCAAATGGTGGAAAGAACTTCACACACTAACACTGTGCATTGTGTGGAGTTTTTTAAAAAAGTTTATTTTTATTTATCTCGCAAAACCCTAGGGCTACATGGAACCCAGGTTGAGAAAGGCTGTTCTAGGCACTGAGCCTATGAATACTTCTTCCTTGATGTGTAGATGTAATGGTATGTGGGAAAGACCTTGGGAAGCAGGACAAAGAGATGCTGCCTAGGGAACGGTCAGATAAGAGACAGCATAGCCTGCAGCTGGATAGTGGGCAGGGCAAGAGGCTCAGAAGGCACCCTTCTTAGTTCCTCTGACTGTAAAGGAGATGGTGGGAGAACTGTAGTTTCAGACTTGCAAGAATCTATTAATGTAGCTTTATGATAAAGTAGAATTAGCTTATCTGGTCGTGTTTCCTGTCTGCTCTACCTGGTAAGGTTGACAGTAAGTTTACTCCTGAAGACACTGGTATTTCCCTTCACCACATGAACTTTTTATGTGAGATTAATAGATGCTAAATTAGAATCTGCTTCTTGGTTGATACATGGAAAAATGCTTGAAAAGTTGCAGTAAAGGGGTTTGCGCTTCCTACACAGGAGCACAGATAATTTGTAATAGTCTTATAATTTACCTAACATTCTCACAGAAAATGGTGCATATAATTTATGACAAATCTGAGGGTTCAATCCCAAACTGAGATGGATAAATTGGTTTTATGGATATAACCCATTCTCTCCTATTTCTGAATCTCCTCTTTAAAAGGTCAGAATGAAAAACTATGTTCAAATATATTTTCACATTCCAAACATATTTTGCATTTAAATGCATTTTTAAAGTGATTTGAGCTGAGACCTGTAATGGTGAATCATTTAGCAAGCATCATTTAAGGAGAATATGTTTGGCCTAGAACTGCATGTGTCTACCACGTTTATATACAGAAGTTATTCCGACTCTCCATGGTTTGAAAATGATTTGGAAGAAGTGCTTCAGTCCTTCAGCAGAGCCCAACTTTTTTCAGGTTTTTGTCTGAGCCTGAAATAAGTTGTCATTGTTTTAATAAGCAAAGTCATCACAGTTAATGTACCTCTTAAGTCTGTAAGGTGGGTTGTTGTTGTTTTAACATTGTGGATGGGAAGATGAATGAGACTGAGAGAATTATGGTTTGACTAACAAATAGTGGATGCAATTTTAAGATTGGGGATTTTTATTTTTCTTGATCCATAGACTTCTCCCAGTTTTGGAGATCAAGGTGTTGTACAAGAGAATACAATTATGATGATGTGTTTCCTAGGAAGGAAGAAAATAAGGTAATTTTTAGAGTTGACATAAATTTGTTATCTGAACCTTGCACGAGAGCTGAAATATTTGCAAACTAAATCAGTGGCAGGTCTGAATGCTAATTTTAGATATAACAGCTGTAGATCTAAACATGGTAAAGATGACAGTAAAGTAAGATTGTTATTTTAGGACTTGCTGTGAATGTAATCCTGATGGTTTTACTCCTCCCTTCACCTGAAATATCACCATTAAATGCAATTTTAGCATTTGACTTGGAACACTATGGAAATGTATGACTAGCAATAATTTATCGCAGACTAGGAATCCAGAGTAGCAACCTATCCTTCTTCTTCCTTCTTTCCTTCCTTCCTTCCTTCCTTCCTTCCTTCCCTCCCTCCCTCCCTCCCTCCCTCTCTCTCCCATACATCTGAAATGATTTGTATTAAACCATTTAATGTAAAACCATTCTATTGAAATAGCAGAGACCTCTCCTGTCTGTACAATTTATGGGTTGGAATCATGCAAAAGCAGATGTTTTATAAGGGCCTAAGCTATTTATGATTACACACACACACACACTCACACATATACATACACACACATGTGTGTGTGAATATATATATATATTGTTATTGAGTTATTGAGATGTATAAGGTTGTCTACTTCATGGCAATCCTAGGCAACTTGCTGATTAAAAAGGAAATATAATTAAAACAAAACAACATTGAACCAGTAAAAACTAAAACCAAGCAATCTGGTCCATGTTGACTATAATGCATAGCCTGGGGGAAAAGCCAGTTCTTCAAGGCTTATTTAAAAGCAAAGTTGTGACTATTCGTACCTCCAGTGAGATGCTATTCCAGAGGAAAGGAACCACAACAGAAAAAAGCACACTTTCTAGGCCTCATTGGATACCATTGCTTAACAGATGGGACCTGGATGATGCTCTTTCTGTTGGATCTTACGGAATGGGCAGAAACTATGGAAAAAATGTGGCCCCTCAGAGGACAAGGTTTATGTTATGAAGGGCTTTATAGGTGACAAACAACACTTTGAATTGTACCTGGAAGTACCTGGCACCTCACACAATGGAGATGTTACATGGACATACTGAGGTACACCCATAACCACTCATTGCACCATATTCTGTAGCTTCCACATAGTCTTCAAAGGTAGCCTCAAGTAGATCACATGTAATAGTCCACATATAAGTTGATCTAGGCATGATTAAGTATGGGAAATTACTCTCAGACCAGGAAAGGATGCAACTATCTTACAGACAGATCTATACAAGGCCCACTGTTCCACAGCAGTCACCATCTCTTCAAGCAGGAACTGTGAATCCAGGAGGATCTTCAAAGTGCACACTAGTTCTGTCTGAGGAAGTACAATCTCATTCTAAATTAAAAATGGTAAATCCACAGCACCAGAAGAACCAGGAACTCACAACCACAGTCTTGTCAGGGTTGAGCTTAAGCCTGCTCCTGATCCAGACCCCAATAGCCTCTAAGGGCAAGATCTTGATGGCATCATTTGGTCAACTAGACTGTGCCTCAGTCAACTCAACCAGACCTACCCAGTAGGTTCAAGTGACTTTATCTGATAGTTGCCTAGAATATTTCTCACAGCAGCCCTGTAGATGTTCTTGTGTCTCTCCCTTCCCCAGCAGGGAATAGATCACCTTAAGATGGGTCACTGGGTTGCTATCTAAGGACAGGATAAGAATATTTTTTTAAAAAAAAGTTTTGCTCTTTTACTGCCATGATGTAATCCCTGATGAAGACTCTTACATGTGCCTGGTTGGATTTCTTCTTCATCTTTCTCCTCTGGTGTTCTAGGTGTCTCTTCTGTTGTTTTATTTTCCAAAGCTCCTTTGAAAGCCAGGGAACTCCCTGGGATCAATGAACAAAGTAACCACATAGAAGCAATCAGATCCAAGGCCCTTAATAGCCACCCATTTACAGTGGAGAGTCAGACTTCAGCCAAACTAAATTTTTCATGCAGTCAGCTTCAGACTGGATGAATAACTTGTTCTAAAAAGTTACTTTTCCTGCAGCATATGAAAAACTACTTCTCCCCAAGTTCTATCAATAGAATCAGACTTCCCATATAAACCACATTTGGAAGTAATGTAGCTATTGTATCCTGAGACAGTCATAAACATAAAAATAATTGGCTATTATAGACTCACTTTAGCATTGCCATTGCTGACTTTTTAACAAGGAATATTTAACATGCATCAAGATGGTGACATTTGCCAGTAGATGCTGAAGTGGTGGAAGAATCTCTTTGATGTATTACATTAATTTAAATTCTGTTCTGGGGATCAAAATACAATTGAAAACTTTTCTCCCTGTCAAAACGTGTGTTTGCTATGCAAATGAATAACAATGGATGATTAAATTCTGAAACTACTTAATTTAATCATTTTAATTACAGATAATTAGACAATAAAGCAGCATAGCCTAATGTGAAACTGGAATTTGCTGCTTAGTCAAAGTATCTCTAGGGAACCTGATGGAGTTTTGCATTAGGAAAAACAGATGTAGCAAAAGACTGTCAAATTGTGGGATTCAGGGTATGGATTACAGTTTTTTGTCTACTAGTATTTTTTATGGCTTCCCCTATTCACCCCTCACCGGAGATCCTTTGAGTAGAGTCTCACACCCTTGTTTGGAAAAGATCATGTACTGGGGTAATTCAGAATGTTAGCAGAATCAGAGCATGCTTTGCAGGGATTTTTTTTTTTAATGTAGTATAGAAATTTTGATTTGGGAGCAACAGAGAAGTTGCCACAGGCAGCAGCATCTGCAAAAAACCACAATGACACCAAAAGGACAACATACCTCCAGTGCACATCTTGTCATGTGCCCCATGACCCCTCTCTGCCTCTGACCTCCATGGTCACAAATGTTAATTATTTAAGAGTTTAGAGCATTGATCTTAAAATAGGATAAGGGTGTCCACAGAATGGAAAATGAGTTCTAAAAGTTCTGTCACCCCATTCCAGGCTGACTGTATGAAACAAAACAGAAGCCTGAAACTTTTGGGGGTGTTCTGGCCATAGAATACAGTGAGATTCAGAACAAGCCTTTTGAGCTACAAGAGTCTAGAGGACCACTAGATGGCAGCACAGAGACACAGAAAAGTCTTCCTTGAGTTTAGAATATTGTAACCATTTGCCCTGGGAATATGTGTCTAATTGAAATGTGAGGAGAAATAGATTCGTTCTGAGATTTTTGATCATCACACAAGATAATCAGTGAATGATTTCTTCCAGGGCAGGAGGACTTTCTGGCAGAAAATACTACATTAATATTTTGAAATGAACCTCTCTTCTAAATCTCTGTTGTCTAGATCTACATCTACATCTAACCTTTCAGACAGTCTGGAATATGGATTGGGTCTCTCTCTACTCCACTTTTTAAAGGTTCAGCTGCAGATTTACTTTTTTCTTCCCTCTCCTGCTTTCAAAAATAGATTCACCCCCTCCCTCTCCCCCCAAGAATTGCAGTTTGCACCTGATAGAATGAAAAGGGAGGGAGGGAGGGAGAGAAGTCCCACCCTGGAAACACAAAAAAATCAGACAACCAGCATTTATATCCTGTGAATTACATTTACATTATGTTGTACTACATTACATTTACAGTACTCAGCATACAAAAGATAAGATTATTCATGAGTCATGCACACAACCTTACTTTACAAAACAACCCTTCCTTTTATATTTGAAGTGCTACAGAAAAACTGTATCAAACAGATCAAACCAAAAAGTTCAAAGATACCTTTGCAGCAAAATGTGTCTGAGACCGTATCAACAGTGTTAAGGAGATGAACAGAATCAGGTGAGAGTCTAGACTTTAGTCCCCTCCAGTAGCAGACTTGGGACATCCAGCAAGGGGAGGTTCATCTTAAGGAAGACGTGTTCTAGTCAGTGTCCAAGGGATTAAGCAATGAGATATCACCCCATCCCCTGTCCTGGAGAACACTTTCTTTTGGGATTAGGGGGAAAAAAAAAAACAGCTATTGTCAAGGCTACCTAGACTTCACCAATGGATGCCCCAAAATGGATCAGGATAATGTTTGCTCAGAACCCAAGGACTTCAGCTGCTGCACAGCTCCTATGTGAAATGTCAAGGCTTTACCATGCTCAAAGCCCAGTTTCTTTGACAGGTAGATGGAATTCCACAGAATAGCGACAGTCTGAGGGACTAGGTGTTGAGGTAGGTCAAATATGACCCTGCACTGGTTTAACACTTCCTCCCCTTCTTATTCTAGTGGAAATAACCAAAACAGCCATGGGACTTTCTCTAAGAGCACTGACAGTAACCTTGGTGCCAACTGCAATGTTCCTGGTATTGGTCCCTTCCAGACCAAAACCATCCTATACAATCAGACTGTGTCTAATGCAGCTGATGCCAACAAACTCTACCTGATGGATTACTCACTTCATGTTGGATCTCCTGTCTGTGACCATGATTGAGATTTGGCTGGCCAGAGAACCAGCTTTCAACATGTGGTTCATGTCCATGTATACCTCAACTGCCACATGAGCCACAGCAGTCTGGCATAGGTCATGTACCATGAAATCCTACAGCAGTAGACTTTTTTTTTTTTACCCTGCCCCTACTAATGCATGATGAGGCAGAGGTGAGAAGTACCTCTCAACTGAACTAAACTTATAAAGTGAAAACTGTACTAAATGTTTAAAGTGGGTATGTAACTGTTGGGGCCTGATGGCTACAAAAATAGTGACACTTCCTTGCTGCATTGATGATATAAGGAAGATACCACCTGCCTGCTAAATGTGGCACATGAATGGAACTTTAGTTAGGAGGTACTAGAATCCAACATTCTCCACTATGCTGAACAGCTAGTCATCCCAAGCCATCTTCACTGTGATAACATGCATCATGCTTGACACCTTTGGACTTCCTGCTGCTTGACCCCTGGCTTCAACCTCTTTGCAGACATCCTGCTTTCCTTAAGAGCAACTATTTGCTTCTAGTTGGCAACACAGGCTGCCTGTTGCTACCAGAGGAGGATGACATCCAAGGTGGTACAAAAGCATCTCAAATATGAAAGATGCCTGCTCTTCTTCCCACTGCTGGCCCATGGCTTGTGTAGCATGGTCTTCAAGCATGCTGCCATTGGGCCCAAAGTGTGTATCCTTTCTTGGTAGTACTGACAGTTTGCTGGATCACTATTATTCACTATTATCAAGTGCCATGACCTCTGATTCAAGAGAAGGCAGTTCCTCTCCTCCTCTGATGCCTTCAACCCCTGGGTTGTTAAAAGACTAGAAGCATGCTGGCTGGGGAATTCTGGGAGTTGAAGTCCACACATCTTCAGGTTGCCAAGGTTGAGAAACACTGGACTAGAGATTTAGCATGATGCAGAAACACATTGCTGAAATAATGCTTTACAGCATTGCCTATCTCATCACTATATATTTGGAAGTGAATCCCAAGTATCTCTTCCCCCTACCCATCAGTTTTAACTGAAATAATGTTATTTATGTATATTTATTCAAGCTAACTAGTATGTCACCATTTGAACAAGAAACACAGATTATTATGTCTTTCTTACTATACACACACATACATATATATGTTCTTTATATTACTATATATATATATATATATATATATATATATATATATACATACATACACACACATACATACACAGTATAGTGATATAAAGAATTTTGCAAGGCAAAATAATTAAAAGGGAATTAGTGTTTCACCAAAATTAGTGATTTGAGATAATGATCAATGGGAATGGCTTTTGGAGGAGATAGTTCTTGAACAGACAAGTTATGAAGCAGTTCTTGCATAGGAAGAGAGAAGAGACACTTGGTCCTAGTCAACCCAGTGGAGAGGCCCTTGCATCATAAGGAGCTTACTCCTCCTGCTAATGCATCCACATGAACAGCTGCTTATGGCAATCATTCTTGGAAGGGAAGAGTCAAATGGCACCTGGTCCTAGCTGGTGGCAGGTGTGCTCTTGGAGGCAGTTTTTCATGAAATAAAGGTAACACATTTAGAGAGATAAGAGGGAAAGGCGCTCTAAATGTATATGAAATAAATGTAACACATTTAGGGGGTTAAGAAGGAAAAGCTCTAAATGTATATAATTTATGTTCGTTCTCCTATACCCCTTGGGGCCAATTTATTTGTTCATTCTTCTATATCTCTTGAGGCCAAGAGACTTCAAAATTAATTTTGCTTGAGGGTCACAAGAAATTGGATTTAAATTGTTCTCCAATGGCCAATTTATCCATCCCTCTATAGCCACCAAGCAATTTTGCACAACCAGCAGTTTTGTACTTCCCCAGAGCCCAGAGCCAGAAGTAACATTGCCAAGAAAGGAAGCGAGTGTGTCAGGATGACTGAAGTTAATTAACTGAGCGATTTTTTGGTTGGGAGAAATTGCTCAATTCTGGCTTGCACAATGTCAGGTATGATGAATCTCTCATTTTCAGTATGCAGGAATGAATAATTGACATTGATTTTTAACTTTACCTTTTTGGTGTTAATTTCACTGGTCATATATAAGAAGAAGTAGCTTTCTCATATTTTCATAAACATGTCAGATGTCTAGAGCAATTTTTCCCTATGTAATTGAAATTCACAATGCTTATATTTCAGTAAAAAAATCCACTGTTGTGAGTACTAAAACAAAACTATGCTTATGGGCAAACCTTCATTTTAAACAACTTAGAGATTTAACGTTGTTCAGGAAGCTGAAAGTGGCTCAGAATGAACAAGAATGAAGTATGACTTTGTAAAAACACTAGTTTCTTTTTTTAAAAAAAATCGTAAGTAGAAGGATTACATTTTTTTGGAAACGTGGAACAATGTCACTCAGTCATTCCTTTAAGTCTTTACCTAGTAGGAGTTACTTACAAGTTCACAATTTAATAAATATATGAAACAGAAATATGCACTCCATTACAAAATATCCTTCTTTGTGTAGCTTATTTTGAGAACTCCTGTTTTGTCATTGAAGTACTTTTGACTAAGAGCTTCAGAACTGTCTGTTGTGATCCAAAACAAGCATTTATCTGCAAATAAAGAAACCATGCATACCTTGGAAAATAGGGCATTTAACTCAGGCACAGTCAATTCAGAGGAATCTCAGAAACCCAGTTATCCCAAAATAGTAGACAAAGTAATAAATCTATGTTTGGGTATTGCCAGTTGTGCTTAGGATATTGCATATATAATAGGGATATTGACAGAATTGAGTATCTAAGTATTGGGTCACATCAACATGCCATAAGAGCTTTAATCTTTTGTAAGAATTAATGGAGCCAAATAATAAGTCACTGAGGAAGCTTGTTCTTTATCATAGTAACTGGTATTAGACTTAGTATTTGGGTGGAATCAGGTGTTTTGAGTATTGTATTATTCCATGGTGGTAGAGAATAAAGTTCTTGTCTCCTCGGTTGGTGTGCCCTTCAAGCCTTCCTTGACTGTGGCTTTCATTTATTTTATTTGTCAAGATTTTCTTACTGGACTCTGTCCTTTTCTCTCCCAATTATTTTCATGACCCAAGATAGTTTTAAATGATTCATACAATCAACCGAGACATAAAGACACACAGGCAATAAATGTCAACTAGTTTCTTCACTTGAACTCCAAGATTACATGGACACTTCTTCCCAAAGTCCTCACTTCTGTTACTTCTTCAGCCAAATTTTCCCTACTGGTTAGGATCAGATCTCAAGACAGCCAATCCCTTGTCTCTTCTTCAGCTTTCTGGAAAATTAAACAGCTAGTAAGACAACTGAACTATTTTGTGGGCTTTGAAGGCTTAGCTGTGTTATCTTTCCAACACATGGAAATATGGAGTACTTAAAGTATCCCCTTATTACTACATCTCTTCTCCCTTAAAGTTATGTAATCTAGTCCAGATGGTTATTATCCAGACTGGTTTGGCAGTGTATAACACCTCCACCCTCCCACTAGAATGTCTACCATTTCCCCCACCCCTTGTATTCTTATCCAAATCCTCTCAACTTCCTGATTCCAACACAAGTGTGCATTTATTTCACACATAATTCCACTCCTCCTCCCTTTTGTCTGATCTATTTCTTTTCATGCAAGTTGTATCCTTTGCATTCTACTCATGAGTTTCATTCCTTCTAAGTTCAGTAATGCTTACTAGGTATTTGCCTTCTTGCATTAAGACTTCTAATTCTTCCTGTTTGTTCCCCATTTTGTTGTTGTTGTTGTTGTTCAGTCGTTAGTCTCTACAATTGTATAGATACCTTGGGTCACAGAGCTTAACCTAATTTCATCCTATCTTGGGCACCTTCACATCTTGTGTACCCCTCCCAATCCTATTCTCAATACCTGACATCACACCTGTGCTTTCTTCTTTCTCCCACACAGGATTCAGTTTGAAACCTTCTGGATCAGGTGTGCAAGATGCTTTCCAAGCACAGTTCTTATAAGGTGCAGCCCTTCTCTTGCTAGGAGTCTTAGAAATGTTTTCCATTGTTAAAGAATCCAAATTGTTCCTGTTGGCAACTTCTGCCTAGCCAGTTATTCACTTCTGATATTCTTCTCTTCCTTCCTAGACTATCCTTTGACTGGAAGGAGTGGAGAAAATGCTTCCCACATCTCTAGTTCTTTCATCCTTTGCAGGGTCTCATAGTAGCTTGCAGGACTTTTTATTTCTGTCTGCTTAGATTAATCAGATTGGGTCTCATAAAAACCTTATACAAAAAGGCACTCTGCTATGAATATTGCATTAATTGCCTACCATCCCAATAACATCTCAGCCATCAGTGACTTTTGAGACAACAGATATTGGAAAGTGCATCTAGGGTACTGCTGGTGAATTTTCTATTTCTGGAACATTTCCCATATTCTATTTTCTATAAATGAGGTTTATTTGGAATGTACTTGAGTTTAAAGAAATCATGAATAAAATTTAGACTGAAGCATGAACTAATGAAAGAGTAAACCCTCATCTTAACAAAAGCAAATTGAAAGCTCTTTTTGGGGCCACACTATTTTTATTCTTTTGTCAGTGGCTACTAAACACTAGTGTGGAAGGTTTTAAATTGCACTGTATTATTCATTAGCAAATAGATTAAATGTGCCATGCTCTAGTGGTTTTCAAAAAGTCATCTGCTCTGAGGTATGCCAAGCTCCATATGCCCAATTTTTTATTCACTTTGACTTCTTTTCATTTCTTATAGGCTCAGAGCAATTCCAAGCTGTTGAAGCAAGATCAGGCAATTTTGGAAGTGCTAATGTAATGTAATTAGCTAGATTTGGTTTGTGAATGCATATGTATTAATTTGGGCTGCACTGGCAGCATTCTCAGCTTTCACATACTTTTTCCAGATGCCAGTCAGCCAATGCAAAGTGGCACATTTTGAGTGATGCATGTGGCAGACTATTATATGGTATGGAAACATGGTTAAGCATTATGCTGAAAGTCTACCATTTGATGTGCAATGGCAGCTTGGTGTAATGTTGCAAATGTCCTTTTTAAAAAGTTAAAGTTTAAAGTTTAAAGAGCTGCAAAGGCATTATATTACACTGGTGAAATGTGTATGGAAGCCCTACTTTTGTGAAGCCTGACAACTAGGAATGTGTACAGTAGCCAACTTGATAGTGGCATGCCAAATGACATCTGTCTTGCTAATGATATCTGTCTTGCCTTTAGCTCTTTCTTCCAACATCTGTTCTTCTATTCACTGACTGTTCCTCACAGTTCCCTAGCTTTTATTTACTATGCCTATTAACATTTTATTTCATTCTCCCTGTCTTTACACAAGCAACTGAACAGTCAAAATTTGAAATCAATCCTCACCACTGCAATAATTCAGAGAGCTGTGCTCTCTAAAACCTGGTATATATGAAGGTCTGGGTCAGTTCTAGAAATGTACAAAGTTTGGTGACAAATAGATGAAATTTGACCCAAATATAGTATTTAAATTGGTACAACTTGAAGGAATGTTTATAAAGCTCAGTAAAGCCTTTACAGTTCAGGTCATGTGGTAATTAAGTGTTTTATTTCTAATTTGCTGGCTTTTTGAATCACAGCTGGAAATTTGAGTAAGTGTAATATCTTAAACTGAAGGTGTTTTTTTTTTTAATTATTATTATTGAATAGGTGTCAAAGCACTCATTGCAAACAGGAAAAAAAAAATAGAAAGCTAGAGACTGTAAATGTTAGGAGAGTTTGTAGCTCTGTACTAGAACAGAAAGGTGGTGAAGCACCACTCAAGGTGGGTTTCCATAAAGAAAGCCCATCCTCCCTGTAGCAGCAAGGGCTGAGCTCAGGGCAAAGGGTGGGGCCTCTCAATCCTGTTTTCCCAGAACGTCTTTGAACATTATACCCCTGGCTTGCCTTCCTGTCTTGGTGGAGCTGCTTAGTAGTTTTAAAGCAGCCACCTGTCTATTTATGGGATGAGTTAAATTGGCACCTTCTGCTTAGCATCTGTTTGGGGGGCAGGTAGGAATCCCACAGCCTGTACTACCAAATCAAAACTAAACAAGTTGTAAAAAAGGGAAATAAATTCTAAAATGCCACTTCTTGTAATTTGCACTTTTATGGAGAAATTCCCCCACTCCCTGCAATATAGCAATAACAATATAGTAAGGAATACTCATACATTTTTTTATTTTTATTTTTTAAAGACAAAATGTAAAGCGTTCTCTTTAAGCAATCTCCTTTGAAAACAATATCTGTGGAGAAACATTGTACAGTGCTGCTAAAATCACAGAAAGTGTTTTTGAAAGGATCTTATAAAATGGAACAAAGGAGAAGTGAGAGTGCTGAGTAGGCCAATTATGGTTTTACCAGCATTTCTGGAAGCACTCTGGTGCTACAATTCCCATAAACTGTCAAATGCTTCTTATCTGATTGCCTTATACCATTAATTTCAAAACTTAGTTAATAAATTGCATTGTTTATTAATTATACCTTCATTTTTGTACTTCCAGAACGCATACATCTGATTACTGATTACTGTCCTATCATAGTATAAATGCCTTGACAGAATTGGTGCTGTGCAGTGTTCCTCAACCTTGGCAACTTTAAGATGGGTGGACTTCAACTCCCAGAATTCCCCAGTCAGCATGGCTGTCTGTAGAATTCCAGGAGTTGAAGTCCACCCATCTTAAAGTTGCCAAGGTTGAGAAACACTAGTGCTATGGGAGGCCCCATTTCACAATACCTATAACTAAAGGCCTAGACAAAGCACAATCAAAGCTATTACTTCATATTGATCCACATGATTCTCATAGAATGTGGTATACTTTGAGAAAGCCAAGTTTGTTTTCTCATATTAGCAAGGCATAGCTTACATTTTGACCTTGCAAAGCTTCAGAAACACTATGGCAAGATTCTTCAAGAATTCAATAGGCTCCTGTAACATCTGTGTTGGTGTATGCAAATGGTGGGGGGGAGGCAGTCCAAACTCTTATACTTTATGATTGTATACTTTAGAATTGCAGTTAGCTTTCAAAATAGATACCAATGCCTGGTTCATAGTTATCTCTCTCCATAAGAGTATTTTATTCTAGAAACAACATTGCTATGATTAAATTCAGATCCACTGCAGAAGTAGCTTGATAACCCACTTCTGTTTTAAAAGTACTTTGCAACTCGGGTGTATAAAAGAATAGCATTGTAATAAAAGAAGGAGATAGGAAATCACTAGAGGAAATAGCTTTGGCCCACTTTCAGGCATTGCCTTAATACATACCAGTAAAGTCCCTTGATTCAAGGGCAATATCTCAAATCATAAAATCAAGTGGTTTTGCTTCAGTCACTCAACTCCAAGTGTTTAAGCAGGAGCCACTTCTCGGCAGTGGAAAGAGCATGTACATGCTCAGAAGCCTCTTTAATCATCTTGATAACAGTGACATGACAATTCTGATCCAGGACTTCAAAAGAAACTGATCCAGCACATCAGTTCAACATTTTGTTTCAAAAATATACTTTAATCAAATCTTCATCAAATTAAAATGCCCCCTTGAATTACTACTAAGCGAAAAATCCTATGTGCTCTAAACTATTTTCCATTTGCAGAAATAATAGGCATCATTATCTATAGTTTAAGGATTAAGGGTTTTTTGCACTTTCTCTATTACTGTTTCTTATAGTAATCTTGTAGTGAATTGAAGTAATTGGAGGGTTTCCCTGTACATTATCATGTTCAGTTAGGGATTTTTTAGGATTCCCCATCGCAGACTTAGTGGGATTTAAACAAAAAATAGAAAAAAAGCAAGAATCTAATAAGATTCTCACAACCCAATCTCCTAGGCAATATTTCACATTCATTCTTCCCAAGGATATGCATATGGTTACATTAAGCAGAATAAATGAGATAATACTGTACATCAAGAGATTCCATCTCCAGCTTTTAGAAGTAACTCTAGAAGGAATTAAAGTTTCTTACCAAATTAAAAAGGCTTTCGTTTTTCATAATAATAAAGAGAATTGGAATATCCAGCTGTGTGTATAAAAATGGATTTGAGCTGGAAATAACAAAGAATATCCATTTGTGGCAAAAGACTGAAAATAAATAAATACATACATATATACATATAAAATTCCCCTCTCACCCCTATGGGTGGTATGTGTCTTCCTCAGTCTCGGGTCCTCTACCAGAGGCCTGGGAGTTTGAGGGTTCTGTGCAGTATCTTAGCTGTTCTTAGCACTGCGCTCTTCTGGACAGAGAGCTCGGATGTTGTTCCTGGGATCTGCTGGAGCCATTCTCCCAGCTTAGGAGTCACGGCCCCGAGTACTCCTACCACCACTGGGACCACTTTGGCCTTGACTTTCCACATCCCCTCTATTCCCTCCTTCAGGCCCTGGTACTTCTCCAACTTTTCATGCTCCTTCTTCCTGATGTTGCTGTCACTTGGCACTGCTACATCTATCACTACCGCTGTCTTCTGGTTTTTGTCTACTACCATGATGTCTGGTTGATTGGCCAGTACCTGCCTGTCCGTCTGGATCTGGAAGTCCCACAGGATCTTAGCCCTGTTATTCTCCACAACCTTCTGTGGAATCTCCCATCTGGACTTGGGGGGGTCTAGCTCATACGCTCTGCAGATGTTCCTGTACACAATGCCAGCTACTTGGTTGTGCCGTTCAGTGTATGCTGTTCCTGCCTGCATCTTACACCCTGCCACTATGTGTTGGACTGTCTCTGAGGCCTCTTTGCACAATCTGCACCTTGGGTCCTGTCTAGTCTGGTAGACCCCTGCTTCTATGGATCTGGTGCTTAGTGCCTGTTCTTGTGCTGCTATGATCAGTGCCTCAGTGCTGTCTTTTAGTCCGGCCCTTTCCAGCCACTGATAAGATTTCCCAATGTCAGACACCTCAGCTATCTGTCGATGGTACATCCCATGCAGGGGCTTGTCTTGCCAAGGTATTTCCTCCGCTTGAACTTCCTCCCATGTCTGCTGTTGCCTGAGGCATTCTCTCAGCAGCTCATCTTTGGGTGCCATCTTACTGATGTACTCGTGGATACTCTGGGTTTCGTCCAGGACAGTGGCTTTGACACTCATCAGACCCTGCCCACCCTCTTTCCGGCTGGTGTACAGTCTCTGGGTATTGGACTTGGGGTGGAAACCTCCGTACATTGTGAGGAGCTTCCGGGTCTTCACATCGGCAGCCTCCATGTCTTCCTTTGGCCAGCTCACTATACCGGCAGGGTATCTGATGACTGGCAGGGCATACATGTTGATGGCATAGATCTTGTTCTTCCCATTAAGCTGGCTCTTCAGGACCTGTCTTATCCTTTGGTGGTACTTGGATGTTGCTGATTTCCTTGCCTCCTCCTCATGGTTCCCGTGTGACTGTGGGACACCAAGGTATTTATAGCTGGTCTCTATGTCTGCTATGTGGACCACTGGTAGTTCCACTCCATCGGTCTTAACTACCTTCCCTCTCTTTACTATCATCCAGCCACACTTCTCCAGTCCGAATGACATCCCAATGTCCTCGCTGTAGATCCATGTCAGGTGGATCAGTGAGTCAATGTCTCGTTCACTCTTAGTATACTGCTTGATGTTATCCATGTAGAGGAGGTGGCTGATGGTGATTCCACTCTTAAACCTGTACCCATATCCAGACCTTGTGATTTTCTGGCTGAGGGGGTTTAAGCCTATGCAGAACAGCATTGGGGACAGTGCATCACCTTGGTATATGCCGCACTTGATGGCCATTTGTGAGAGTTGTCTTGAGTTGACTTCCAGTGTTGTCTTCCACAGTCCCATTGAGTTCTTGAGGAAGGTCCTTAGTGTCCTGTTGACTTTGTATAGTGCCAGGCATTCACAGATCCATGTGTGCAGCATTGAGTCATAGGCTTTCCTGTAGTCAATCCAGGCTGTGCTCAGATTGGTCTGCCTAGACCTTGAGTCTCGGGCGACTGCTCTATCTATGAGTAATTGGTGTTTTGAGCCTCTGGTGTTGTTCCCAATGCCCTTCTGAGCTGTGCTCATGTACTGGCCCATATGGTCTTGTAGCTTGGCAGCTAGGATGCCTGATAGAACTTTCCATGTTGTGAGGAGGCAGATTATTGGCCAGTAGTTGGATGGTGCTGTTCCTTTGTGAGGGTCTTTCATGATCAGCACTGTCCTTCCTTGTGTTAGCCAGTCTGGGTGGGAGCCTGCTGCTAGCAGTTGGTTCATCTGTGCTGCTAGGCGTTCACGCACTGCTTTAGTTTCTTTAGCTAGTAGGTGTGGATCATGTCCAGGCCAGGTGCTGTCCAGCTTTTCATGTTCTTGACCCGCTGTTGGATGTCTGCTACTGTGATGGTGACTGGTTCCTGTTCTGGGAGATTCCATATATATATTCCTGACAGTCAAAGACATTATTGCTAGATGTGGGAGGCAGACGTATGTACTAACTTAACTATCCCTCCAACTAGAATTTATGTCAAGTTCCAGATCAAAGAAAGATAGGCTATATTATTCTTCCTATAGTACCATTTTAAAATAGGAAGGTAAAAATTTATTTCCCCCTTCCTTAAGCTGGTTCAGTAATAGGTCCAATCATATGATGGGTGATACTGCCTGTCTTCTGTGACTATTTTTAGATGAAGATCAACTTCTCCCAATATCAGTATGTACAGAAGGACAAACACAGCAAAGAGAATGAAGGCAGGTTACAAGTAATCTTTTCTTCTTTTTCTTTTATACTTCTTTGGATTCTTAACAAGAGAACAGAAGCTGGCCTTCTTTACAGAATTTAGATTTGTACAGTCTATTTACTGAATAGATAATAAAATTTGCCAAGATGTGTGGCAGAAAAATTGAATCTCTCTTTCTGACCATACATACCTCTGCACTGGAGCATGTTCATTAGGATATGTGAAAGAAAACTGCCGGAGGTAAAGGAAAATGCTATTAGACCCATCCTAGTTGATAACCTAGCAGCCATATTCTTGGCATTTTCAAAATATATGGCAAAAAAATATGCAGAAGTCAGATCTAGAAGCTACCACATTAGGGATAGCAACAACCAGTCTCTCTCAGTCAAGAGGCAACATAGTTGGTTCTTCATGCTACAAGGGCCACTTGTGCTACCTGTGATAGGACCAAGTTTTTCAGTGCTCCTATACAAAAATCCTGTTCCTTTAGGTGGAACACAAACTCATTAATAAACTTTTAATTCGTACTTACTATTGTTATAGATGCAGATATCCCATCATTTGTGCTACAATAGCCTTTATTGTAGGAATTGAAGCAGTTTAAATGTGGAGATAACTATCAACCGTGACAGTGGTGAGAGCCACAACTTTAACTCTGGCCCAGTCATTCTTACAGCATTTAACTTGCTTTTCTAGTTCTTCAATGCCATCTTTATAATTCATAGTTACTCCCTCAAGATCAAGTGGCATTTGTAATAATCTCCTGTTAGTTTTCAAAGAGATACTTGTTCATAACATTGCTTTTCCTACTCTTGTTCTTCTAGTAAATAATACATTCTTACTTTCCAATGTCTGCATGCTTACTTCAGTTTCTTATAACTAATTATCTGATACACTGATGTCCAATATATTATGTAATCCTAATTGTGCTTAAACCTAGTTCCTAGAACATTTTTTGGTTAAGCAATCATGTTTATTTTTCACATGTGTTCAATAAGTATTATTTATTCCTACAACTTGTTAGAGGATGCTCTGATACCACAGTGCTATTTTTCTATATGTCACCGGTTTTCTATAGGCCACTTTACATGATAAAGAATAAAGAATGATCACATACTAATAATAGCCATATCTACTCTTTTCTTGCATGTTCACCTCTGTTCTTCCTGACCATTTAACATTGTTCAGAAAATATAAGCAAAAGTATGTAGCTAAATAAGATAATTTCCTTAACTGAGAATGAAGAGTGGAATAGGATGGAAAACAGGAAGCTGATTTATAAAGGAAGAACATATACGCTTCACTGCATTCTTAGAATCATATAGCACCTAGTAATGTTCATGACATTTGGATATGATAATTTTCTACTATGCCAAGAATCTGCAGGATAGATCCTGAGGGTGAAAGTTATTCTT
This sequence comes from Liasis olivaceus, assembly GCA_030867105.1. NCBI lineage: Eukaryota > Metazoa > Chordata > Lepidosauria > Squamata > Pythonidae > Liasis > Liasis olivaceus. Next base: position 84,210,587 of record CM061349.1, read on the forward strand.
GCCAGAATATGTAGAACAATCACCTCTTAACAACTGAAAACAATGAAGTAGCTTACTTTTGCTCTCTTAGAGTTAGAATGTGTATTATTTTGTGATGTACAACATTTGGAGTAGACAGATCTGTGGACATCATCTAAAAAATGAGATTTTATCTTACAAATTCAGAAAACTCTGTAATTTTTGTACTTGTTCTTTTGTACTTTTTTTTTTTTTTTAGTATACTAACTAAATTTGTTCTATGGAGATTGCTGTTTTAAGAGCAGGATGGTGTTGTGATTATCCCATTATGGCTTCCCCAAATATTATGCTTCCGTTCTTTATCAAGCTGAGTTGAATGAAGACATAAATCAGACTCCATTATTAGTTACATAAAGCCTATATGTACTTTTTTTAACATACTGAGCTGGACGTAGGGAGAATCAGTCAGTATATATATTAGTTTCCAGAAGAGAGTCTTCTGGAAGAAAAACATCCTGTATTTAAATGATAGTACATTTCAAATCCAGTTTAAAGAGAAATAATTACAAGGAAGGAGAGCAGAGATAATATTTGAAGTTGCCTGTTAACAGTAAATAGTGGAGCAGCAACTCAAATAGTGGCTGTTTTCTCCACTATGTTGTGATGTACGGTATTTCCATACAGTGAATAAATGATATTATTGCTGTTAGGTATGAAAAGGAGAAGACTATGCAAGGATATAGATCAATTGTCTTGGCCATAATTTGGATATGGTTTGCTTCTCCCCCACCCCACCCCACCCCACCCCCCCACCCCCGCTTTCTCTCTCTCATCCCTGTAGGTTTCCTAGTGATCTCTTACCCCAATACTAAACTGGTCCTTTTTTTTTTTTTTTTTAGAAATCAGCAACAGGCAGCTATAAAATAGCAGACATGACTATGGACATCTCGGGGGAGATGGGTAGTCAAGATGGTGGTACAAACCATGTTACTAAGGCTCTAACCCTTTATATGTGGATGACACACATTCAACACACACACAGACCACACAGACAGCAGACATCCCTGTGTAAGTGTTATGCAAACCTATTCCCTCTTTTTCTTCTTGGTAATTCATATCTTTTCAGTGGTTACTCTCTGAGACAGACCACTGGATTTCAAGGAGATTATAATATTTACATCTTTCCTTTTTTTCAACACCCATTTCCCCACCTATTTTCTACTTGACCTAAATCCCCACTTGACATTTCTGCTCATTAGACCATAGCCCTTAATGGGTATTCAGGATAGATAATTGGTTTTCAAAGAGCTAGCTTGTTCTTGATAGGAACATTCAATTGGAAGATGACAGCTCCTTTCTCTAATGCCAAGAAGGGACCCATGAAGGAACTGAATTAATCTCGTTCATCCTGAGAATATCTTTATGAACCTCCTTACAAATATAACAGATGTTTTTACTTAGATCACATAGTAACTACTACTTAAACAGGGTATTAGTACCAGAGAGAAATTAGTCCCAAGATATACTTTGGCTTGGAGATACATAGGAATCTGGCAACAAAATTAGCTTTCTCTTTATTGTTATCTGCTCAACACTGAAAGTCAAAGTTGAGTTTGTGGTTGAAATGATGTCCTGTGAACTTTCTGTAAGCAATGCTACTTTTGTGCATACTAACATCTGAAATTATACAATTTGATTAAAGAAAGCATGTATGTTTGTTTATACAAGCAGATTTTTACCCCCTATGGAAAGTTTAATGCAGTTATTCATGTATATTCATGTATATGTATAGTTATTCAAGAATATTTCTGTAAACGGATCAAATAAATCACATGTATAAAAGTGTTTATTCATTCCCTTCTTACCAAGGTCAGATTTAATATGTATTTTATAAGATTCATGTTTCCATACTATTATTTCTTTCTTCTTATTATTATTTTTGCAAGTTATTTTGAAGAAGGGAAAAGAGTTTAATTTAAACAGTATTTTATAGACATACATTTGTCTTCTTTTAAATGGCCTCTCCTACCAGCCACATTTTTAATCTCATGGTAGTTTCCCCCCAAGGATAAAAATAGATTTTTCTATTATACCAATCTGGAAATAAAAATTGTTGTTACTACTACTATTATCTCACAAATTTCTCCAGGTTTACTCATGGGGTTTCATTTAAAGTGGAGATGGGAAGGGGAAAAATTCAGCAATTCAGTTACACTTCACTCAAGGGAGTAGTGGTTTCAAAATGTGGTGATCTTTCTTTCTAAAAGCATAATTAAAATCAACACACATGAATAACCAGCAAATAAGGGTTAAACATTTAACCTAGAGATAGGCAGAATTCCTCAGGTTCAGTCCAAAATTATTGTATTCTATGAGAAGTATGGAACACTATATAACATAGAGTTTTCATTTGAAACTCTTACATTTCTTGTAAACATAAGAAAGAAAAATAATCCTTTCCTATTTTTAAATAATGTTAAGCTGAAATTCTGTTTTCATGTAATGGGATGGTAATTAATTTTTATTGTATCACTCCTTCGCTATCTCTCCCAAATAATACGATATAGTTTTCCAAACTGAAATGACTGCCAAAATTCAATTGTTCAGTATTTCAGGTCAAGGCATGTCAAACCTTCATTTTAGCTCTATATGCCTTCCTAATGAATATAGAAATAATAAACAATTCCTTTAACAATGAAACTTTATATGTGTTGACATAGAAATAATTCCTAGTTAAGTTCAACAAGTCTTAATCCAAACTAAATAGATATAGAATTTCAGACTGTTAGTTCCAATGAGAAAAAAAGAGGAAAATTATAAGTACAAATGCATCTTGCTATTCAGTGCAAAGAGAAAGATTCAGAAAAGCCTACATAGGGATTAGCAACTGTTTCTAACAGTAGGCCAGATGTGTGAGTGTGTTATAGGTGAGTTGTCAGGGTATTACCCTGGAGTAAAGAATTTCTCAATGAGAATATGGACTAGACAGAGCACAGCTTGACTGCGTTTGCAATCCCAGCAACCCGCCCAGAGCATACACCTGTAGGGTGTGGCAGCATGACACAGCACTGTATATAGCAAAGTGCACCATGGGATATTGTGTGGCTGGTGATAGGAGTTCTGGGAAGTGTTGGAGTTCTGGGAAGTAATTAGGGATTTGCAGGTTGGTGGTGCACATTCTGTATATATTGTACAGTAAACGTCTGTGTGCAAGTTTTCTACATTGGACTATGGACTGTTTATTTTGTCTCACTCATGGAGCACCACTACGTGGAGTGTACGCTGCACACCCCGACATGAGTGAGTACATTAAACAGCTATAATCTTATGAGATTGCATGAGGAAATGCAGTGGTCTTGTAAATTATCCTGAGATTCTGGACATACATATATACATACATACAGTACATACATATTCTCTTTTTTAAAATTGAAGATCAGTGGGCTCCATCTACCAATGTCACAGGTTCTTCTAAACAAACAAATAGTCAGGAACAGTATTTTTAAAGGGACTTTTAGATACTGTATGCTGTTCATCAGGACATATCTATCAGTTTCCTGCATGCTAACTAAAGCTGTTTTTAAAGATTAAACAAATGAAGACAGTATCCAAGGAATAATGCAATATTTATAATATTGATGCACGTGTAAATTGCCAGCTAAGAAAGCTATCAATTCACAGAACTCTCTGCTCATTCAAAATGTATAACTGGGCAAGATGTAACTTTCAGCTTGCTGGGAGCAATAATATTCTTTCACACCCATGATTCTCTTCCAGTTCACCTGGCATTTCTTCCAGAAATATATTTGGAATATATTTGCTATAAAGAATTTCTTCAGCAAAAACCACTTCAGTTATATTTTAACTTGATCTCAGTTTATTTCATAGAGTTGCATTACTTACACAAGTTTCCCAGAAAATCCTTCTCATGCAAGAAGGAGGTTTTATTTTTTTTATAATTTGATTTACTACAGTTTTGTATGCTACTGCACTTACGTTATGTACCAACTGCATTTCTAAATAGTCTTTAAAGGCATGCCCATATAAATACATTGCAATAATCAACCTCAAAGAGATAAGGGTGTGACTTACTGTCACCAAGGATCCTGCTCTAAGAAGGACCACTATTGGTATACCAGCTATTCCAAGAGAACCACGCGTCTAAGAGAACCTTCAAGTAACAGACCTGCTTCTCCAGGGGAAGTTCCACCATAACATTTAGAATAAATCTAGGTGCCTGCAGAGACCCAGATGTTTTTTGGACAAAGAGCCTCCATTTGCAGCCTGTTTTCCCCATACTGTCGTCCTTAGCTTCTGGGCACCATGACAGGCAAATATCAGCTTAAGGTCTGTTCCCACTGCACTACTCATTGAAACTCCTATTCAAGAAGCAGCAGAATCAGTGTAAAATAGTATCATCCATTCCTAAAACTCACAAGCAGTCCAGAATACTATGGTTAAATATATCAAATACTCTGTTCATAGTCATCTACCAGAATGGCCAATGCAGTTTTAGTCCCATGTCTAGGCTAGAAACTGAATTAAAAGTGATCAAGACCTTAGGACCTCTTGCAACTGATATGCATATATGTATGTATGTACAGTATTGAATTCATATAGCCTTCTTCCCACTTCTCTAGCAGAAGCTGTCTTCAGAAGTGGACATATCATTCTTCCTTCAAGGCAGCTGGTACAATTCCACCTCCCAAACAGCATTTATTTTTTGAATCCAGTAAGCCACTCCCTCACTAGTTAGCCAAGTGAACTAGGCAAAGTATGAATCCAGCCCAGAGGCTGTCAAATTCATGCTGTAGAAAATCCTAGCCACATTCTTGAGATCCACAAGTAAAATTAGACCCAGATAACCTCACGAGACATTACTCACTCTAGTCACCCTTATTTGAATGCCCATGCAGAGTCCAGACCAGAGCAAATGTAAGTGACTGTATCAGCAAAATGTTTATCAAATATCTCAGCAGCCTATGAGTAATTAATCCTGCCCATCTACCATAAGCAATATCTCCAGCTGATATTCTGCCAATGCAGTCAGTGTGGAGAAGAACAACACTTCACCATTCTTAGTCCTACAGCGTAAACCCTGACATTGGTTCTCACCAATGTTTGGTATTTATTCCTCATTTTCCTTCATTTGTTCCTTGTTTTCCTTTCCTAATCATCATTTCAGTCACTTCATCTTCCAAGGAACAAGGATACTATCCCCAGGATAGTATCAAAGAGAAGCCACTCAAGAACAATAATATCCAAGAACTTAATTATATCCAAATTCCAGACATTAGTCAAGAGTGTGGTGAAACTGACTGCCAGATTACTGGAAAAAATCCCCAAAGGCCTATTGGAAAGCAACCTGATCCATAAAGCACCTTGGATGGATAATCTTAATTGGTCCCCCACATCAGCAATGACAAACTACATATTGTTCAGAAACTGATCTGACCATGGCAAAGAATCACAGTAATGTCCTTCATTGTCAGATTACAACCTAACTTTTCTGAGTTAAAAAAAAACAAATCTGACATTTGGTGCATGTATGGATTGGACCTGAGATTACCTGGGACAAGCCCAGGAGTTTTCCCCCCATTGCTTCTTAGTCTGCATGTCACTCTGGACCTTCTAGTATAGCATTGATTTCCCCATGGATAATAAAGGCCATGACCACTCATTTCACAGCCATTTAAATTTTATCTCCTCTTGTGATTGGCCAAGGCTTGGAATAACCTTTTTTAAGGAGATCCCTGAATGTAGTCTACAACTCTTTTTACCATTTCATTCTGTACATTTCTTACAATTTATCCATCAATTCACCACCTCCTGTCCCTCTGCAATGAGCATTTGCCCTTTTCATGTTATATTTGAATATCCATCCATCCATCCATCCATCCATCCATCCATCCATCCACTGGTAGATGTAGATATAAGTGCTGTCCCAGGTATGATGTATTTTGGAGTGTTGATGTTTTATTGCTAATTTTTATTTGTTTGCCATGCAGAATCATGTCAACTAGCAACCATATAAATCAAATCAAAACTCATCAATCAATCTTTCTATTATAAATTGAAATCCTTCAGCCTGAACTTGCTATAAACAATAAAATAATTTCATATTGTAAGAAAACAATGGAATTAATGCTATGTGAATAATGGGATTCCACATCTCAGGTCTATATCATCAAGCAATAAGAATACTATGGTTGTCACAGAGGCCATGAACTCCTGGGCTCTCCCAGATATTTTTTCAGAGGATGGAGGTTGAAATTCCCCAGAATCAGAAGCCTAGGTTTTTCCTATAGCAGCTCTGCAATGAAGTCCAGAAGCTTGGGAAGGGACATTGCTGTGCAATAGGTTTGGTGATATGTCTGCAGAATTTCTAACTTGTCCCTAAAGCCCAACTTCATATAGAGGCCCTCAAAGCCTAGCCCATGATCAAAGCCAAGATATCTCAAAGGACCATCACTACATACTTCCATTGCTTTGCAATTGTAGTATTGAAGCATCCAAAATCCAGAAGGGCAAATCTCAGACAGGGCCAAAGTAGGTTTCAGTAATGTGAATCAGACTGCTCACTTACCCATAACCAAGTCATGAATGAATGTGGTCTTATGGTACTGTGCTGAGAAGTCATCAAATAAGCTTGAAGCCAAGGCACCCAACAATTTGGGCTCCCAATTGGGATAATCTTAATTGGTTCCCCACACCAGCAGTGACAAGCTACATATTATTCAGAAAGTGATCTGATCAAAAGGAGGCATTTGGGCTAGAAGCAGGGATGACATCAGATTGCCCATCTCTCTTCTCCAGAATCAGGAATGTACTTCCCTGAAAGTTCACTCTAGAAGGGAAGCACCCACAGTACACCAATACATATACTGTGCCCAGAGTCTGGAGGCACCAAAATCAAGAAAAGAAAAGAAAAAAGAAAAGAAAAGAAGGGAAGAAGTACATAAAATGAATACATTAGTGGCTTTTAATTTTTTTCTGAATTTACAGACTGATGCAATGAAAAGCCAAAACAAACTTCTAGTCAGTAAAATGAAAAATTGACTGAAACTAAAATTGACAGAATAATCCATTCCATTGCATGTAAGGAGGATTGCTATTCTCAGCAACCTCCTTTTCTCAGCAACCACATTTTAGAATAGATGAAGCTAGAAAGAATCTTCTTGGATTTGATACTGGGCTCTAAAGCTAAGCAGGGTCAGACCTGCTTAGTACTTGGATGGGAGATCTCCTGGGAATATCAGAACTGTAGACTAGACTGGGAAACCAAAAAATGTCCCAGAAGGCAGTGGCACACTTTTGTATTATTGCCAAGAAAAATGCATGAACATATCTGTGAAGTCACCAGGAGTCAAGGTTGACACAAAAGATACTTGGCTTTCTCCAATTTCCCTTGCGTGAAAATTGTTTTCATTTGGTGGGTTACTAATATGCATATGTACTTCTGGACACCGATAAAATCCCCAGATACCATGCTTATCATTTGTGAAACAATCAAAAAATGTACAAGGATGATCATAATGCTATGTAAGATAGTCTAACCTTACATGTTTGCCTTCTGAAGCTTGGTATGTTTATTTATTTATTTAATTTATTTATTTATTTATGTGCTGCCTGACTCCCAGAGACTCTGGGTGATTTGCAAATTGTTAAAACATTTAAAAACAAACAACAAAAACAACAAAACAAAAAAGAGCAAAGATGGCAGAGATAACAAACCCAGATGGGAACAAAGAAAAAGATGAAAAGGGGGCTTCAGTCACACTCATCAAAGGCCTGGGTGAAGCGCCACATCTTCAGGGCCCTTCAAAACACCAGTAGGTGGGGCCATTCAAATCTCATGGAGAACCTCATTCCAGAGAACAGGTGCTGCTGTAGAGAAGGCACCCTTCCGAGATCCCAATAGATGGCCTTGTTTAATTGAAGGAACACAGAGCATGCCAGCCCTGCCAAATCAGATTGGCCAGGCTGATACTGTGGGAGACAGGTGGTCCCTCAGGTAACCAGGCCCTATGCCATATGAAAGAACCCTATGTTTACATATTAGCCAATACTTAAAAGCTCTTCATAGAAGAGAACATACTGACCAGACCATTCAGGATCAGTACAGATGACATTTCCCTTCAGTCAAATATGTGTTCCCTGAAGACATGGAAAGGAACATTTGAATCCTTCTATAGTTAATGCAAATATAGGGAGCAAAGAGAAGCAAATTAGACTATATCTTCATTGGGTCTGAATGAAACCACGTGTCCTTTCATATCATGGTGACCTTATGGAAAGTTGGTTTAGTTCTTTATTTCTTGCTTTCTTGTTCTGTCTTTTTTCTTTCATTTCTTTTCTATTTACTGATCACTTTTACTTTTCTTTACTTTCTTGTTTCTTTAAATTTGAATTGTTTTTACTTTGCAAAAAAGCCTTCTTTAATAAAAATTAATTTTAAAAAAGAAAGTCGGTTTATGTAATTGAAAAAAGTGGAATCTCTGTATTTACAAAAGGACACTTTAATATGTTGACTTCAAAATCAATGTGATCTACAGTAAACTAAAAAGTTACTCTGAATTCCCATGTTTTTTACATGCTGATTCTCCTTTCCATAGCAAAACTTTCAGGCTGGAAGCAAGTGAGGAAAAGCTAAGAAATGCTGAAATAAAACTGTCAAGTGTTGCATTAGTAATCTGCAAAACTCTTTGTCATGAGACAATTTTTTCCCCTCTATTACAGCTTAAGGCAGTCTCTGTTGTTGTTTGGTAATGCTTTGTTGGTGAAAGGCAAATATAAAAAAGAACAATTTGAGTTTCCTCTCTTCTCCTAAGAAAAGTAGCCTTTAACAACAAAAGACTCAAAAGCAACATAGTGCTGCATTTCCCATCAGATTGGTGTAGTGAATTATACCTAAGACATCCGCTAAGGGGAGTGTGAAGCTGGACCAGCCTTTCTAGTTTCTATGACAACGGCGGGGAGTAGAGTCTTCCCAGCGAACGCTCACTGAAGCAAATGCTGGATTACACAGTCGTTCCAAATGTGCTGGACTCTATGGAGGAGCAAGCAGCCCTGTTTCCTGTTTTGCAACACCTTAATTCCCTCAAGCTCTGTAAATTGGCCCACTCGAGCTCTCATTTATGAAGATGGTCCATCACTCTGGTTCCATACAATCATTTAAACAGCAAAAAGGTCAGTAGGAATCTTTTCTTTCTCGAGCAATGAGTGTCAAATCATTAAGTGCATGCCCTTGCAGTATTCTTCAGCTTCAGCATAGCAGCTGCTGGAAAGATTTGGAGCACAGAGCAATACAGACACCTTTTTAAACTCTTGCAGTAAGTTGAAATGCTCTTTTACATTAGAGCTTGAAAGAGTTCTCTGGGGTGGAGGAATAACCCTCTCAGTGACATTAAATACTCTTCTATAAACAGCTTAAAATGATCTGAGTTATGTACTAAAAAAAACCTCTTCATCACAAGATTGCATTCTTCCAGAATTAGAAATGAACAAATGAATGTTGCAGCCATTCACTCAACTATGTACCTATCCACCTATCTATCTGTCATAGTATAGAATAATATAGAATCTGTTTTAGAGTGTTGGAAATCACTACAGTAGTAAATAGAATGATGCCTTACTTTACAAGTATGTTTGTATGGGTCCTCTGACTATAAACATGATTCCAGGAGTTAGCCAATTCAAGGTTTTATTGCTATTCTATTGAGTAAACTAGTGAGATACTGTTTTCTGATTTGGAAAGGCTGTGATTTGGTTTGTAGCATGGAATGGAAGACTGGCATATAAAAGAACTTCCTAGGGGGCTGGGCTGGATGATCTTACGATGCATCCCGTCATTGTGATTCTGTTCTTGTCTTTACAGATTTGCTTGAAATTGGTTTGTATTTTCATAGGCAAGATGTTCCTTCTTTTTTATGCAATTTCTCTTGAACTTTCCAGAGTGCTTAAAAAGCCTTCTGCATTGCACTGATTTTCATCATAACCCTGTGAATCACTAATCCCATTTTTATAGATGATGGGGAAATGGGAGGGGATAAGCCATGAGACACCTACTGGTATAGAGGAAATTATAAAATTAGGAAGGGGTCATGCATCTCCAAGGCCCACCCTCTGGTTGTCAAGCTCTTAGTTTGCTTCTGTATCTATTTATAGCGCTTGAGTGTTAAAAAACAGAGGTACTTTTCCATGTAGACAAACTTTGCTTCCCTTTTCTCCATTACCTTTTTTGTAGTCAGTGGCAAAAGTCATATTTCAAGATGGCCTAATAATAAGGTTTCCTATAGTGTAACTCACTTCTAATCAAATACATTTTTGAAGTAGTACAAAGGTGTCATCAGTAGCAAATGCTGGGCTCCACCTGGTTTGTGAAAATGTTGCATTCAGGTGGGTTTTTTTTTAAAAAAAGAAGAATTCAGATTTTACAGACATAAGCATTTCAACAAACATCATTAGTACAGGAGGTCCTAAGATGCCAAAGACAGAAGGGTATTGTATGGTTGATAGTTTTGACAGATACAGATACAGTATGGAAACAGATGATACTTCTTTCTTTGCACAAGTATGTTTTGTGTAACTCGCCTACCAACTTCACTACTTTTAGTGATAGAGTAAGCAGTTTAGAATACATTCCCATCAAGCCTTCCCTCAAACTATTTTGGGACTTTATTGTTCTTCATTTAAGAAAATGTTGGTTTTTCATTTTTTTTTTTTAGAACAAAGTCTTGACTGCATGGTAAGGTATACTCTAGAATTAAAACTAACTAAATCTTTTGGGATGAATGTTAATTTGTATTGTTTATTATTATTATTATTATTATTATTATTATTATTATTATTATTATTTCCTTTTTGCAGCATAATATTTCCTACTACTAAAATCCTATCTGGTTCCTCTTTGTGGGTGCCAACCGAGTTAATAAACACCTTCCCCAAATTCTTATTAGAATCTTACCCCTTCAAATGATGTTATGAAAGCTGTTTCAGCACAGCATTGTCCTGTGACATCTTAATTCCTTGGGACAGATTTATCAAGATTAATCTTATAATCCTCTTTATAATTCTTGAATGAGGGGAAGATTATACTCAATTTCCTTAAAAAGTTATTACTACAGGTTATACTCCAATATTTGACACTATGAGAGACAATAGTAGATCCTGTGCCTTTAATTTTGTGATTTGCCTAAATGGTCATGGTATAGAACTAGGGCAGGCAACCTACCACCCTTCAGAAGTTTTAGACTACAACTCTCAGAATCCCTTGCCACAAACCAAAGATATGGGGGGGATGATATGAATTAAAATCCAAAGCATCTAGAGGGTATCAAGCTGCCCACCTCAGCTACAGAAATTACAGGCTCTGAAGACAGGACTGTCAAGCTCTTTGAAAGGACCTAGTTCCAAGGACTCCCATCCAAGTGTGCTGGAAAAGATGGGATGTTTTCTGAAGCTACTTTGCCTAATATAAATTTCCTGAATGTTTTATTGGGAATAACATTGTCCCAAATATCCCCTCCCTGCTCCAGGACAAATATTTACAGCCTGAATTTAGCTATGTTAATTTCTGCTATGTTCACACATGTATAATGCCAAGCCTGGGGTGGGGGGAGGAATGACCTAATATGCATTTTATATAAAACATGTTGATAACTGTCCCTCAGAGATGGGATCTCTATGCTCCCAATCCCTTTAAGCATTCTGTTGATGTAAGGGAAGAAAGCAAACTTCATGGTCCGTTTTATTAACCAGGCTGTGTTTCTTTAGAGACTCTCACTCCTTTTCTTGCACCAAATTCTAAATTTGGGGAGGATGAAGAGAGGAGAGTTTCAGTAATCTCAGAATTAAAGTGTCATTTTAACACAGAATTCAGTAATTCTTAAATGCAAAGGTATTAGCAAATAGGAAATATTACTTCTTTTCATTCAAAAAACAGAACTAAGAAGAATGAATACTATTATATATTTTACAAAAAACCCTGTATCTTGGAAAAATATATATACCTTAGGGGATGAGTAAAATAAACAATTGTTTTGCCATACATCTGAACCTGGCATGCAGTAAATTATCTTGCCACTTAGCTTGTTCATCTGCATCATAGAATGAAGACATGACTCAGAGAGATTCCAAGCAATTATATGCAGTGTCACTAAATATTCTTTATTTACATCTAGTCACATCCATTTCAAAAGGCAAATCTACCTACATTAATATTCTAGAGTTATTTTCATACTCAGTAAACAACAATGGACATGTGTTACAATCATTAAAGTCCATTAAGATCCATCTAATTAACAATGTTATGCTATACATTCTCAAAGTGCAAATTAATATATTAACATTTGAATCTTAGAAATTCAAATTCTGTGAAACCAAAGAAACATGCCCTTTCTTGTTCTCTTGCTCTCTCTCTCTTTAGCTTTAATATTCTCACTAAATCTTAAGTAGTAGTTAACAGGTTATTTCTTGCAATAAACCAATTTCTTAAACTATGATTTGAAGCTGGCTTGGTAAAACAAACTTTCCCTATGTTTGGCCATAAGTAATTTGATTTGGGATGATACTTCAAGCTAGACCTAATCAAAAACAGAAATGAAACCCTCCCATCTCTTCACCGTGGCTGTGTTAGATCAAGCAGGAAAAACAAATAAGACCCTCCTAAATTCATTTCTATAATGCTAAACTTTAGCTTAATTAAAAGACAAAAATACAATCAGGCTTTTGAGCAAGCCTTATAGAGGCTCAGAGAAATGGTACAGAAAGGGTAATACTTTATAGGCTAATGATACTAATAGATACAATACCAAATTACATGGACATTCCCATTAAGAGACAAATGTTTAAATTTCTGTCTTCTGTCAATGAATGAAAACCACTTACAGCCTGCATAACTGTAATTGTCCATACATGCAATGTTTAACCTTAGATCATCACTCACTCCTTGAAATATGTTTTTTCCTTATATCTATCAAAACCTCTTGGATTTGCCAACAAGCAGTGCACATGTATAGCAATAACCCAACAGCAATGCACAAAATGTAGCAATAATTACATTGAACATACAGGTAATCCCCACGACTTGTGACTTCCATTCCTTGAATAGTATGGGGACATTCATACATACATATCTACATACATATGTATGGAATGTAAACTTTTTTTTTTTTTTTTTTAGTTTTACTTGCTTCATATTTCACATCTGCAGTATTTTCAGGATAAGTTCTGTATTTTATTTAAAATGATTGAGTTTTCTTCTGTATCCTTTTTAACCATTGTGTGAGATAGCTTAAACAGAGAAAGTAAGCTTTTGGCCTAAAATTATAAAGTACCTTTTTTAAACTAAGAAGGAATTTTAACCTCTTCTCAAGTCTTTATCCAACATGGAAATCATCAGTGGAGCTAAATGCAGGGAGTTTCAGGACTGATAAAAGGGTACATTTCATTATGCACTCATAGTTAAACGATGGAATTAACTGTCATCAGAGGGGGTAATGGCCACCCATTTTATAAACTAGTCACGTTCATGAGGATAAGGCTAATAATGACAATTTTTGATTACTGAATGCTATTTCTTGAATTGAAATAAGCTTCCAGAGGAAGCTAAGATGTCATTAACATCATGAAAATGGCTGGAGTTTGCATCATGTCATCACATTGAATGTTTTGTCATTTATCTCCCTCAGGAGACACCAAGAAAACAGTGGGGGGTAAAGGATCTTGGTCTTATTTCTTACTGGTGAACTTCCCAGGTGATCTAGTTGACTGCTGTATTACACTGAAAATACTGGGACGTTTGGCTTCAGCCTGAAGAACTCTTCCTGTGTTTGCAAATGCTTAAGGTTTCAGTTTTGGTGCATAAATTAAAATTTGTGGCATATTTAATGACTGACCATAAGAAAATTCATCATAATCTATTTGATGCATGGTTTTGGATAATAGTGTTTCTGGTCGTAGTTGCAGATGATAAGCCTCAGAAAAGTTGTCTGTTAATAGCATGATGGAATAGCATACAGCTCTATGAAAAAAATACTCACCCCCTTTTGAATTTTCTGAATTTTTGCACGTCTTTGACAATTAACATTATCAAAGCTTCATGAAGATCCTACTGACATATAAGGGGAGTTAGAATGATCAAGTAACATTAGCGTTTGATGCTAGCTTCAACTATTTCACAAAGACATCCAACATGTTCCATTGGAAAAAGTAATTGCTGTCCTGTCAATTCAGTTAAATAAAGCCAGTTGTGTGAGTACTTCATTAAACAATCAGGGATGATTTCAGCCAAGTTTATAAATCTCATAAACATTGGCTCCCCTTATCCCAGTGAAGTTTTTACCACACAGACTCTAGAGCCACATGATATGATTCCATTAATCTCATACAAATTGTCAAGCATGGGACGATTAGCATAATGGCTGAGGGACTGCTTTGCTGCCTCAGGACCTGTATAATGCCACATAATTGAATGAAGTATGAATTCTGCTTTGGATCAGGATTTCTAGAGGAGAATATCAGACCATGCATCTATCACCTGAAGTGCAAGTTAGTCATGGCAATGATATGAAACACCAGCCAGCTTACAACAAAAAGAATGAAGAAGAAAAAGTGCAATGTTTTGTAATGGTCATGTAAATGTCTAGATCTAAAGCCCATGGAAACATTGCAGCAAGACCTGAAATAAGTAATTCATGTTAGAAAAATTTTCAAGTGGTATTGAGTTGAATCAGTTTGTCATGGGGGAATAGGACAAAATAGGCAAGATGGAAGTCACAGTTTTGCAAGCAAAGCTCCTTTCATACGGGTGTCAATGTCAGACACATGCACAAAGGGGCGGGGCTTCAACTGCATTGTCATAGCTGTCATCTTGCCTGTTTTGATCACCCCTGTGAATGATACTGTACACAGAGATGTGAGACACAAATCATAAATTACAAAATTGAAAGTATTTTGTCACAATTACTGCACCAAAAGATGATAACTGAACCTAACGGGGCAATTCGTCTCTCACACTGGAGCATGACATGTGGGATGATTTGTATATGAAATAATGAAACAAGTACCAAACTTCAGTGTTATTTGTTCTCAGGGACTTCATTTCCATGAAACTCTGATTAAACTCAGTAGCAAAAATATGCAAAAAATCAGACAATCCAAAAGGGGTGAATCCATTTTTGCAGAACTATAGATAATGTAGAGTTTAAATAAAATGATCAAGGGATGTTTTAGTTTACATCCCTGATAAATTAGGCTATGAATCCATTTCTACCAAAAAGCTTTGCATCCAGAGATGGTAGTGTTTTGCATCCAAATAGGCATTTTTACTATACCCTGAGAGTTCCATAAGTGCTTATGTTAGTGACACTTTCTGAAAGTCAGCAAGTATACTCATTAAACATTTTCAATATTATCCCAAATTTTGCAGACACTGATAATCAAAATGTGTATGTCACTATCTTATGTATGAAGGATATTGGCAAATTGATTAATCTACAATTTAGAATGTGTAGGAAAGAGACAGTTGCAATGTTTGTTAAAACAGAATATTTTCTGCTAAAATTTCAGACTATTTAACTATCCTTCCCTTGCTTTGTTCATAAAGTCCTTGATAAACCACTTAAAAAGAAAAAAATGGGAAAATGTCAGTTGACTCATCAAATTGTGATCTTTTAGGACTGTTGAAGAGAAATAACATATTGTTGCTTCCATGGTGCCACCTGTTCAGTTTATACATTCCCTCTTTCCCTGAGAGCTTAACAGTTGCCATCTAGATGCACTGTTTAAAAAAAAAAAATTACTACCATTAACTACTCATCAAGAAACCAGCATGTAAATTTCAATTCTAAGAGAAAGACAATTTAAATATTTCTTATTGGAAGGTTAGCAACAAGTAATATACATTTCCAGCTTTCTTAAAATTGAAAGCAGTGAAGAAATACTTTGCCATTTAGCAAATTCCAGAAAATTTTGATGGATGAGGTACATTTCACCATAAAAATAGGGACATGTGCAGTGGGTTGATAGGGATCAGCAGGGGCAGAAAACCACCAATTTCCAAACATCATTCCTGCTTGAACCCATGAAATAGTCTGTTGAAAAAGGTGTACTTAAAGGTAAAGTGTAGGAATATGGACAATGTTGTGGTCCAAACAAAAGAATGTCAGTGAGGAAATTTCCTAGCTTTAGTGAAAGCTGATACAATACAATCCAAATCCAAATCCATTAGCCACCTCAACCATTTCTAGAAATGACCATTGTGTCATGATGGAGAAGCATGTGTCCATTTGCTTAGCTCTGTTGCACACATACTACTTGGGTACTGTGCTCCAGCTGTCCTACATTCAAGCTCTTGAATACAACATTGGCTCACAAAGTGCAAAAATAGAGTGATAGAGTTAACAGGCAGTATTTCCTTGTATGTCTGAATTTTTACTGTTAAACAAATTCCTCAAATACTTTGTACAGATTGCTGTACATTCATACTCTTACCATGTCATGGGCAAATATATTCACATGATGTTTTGGTTTTGCCTTGCTTTGCCTTGCCTTGCCTTGCCTTGCCTTGCCTTGCCTTGCCTTGCCTTGCCTTGCCTTGCCTTGCTTCTCTCTCTCTCCCTCCCTCCCTCCCTCCCTCTGAACCTCTGAACCTCTGAACCTCTGAACCTCTGAACCTCTGTCCAGACTTGCAAAGCTTGAAGTATAGATTTTGGATGCATTTTTCTTACATAACTGCCCAAATGTGTTTGTTTTTAACTATTGCAAACATACATGTTTCTTATATAAATATCATTAATATTGGATTTACTTAATTACTATCAGCCTTAATGTAGTTTTAACTGCAAATTTCCCAAATATATGCTAATATTGAATTCAATAGTGATGTTCAAGAAACAACCTGTGAAGTATCAAGGTAGAGTTAATTTGCCTAGGTCAGACTTGTCTCTAAGAAAGTGGTTCCAAAGAAGCCACTTGGGTTGATTTAATCACATCCACAGATGGATTAGAAGCATTTAGTTGATTAAAAAAAATCCTAGTATTATGGAGTTTTTAGTACCAAGGGGTGGAGAGCAGCGGAAGGATACAGCAGATGAAGCAACCACTCTGGTGATAAGACAAGTTGTATACCAAATCCAAGTCAAGCACAGAAAGTTAACACCAGGTGTTGAAATTTACAAAATATGGAGCTATAAATTTCTGTGTATCAGTAGTAGTGATAGGGTAACTTCTCTATCCCTGGGTCTGTGCCATAATATGATGGTACCACTTGGCAGGACTGACTAGGAGACTTCTCATCTACAAAGAACTAAGGTCATCACTGTGCTTTTTATATGCTCACTGTCTTGGCCATCATCCAGTGATTATCTGGGCTTTTGCAGCCCAAATCTGGTAGCCCTATCAAAAATTAAAACATTTTTCCCGACACATCATTTTCATCATTCTTGTCACAGTCCACTACATGTAGTAAGTTAGTCAGGCAAAATGGAAAAAGGAACTAGCAAGGTCTTTCTCCAATACTTAAGTGGGTTGATAAATATGAATGAGGGACCAAAATACATAAACAATTTGCAGGGCTTGCTGCAAAGATGGAGAAAACCCTGTTCAGGCTTCCCATTTGCTACTGTTCAGATTTGCATGTAATACAGACCAAGATACCCAACCTGGAATAAGTTGATTTTTTTTAAGTATTATAGTTTTATCATTGAGTCATCAAATTCTAGAATGTAAGGGTTGGAAAGGATCATGGAAATCATCCAGTCAAATGTCTGTCCAGGGGAGGAATTTAATACTACAACATCTCCAGATTTTGTATCCCTTCCATGGTTATCATTCTGTGAGACAAAATCTTCATTCTGGCATAGGATTCTTGGGACATGTTTTATAATAAAAATAATTCATTCCAGACTCTGGGTAAAGACCATATGCATCTCTCTATGTGACTATGCCAATTCTCTCTCTTGTCTGAACATTAGAGGTAGACTTTGATCATGTTTCAGGTATGTTGGTCTACCATCCCTCATTATTTCACTAAGTAAGCCCTAATAATCTTTCAAAACCTAATCCAGAGAACCAGGAAAGAGTTATCTGCCTATAGTTTTGAAAAATGAGGTTGGCTAGGCTATTTTTTTTCTTGTTTTTCCTAGGAGTTGCATCTTTTCCCAGATTCCCAGAACATCACAACAAGGGTTATGGCTGATAACAGAAATATCACTGGTGTGGGCAGTGCTAAAATTGAAAAGTGAGGCTTAATACAAAGTATTTAAGACATATGTTTTATAGTTCAGAACATTTTTTTTTAAGTTTCCCAAATTTCAGTGCTATGATCTTGGGAGGGCTCTTGAGGTTACAAAATGGGGTAGGTGTTCATGCAACCGATGAGACATAAGTTACCACCTGTATGGAAAACTCTGGTAGCATCAAAAGTGGATTAGTGAGCATCTCAAAGATGTTAATACACTGTCAAAAGTTTCAGGATGATATGAATGCAATAACATTCCAACAATACAGAGTTAGCAAAGAAAGTATTTTCCTCAATATAAATTGAGTTTATTATTAAAGATTCCGTTTTCATGCCTAGCTGACTTTAAAATGAATTTATTTTCTCTCTTAAGTGTGTGCTTGTATGTCATTAATTTTATTTAACTCATAATTATTCCCTATCTGCTGAAACTAATAAGCTTTGAAATTCAAGGGGGAAAAATCAGTAACTGCGTATTGCTTTTACATAAATTAAACTGTTCTCTTAAAAGATAATTAATACTGAAAAAGTTGTACCACAGAGTTCCAAACAGTAATTTCTTAATTTATAAAGAAAAGCACACTAAAAGTTCAGATTTGCTTTGAAGCATAAGGTTGCAAATTTAAAGTGTTAGTGTTATAATAAAAGAAAGTTATATGATTCTGAACCACATGATGCTGAGTGCAGCAAAGCAATGTGGTACAATTTTCCCTTATTTGGTTATCTCAAAATATATTTGACTATAATTCCCATTGTTCCAATCCATGCTAGTTGAAGATAATGGGAGCTGAAATTCTAGCACATGTGGGTATCAGAAGGCTGATTTAATTAATATGTTATCTATTTCAATTATGCAGTGGGCTGTAAGAAACTTTTTTTTGTGTATTTCAATTAATATATATATATTATTGTAAGCTGCCCAGAGTCATCTCCTAGTGACATGGGTGGTGACCAAAGTTGAAATATATATATATCTGGCAGCTGGATAGCATAGTGGTTAGAACACTGCCATTGATGCAGGAGACCGGGGTTCAAATCCCGGCTGGCACCTACCTTACCAGTAGGGGTCCTTGGGCAAAGACCCCCTAACGCTTTACCTGCCTACCTCAAATATGAGAGTGACACAAACTAAGAGAGTCATGCCGGCTCGGACGTCGCCCGGATTAACAAGGTCCACGTCAGATGTTGGGGAACCAGGACAATCTGATATTAAGTGGGCTACTGGAACAAACCAAAAATGGACGAGACAAGAAAACTTGGAATTGATGGAATGCTACTACAACAGCAGACCTAATGAGAGGGGATATATGAAACGTATGAGGGAACTATGGATAGACAGAAGGCCTACATCCACACTAACTGAGAAACAACTAGTTACCCAGCGCTTCAACATAGTAAAGAGGAAGCTGCTCTCACAACTCGATATAGACCAACTCTACATTACAACCCGGACTCAAGCAGACCTGGAAGAACAAGCAGTTGTGCAGCCAACACCTGAAGCTGGAATGTCACTGCCACCCCTTCCATTACAGAGCACAGCAGCTGATATGAGGCATAAGATCATGGATAAACTAGCTATAGTCAACCCTCGAGTCCGATTACCAAGGCTCAGTGGGAGAAGTACCATCAGATAGTATGCTAGAAGATGCCAACAGAGCCCTCCAGACAATCCCTACTACCACCATAACTGAAACCAATGAATTGGTATATGCTACAGCCGCTGTAATCCTGGAACTGCTTGGCTACACGATCCAGAAGAACAGCAGTACATACCCACCCTGGAAAATGAGATTGGAGGCTAAGATCAAGGCAACTCGGAGAGAAGTCAGTCAGCTGGTGGAACTACAGAAGCGTGTGGAGATTAAGGATAAGACTCAGCTACTGAAAAAATACATGGACCTGACTTCATCTGAAGCCCTAGAGACTGCTAAACAAAGGCTCACAGCACTGCTACCTGGCTAAGGAGATAAACTAGAGAAGCAGAGGCCAAGAAGATAAATGCCCTGTTCTCCAAAGAACCATCCAAAGTGTACTCCCAACTGCAGTGCAACCACAGAGTAGCAGCTGAGCCACCAGCAGCAGAAACTGAACAGTACTGGAAGAACATATGGGAGAAAGAGAAGACACCTAACACCAGTGCAAAGTGGCTGCAGGACTTGAAAGCAGACCACAGCAATCTCCCAGAACAGGAACCAGTCACCATCACAGTAGCACACATCCAACAGCGGGTCAAGAACATGAAAAGCTGGACAGCACCTGGCCCGGACATGATCCACACCACTGGCTAAAGAAACTAACAGCAGTGCATGAACGCCTAGCAGCACAGATGAACCAACTGCTAGCAGCAGGCTCCCACCCAGATTGGCTAACACAAGGAAGGACAGTGCTGATCATGAAAGATCCTCACAAAGGAACAGCACCATCCAACTACCGGCCAATAACCTGCTTCCCCACAACATGGAAAGTTCTATCAGGCATCCTAGCTGCCAAGCTACAAGACCATATGGGCCAGTACACGAGCACAGCTCAGAAGGGCATTGGGAACAACACCAGAGGCTCAAAACACCAGTTACTCATAGATAGAGCAGTCACCTGAGATTCAAGGTCTAGGCAGACCAATCTGAGCACAGCCTGGATTGACTACAGGAAAGCCTATGACTCAATGCCTCACACATGGATCTGTGAATGCCTGGAGCTATATAAAGTCAACAGGACACTAAGGACCTTCCTCAAGAACTCAATGGGACTGTGGAAGACAACACTGGAAGTGAACTCAAGACAGCTCGCACAAGTGGCCATCAAGTGCGGCAAATACCAAGGTGATGCACTGTCCCCACTAGGCTTAAACCCCCTCAGCCAGATAATCACAAGGTCTGGATATGGGTACAAGTTCAGGAGTGGAATCACCATCAGCCACCTCCTCTACATGGATGGAATCAAGCTGTATGCTAAGAGTAAATGAGATATTGACTCACTGATCCACCTGACACGGATCTACAGTGAGGACATTGGGATGTCATTCGGACTGGAGAAGTGTGGCTGGATGATAGTAAAGAGAGGGAAGGTAGTTAAGACCGATGGAGTGGAACTACCAGTGGGCCACATAGCAGACATAGAGACCAGCTATAAATACCTTGGTGTCCCATAGTCACACAGAAACCATGAGGAGGAGGCAAGGAAGACAGCAACATCCAAGTACCACCAAAGGATAAGACAGGTCCTGAAGAGCCAGCTCAATGGGAAGAACAAGTTCCATGCCATCAACATGTATGCCCTGCCAGTCATCAGATACCCTGCCGGTATAGTGAGCTGGCTAAAGGAAGACATGGAGGCTGCCGATGTGAAGACCCGGAAGCTCCTCACAATGTACGGAGGTTTCCACCCCAAGTCCAACACCCAGAGACTGTACACCAGCTGCAAAGAGGGCGGGCGGGGTATGCTGAGTGTCAAAGCCACTGTCCTAGATGAAACCCGGAGTATCCAGGAGTACATCAGTAAGATGGCACCCAAAGATGAGCTGCTGAGAGAATGCCTCAGGCAGCAGCAGACATGGGAGGAAGTTCAAGCAGAGGAAATACCATGGCAAGACAAGCCCTGCATGGGATGTACCATCGACAGATAGCTGAGGTGGCTGACATTGGGAAATCCTATCAGTGGCTGGAAAGGGCCGGACTAAAAGACAGCACCGAGGCACTGATCATAGCAGCACAAGAACAGGCACTAAGCACCAGATCCATAGAAGCAGGGGTCTACCACACTAGACAGGACCCAAGGTGCAGATTGTGCAAAGAGGCCTCAGAGACAGTCCAACACATAGTGGCAGGGTGTAAGATGCAGGCAGGAACAGCATACACTGAACGGCACAACCAAGTAGCTGGCATTGTGTACAGGAACATCTGCACAGTGTATGGGCTAGACCCCCCCAAGTCCAGAAGGGAGATTCCACAGAAGGTCGTGGAGAATAACAGGGCTAAGATCCTGTGGGACTTCCAGATCCAGACGGACAGGCAGGTACTGGCCAATCAACCAGACATCGTGGTAGTAGACAAAGACCAGAAGACAGCGGTAGTGACAGATGTAGCAGTGCCAAGTGACAGCAACATCAGGAAGAAGGAACATGAGAAGTTGGAGAAGTACCAGGGCCTGAAGGAGGAACTAGAGAGGATGTGGAAAGTCAAGGCCAAAGTGGTCCCAGTGGTGGTAGGAGCACTTGGGGCCGTGACTCATAAGCTGGGAGAATGGCTCCTACAGATCCCAGGAACAACATCAGAGCTCTCTGTGCAGAAGAGTGCAGTGCTAGGAACAGCTAAGATACTGCGCAGAACCCTCAAACTCCCAGGCCTCTGGTAGAGGACCCGAGATTGAGGAAGACACATACCACCCATAGGGATGAGAGGGAAATTTTTTATTTTTTTTATAATGAGAGAGAGAGAGAGAGAGAGAGAGAGAGAGAAACAATTATAAGATGTCTTAGATTTATTCCTTTATTTTTCTGTAGGTTTGTCTATTTATATTTTACTCTTTTATTTGTGGAATAATTCCTAACTTTATGTCTGGAACTGGCTGCATTTGGCTGCAGCTCTAATTTCCTTCTGTGGTAAAACACCACAAACATCTTAATGGGATGGTGCATATTCTTTCAGCAAGATTCCTTTGTGCAGTGTTTTACATTCATTTTGTCTTATGTTGAGAAGCCAGCATGCAGAATGGATCTTAACATAACTCATCAGGACTGATTTTTGGTCACACTTTTTCCAATTTGCCTTAAAATGTAGAGACTAATATGGAGAATGGGAAAATACATAACTGTGTTGAAGATACCGTAAGCTACAGCAGGCTACTTCATACAAACTTCCATTTTTAAAATTAAAAGAAACCCTAATGCATCTTTTCTGATCCAAAAAATTGCAGAGAAACATGGATGAGGAAATTTCAGAAACATCTCTAGGAAGAAGAATGTTAGGACTGCTGTCTACCCACAATGCCTTTGCATTTCATCTGATCCCTCTCACTTAAGACTTAGCAGAAGAATAATTTTCCAGTCAATGTCTGCCTTATCTCAACCAGGACTTGTCAGCAGCCACATTCTGGATGGAGATATGTACAAAAACAAAAAAGAGTTCAGGATATCTGTTCCTTTTACTCTGTAAACAGTACAAAAATAAAAGACATTCGTGTCCAGGCTTTCTTCTTTCCCTCCACCAGTTTTGGAAATTTTCTCTATCAGCTTTACAGCTGGGTAGCAGAGCAGGAGAAAATACATCACATTAATATCCTAGAGCAGAGCCAGCAAGGGAGCTTGGTCTGTGGGAAAGGATGTGACTTGGGAGCATCCAGAGTTCCAAACTGAGAGGTCTAAAGATGGTTTCCTACTCCTGCTCTCTGCAATGATAAGTCCTATTTATTCATTCTCTTTCCATGACTTCCACAAATGTGATGTCCTGGTTGAGATAAGGCAGACATTGACTGGAAAATAAAGCAGTTGGGGCTTATTGCTTTCTCCATTCCCAGTGGCATATATGGCACTGGTTTGATCCCAACCTTGGCATGATGTCTTATTGGGAAAGTCTAGTTTGTTAGAATTGTCACTAAGAAGCAATTTTGTCTTCTGCGTTATTCAAATTATTTTAAGACTTTTGCAACTGAGACTCCCCAGGTTGCCTTAATCTATCTCTAGTTTTTGTTTTGATTTGTTTTTTAGTTGTGTGTAATGGTCCTTACTTTGCTTGAATACTACTGAACCATTTCTGTATCTTTTTCCACAAGGAAATAACCTTAAACGTCCAAGCACTCTTTGGTCTATGCTTTTACTGCCAAGCTTTCTGGATTTGACAGGCATTTCTATTATGTGTCCTCAAGAGATCCTGGAGAACTGCCAACCATTACATGAAAAGTTTGAGAGAAATTTCTTCAAAGTCCATTCCATCTCATTCTCTTTAAAAGCATCTTTCCCTCTGCTAAGACTCAATGGAGGGGAATCGGGCGGTTGCTTTCATATTTCAGTCTAAGGCTACATATGTTGAGTTGGATGCTCATTACATGATTTTTCCTCATTACTTTAAGCCCTGTTAATTGACAATAATATCAACTTCATTATTATTTTGTAATGGCACAAACAACTATATCCTGAAGCATAGTGGCAAACACTTTGAATCATTTGTACCAATAGGGATATGTTGAGAGATCTTGGTTTCCTAGTTCAAGAGTCATAGATAATGCAGTATGGTGTAGAGGCAGATGACTGCATTGTCAATAGCAAATTTAGCATAATCAACTAATACTGGCAATACTGCTGCACAAGAGAATTCCAGCTCAGTGTGGAACTGTAGCTATAATAATCACAATTGTTGCAGTATAATAATTCCATTCAACCTATTGGTAGAATCCTGTAAACTAAATTTCTGCATCACTGCAGCACACAAAAAAATGAAACTATTTCTGGAATTCAGTCAGAACCCTCCATCAGTAGACAGACTTCTGACATTGCCAAGTTCTTTTGTTTGTTTACACTCCTTACAAAAGATATACCTAAGGCATATGAGCAGCCAGTCTTAGTTTTAGAGCCAAACAACCCTCTGAAGTGTGCCAGTTAAGCAGTGTTACTGATCTACAAATCCCTGACCCTTTAGGCCTGTCATTCTTGTTGTAAACACTCTTTGAAAGTATTTGAGAAAAAGCTAGCTGGAAGGTTAATAGAAGACATGTAGGGCTTTGTTTTTAAATATTTGATTGAAAATTTAACCACATAATGAACAACGTACAAAGAATAGCCCTTCCTTCCTTCCTTCCTTCCTTCCTTCCTTCCTTCCTTCCTTCCTTCCTTCCTTCCTTCCTTCCTTCCTTCCTTCCTTCCTTCCTTCCTTCCCCGCTGAATCCATACAGACTTACAAGAAAGGTATCAACGTTTAAAACAGCCATAGTATAACCTGACACAATAAAATAGCCATGGTAAGCAATATAAACAATAAAATAACCTTGATTAACAATACTGTATAACACTGAAATGTCCACGATGAGTAGTGTAAAAAATGAAACACCCACAGTAACATTCTAATACAATAAATTAATTCATAAATGGTCATTAACCTTTAAAAATCCCTCATTAAAATTGCATAATAACCCTCCCACAGTTCACAAACATATAATATGAGCCTCAAGTACCAAAGGCCCTCAAAATAGCTTGGTTTTCACTGCTTTCAGGAAGGCCGGCACAGTGGGAGCTAGTCTAATATCCAAGAAAAAGCTGCTTAATAGCATTTAGTATAGTATGTTTATTTAACTTGGATCTTAACACCCAAGGGGGATTATATTATAGGATGTGACTTTTCAAATAGCTTCCACTGAAATGGAAGGGAGCTGGCTTGTGGTAATAAGGGCTTCACAGCAGTGAACCTCCATGCCTTTGAAGCTCCCCAGTCTTCCTGGAGTTGGGCAGCCTTAACAAATCCAATAAATAAAATATAAACAAACAAATAAATAAATAATCTGTCCCAAGTATCATCCACTGCCCAGCTTTGTAACTAGCTTAGATACACGTTTTCATCAGGTCTTCAATTTCCCAAAACACTTTTTTTCTGCCTGCTACATGTAATTTTTTTTTTTTTGTTCCTAGGATTAACGATCCATTTTCTTGTTGCTTTTATTGTTATAAACTGATTTGTGATTCTTGGATGAAGAGTAGTATAAAAATAGAAGTCTAAAAGTACCATATGTGCATTCATCTGTAGGATTACTCCTCATAAACAGGATTTCTAGTCAACTGAACATTAATTCAGATTAATTCTATAAAGGAACAATATTAGAGATGTGACTGGTGAGATTGTTTTTGGACAGTGCTATAAAATAGGTCAATGTTTCGTTTGAGATATGTTGGATTGTATCTCTCACAATTCTTAGTTCCTCTTGATATATAGGACATTTTAGAAATTGTCTTCCAACACATGTAGAAGCATTGAGTTGGAGAAGGATGAAGCAGGGCTTCCCCATTTTAAGCTGGTTGGAAGAATTATAAAAGATACAGGAGATTTCAGTAAGCACAACCCAGATCATGGTCATCAATCAATCCTGATTAATCAAAAAAAATGGTTTGAATAGCTAACCGTATTGACAAATTGTCCAGTATAAATTAAACAGGCAATTATGGGGATGAAGCAGAAGTGAAAAATGCTACTGACCCATGTTGTCTTGTACAAGATAGAAACAGAAGTAAGCTGATTTTTTATGAGCCTTTTCAGGTTGGTGTCAAAACCTTAAGAAGAAAATAAGATTTTTATAGTTATAGCAACTCCCAGAAAAGAAAGCATCAAACATCAAAAGGCAAAAAGTACACTGGTGCTTAAAAGTTTGTGAACCCATTTGAATTTTCAGTATTTCTGTTTAAATATGACTAAAATGTGATCTGTTCTCCACACAAGTCTTAAAACTGAATAAAGTGAACCCAATTAAACAACTGAACAAGTTTAATGTTTTTGACCCCCTTTGTTTAATTGTTTAAATGTTTAATTAATCTCTTCATCCAGTTAGGACTTGTGTGGAGAACAGATCGCATTTTACTCATATTTATGCAGAAATATTAAAAATTCAAATGGGTTCACAAATGTTTAAGCACTGCTATATATGTAAAAGTCTACAAAGGTCTAAAGGCAATGTAGTTTAATGAAGAGAAAATATAGAAAAGGCCAACTAAAATGATCAGGGCCATGAACAACTTCCCATGAAAAAATAGTTAAAGCTGGGAACTGTTGATTTATAAAAGAGTGAGCAAGATTTGATAAAGGTTATAAAATTGCCCATGATGTGGAAGAAGTAACTCAAAGATTTTTTTTAAATTGCTCTTTATAATGCTAGACCTCCAGCTTAGCCAGTGGTGGGAGATACAAACCCAAAAAGAAGTGAATCATTAAACTATAATCAGGCAGGCAGTCTGGGGAACTTAAATTACAGACTAGGATAGGAAGGAAGAATCCTCCTGTTTCCCTTCTCCAGTTACTAGATTCTATTAAAGTATGTCATCTAAATATCTGAAATTACTAACATGTTTGCCAAATCAAAACTGCTAACAGATATTCTGTAGGGCTACAACAAGGTGGGGCTTTAATTGTTAATTCATCTTTGTTTCACTTTTTATTTTCTATTTTGCATGTTAGCCATTGTTAGCCATCATGAGCACCCAAACGGAGTAAAAATGCACAATATAAATCTAATAAATAAGCACCTTGGCATGGGGCCAGGTTATGTGAGGGACCACCTCTCCCTGATTATGTCTACCCTTCCCATTAGATCCCGCAGAAGAGGCATGCTCTGGGTTCCATCTCTTAAGGAGTGTCATCTGGCAAGGCCCTGAAAGAAAGCCATGGCACCCACCCTTTGGAACTTCTCCGTCTGGAGATCAGATTGGCCCCAACCCTGGTTCTCTCACTCTGGTTGAGCCTGTGTACTGGTTATACTAATTCATACAGATGGATCCCTTTTTACTCTGGCTGCTGTTTTGTTTGTGTGTGTGTGTGTGTATGTGTTTGTGTATGTGTTGGGGGGGGGGGGGTTTGATTTCTGCTTTTCTGCTTTTTATAATTTTTATTTTTTTCAAATGTTGTTAGCTGCCCAGAGTCATTACCTTGAGATGGGTGGTGATATAAATTGAAAAAAATAAATACATCTTAAAATTTCTACATCTGTTTTATCATCTTTAGAAAATATTCTGCCAGGGTACACAAATTCATCTGTGTGCTCTTGTCTGTAGCCATTTACAGCTCGCAATGGTCCACTCTATTTTCCCTGTCAAACACAGCTACCTTTCAAATCCATACTCCTCATTGCTTCATATACAGTAATTTAACATTCAGTGCAAATTATTTTGGTTCTCAATCAACAATATAGCATCAGCTGCATATAAAAGTATCTGTACATTACATAAAACTATTTTTTAAAATTTCCATAATAATCCATCTGCATTTAATTTCCATAATAATCTATCTGCATTTTCTCAGCCTCTTTCAATCTCAATTATTCCTAGTCTTATTGACTGTGCTTCAATTTACACAATGGTTTGGGAAGTGCAAATTATATCAGTTCACATTCACTCCTCTTTTTATGAATGTGAAAGGATATCAGACTAACCTGGTATTGGCCAAAAATTAAATACAGGAATAAATACAGGAATTGGAGAGACAGTGGAAAATCTTGTAGGTGGTACCCTATGAGCCAACTATCATAATGGCATTGAGGGGGGGGAAATCCTGCCCTGACTAGCCAGAAGCTGGCTGCCATTGGACAGGATAGCTGCAGAAGTGGAAAGGAAGAAACCAGAAGAAAAAGGAAGAAGAAGGAAGCCAGAAAAGGAAATAAGCCAGTGCATTATAACAAGAAAAGGAAGAAAAGTAGCCAGTGGCAGCAACTGGGGAAAAAATAAACAGTCTGTAATGGGGAAATCTGAAGGAACCTTGTAGTACTTTATCTGGGGCCTCCTCTAGCCTGCTAGGATCACTGCATCACACATCCAGCCACATATCCTAGTTTGTTATTTTGTCCTAGTTATTAAACAACCAAGTCCATGATTCACTAATGATTCACTAATTCACTAAGCTAAAGATGCTGGCCATAACTTCTGATTTAAGCATCTGAGATCACTCACCTTCCCTACTTTGACCTTTAAGGAACTAACTAGTTATCTGTTGGAATCAAATAGAACTTGTTTTTGCTCAAATTACCTATTTGAGAGGGAAGGAGAGAATTGCTTTTTGCTTCCTCCGTATTGCAGGGGGAAAGATTTCATGTGATCAATGGAATACCTCTGGTAGCATCTGGCTGACCTTGAAGCTAAGCAGGTTCAGGTATCATCAGCAATTGGATGGGTGATGCCAAGTAATATCATGACAATATATTAGAATGAGAAGTCAAAAGACATTGTGTAAGAAGTCAATGGTTATGATTGTTGCCAATAAAACTTCATGGACACATCATAATTTCACAAGGACCTTGGTCAACACAAGTAGGTTCAAAGCATGAGCGAGAGAGAAAAAAATTATGCGGATATATATCAAGGGATTTTAGTGGTATAAAGAGTTTTAAAGCTTAATGGATTTATTTTCATGATTGACACATCAATTAGGCCCACAGTAAGATCCAAAATTAAATATTATTAAGCCCACCAAAAATTCTACTAGGTAGTACTTATTTTATTTGTTAGATTTATAACCCACCTTTCCTTCAGATACTCAAGATAATATGCATAATATTCCCTCCTCCAGTTTTTTTTTCCTGCACAACAAACCAGTGAGATAGGTCAGGGCCACAATCATTCAGACAGCTGCCATGATTGAAGGTGGACTTGAATCTGGGTCTCCCTGGTCTTAGCTAACACTTTCACCACTATACCATGCTGACTTTCTATGTGGTGGGCTTCTGAAGTTGTTTGGGATTTGCAGCAGACCTTGAAAGCGTATGAGCAGGAAAGGGTAAGGAGCAGCTAGAACTGACTAATGCCTAGAAATTACGATGTGGTTGTTTGAGTAAGCCAGGCAGCAAGAGAAGTATTTTTTTAGATGCTGATACTTGCACTGATTGAAATCAATAATTATTTGCTTTCTAGATAAACCAGGAGAAATTATGTTCTGTCCATTTGTTCAATGTGTGTCTTCATTCCATAAGCACAAATGGAATATGTAAAGACAGAAAAGAATGGACGTCCTCTGAAGAATGGTGGAGCACTCTCTAGAAGATCATTCTCATTCATGCATTCCTGCTATTTTTTTTTTCCTAAGTAGTGTATTCTAGATAATGCTGTAGGTATCTAACTGTAAAGAAGAAGCTATCTGCAAGAGTTTTTTGTTTTGTTTTTGTTTTTAAAAGCAGTAGCTAGGAAGGTCAAAGAGAAAATCCAGATGTATTGACTTGGGTCCATTCTTCTGCATATGAAAAATAAGTTGACCAAGCCAGTTATTCTTCTGAGTAGATTGGATTAGTGGAATTCTGAACAGGAGGTTGCAGGTGGGAAGAAAAATTTGTTCCTCTTTTGCACTTAATGAAGAGATGTTTGCTCACAGAATGCTGCATCTAAGCCATTATTTTCAGCTTTCCTGATCCAACACTTCAAATTCATTTACTGAAATTATTAAAAGGGAAAAAGAAATATCCCGTGGTTTAAAATTGCAGTTTTTTGTTGGCTCAAAAGCTCATAAATCTAGGAGATTGGAACCAAAAGCCAACAGCTTAATAGACAGACACAAATGTTTTGTAAGGCAATAAAAATCTAGAGGAAGATGAAGAGGGTCTGGTCTTTCAAACTTTCCCATCCTCAGACCAAAGTTCCTTGAGAATTCTTGGCAGGAGGGAGATGTTACCACAATTGGAAGACTAGGAACTAGAATCATCAGGTTCTTCTACTTTAAGAGAACAAAACAAAAATACAAATTTTCAGTGAATGTTCTAATGTTGACATAGTTAAATTCCAATGATACATAGAATACTTTTATTCAAACAAAACTCTGTCAAAAATAACATGGAGCTCATCAATTCTGATGAATCAAATTTAACATTCTTCATTCATGATGTTTTTGAACTTCTTGTTTTAGTTTTAGATTTCTCTGCAACAGTATGGATGTGAAGAAACAAATGCACACAGTATCACAACACTGATATTACAGACAACTCATATAAATGACTTTCAGTTAGGATATTCTGATTTCTGTATTACCCTGCAGATTCAGGTTTCTGGATTTCAGTCATGTAGAATGAATTCTAGTTCTGACATGCATTTATCCTTATTAGATGGTGGCTGCTGCTGCTGTTTGAATATGGTTATTTGTCAGCTGTTTTATTACTACAAATTAATACTTCCATTGATGAACCTTTACAAATTTCATGCTTAAAGACCCAGGGAAACATTTACAAAGGTCTAATTTCAGCTTCAAATAAACATCAATTAGAAATTAGCCCTGCATGTTCAAAAGAATGCTCAGCTTATCCAGCAACTCACTTAAAATAATAGGACTACTCATGCTTAAAATGAGTAAGTGTTTTTCTGGCAATGGCTTCATTATAGCAAATGTTATAGGCACCCTTATAGAATGGAGAGGCTCTACAGCACTTTCCTTTTACATTATTACCTCTGGCAAGCTTTATGTTACTCGAAAAAGTTATATAATGTAAAGAAGTCCTAAGTAGATTATATGGTAACCACCTACCAACAGATTCCAGCGTACTAAAAAATCAAACTGAAGCCCAACTGCTTGCCATAACTTTATTTTATTCATTTATTTATTATTAAATTTATATGCCACCCATTTCCCCCAGAGGGTGACTCTGGGCAGCTTACAATTAAAAACCAAGACAATAAAAACAATAAAAATATAAATATCCCCCAATTAAAATCATAAGTAACAATTCTATAAAAGCCAATATATAATTCAAGATGATGGGGGAGCAGTATCAATCATCCCACCAGCCAGTTCCCGCAATGTGAGCCCCCATCAGGCCCCCAGGCCATCTGACATAGTCATGTTTTTACACCATTTCGGAAGGCCAGGAGAGTGGGGACAGCCCACCCCTCAGCTGGCAAACTGTTTCACAGGGTGGGGGCTATAGCTGAAAAGGCCGTCTTCCTAGACCCTGCCAGCTGAAATTCCTTAACTGGTGGGGTCCACAACATTCCTCTTCTGCCGGACATGCAGTAATGGCATCCTTGTAGCCTACAATGAGATCAGTAACTCTGCTTAGGAACTAGAATTTTATAAAATTCTGTTTGAAAGTGACCTTATTTATAGCCATAATAAACCTAGAAGCTTGTCTTCTAATGCAGCTCCAGT
The DNA here is from genome assembly GCA_030867105.1 of Liasis olivaceus. NCBI lineage: Eukaryota > Metazoa > Chordata > Lepidosauria > Squamata > Pythonidae > Liasis > Liasis olivaceus. The sequence goes on from CM061349.1 coordinate 84,242,588, forward strand.
GACTTGGAGGGGAAAATACATGTGATGCAGGAACAGCTGAAGAATACCATCTTAAACCAAAGTGATGACAATTGTGTGTTTTAAACTATGGGAGTGCATGATTTGGTTCAGATTTTTTTTTTTTTTAATTTCAGCAGGGCCACTTTAGATGATAATGCTTCTCCTTAGGTCCAAAAAGTCTTGCTTTTGACTGCAATGAGGAGATCAAGAGAAAGCTGTAGCTTTTTAATGTGTTGACATAACTGATTTTTTTTTCAAGATGGCAGAAAGTCTGGAGGTTGTGTGATGCAGACCCCATGTAGATGCCTTTTTGTAGGTTGTAGGTGGTGAGAGGTATGTCAGTTTGCTGGGGGTTCCAGAGCCTACATGTTTTGTACACCTTGGTGATGAGCTAGATTGATAAGAGTTGGATCCTGGGCCACATCAGCTGGACTGCGGGGCTTGGGTTCCCCTCTGGGCCACTGGCTGTAAGGGGAGAGAGCTGTGTGTGTTCCTTACTCCTGTGAGTTACCATCAGCAGTGGAGCTGTACTGGGATTGTTCTGGTGGAGGCTTGCTGGACTGTGCCTGCTGGCATCTTGTTGTTTTGTAGCAGCAAAGTGGCCAGCGGCTGGATGGACAGTAGGGAAGACGCAAGGCTTGGTGACAGCAATGGAAGCCTTGGAGCAATGGTGGTGCCTGCAACAGCGTCTTGCCTGTTGGTGACAGCTGGAGTTTAGAACATTGCACCGAGTGCAATAACAATGGTGCTCATTTGTTTGGTGCCAGTGGCATGCATTTACACGTGGCTAATGTTAGCTTCCTGGTGGTGCCTATCTGGATTTCATGGAGGACTGGCAGCAGCCTAGTGCAGCACTCTCTATGGTCTCTCCAGTGGAGGGCTTGCCAGGACTTAGAAGACTTAGAAGACAGCTTTGCTTCCCATTTTTAGGATCAAAATGTAAGGTTTTCGGCTACCCAAAAACTTGAAATCAATCAGCAGCACAAAATGAAAGACTTCAAGCAGGGACTTCTCTAAGCAGCGTTTTATTTGGCCAGGCAAAAGTCTGGATGCCCACGCCATGCACCAAGAGAGAGCAGGGTGGCACACCCTTGGAGACAAAAATCACAGCCTTTTATAGTATTTTTAAAAGGGCAGAACTTATTACCATTATAATGAAGATGAGTTTTACAGCCAGTCAAAGAAACTTTAGCAGAATACATTATTCCCCACCCCTGTTTGCTTACATTAACTCTATTCCCCGCCTTTGTTTGCTTACATTAATTTAAAGGAGTTGCCCCTAACTCTTATACCTTGTCAGTCCCTGCAGACCCTTGTTCTGGGTCCTCCCTCCTTATCAGGCCTCAGACTTAGTCTTTTCAGGAGGAGTTTTCCCTATTATCTGAGCTAGCTCATCTGTGGTTAGTTGCTTCCTCTTGCAATTTCGCTAAGTGCTGTTAGTATTGAAGCTTGGCTATAGAGAACTCCACACATGCTCTAAAGCTATGAAGTTAATATTGCCAATTTAGATATTGCCTCATTGCCAGTTTAGATATTGATCCCTTCAAAGAGGAGTACGAGTCAGGACAGCTGAACCAAGAAGGTTTAGTGGCAGCAGAAGGCTTGTGCCTGTAAGCTGTTGAGGATCCCTTTGCAGGAGCCATCTTGTTTTCATCATCACCAGGTGTGCAGAAAGGATAGTGTGGTGACCATTTTGTGGCTGGCTGGACTTGCTGTTGGGATTTCACCATCTGGATGGCCTGATAGCAATTGACAGATTGGGGTTGTGGATAATGGCTGGCCCTCCCTATGTAAGGGACTAATTCCTTCCTCCAGGTGAGAGCCAGTTGGGGGAGGTCAGTAGTGGGGCCTGTATGTTGTATGGGTGGTGACCCCTAACCAGCCTAGTAAGAGCAGCTGGTGTGAGGGTGGCAGATGGAAGGGTTGGTAAAGATTATTTGTTGTCTTTGTTCCTTCATGCTGAGACCAAGTGCTAAAATGCTGGGGACTTAGATTACCCCCCTTTTTTTGTGCCTAGTGGTAAGATGTGGGGAATCCCATTTTGGGTACCAGGAAGTCTGGGTTGGGGGATGTTGGAATCTTGGGGGGGGGGGGGGGGCTGGGGCAAGTCCATCGACCTTGGTGGTGGCAGGTATGGGGAGATATGGCAAGAGATGGGGTGGGCCACCCTTGGGGAATGTGACCCCAGTGTCTTATACTGATGTCACGTTCTAGCTCCCTGAACTCAGCCCCATTTCCTGGTCAGCAGACCTACAGAGGCCCTGGATTTTGGCTGCTGCTAATGCCAGGTCAGTCTGTAATAAGGCCTCCCTCATGTGTGATTTAATCACAGATGAGAGGGCTGACCTGGCGTGCATTACTGAGACCTGGCTGGGGGATCCCATGGTAGAGTGGAACCTGTTGGATGGCTATATGATCATTAACTAATGTATTCTCTGTATGCTGGCTGCAATTTTGTTTTTTTTTATTTGTTTTTATTTTTAATTTAAATTGTGGTTTTATTGGGTTTTTATGTATTTTGCTTTATTATGTATGCTGCCCAGAGTCATTATGCGAGATGGGCGACTATACAAATATGATAAATAAATAATTATAAATTATATTTATTTATTTATAATTATTTATTTATCATGGCTAATATCATGGCTAATATCAGACAAACAGATAAGATGGGGTGGGCATTACAAGCACTGCAGTTGCTTTTTAGGGTCTGAAGAAAGTTTGCTGTGTGAAAACAGAACAAATTGCAGAACAAATTGTCCCTAAGTAAGAAATTTGATGTTTCAGGCAGAAAGACGTAAGGAGATTTATATAAAAGGAATCCTAAAGTTCAGAATCTGGGGGAGAAAGGATTTGCATCTTCCCTACGCTGCAAGCTTTTTATTGCAAAGATGAACTAAGGAAGCAACCTGCAAACTCTATAGCAGATAGGTCAGCATGACAAATTAACATCTTGAGGCTTTGTTGTTATATTCTGTTCAGTCAATATTGCTGATGTCCCTTCTAAAAGTCCTAAAAGACACATTATTTATGGATTGAAGTAGCTCTGAAGTTTTGAGAAAACCCAGCTACATTCAGACCATATTGCTTTGCACTGGCTCTAGCCTGTTAAAAATAATCCACAATGATTTGGAATTCATCCAAAATAAATGTCTATTATTTTATAGGCTTATACTGAACTTACTTTTATGCCTTAAAAAAAAACAAACACCAAATGGCTGACAGTACCCTAAGGGCTTGGATGATATCCAAGGTGTGAGAAATACAAATAATCTTTACGAGAAAGAACCACTTAAAATAGCTCAGTGATAATCAAGCATGTGCAGGGAGCATTGTGTGCTAACTGGCTATTGAAATGGGAAATGAAAATCTTAGAAAATGGAATGGAGTGTCCTGGGGAACCTATGGATGGGCTGGTCAAAGGCAGCATTCTACATATTGAAGAGGCAAATAAGCTGTCAAAATCACCCAGAAGATGTTGATTTGCAAATAGTGATTTTTTTTTTTCCATGTTCTCTCTCCAGCCAGCTAAGCTCAACAAGAATATAAACAAAAGCTACTACTTTGAAAATGCAAAAGTTATGGCTGTGAAAGAACTGGCTTTACCCAGAGGCATTCCTCTTAACACATGATCAGTAAGCACTGCGGGACAGCCTGCATGTGTAGTGACACAGATTAGTATAAACTCTGGCCATTAGGCATCGTGAAAAAGCCAGGACTATTCAACCCCATATATCAAATTCATGCTTAATTTCATGAAATATCTCAGTGCTCGTAGGCATGGTGGATGACTTGGGAGATGCAGTCTTATTCCAAGAGAACAATGCAGACAAATCCTACAATGTGCTAATATACTGACAAGCTAGTTACTGGGTACTGACAAGCTAATATCCACACTTTTAAAGCTTGCTGATTTCTGTAAGAGAGTTAAGTACAGGTTAGGGATAAAAAGCAGATAACTCCTATGTGTCTTTTATCTGGTGCTCTGAATTTCAACAAAAAAGGGTGAGAAGGCTGATTTACCTAACATTGACCCCAGAATTGCTTTGGAATAATAGACAAAGCCAACTTGTATTAAATTAAAATGTAAATTCAAAAGGGGACCTAAATGCATCATTCACATTAAAGAAAACAATAATGAAAAATAGAAACAAAAGGTCACCATTTATACATATTGTGTAAATATGGTTTATTTCTATGTGTCTATTGATGGATTATATATATATACACATACATACATATATATACATACATTGTGTGTGTGTGTGTGTGTGTGTGTGTGTGTGATAGACACATAGATCAGCCATCAATAAACCATATTTACACACCATTCAAAAGAGACAATAAAAAAGCTAAGAAGGAAACAAGACCAGGACGTATCATCTCCAGCAGCCAACACTCAGATAAGCAGGGATTAACACCAGGCAAACAATCAAGCAGAAAACAATACCCTAAACAAGGAACTACCGAGGAGAAAAATACGTCCCCATCAACATTGGCAGGACAAGCTACTGCCCTATCTAAACAGGGAGCAAACCCCACTCCCTGGCCCTGATGATGTTACCTAGTTGGGTAATGAAACGTCTGCAAGCCAACAGCCAAACTCAGAGAACACCAAGAACTCCACAGTTCAACCCTGAGCTACATATATTCTCTTCTATTGGAGTCATAGTCCTAGCAGTAATAGGTTTCATCACAGTTACTAAAGGCTACCTATGGAAGAAAAAAGTATTATGGAAACCCAAATCCACCAAAACATGAAGCCAGGAACTCAATAGGCTCTAAATAAAAAGACAGATGTCTGGAGCCATTCTGAATAAAAAATCAGCTTAAAGAACAAATTGAGAGAGTAGTGGTAAGCAGATGGTCTCTTCTATTATGTACCAGCTGGATCTTTTTGTCAAGGTTTGAGAATTCATCCTTTCATGAAAACAGGAGCAGTGAGAGAGAAAGAGGCCATGACAAGAAAATCGTGACACGTTAATGATAAAATTGCAACATGATGCGATTCAGTTTCTTGAAAAAGAAGGTTGTAGATAAGGGAGCTCTTTATTTCCCTTGTCATTTCCCCACAAGTGATGTTCAGCATCTTCAAGAGTCATACAGCCATCATTGTGCCAAAATATTAGTAATGAAGACAGGTTTTATACCACTACAATGATAGTGGTATAAGAAACTAGTGGGAAAAATGTCCCCCACCACCCATTCGTCTATACAGTACAGGGTTTTTGTACAAATGCCAGTGGTGAAGCCTGAGATATTCTGCATGGAATACCTTTCTTTTTTAAAAAGAACATCTTAAAACATTTATAAATCACCCACTATCCTAAGAATCTTTGAGTAGGTTACAATCCATAGATATATATTAAAAAAAAAATCAATGGTGCTTGAAAAAGATAAAATAGCAATGACCATTATATAACAGTAAAGAGATTTACACAAGGGACACTAAAGCATGGCCAAATTCTGGTTACTAAGCCTTGGAATGTGTGAGTAAAATGCCAGATTTTCCCTGGCACTGTAAAGCAAATGATCTTGGCAGTAGATTACAAATTTGGAGTGCCTCAAAAGAGAAGACCTTTTCTTGTATTCCTGCATAACAGTCTTGCAGCTATAGAGGAATGAGGAGCAATCTTTCCTCAGAACTTAATCTTTGGGCCATTGTAAGTACATACTTGGAAAAGCACCACCTCAGGTAAAGAAGTCTTAAAGGGTTTTTTTTTTTTTTTTTTTTTTTTATAATCTGCTTAACAGTCATTACTGACCCTGCAGTGACCGCCCCCTAGCGGTTTTCAAGGCAATTGCATCTTTCTAGTTAGAGTGAGCAATCTTTCTGCAGGAGATGACTGCAGTGGGAAGGGGCAATAATGCAAATCATGTAATCCTTTAGGTGACACAGGGACTTTTCTGGTTTACTTCATCAGCTGGGGGGTTTCTTTTTTAGCTGTTTCAGCCTAGTTTAAGGTTTAAACTATGATTTGCTTTCGTATCATCTCAAAAGGACAGGGAACTGCATCAGCAGTAAAAAATAGCATAAACTATTATATTAGGGGAAAAGTATTTGTTATAGGTGGATCATACACAGGAATGCATGTATTAGAGAATATGTTCATAAACATTATAATAAATGTTATACGGACATTTGTGAAATTTGTACACTAATGAGGAAATGAACAAAATGAATTTAAAAGTGAGAAAATGAGAATCTGACTGAGCCCAAAATTCATCCATCTTCATATATTCCTCAATACTAGTGCATTATTTAACTCTAAGGAAATATTAGGTCCACTACTTCTTGTAAGGGATGCCCCATTCATCAAGAGAAACTCCTGTGACACGTGTGGTTCACAAAAGAGGTTTACTCAAGCATAATGCAACAGTTACAAACAAAGCCAGGACTGGCTTGGCACATTTCGTTGTACAATTTATAACTCTCCCCTTCCCACAGTTCGCCCCGTCAGGTTACAAGCTACGGATTGTCGGTGCCCCAATAATCCCCCTTAATGGTCCAGATGGCAGGTTCAGCCAGTATCCCATTGTCCCTTGATTAACTGCCCCTCCGGCGTGGGCTTGTTTCCTTGGGGTCCTTTCAGTTGCGCACAAAACTGGGGTTTGCTTGATCGTGCGGTGATCTCCTTTCCGTGGCTCGCGGCTTCGTTCTTTGTCTCGGCGCGCACCGCTCATCAGGGTGGATACAAAACTTCCACTCTGCGGTTTACTGTTAACTGGGCGCAGGCGGCCCATTAATCAGCCGCGGCTCTCACTTCCTCTTTCTCCCCAGCTTGCGAGCAGGCGGTAGAACTGGCTCAGCATGGCTGGCTGGTTTTCCTAGCAGTGCCGTGCCGGCTGAACCTGACACTTCTAAGATAAATGAAAATTCCACTTATTTCTTTCCATGAATTGGAGAACTCTGGAGATTTATGACATTTCTACAATGCATGTTTCTTGTCTGTTGTATGCTTAAAAGCAGCCAACTCCAGACTCACAAAATAGGCAGCAAATCTACTGACTGTACATTAAACTTAGTTAAGCCAGCCAAAATATACCACTTTTGTAAATTGTCTTCAAATAACCTGTCATAATTCAGCAGTTGTTGCTCAATAATAGATCAAGTTTTCTTGTATAAGTGGAGCTTTCCATTTAGCATTAGAGCAACGAAGTGCCAAGGCAGAGCTTCTGATTATGGCTGGATGAGTTTGCAAGACTGATATCTGATGGCAAAACTTTATACTTGATGGAAGATTTCAACATGTGATACAATAATTTACCTGCTTTCAGAGTTGCATCCCTTCCCAAAGAGTTATACTGGGAGCTTTTCCCTAAATTCTTGATCAGTCACTCACCTGGCCTTACTATATAAACAGTAATAAAACATGAATTTCAGAAATATGTGGACTAAATGAGAAGGATTACTTCCTATTTGCTATTTTTCCTTACCAAATGTTATTTCACCTGTTCCAATTTACTCCAGTACAAGTTAAGCTTTGCTTTCCTTATAAAATGTAACGAATTTACAATAGGTTTTATTTCTTCATCTCAACACGTTTATACTGGGTCTTTCTGCAAAATAACTCTATGGAAGTGACTCATACAGAGACCTGCAATTGTTGTCATTAGCCAGCTTGGATAGCACTGGATTAAGAGCAGTGCTGCTGAATGCCTTTAGGTTATCTCGGTGCAGTCATGTGAAGACAGGTTGATCTTCTCAGAACAGAATTCTTAGTTTAATGGGCTGGTAGAAGAGGAGCCCAACATGACAATTGAGGTGTTGTTAGTCATTTAAGGTATCAGTACTAATACCTTAAATGACTAACAACATCTGCGTCATGTCTCCCACATGATGTTGATTGTTTTTTCAACAGAAATAGATGGAAATTCATCCACTGACCTTCTAGAAAAAATAAGACCAAGCAAGTGAATAAGAAGAATAAATAGGAGTCAATAGAATTAAGGGAAAGTCCCACATTTTTTTATTCTAAGCTAATAGTATATACTTTGCTAACCTAAGTGCCTGGGAACAGAAAGTCAAATGGAAGATATGGATTTAAATTACAGGTTCTGACTATTAATAAGAAGAGATTACACTGTATACCATTTACTCAGAGAGAAGGTAGGTTTCCCTTCAATAGATGTGTGCAGACGGAAGCTAGACACACTTCTATAATGGATACTTTAATTTTGATTCCTGCACTCAGGAGTTTGACTCAATGGCTGAAATGACCCCTTCCAACTTTAGCATTTCATGATCATTACATGGAAATAGTGGCCAGTCAGATATCTCTAGGTAATCTATAAGTAGGGCATGAGAGAAATCCTTAGTGTAATTTCCTTCCTCAGTGACTAATAGCATTTGAACATGGAAGATCCTGTTAGCTCCAGTCCTCCATTAATTTGTATTGTGTCCTTTACACACTACATTTTGACATCATATCTTGTGGGAGTGAAACACTACTCAATACTCACTCTGCTTATGCTTTAGACATTCAGATCCATGCATAGATTCATCTTGTACAACAGTTATAGTATTTTCTGGATCAGGAGTCTTTGCTTATGGTCAGTCAAGCCTCAGTAACCTCTCATTTGATTACCACATTCAAACTGAATTTGAATTGAATGTGGTATACATGAGGCTGGTCTTAAAAATGCAACTGGTCCAGAATACAGCAGCTTGAGCAGTTATAGGTGGAAGACAATTTGCCCAAGCTGCTTTGACAGCTGTGCTATCTTCCAATTTGTTTCCAAGTACAATTCAAATAGCTGATTGTCACTTTTGAAATGCTTCAGAATTCAGGGTCTGGATATCTGCAGACCACTTTCTCCAAGTGGCTGCTGCCTGCCCTTTAAGAAAAGAAAAAAGAGAGAGTCCCTATCCTTAGAAAATGTCATCTGAAGAGGTCCTGGATCAGGCCTTCTCAGGTAGTTCCCCTTTTGTCTGCAACCGCATTCCCCTTGATATAAGACAGGCCCCAACCTTGTTAGCTTTTTCTAGTGCTGTTAATGTCTGTCTGTTTCAGTAGCTCTTTGGGATCTAAGAGGATGTTCTTGTGTCTCCTGGGGATTGATAATATATATAGGTTATGATTGTTCCTGAGCATTTGGAAATTTTACTGTTACACTGTTATGTTTTAGTTTGCAATTTTATTACTGTTTAGGAGGACTATGAGCCACTCAGAGTCAGACATAATTAAAGTGGCATGTTACCCTAGTAAAATAAAATCAATACAAATAAACAATTATAAATTAATGCTCTAGTTTGTGGAATCATGATAATCAGTACAGTCTCTTAAAAGGCACAGCACCTTAAAAGGTAAGGGCAGATGTGCCCTAAGGCTCAACTAGATTCCTAATTTGAACCTATCCTATGTCCTCCCTTTCTAATCTGCCTAGCAACAGCTCAGAACAGAGGAAGGATTGGGCTTCATTAGTGCTGTGGATTTCAACATTTTCCTATTCTAGTTGGTGAGCAAGAGAGCCCTGGAAATGGAAAGGCTATAGAAAGTCTCCAGCACTGTTTCCATTTGTTCATTAACTGCTCTGGGTCTGGTAATAAAGGAAGTTATGCTCCCCTTGAGGTTCAGATCTCCGTTCATCATTCTCGATGCAGTTTCCATGGAGCATAGGAGTGTTTTATTTTTCCCCAGCAGATATGTATTTTTTTTCCTCTTTGTCCTCAGAAATGTTAATAGATGAAAGTGTACCATGTAGGAAACCGGCTTGCTGGCAGGAACAAGAGAAAAGAACAAAACTGATCACCATGGAAGCCACAAAGTAGCATCAGTTCTTAGTGTTACTTATATTAAAGGGAAATTTTAGAACTTCTATAAAATGCAAGGAGTAAATGCCCTTAGGACTATGCTCCCCCCCCCCCCCCATGAGAGATACCAGAAAGATCAGTAGTTTAACCTTCCTAACAATAGCTTGCTTACAGAACTCTCTTAGGTCCTCATAGGGGGTCTCAATAGGTTGAATGATGGAAAAGATTTAAGCTAGTATGCACAGTCTGATATTTCTTAGTTTATTACAATTATTAATGCCTTGTCTTTCAGAACCAAAATTGGGCCAAGATACCTTACAAATAACAAACACTAATTAATTAAAGGGAAAGTAACCAAAATAAAGTTTAAGCCTTTTTTCAGGAATCCTTCCTAGTAATGTCCAGAGGGTGGAAGTCCTGATAAGCAGGTGTCTACAGTAATCTTCACCTCTCTCCCCCCTTTTTTTATTCTTCTGGCTTTTCCTCATGGAAAGTCTCTCTCTCTCTCTCTCTTTCTCTCTCTCTCAAAGAACAAGGTACTCATAGCAGCAATTATGTGATATGTGATAGAGAACTTGCCATACGGATTACATTTGGAAATGATGACTCTTTAGGGTAGGCGCCACATGGTTCCTATACTTCTCTTGTGTTTGGGACCTGGTCTGGCCTAAGGCCCCTTCATGGATCACTGCCTTGTCGTGGCGAAGGGGCTTGTGTAACTCAGTGAAGCCATGAGCTATACCGTGCAGGGCCACCCAAGACGGACAGGTCATGACAGAGAGTTATGACAAAATGTGGTCCACTGGAGAAGGAAATGGCAACCCACTCCAGTATCCTTGCCAAGAAAACCCCATGGACAATGTTAAAAGGCTAAAAGATATGACGCCGGAAGATGAGCCCCTCAGGTCGGAAGGTGTCTAATATGCTACTGGGGAAGAGTGGAGGGCAATTCCAAGTAGCTCCAGAAAGACTGAAGCAGCTGGGCCAAAGCCGAAAGGACGTTCAGCTGTGGATGTATCTGGAAGCGAAAAGAAGATCCGATGCTGTAAAGAACAATATTGTATAGGTACGTGGAATGTAAGATCCATGAACCAAGGCAAGCTGGATGTGGTCAAACATGAGATGACAAGATTGAACGTCGACATCTTGGGAATCAGCGAATTGAAATGGACGGGAATGGGTGAATTTAATTCAGGCGACCACTATATCTACTACTGTGGGCAAGAAACCCTTAGAAGAAATGGAGTTGCACTCATAGTCAGTAAGAGAGTGGGAAAGGCAGTAATGGGGTACAACCTCAAAAACGACAGAATGATCTCAGTGCGTATCCAAGGAAAACCATTCAACATCACGGTAATCCAAGTCTATGCCCCAACCACTGATGCCGAAGAAGCTGAAGTTGACCGGTTCTATGAAGACCTACAAGACCTTCTAGAACTAGCACCAAAAAAAGATGTCCTTTTCATCATAGGGGATTGGAATGCTAAAGTAGGAAGTCAAGGAGTAATCGGAATAACAGGCAAGTTTGGCCTTGGAGTACAAAATGAAGCAGGGCAAAGGCTAATAGAGTTCTGTCAAGAGAACAAGCTAGTCATAGCAAACACTCTTTTCCAACAACACAAGAGACGACTCTACACATGGACATCACCAGATGGTCAATACCGAAACCAGATTGATTACATACTTTGCAGTCAAAGATGGAGAAGCTCTATACAGACGGCAAAAACAAGACCAGGAGCTGACTGTGGCTCAGATCATGAGCTTCTTACTGCAAAATTTAGGCTTAAATTGAAGAATGTAGGGAAAACCACTAGACCACTCAGGTATGACTTAGATCATATTCCATGTGAGTACACAGTGAAGGTGATGAATAGATTTAGAGGATTAGATTTGGTAGACAGAGTGCCTGAAGAACTATGGACGGAGGTCTGTAACATTGTACAAGAGGCAGCAACTAAAACCATCCCAAAGAAAAAGAAATGCAAGAAAGCAAAATGGCTGTCTGATGAGGCTTTACAAATAGCTGTGGAAAGAGGGAATGTGAAAAGCAAGGGTGAAAGGGAAAGATATAAGCAACTGAATGCAGATTTCCAGAGAATAGCAAGGAGAGATAAGAAGGCCTTCTTAAATGAACAATGCAAAGAAATTGAAGAAAACAATAGAATGGGGAAGACTAGAGATCTCTTCAAGAAAATTGGAGATATCAAAGGAACGTTTAGTGCAAAGATGGGCATGATAAAGGACAAAAAAGGCAGGGACCTAACAGAAGCAGAAGAGATTAAGAAGAGGTGGCAAGAATACACAGAAGAACTATACAAGAAAGATCTTAATGTCCCTGATGTCCATGCTGGTGTGGTCACTGACCCTGAGCCAGACATCCTAGAGAGTGAAGTCAAGTGGGCCTTAGGAAGCATTGCTAACAACAAAGCTAGTGGAGATGACAGTAGTCCAGCTGAGTTATTTAAAATACTAAAAGACGATGCTGTTAAAGTGCTGCACTCAATATGCCAGCAAGTTTGGAAAACGCAACAGTGGCCACGGGATTGGAAAAGGTCAGTTTACGTTCCAATTCCAAAGAAGGGCAATGCCAAAGAATGCTCAAACTATCGCACAATTGCACTCATTTCACATGCTAGCAAGGTTATGCTCAAAATCCTACAAGCTAGGCTTCAGCAGTACGTGAATCGAGAACTACCGGATGTAAAAGCTGGGTTTCAAAGAGGCAGAGGAACTAGAGATCAAATTGCCAACATTCGCTGGATCATGGAGAAAGCACGAGAGTTCCAGAAAAGCATCTACTTCTGCTTCATTGACTATGCAAAAGCCTTTGATTGTGTGGATCACAACAAACTGTGGCAAATTCTGAAAGAGATGGGGATACCAGACCACCTTACCTGTCTCCTGAGAAATCTGTATGCGGGCCAAGAAGCAACAGTTAGAACCGGTCATGGAACAACCGATTGGTTCAAAATAGGGAAAGGAGTACGACAAGGCTGTATACTGTCACCCTGCTTATTTAACCTATATGCAGAGTACATCATGAGAAATGCCAGGCTGGAAGAATCACAAGCCGGAATTAAGATTGCAGGGAGAAACATCAATAACCTCAGATATGCAGACGATACCACCCTAATGGCAGAAAGTGAAGAAGAACTAAAGAGCCTCTTGATGAGGGTGAAAGAGGAGAGTGCGAAAGCTGGCTTGAAACTCAACATTAAAAAAACGAAGATCATGGCATCTGGACCCATCAATCCCTGGCAAATAGAAGGGGTAGAAATGGAAGCAGTAACAGACTTCATTTATTTGGGCTCCAAGATCACCGCAGACGGAGACTGCAGCCATGAAATTAAAAGACGCTTGCTCCTTGGGAGGAAAGCTATGGCAAACCTAGATAGCATATTAAAAAGCAGAGACGTCACCTTGCCGACAAAGATCCGCATAGTCAAAGCTATGGTTTTTCCAGTAGTAATGTATGGCTGTGCGAGCTGGACCATAAAGAAGGGTGAACGCCGAAGAATTGATGCCTTTGAACTGTGGTGCTGGAGAAGGCTCTTAAGAGTCCCCTGGACTGCTAGGAGGTCAAACCAGTCAGTCTTAAAGGAAATCAACTCTGATTGCTCATTGGAAGGATTGATAATGAAGCTCAAGCTCAGATACTTTGGTCACCTAATGCGAAGAGAGGACTCTTTGGAAAAGACCCTGATGCTGGGAAAGATGGAAGGCCAAAGGAGAAGAGGACGGCAGAGGATTAGATGGCTGGATAGCATCACTGAAGCAATGAGCATGAAATTGAGCAAACTCAGGGAGGCAGTGAAAGATAGGAAGGCCTGGCGCAATATGGTTCACGGGGTCACGAAGAGTCGGACACGACTTAACGACTAAACAACAACAACAACAACTGGCCTAAGGATCCCATCCAGTCCTTCCCAGCTCCTATAGGTTTAAATAAATAAAGTTGATACTGCAGATGCTCCCACCCAAGGGTGAGGACTCGGCAAAACTGAGAGATAACCCTCCTCTAATTCCTCCCTGGGAAATTCAACACAAATAAATGAAAGGCCACCTCTTGGTTGCCAACAGAAAACTAGTTAGCTGCCAATATTCTGGGTTTTGAATTGCTCAACAACAACAAAAATACAAACCTTTGGCGCAGTTGCCACCAAATTCTTTTACACTGGGCTAGGAATAGCATTTAAACAATCCTGAGTGCATGAACTTCTTCTTGTCCCCATAGAAGCCGCACGTGCCCCAGAGAAGCCACATGTGCCGGCATGTCCACCCAGTCTGACAGGCGCACGCTCAAGCACGCAAGCTACACTCTGAGAGATCTTTGAATCTGGATTCTTCTGAGACACTGGCAGAATTAAATCCACCCTGCCTATTCATCTGGCTGGTTCCCCTCCCCTAAACAGCTGGGACTGCAAAGCCTAATGTAGTCATTCTGTTACTTCACAGCCTCTCCTTTGTGCTGATCTACCATACTCAATTGTTTGTCTCCTCTTTTTCATGGTCTCAATCTTTCCTTCTATTCCCCCCCTCCCCCCCTTTACTCAACAATTTCATTTCTTGCTTATTCCCTCGCCATCTCACTCCCTGCCTTTTGATCCTTGTGACAAAGGTCTCTGGGTCATTCGCTCCTTCTCCAGCGCTTTTCTCTAGCTAAACGTCTGCTGAGCACACGGGCGCACTCCTTTTATCTCCTGGCACTGGAACTTTCTTTCATAAATTCCTCCTGTTCTTCTTCTTCTTTTGAACTTTCATTTTACATTTTTTACTTGGTCCCTTTCTATATCTTTTCTCTAGAGCAAAACTTCTCCCATCTTAAAATTTAAAATCCCCTCCCTTTTTCCAAACACCTCCCAAAATCTCTTCTAATTTCTGCTGCCAATATTTTCCAAGCCAAAACCTCCATCTTTGCAATCCAGGGTGGGAGGTATTGTGGATATATTGAATTGCATATTTTGATATATGTGTGTACATATAACATTTGTAAAATGCGAAATCTGGTGGATGTCTAAACCCCAATTAACCCATTTATTCAGGAGACCATCCCATAAATTACATTTGGAATGATCATATTCTCGAGCATCCCTATGCTGAAGCATAAAAGACCTGCTTATAGTTTTTACTTTGTCACAATAGGAGATGGGCAGAAGAGTATTTAGGACATTGTTGAAAACGGATCACACAGGATCAGGAAATGTATACGAAAGCTGCGTATTTTCACACATTGATATAAAATTCATTTAACTACTTAAAACTATATTCTGAACTAAAAAACATGTTTCATCCTCATTAGAAACTTGTTTAAATCAGTGTATTCACTGTGTACCAATCTAATATTGCCCACTTACTAATGGTCTGGTGACAGATTGTAAATAATATTTCAAAAGATCAGATTCACACTGAAACACAAGGGTTGTTGTTGGGGAAACAAAACAGTACTAGAGAAAGCTGGATATTTTAAATAGAAAGGAAGCTGGAGGCTGTGATCAAAAAGCAGTGGTAAATCTATATTAGTTGGAGATGTGAGAGTGCTAGAAGTGCTCAAATATTTTTTAAAAAAAACTTTCCATGGGGTATAATTTGAGTTTTAAAGTCAAACAATATTTTGTAAGAAAGAAATACACCAATAAACTTCTTTAGATTTAAGGATAATTTAGAAATAAAGAATCAGAACAATAAGTCAAACAATGTGTAAAACTGATACCACAGAATAATAAAGGGATAAAAGGGCTTTGGAATACAGTAGAAATGTGTCCAGGTGGATGCTGGAATGCTGGTTATCACATTACAAAGTGTAAGATTTAAAATTAAAAAAAATAAAAACAAGCATGTCAAATCCAGAGAAGACAATACATGTTTATCCTTTTCTCTTTTTAACCGGCCAAAGATAGCAGAGCAAAAAGGGACTTTGTAAGCTACTCCTGTTAGATGTTCAGAGCTACAAGGGAGGTTTTACTTCAACAGCACAAGATTTACCTTTTGGCTCTTAAATAATATATGGAAACATATGGGAAAGCTGGGATATTTTTGCTTCTGTACAGAAAATATAAAAGCGACATGATATATAAGACTGACTGTACAGTATACCAAAATGTAAGCAGATAAACTCTTCAGGAAACATTAGCTTTTATAGATCCTGCAGGTGCCAAAGTCCAACACCTACACATGTATAGCTCAATTCATTCTGAATTAAAACCCACCTGAAAATCTTGCATAATTGGTTAGTAAAGTGAGTCAGAATATATTTCCATTTTACGTGGGGAACAAAAGTGGTCTGGGGAGAAGTGGCTTGCCACCTGTTCCTCTCCTTCTCACCATTTGAAGGTTTTGATTAAATTTAGGCTACTTCTTCCTTCATCGCCTACTTTCCTTCCTTTTGCACACACCCCCTCCCCCGCTTGTTGCATGTTCTGAATGCAAGAGACACTCAGTGTTCCCTTATAGAAGGATGTGTTAGGTAATATGTGGAAAGTTCCAAAACTGGTTTGGAAGTGGTGGAAAGTGTTAATTCTTAGATTATACAACTACAGCTTTTTTTCTATATCAGAGACTGAATTAATTGGTGACTTTCACCTTTAGTAACTCAGTCTAAACCATGTTTCTCAACCTTGGCCACTTGAAGATGTGTGTACATGCTGGCTGGGGAATTCTGGGAGTTGAAGTCCACACATCTTCAAGTGGCCAAGGTTGAGAAACATTGGTCTAAACTTTATACAATATAGTTACACAGCTTTGGTATTTCTATCCAATTGTCTTTTTTCATATGAATGAAACCTATTTATTGGGGTGTCTACAAGTTATGGTTAAAAAAAGTCAAGGTGGTAGCTACAGTATGACCAAAGCCATGCCTGTTTTTTATGCACGTCATATGCAATGTGTTCAAAGAAGTGGAAATAAAAGTTCCATGTATGCAAATCAAACAGCTCTCAAAATAAAAGAAAAGGTTAAAGAGCACATTGTATTGGTCATTTTTGTTCTTTTTTAAACAGAGAAAATACTGTGGATATCTACAGAGGTGTCCACAGTATCCAATGGTCTCATGAAAATGATGAAAGTAGCATTGTGTCATTGCAATGCAAGCTCTGCCCCTTTTGTACGTGCACATAATGTCACAACACATGTACAAAAGGGACAAAGTTTGCATCACATCAATATGATGATTCTCTCATCATTTGCCTCTCATCCATGATTGCTCCCATGGATGCCTCTGGATCCATATGATATAAAAAATGACAGGGTGAACTGCCCTATAAAAATATTACTTCCAAACTTATCTCCAAGACTTTAAATTTAACAGAAGTGAAAAGGCAAATGTCCAAGAACAGTCATCTATAATGTTCGACACCTCTTTGATGTGTTCATGTATAATCAGTTTAATGAGACATTGTTTATTTGGGTTTCAGAAACTCTGTGCCTTTGCCAATTAAAATTGCAAAAATGTAAGTAGTCAGCCATTAATTAATCTCTCAGTAATAGCTTTGATACTGAGACAATTTTCTGTTTAAAGGTTATCTCCCTCATTTAATCACAGCTGTTTTGTAGTGGGTGGAAACAGATGTCCTACCTCAGGTGTGGGCCATACCAGGGAAGTGGATTCAAAACAGCAAGAGACAAGGACAGGGATGAGCATTAGTCCAGAGGTCAGTAATCAAAGAAAACAAAAATTAGATAAGTACATCAATTGATACTCAGGATGCACGGGCCAAGAGTCCATATCTGGTCTGCAAAAGTCCAGATCTCTACTATACAGCAGCAAAGAGTTCTGTATCTGTCAAAGAAGTCTGGCCCAGTGAAGACCAGGACTGGGGAGAAGGTTCTCATGACAATATTGTGGGGAGATGGGTGGGGAAGAAAATAAGTAAGTAAGTAAGTAAATAAATAAATAAATAAATGAATTTGAGACATGTTGTTTTATCAATCATCTCTCCGAACCAGACTTTTAAAAATTGTTTTTCCAGACTCTACCCAATCTTAGCTATTGCTCAACTGGATTATCTGGGTAGAAAGGCAACTTGGAAAGGCTGCTAGCTGGCTCCCAAATAGAATGATTGCTCTTGAGGAATTCTTCCTTATAACTGAGCACCAATCCACTTTCCAGTTTTAGAGATGTCATTGTTTCTGCTCTTGTTTACAGCAATGTTGAAAACAAATGAGGACTAGGAAGTAAAGGGGATAACACTGAATAGATTTGTAGGGAAATAGGTGTGTGAATGAAGAGAACTAATTAATTTTTGCTCCTGGTAGTAAAAAACAAAAGTATGCTTTGTGTTACTTGTTGAATTTGAGCCAAATTGGTTTCCCAAGACAACTTCAAACTTTATCTAGGAGGTGAGAAGATGAAGCAGCTGTTCTTCCTCTTCATTTTTTCAGAAGCTATGTTTTTTAAAGCTATCTTCCATGTTTTTGTGTATCATCTATAGCCTCTTACACAATATTTTTGTTGTTATGCACCTTTCATGTCAAATGTGCCAGCTTATCTTCTTCATTTTATTTAGATATTAATGGGATACAGATTCAAATAAGGAAAGTAACAACATATAAAGGCAAATTGTTTATTTCTGTGTGGTTTCTTTGTGTGTATGTATTTTCACTTGGGAAATACAAAGATTTGATTTAGAAGTGTTAATTACTTTAACATCTAGATCTGTACTTTGGGCACTTTATTTATTTATTTTGATTGAAAAGGCATATTGTTCAGAGCAGCTCCCCTTTCCAAGCAATTAAGTGCTTCTGTTTCTTTTCAAATGTTTTGATAATAGCTCTGGAATTTTCTTTTTACAGAGTGATCCTTTTGTGAATTAAAAAGTATACCATCCCTTCAGTATATAACAAGTTAAAAGAGCATTTGTTAACTTACCTTTTCTGAGAACAGATCTTGTTTTGTCCTCACTGTCTGAAATTATGCAAATGTGAAGGGGAAAGTAAGCTGGGCTTGCGCCATTTTTCTCATTTGTGAACATTTGGGGCTACTTAAAAGTATGAAGAAGCATTAAGATCAATGCAAGCTATCCTGAGAGATTTATTAATTTTATTTATTAAATCAATTTATATAGCCGCCCATCTCACCACAGGTGACTCTGGGCGGTATACAAAAAAGCTAAAAACAGTAGAATACATTAAAAATATATAAAGCAAAATAAAACAGAGAATAAAAGGATGTTAAAAATGAGAGAGCCACCTCACTGATTCCCCCATCCCCTGGGGTCCCCAGGCCTGCTGGTGTAACCAAGTCTTAAGGGACTTCCAGAAGCTCAAAAATGATGAGGCCAGTCTCACCTCAGAGGGAAGATTCCACAGCACAGGTGCCACAGCAGAAAAGGCCCACCACCTGGGGCCTGCCATATGTATTTCCCTAGGTGATGGAACCCATAATATGCCCTCTCTGCTGGATCTGGGAGGTCGGGCAGATGAAATCAGGGAGAGGCAGTCCCTCAGATAGAAATGTTGGATAAATACTTTCTCCCTAAGAATGTGTAATTTTTGTTTAAAAGAGATCTTTTACATAAAATAAAACCTTCCACATTTTTCCAGGGCAGATTCCAAAAGACAAGAAACATACCTAAATAAAATACATAATCTAATGCATTTCAAAGCTCAAGAAAATGAAAATGAATTTTGCCTGATTTTGGAAAAATGAGATCACTAGTATTTCAAGAGTCTTCCTGGGAAGTAAAATTGATGATCCAAGTGTACCATTGACATGGCTCTGCCTCTGGTTGTGCATGTATATATTTGGGAACAGGAACATCTCGGGGAATGGTTTTAATGTATAAGTTTTAAAGTGGGCGGAGTAAGCAGAGGTACTTGGTTCTAAAATGCATAATATAGTGCCAACTTTTTGATTTGTGATTGGGCAGAAAGCCATCTTAGTTTTTTGAAAAAGAGTGAGAGAGGTTTCACAAACAGTTTGATTCAGCAATCAGGTAAATAATTTTGTGGTAACTGAGGAGCTTTAAATAGCCCCACAAATTATGTGAATCCTAGATGTTTTCAGAACACGTGTCTCTCTTCTTTGTCTGAATTCAGTCAATTAGAATTGTAGTGTTGGTGGATTTGTTCAGCTCAGATCCATGAACATTAAATTCATAAATATCACCAGAAATCAAGTCAGCTTGAAGGAGGCTTTACATCTGGATTGCTTGTGAGCTGACATAATGAAATGCTTCACCCAGAGGATATATATTACACTACCTTGATGCAGAGAAGCACCTAATAGAACTGCATCATTCTGCTTTTACAATCAAGACAACCTCATTCAGTCATGACCACAGAACTTAGTACTGACCAAGTGAAGCAATGCAGAAGCCCTGTGCAGCTAAATAGAAGTAGGACAGTACTTCATTTTACAGAGACCCTTCAAAATGTGTTTTGATCACATTTCCATGACAGTGAAGAATCCCTTTAAAGTTCTGTTCAGCTCTAGTTTCTATGTCAGTTCAGAAGTTGTTACTTAGAGACCACTGAAATTCCTGGTGCTCTCCCTGGAACCCTAATGGAATGGTCGAGGCAGTGCCCTGTACAGCATTCTGCCAGTGTTATCACGGGTAGTGTTGTCATTGTTGTCATGTACTGCACTGCCTTTTTCTGTATCTCCTCCCTCAAATTCAACACCCTGTTCAAGTTCATTGTTATTATTATTTTTCCCCCATCTTGGCAGACTAGGTACACCTGCTAAGAGCTCCAGGATAATGAATTGTTTCATATTTTACTTGTCATTCTGATAAAAAAGTTTTTGTCCTAAAATGCATCACAGAATGCTGCTTGGATTATATTATATTTACACCCTTTGCAGGGAAATTGAGGCCAATACAGACACACACACACACACACACACACACACACACGTACACACACACAGGCAAATTGTAGATCAGTAATTATAATGCAGGATGATATTAAAATCTACTTGATTTATAACTAATGAGCTCTGGAGATTAAAAAGTGATTCCCACGCTAATGCATTTCAACTGCAATGGTAAAAAATACAGCTTCTTTTTCAGTTTGTATCATTAAGCAAAGGTTATCATTATTAAATGTAAGTTGATTCAATTTAATACGTGAGATACTTTCTGCTAAAGTATTAAATGCTTTAGCATAATACTTAACACTTTATAAGTAATAAGTGAGTAATACTTTAGTTGGTACTAGAATGGCTTCCCCCTTTCACTTCCGAGAGGTAACTCTGCATGCATCCACTATAAGGAAATGAGGATGTCTCTATATCTCCATAGCGTGCATTTGCATCAGTACTCCTATTATGATCCATATGCAGGTTTTGAATGCTAAACTTCAGGAAGGTAGCAACACACTTGGTAATCCATACACAGCACAGATTTGTAGGTTGTTGCAGCTTCAATCTAGCAGAAGGTCCCAAACCTGAACTCATAATGCAATAATCAAATCAAGTACTGAGGCAATTACAGAAATAAGTAAGTATTTATATGAATTTTAAGGCTCAGTCTTAATAAGACTATTTTCTTGGAAGAAGTGTCTGTCCAGTAGCAATCATTTTATCCTGCCATACTTTAAACAGTTACTACATGTGGGGACAAGTGATGCTGAAATATACTTCAGAGAATTAAGAACTGTTAACTGGAGTGGGACAACACCATCTGCCTTAATGTTGTTAGATTTGGATTTGGTTTTTTAACAAGATTTCACTATATCCTTTAAAGCTGTTGCTATAAAGTTGATGCAATGATATCCACAAATCACACTTTGGCATTTTAGTAAATAATTATATTTGGAAAATGAAATGTGCTGCATTTTGAAGGATTGCATAATTCTACTCAATTACTATTTGTGGCGGTGAAAGAGGTGGTGGCACGCAATCTGTATTTAGTAATTAAAAATTGCTATGACTTGGATCCAAATGTACTCTTGCACAAATGAAAGTTTATTAGTTTATATCTTTATTAGAGCTCTTCTGGACAGACCACAGACCTAGCTAACCAAAGCATGGTCAGTCATGCTTTGGTCACCTTCTGAACAGACTACTGCAATGTGCTGTACATAGGGCTGCCCTTGAAGAGCATCCAGAAGCTGCAATTGTCCAGAACACAGCAGTGCAGATAATTATGCGTGTTTCCTGATTTGCCCATATTTCACCTTTGCCAGACGAGCTACACTGCCTTCTCATAGGCTTCTGGGTGCAACTCAAGGTCCTAATTGCCACCTATGTTATGGAGCCAGGATACCTGAAGGACTGCCTCTCTCCAGTGATTTATATCTGCTCTATTAGATCCAGCAGAAGGAGCATGCTTCAGGTCCCATCCATTAAAGAATACCGTCTCGCGGGATCCAGGAAGTGTGCCTTTTCTGTCACGGTGCCTGCCCTCTGAAATATCTTACCACCTGATATTGGCCCTGACCCTGCAGGGCTTCCGAAAAGTGCTAAAAACCTGGCATTTTACCCAGTTGTGGGGGTCGAGGTCAGTGACATTACTAAAGCCCAGGTGGTTTGTTATTTTGTGGTTTTTACTCATGGCCACCATTTCTTTTTCTTTTTTTATTGTAGGCTTTGAATTGTATGTTTTAATGGCCATGTTTTAATTTGTTTGCCGCTCAGAATTGCTGTGACAAGAGGGGTGCCCATGTAAATCTAAATAAATGAATAAAATGCTATATACCCACAGAATATGCCTTCAGCAGCCTGCATAATAAACATAGCTATCATTGCACTGTTTTGTTTTGTTTATTTGCTCCCCAGCAAATAACAAAGCTAGGTGCAAATTGCTCTTGTTTTTATAAGAAGTCTTCATGATTAATCAATTACTTCATGAAAAAGATGGAAAAAACTGGATATATAAAGATTTAAATGCAGGGAAAAGTGAATGACAGATCTATTCAGGCAGGGGTTTGAATACTTAATAATGTTGATTAATACTTAAAATTCTAGTTATTCAACCATGTTTCTGGTGTTGAATTTGAATTAAAGTGCCAAATATGAGATATATGAGGGATATTTGCCCTTGCCTATTATCTAGCCATCAAAATGAGTAGTCTGTGCTAGCCTTTTAATCCATATGATTTGTCTATCTTCTAAAGCCATCCAAGTCCTTATATCCAATGATAATAAATTCCATAGTTTAAATATGAATTGTGTAAGAAAAACAGCTTGCTTTTATCTGAACTAAATGCCCCACCAGATAGCTTTGTTAATGAGAACGAGAAAAGAAAAGCTCCACATCATAAACGGAAGTCTCACCATATGGCGTAGGAGAATCTTTCTATCCCCCTTCATCTCAGGTCATTAAAAGAACAAAAGGTCTCTGTGTTTTCCGATCAGAATATCCAAACTGAGCAATAGAGTGAAGAACAAATTTAAAAGCCTACACTGAAAAGATTGAATTCAATATGTGTTGAAGAACTGCTGCATTAAAAGACCAGCAATGTGAGTCTGTCATACTGAACGAATATTTCAAACAGATGTTTCAACCATCTATTTGAGCAGGTTCACAAAGAGATTCATAACTTTTGGAAGGCAGTGTTTTCATCTGAACTTTCTGATCACGTAAATCTTTGATGTCTAGATTTGTGACATTTAAAAATCCTGTCATGCTAACATGGGGTGTTCAGATTATTGCTATAATTTCTTTCAGGCATGAACACAAGCAGGAGTGAGACTGTGAAAGAGCCACCCTTAAAGCCTTCCAGAAGATCCCTGCCATGTCTTGCTCAGAGCCAAACCCACCCACAAAATCTCAGCAAGCATTCCTCATTTCTTCAGTCAAATCAAGTGATGCCTTTGCCCCAACTGCAGCCTGTGAGTGCAGAGGGATCAAGTGCTACAGTCAATGTAGTATCAGAACGAGGTGAGTGTTGACTTAGTCATATCTCTCATTTCCAATTCATAATACACACTCAGTTATTGAGCAAACCAAAGCAATTTTGTCAATGTAAATTACTTTGATGCATGTTTTAAATTCCCTTTTAGCCAAAGTGATGGAAACCTTGGAAAGTAATTTACTCAAGTTATCCAATACAGAATACAGTGATCCATTCTTAGGTAAGTTTTCTCTGCATAGTTATTTTCTATAGTAATTATTAGAAATAGCCCTATTTCTGTTTTGTGGGGAGAGGGGATTTTAGCCAAAAATTTCAATTACTATTATTTCATATCTATACTAGTTCCTGAATTTATGTGCATAATCCTTCAGCAACAAAATACCAGCTCTTTGCTAACACCATGGGGAATGGGCTACTATGGTTTTCCAGTTCTCATCAATCATCAACTCATCAGCATTGTTACCAGGGACCATGTGAGCTGGGGCTGCTGGGAGTTGTGGTTCATGTTTCCATCCTTGACTCATTTCAATTATTAGTGCAAATACTGTATGTAGATTAAATGTCATGAAATAAATCAGACTAGTATGTATATGTCTGTTAGATTTATATTTGACCTTTCCTTCAAGAGGAAACTTGGCAAGCATAGCATTTCCTCCTTCAGTTTTTCACATTAAAACAATCCCATAGCATAGGTTGGGCTGAGCAGAATAATTAGTCAAAAGTCACTTAATTAGCTTATCTGAGGGTGAACTTGAACTTGAGTTCCTTAGTCTAACCCAATGCCTTAGCCTATTCTCCACACTGTCCTTTGATACAATGGCATTACTTTCAAGTGAAGTGGAAATTAGATTTAATGTGAGGCACACATCTGTAAGACATCTGCATGTTCAGTCTCAGCAGTTCTCTGTATATTAGGTATCGTGACTATCCTGAAGACATGCTAAAGGTGTCCTTGGAAGAAACAGAAAACCAGCAACATTTTTGTTGTCATTACACAATACAAGTAATAATTCAAATACTTACAAAAATGAATTTGATGTTGAGATACTTTTTTTGCTGTTTTGTTTTGCATCAGACTTTGTTTCCAATGATCTCATTCTTCCCTAGAATATTTAGAACTGCAACTGTCAATTTTAGAGGAAGACCCCTTGATTTTTAAGGTTGAATCATCCATCCTCAGTGGTCTTCTACTTAACTGAGGCTTGTTCTTCTTGTGAACTACTTAAGCAGTTGGTTTCAAATAAAGAAGACCAACACATCTAGAGCCTGTGCTTCAGCAGTGATAGAGCTTATCTAGCACACGTGGTGAATGAGTTTCATTCTTTCCATCATCTACTATGAGCTGCCCCTTGGGGATATTAAGGATGGATCTGAATTAAGTGAGATAAATATTTAATCAAGTAACTTGAAGGAAGGAGAAATAAATGGAAAATAGTAAGAGAGAGCTGCAAGAAAGTGGTAGACAATGAAGCCATTAAAGAATATTGCATAAAGTCCAGTTGATTTTCAGCTCTACTGTAACATTGTCTTTAGAATTATACGTTTTGTAGCATATAGACTACATTTGGAACATATAGACTACATTCTTGCTTTTGGATTTTGTTCTGTATTACTGAAAAATCCATGTGACAGCATGATGGATGGAATAAGTTGCAACCAAAGATCCATTTTTTTGGTCTACCCTATGAAAGGCTAAATACTATTACCCTTTTTTCTGAACCGTTGGCACTTCTAGGAAAGTGAATGCAGTTGACCATATGATTTGTTCTACCTGTATTTGAGGATCCCCTTCCCCAAGCAGCTAGCACAAATTAGAAGAATACTTAGCTCCTGATGGGCTACATTTGTTATAGTGAAGGATAAAATCATAGATTTGAAAGCTGTGTTTAGGCCATTGAATAAAACCACACACACACACACAAAAAAAACCTAAATTACACCATCTCAAACAAGTGGCTGAATGTGACCATTTGAACAGATCCAGTCAAGAATTAATTTTGAGACTTTGCTTATATACCATGCCATATATTTGCACCCTAGAGGGTCTGAGAAATTGCAAATACTGTACCATTGTGAATGTAGGACATGGCAACCGATTCAGCATTGCTTCTAACCTGACTCTTAAAGAATCCTGCATAGCCACATAGCTAAGAAAACAGATCCCCAGAAATATACATCCTTGAAGAAAGTGGCATTCAAAGTGATAGTAGCGAAAAACCTACACGTTAAGAAAGCATTGTTAACTGCTTAAAGTTAAATGACTTTAATGGGGCTTATGTGAGTGTCCTTTGAAATTAGACATATACCAAGACCAATATATACATAACATACACTGCTGCAGTTAGAGATGCAATTTGTGAGGCTGGTTAGAGATTAGATTCAAAAAGGGCATGAAACAAAGGGAAATGCTTATCTCAGCTGCTTTGAGCAGAACCATGTCAAACTGCAATACTAGCTAAATGAAATGGACAAACAACCGAGACAAACAAATTATAGGCTAGCAGAAAAGCAGCTTAGTAGGAGCATTAACCAGGGGAAAGTCCAGGGGAATTCTGTTGGCATCCAAACAGCAGGGTTTGGTTTGGTTTTGTTTTTGAATGTTAAAACAACCCAATTTGCTATTATGTATGAATATATAAATTAAATATTGCTAACTATTAACACTGTATAATGCTTCAAATTCAACTCCAAAAAGGTGCTGGGGGGTGAGTTTTAGAAGAAAGCAAAGTCTGTAACATTTTAAAATAAATATATCTTTTCCCATAACTTTATGGCAGCTATAGAAGATAGCAATTCAGTCCTGGGGGGGGGGGGGGGGGGGGGAATGGCTGTTTTCAAGAGCTGCAGACAGCACTAAGCTTGCATTCCTCTATTTTCCAATTCTGGAACTGAATATGAAGTTTTGTACAACTTATTATTACAAACCTAGATCATACTGTAGTTTCAGATTTTAGTTTAACTAACTGTAATTTTACTTAAACTATAATTTTATGTAAACTATAGTTTACATAAAATTAATTTTACGTAAACTATAGTTTAAGTAAATCACAATGGCAATGTTTGCAAATCTCCCCTTTTTCTATGAACCACATACTGTTTTCCTGCATCCTTTCAGACTAGCTTTCAAGGAACATATGGGCTATAAGGAATCTTTTCTCCAAATACAATTATTGTTATAAACTATAATTCACTTTGCTCTCATTTAGATTAATTGTTTTCTTTACATTGTTACCATCTCATTGTTCACCAGAGAGTTTATAGCCTAGATCAAAGTGTAGTTTCAGATTCTAGTTTAACTAACTGTAATTTTACTTAAACTATAGTTTAAGTAAGTCACAATGGCCCAGGTTAGAATAGAATAATTCATTGTGGTTTATTCCAAACCACAAAAGAAAGCTATAAACTCTCTGGTGAACAATGAGATGGTAACAATATAAAGAAAAAATTAATCTAAATGAGAGCAAAGTGAATTATAGTTTATAACAATAATTTATCAGGAGAAAAAGTTCCTTATAGCCCATATGTTCCCTAAAAGCTAGTCTGAAAGGATGCAGGAGAACGGTATGTGGTTCATAGAAAAAGGAGAGATTTGCAAACACTGCCGTTCTCCTTCCATACAATGGGAGACTCTATTATATCTCAGCCCCTTTGAAAAGTAAAAGGATCCCTTCCATTCCCTAAATCCAGCCCTCCATGGGCAGCTTCAAGGATGATGAAGGGCAAGTATCATCACATCCATCATGATATCATTGTACAAATGATGTGAATTATATAATTTGTATCAGTCCTATCACACAGGACATCAGTGTGGCTTGTACATCAGTGTGGCTTGTACCAGACATCTGTGCAACCTTTTCCTATGAATGTTTTTAGCTTCTAGAATACATGTGAAGATGCATAGATACAAGCAACTTTACAGAGAAGAGACTTTATGTGCAAAATCATAAACAGTATATACTTCTTAGGAAAAACACTTAGTTTCAGCCTCATAATGGAAACAAGTCACGTATGTCAATCTGTTTGCAAAGAAAACTATGAAGTGGGAATATTAATTAGCCTACCATCATGGTGTCAGAATATTTATTAACATACAACCTTGAGATGTCAAATATACTGCAGAAAGGAAGGAAGGAAGGAAGGAAGGAAGGAAGGAAGGAAGGAAGGAAGGAAGGAAGGAAGGAAGGAGGGAGGGAGGGAGGGAGGGAAGGAAGGAAGGAAGGAAGGAAGGAAGGAAGGAAGGAGGGAGGGAGGGAGGGAGGGAGGGAGGGAGGGAGGGAGGGAGGGAGGGAAGGAAGGAAGGAAGGAAGGAAGGAAGGAAGGAAGGAAGGAAGGAAGGAAGGAAGGAAGGAAGGAAGGAAGGAAACCCTTGCAAAACTGCATCTTGTTACAACCTTGCTATATACTTGAGAATACAAAGCAGTAAACAGTGGTATTACTTAGGGAGTGGTTCTGTGCAGTTAAATCTGTGAAGAACTTTCCTTAAGGTTGACTCAGCCAAATCCATCAAAGAAAGATGAGTAACTAAAGTAAAGTTAGTTTTGTCCTGACATCCAACAAAAATCAACTTCCTTATATTTAAAATCCATCATTCTTTGCTCTATCTTTGGAACAACTCTGAAAAATTTTGCTTCATCTTCTACACGACAGCTGTTCAAGACTTGAAAACAACTAGCATTTCTCCCCTCATCTTCTCCAGGCAAAATGGAGAAGTTAAAGTTCTTTTGTTTGTATCACACTGAGGGAAAGAGAGAGGGAGAAAGAGATGTATCCCGCAAAACAGTAATGTGATTTGTTGCTTTTGACTTAGCAGGTTGTATGACCCTAATATTTGTGGAATAAAGTTTGGTGAAGGGATTGGCAACTCGTGGGTCATGGCACTCATGTTATCCTGGACTCACGTTTTTACCTCAGCGACTTAACCAGGCTGCTGAAATTCTGCAGCAAAACTGCCAGTTTGGGGCAAACCAGTATTCCCCCTACCGCATACAACTTGACACATTGTACTTACTAGAGAAAACTAAGACTTGACTGCTTGGGTGTTGGGGAGCGGGGGGGGGGGGGGCAGCCTCCTATTGTTCCAAAAAGAGTTACTTGACTTTTGGTTTCATGGGACAAGCTCCAAATTTTGAGCATGATTATTTATTTAATGTATCTGTATACCATTGCACTCAAAAATTACTCTCAGCAGCTCACACAGAAAAATACAATATAAAATAACCCCCTTACAAAATTAAAAACACAACAGTACTGAAAGAATACCAAAAAATAAAAAATAAAAAAATGATGGCAACAACAGCTCACATCAGGGGAAGGCTCTCTGAAAAAGCTTGGTCTTTAGAAGTTTGTGGAAAACTAGCAGAGTGCATTAAAAAATTGTATACTTATTTATAGTAGTGGTCATGTCTGGGGACCCCAAACTCTTCAGCTCATCGACCCCTTCATGAAGTCTCAGATTTTTCATTGATCCCCAAACATTAATTATATGAAAATAATTAAATAAATACTATTTTAAATAATAGTACTACAAATAATAAGAACCTGGAAACAGCAGAATAGAAGAGAAAGCCGTGGAGAAAATCACAAAATACAAAGATCCACAAATAGAAGCAGAATGACTATAGCAAAAGAAAGCAAAGATACTACCAATAGTAATAGGCAGCTTAGGTGCAATCCCAAAACATCTGGAGCACCACTTGAACACCATCGGCATTGACAAAATCACCATCAGTCAATTGCAAAAGGCAGCTTTACTTGGAACAGCTTATCTCCTGAGACAATACCTTTAACACCATGAAACAGCAATGTCTGCCTATCCCAGGTCCTTGGGAAGGGCTCGATAGGTGGAAAAAAATGCCAGATCCAGTCTAAACATCTGGCTGACTGTGACCAACCATAACAACAATGACCCCTTGAATAGTTCCATCCACTTCTGGGGGGGTCCATACTGACCGCTTTGAAGAACTCTGGCTCATGGTCTTTTCTGGGGTGGGCAAGAGAGACAATTTCCCTGGATACTACACATTGGTTCTGCTAACATAAGCCTTATCCATAGTTAACTAAACAGTAGTTTACTGAAGTAACACCAAGTAACTATTGTTACTGGAAAAAATGCTATTAATAAATTTATAACAACTTCTGATGATAGACATAAGTAATCTGATCCTATAGCAATACATCTTTCACAAAAACCAGTATCACTGATGTTTAATTTTTTTATACATTATACTAAATATTGGCAAACTAACACAATTATAGATGACACAAAAATGCTGACCATGCTTCTGGAAAGTATTTTAGTAAAAAACAAACAACAAAAACCGTGTTTGGCTTTGATCAGTGTCTAAAACTTTTATGATCTGTAAGCACCAGCATGGTTTCGTTGTGCTGAAAAGACAAAACAAAAAAGTGCCTTCATCAGTTATTTTTTCCACAAAGAAAAATAAGGAACAATCTGTTCTAGGATTTATTTTATGCCCCAAATACCTAAAACCATTCAATTGTGATTCTGGAATGGGATGACGACTTTTCTTACAAAATATAATAATGTATATTCTGATTTGCAGGGAAATGAAAGACTATTGCATTCACACACATATTCATTGCATAGCATATATAAATAGAACCCATTTCTGCTTGATTTGGTTTTAGATCTTTCTTCATAGTTCATTCATTAACCCAGAAGTGATATCATTGTTATTTCAGCATCTGAGAAAATGACAGCTTTGGAAAAAAAATCCCTTAAAATAGAGTCAAAGGAAGACAAACTAGAAAGTCTCAATATTTTGGACTACAACTCCCACAAGCCCCAGCTATCAACATAAATGGCCATGAGCCATGAGAGATGTCATCCAAATATCTGTAGGGCCCCAGCTCACCTACCACTATTTTAGAACCTTGTTGGAGACCTTGAACAGAACATGAGCCCCTTTTTATTATACAAAGGGTCTCTGGTACATAACTGCCATTCATGCTGAACGAGACTGAAACTGAGAAACTAATATTGCACAAGGAGATTGTTGGGGAAAAAATATGTTCCTTTACCAATAAAAGTACAGCAACAAGTAGGAAGAACATTTTGTCAGCTTATCTGTACTTTTTCTTTACCAAGCTCAGATTAGAAAGGGAATCATTTAGAAGTGAAGGCAAGGGGGTAAAGATGAAATCATCCTGGGCACCCTGTTTCTGTCTTACTCAAATACTCACTGATCAACTACTTCCACCTCACTTCTGACCTCAAACTGTTGTGGAAAAATTGATTTCTATTCCCAGTTAAGTCAACAAGTAAACAGATTTTTTTAAAAAAATTTATTAGAAGGTTCTTTAGCAGCGGCCAGTGGATCTGTTCTACAGTGCCCAGTACCTCAGCAAGCACGGATTTATGTATTTTTTTGTTTACTGTAATAGCTTTTATATCTGCACACAACAAGCAAATTCATGGTATATGCTAATTAACTATGTCATTCAGATTATATGAAATGCAACATCTAAAGTTATACATTAAAAATTACAGAGGTATTGATTTCATTTCTCTCTCCTTTGCTGTGTTATCCATGACTTAGTTCTTCGTCAGTTGTGTTTATGTGACTGGTTTGCTTAGCTGTATTACTGCTGGGCCTATTTTCTAATAGGACTGACTTGTATTTTTTTTACAACAACATCCCCTATAATTGGATTTTTTAAAAAATATAAATGTATTGCAGTGGTGTGATCTAATCTGTAAGTGCAATCTATTTATATGAACACTAAGACTGGTACTTATCCGAAGAACGTAACAATGGAAAAGAAGCATTAGTAGAAGGACTATCATGTGTGTAGCACTATGACATTTACATAAAGCATTAGAACATAAAGAACAATAAGGCCGCTCTCCAGACTTGTCTCTCATATAAAATCCACAATGGTATTTACAGAAAAAAAGGTGAAAAGCAGAACACCTCCTGCAGCCAGGGCACCAGGTTCATATTAAAGATTTGAATTTATTGAATTCAGTGGCTCCCTACAGCCCGTAAACTGTATATAACCCTTTCAGAATGCCTTGGTGAAACCTCCTGCCAACACGACATTTTTGGCAGCAGTCACCTCAAAGACTTTTTAAGTAGTTGTCTAAGGTTGTTGTCTGTGTGCCATTCAACCTCCAAGCCATGCCTTTGAGAATCTGAACTAGAATAGATCTGAAAGCACTGATAAAATGGAGGTAGTTTATTTTATGTCAGTTTGAGTTGCAATAATATCTTTACATCAATTCAAAACTTACAAGGAAAGGTGCAAACTGAAAGATACCCACCCACAGACACCCCTCCCCCCATTATTCTTGACCTTCTACAAAGCCATACAACTGAAACTTGACAATCATAAAGTATTTCTTCCTAAGAAATGCAAAGGCTGTGATCATAGAGCATATTTATTTGAAGTTAAACTCCATAGCAAAATCTATAACAAAAATTCAATAAAAATGTACTAAGCCACCTTAGCTTCCTCTTGACTTATAAAACAAATCAGTATGTCTTTTAAGCCATTTCACAATGAATACTCAACTATTTCACTAACACTGATAGCAGGTTTATTTTTCCACTGTAATTAGTAGGGGATTTGTTTTGATTTTTGCTGACATAACATCCTGAATAACATCCTTAATAATTGACCCTCCATTTGTGTACAGAAAGGACTGTTCTTTAATAGATACTTCCAATGCTGAAGCACCAAAAACTTGATGCTGGAAAAAGTTGAGATTTGTCCATTTTAATTATTGGATACATTCAACAGCTAAAGGACAACCAGTTTATGGCACACTGGTATCATAAAACATATTTCAGAATTAAGCAAGAGCAATTTTGCTTAAAATAAATATTAACTTTGTCCCAAAAATGTAGGATAGTAAATATGTGGCAAAGGCAGATAATGAAGGGAACCATGCTTGTATCTTTGCTACAATGTCTCCATAGTAATACCATATGAGTCCATCTGTTTCTGGTACTTTTTCCCACTCAGACTTAGGAAGAGAGAAAGACACATATACGGATGATTCAGAACATGGGAATTATGATTCTCGTACAGATCAATCTCTGCTTATTAAAAGTACGCCTACAAGACAGAAACCAGAACCTCGGACAAAGTCTTCATTGAAGGTAATGGCTTTTATAATTATTACATTATTGTTTCTCCTATTCTAATACCAGTACCAAGAGTAATGTCATCTAAAGAATAGACTGTTATAAATGTAATCCATATAAACAACAAAGCCAAAACAGATGAATCAAAAGACGAAATCACAATATATTAATTTTCTTGAGTCAGATCACAAAGATGCAACAGACAGGGCAGTAATGAGGTGATAATCATGGGAAGAGTTGAGATTTGCAGGGTTATTTTTGGTTAAGTTAGGGAAGGCTCCATGATATTTTAATTGTAGGAGACTAATGTGATATAAATTTGAAAATGTGATGGGAAAACATGTATTCATTTTATAGCCATTACAGTAAAGCAAATTTGGGTTAGAGTTCCTCCCACTCTATTTAAGGATCATTTAGAAAAGTTATTATTTCATTCAAGAATGAATTGATTCCCAATTTATTTTACATATAGTCATCTGTATCGTTCCATAAGTGACATATGACATAGAATTTTCCCGCTGAGTTTTCATTCAAAGCAACAGTGATAAATTGCAATGTGGATTGAAGGAAGATACTTATCTCTTTCCTGGAGTCCATTTTTTCTTACCAAAATTGGCCTTCTAGGATGCTTTTGATCCCACTAACAAATGAAAGAAAATTGTGTTTTTTTCTCCACATAAGGCAAAATATTTAGATGTATGAATGTCCAGATCAGTAAAAATATGGGCCATTTTATTGTACATTTGAGTGAGTGAGTCCTTCAGAAATCCATTACAAATTGCTAGCTCTTTTTACTTGCAGAATCACCTAACATATGGCGTCTTTGGATACTTCCACGTGGTACAGTTTTCACTCTGTGCTCCTAGAGCAAGAAACATATCCCCTGACATTACATAAAACAAACAGAAACTGAATTGTCAGCACCCACCCTCTCCATGTTTTCAGTACTTTCTGTATACATTTGTCTGGCCATCTGCTTTTAGGCTTCCTGAGGAGACTTGGGACTACCTCAGTGAAAAGATTTGTGTGATAGAGAAAACATTCTCATTAGCAAAGAGAAGAGGCAATGAAATGTGTTTTGATGCAGTACATTCTATTGCCTTGAAGTGTTTCATATTCTCCTACCTGTTATTTACCCTGCCCTTTCCCAAAGCTTGGAGAAGCTGTGTTGTTGGAGAAGCTGTGAGGCTATGCAAAACAAAGCAAAGGGAAGGAGCATTTGTTTAACTTCTAGATGAAGCTGCTGTCATCCATTGGCACAGGGTTAAGTATCATCAGTATGCAAATAATACTTAGTTATATATCTGTCCCAAAGTTGTGCAATTGGCCAATCAAATGATGCTGCCTTGGTTCTTTCCCAGTGTGTGGAGATTGCAGGGGTCAGGATGAGGAAGGAGAGATTTAACTTAACCCTCACAAGACTGAGTCACTGTGGGGTTTGGGTCCACCAGAATCCAGATCTGAGGATTTTTCCACCTTTCATTATGGATGGGGTTACACTCCCCCATTCAGAGCTGGTGCATGATTTGGAGGTCCTCCTGAAGCCATGGCTCCTGCTTGAGTTGGTTTTTGGATGCAATTCAAGGGTACTGGTTATCACCTTTAAAGCCCTCCATGGCATGAGAGCTAGCTATCTGAGGGACTACTTATCTCTAATTCTTCCTCTCCATCCAGCACAATCAAGCAAGATGGGTGCGTTCCAGGTCCCATCATTTAAACAATATCATCTTATAGGACCCTGGAAGCATATCTTCTTTGTTGCAGCACCTGCCCTCTGGAATCATATCTCTCCCAGAGATTCATGCAGCTTTCACTTTTATGAAATTACTAAAAACCTGGTTGTTCTCCCAAGCCTCAGGACAGAGTGTTCATAGAGCTGAAACCAGGAGACGGTGAGTTCTAGGCATGAAAGCCAGCTGGGTGACTTTGGGCCACTCTCTCTCAGCCCAACTTACCTCACAGGGTTGTTGTGAAGAAAATAGGAGGAGGAAGGAATATTAGGTATGTTTGCCACAATTTATAAAAATAATAAGGCAGGATAAAAAAATCTTATACACATACACACACACACACATTTGAGAGTATTGTTCTTCTAGTGAGCTATGCTTTCTTTTTATATATTTTTTTTAATTTGATTTTTTTCCTTTTTATTTGTAAGCTGCCCAGATTCATTAAGGAGTTGGATGGGCTCAAACCTGGATAAATCAATCAATCAGTCAATCAATCAGCTTTGAAGGAGTGCTTCACGCAAAGCTCAATTGGTCTTTGAAGATGATTCCAAACTTTTAGTAGTTTATTACTGGCAGGCTTCCTGCTTTGACAATACCATTCCTTTTTTTTTTTTTTTCAATTCAAAATTTCTGTTAGCTATGATAATGAAAAATGATAGCATGGCACATTTTTGCAACCAGCTATTTTCCCAATAATTTGAAGCATGATGTTTGTAGGTGCTGAGACTCATTATTACTCACAGTACAGTATGCTTTACCTTTTGCTTCTGTTTAAATACAACATTATTAAGGGGACAGGCAGTAGTTCAAAAGATATGAGAAATGATGCACATGATGATTCTGTTCTGAAATCTACATATTCAGTCATTCATACCTCTCCGCTTCAGTGTTACTCCTACATACAGTACTTACTCCCACATAATTTGAGTTCTGAAATAACATAAAGCAATATGAGTTGGAAAGCCACTTCTTTTCAATAGCTACTATGCTGTTACGAAGCCAGCCAAAAGGGAACGCAGGTATCACTACAGAGAATCAAGATGTATCTTAATGGTGTGGTTCTATACTTAGATATCCATGGAGCATTGAGTTCATTTAAGTGTGTATAGAATTGCAGCTATAAAAGCTTCAAAAGAATGCAGCAAGGAGCACTGGCATTAACATTATAGAGGCAATCAGTAGCTAAAACAGAAATGTCATTCCTGTTTCTATTATCCTTGTATACAAAAAGCAGCCATATCATTACTTTCATTAGAGACTCATTTCTATAGCTACTTTGAACTGATAACATTCTGCACTTTTTGCTTTACTCCATCAAAGAAACATAACCAGAGTAATCTGAAGAGGATTCTGCCCTTTACTGCCCAAAATATATTTGATAGCATGCAAAATACTAATCATCATCATCATTGCCTTAATGTGTTATAGGAACCCAGCCTGTGAAGTTAGTTTATACTTAATGTATTATGCAAATCCAGAATACTGTGTTAACTGAGAAATTCATAGTTCAGTTAACTATGAGCAAGCATGTTATGCAAACAAGCAATACTGTACCCACTTTATAAGAATCAGTAGTAGCTTTCTACTGTGAGACTTGGCATCTGTCCTTTCCTGATCTCTCAGTAGTCCTCAATGGACCTTCTCCACTGCAAATAAGTATGCACTAATACTATGCATGAAGAGCTTCATATTGGTAAGAGAAATAAAATGGCCCCTCTGCAATAGGTTCTTCTTCCAGGACTAGATCACAGCCCACATATTGGTATTGGGAGCCCTGCTGATGAAGCCAAGTTTCTGAATATCCGCAGGCAAAGTTTTCCCAGAATATCATATGTCAACACTGCTGTGATAAACTGCTGAAATGAAGCATTATTTATTGCTAGGAGAAATACTACAAGTCACCATATCCTATAATATTTCCTACAGTACAGTACACCATTCTTTGGAAGACCATTGAATAGTGATGTTTTGGAAAACATGCTCCTGAGTCAGCAGACTAGGCTCTAGTATAGTTTTCAGTCAGACATGAAGGATTGCATTAAGCCACAATGTGATGTATGTTCCCAGTTCATTGAACTCAGAATGAATTGATATAGATGGTTACATAATTTTTCGCAGGTAGTAAAAGTCCAGATTAATATGTTCTGTGGAAAATGCCAGCTCCCCAGTGATATCTAGTACCGATATTTGTAAAATTTTCAGCTCATCACTTTAGAGTTTAGATGTTTATATTTCTAATTGAACTGTATTCACTTATATATATAACTAATTGAACTTGGCTAATCTCCAAAAGCTAGGCAGGGTCAGATCTGGTTAGTAATTGAGTGGGAAACCATCAGGAAACCCAAATAAAGAACGTAAGCTGCACTAGGAAATTATGGGTGGGGGGAAGCACTGAAAGAAGGTAACTGATTCTGTATTGTTTCCAAGACAATTAAGTGGACCTGCCCACAAATTCACAGGAATCAAGGTCAATCTGGACAATTTACTGTTTCCTGCTAACCTTCCTTCCTTCCTTCCTTCCTTCCTTCCTTCCTTCCTTCCTTCCTTCCTTCCTTCCTTCTTTTCTTTTCTTTTCTTTTCTTTTCTTTTCTTTTTTGCCATTTTCATAGTACTACTATTAGAGAAAGTTAAGCTTTACAAATGTGGCCTCTTGTAGACTTGACAGTTATTTGAATGTTCCTGAAAAGCATTGAGAAAGGCTTTTCCTTAAGCCAATTTAGCCTTCAGAAAAATGTCTTATGTCTCTGGTATAGTTGGCCTCAATATATTGGAAGTTCAGAATTTTAATCTTTGCTTAAATATTTTGGAGTGTTTAAGTGGTACAAACATTTGAAAATGAATTCTGCTTTCTTTAAAAATGTTAAGCATCTTGAGGTATGACATTTGATATGTTGTTTTGGTTTTTAGTTTTAATCAAATTGATGGCAAGAGAAGTTTTTCATTATGAGTGAGTTTCCTCATCTGTCCCTTAAATATTAGTCATACTGAATTTTTTTAGCCTCCTGAGGCAGCTTCCACCTGTACATTTTCATGTTACTCATTTTCTTAGGTGTAGCAATTAATTATTATATTCTGCCTTGAGTGCTTTCAACACCCACTGAAATAACTGATGGTTGAGTAGTCATATCAGATGTTACTTAGTGGCCCATGCTTCAGCATGTGATATAATATATTTGATAAGGTTGTGTGAACCAGACTGTTACTTAGAGTTTTGAGGCACCACATCCTCTCAAAGGTTCTGTAAAACTACTTTGTAAGTCATCCTTACATCATCTTCAGTCTCATAAAACATAGATGTAGAGGGTGGTTTCAACAACCGTATGTGGCTGTTTCCTCTTGATTACATAATTAACTAGGCTTTCATTAATAGTCAACCCTTTCTAGCCATTGTCAATGTACAGAAATCTGAAGTGTATAAATGACAATAGTTATATGGACCAAGCTTATCAAGGATTCCAATATGTAAAGAAAATGGATATATGAAAAGGCTTTGAAGACACTGAGTGAAAAATAGAGAGGAAAACAATTTGATGTTCTCAGGATGGGACTTACCCCTCGTTTTTCTTGCTGAAAAAATTCAGAGCCAAACAAATTGAAGTTGATTATTAACTTTTTAGAATATGGAGGTGACATCTGATTCGGGGTCACTTGCCAAAGCAATGCCAGCTAAGTAAAGAGTGGTTTGCTACCAACTTAGTGTAGAGCATGTTGGAGTGGTGGTTCAGCTCTGTAATATTTTGGGGAGGAAGATCAATTTAAGGGAATGTTTAAAGTTTTCATCCTTAAAATCTTACTTCCCCCACCCCCACACTCCCTATGACATGAATAAGTGTGGGTGATATATATGAATAGGATATATCCCTACATATATTCATGTACAAAATGGAAAATTAAAGAGAAAATAGAAGAGAAAATTTGAAAGGGCAATTATGTTGTCAGTAATGCAATAGAATCTTTCTACCTCAAATATGCCCTGGCAGCACTTTATTACGTCAACTGGTTTCATGCAGAAAAGCTGCTAGAATTAAGGATGACCAGCACTGGGAACATGCCTTTTCATCTAGCTGAGAATGTTACTTCTGCAGCAAGCGCCACACCCTAAGCAGTGCAATATCTTGCATACCTGATATGTTGCAAGTGGAACTTATTCTTCATGTTCTAGAATTCATTTGATGAATGCAGAGAGTATTTTCTTTGCATTCTGCATACCAGGTTTCTAGAAATAAGGTTCAACATAGTTAAAGATCCAGGGTGTATTTTCTGCATTGTTGAATCAAACAACACATTTGTCTGATACAGCTGCCTGAAAGCATAGGATGAGCGTACAGCAAGCTTACTCCGGGAAGTAGCATCTCTGTTTCAAAGCGGTCATAATTCTTCTTGATTTTGTGTGGATATTTTCAAGCTCTAGCTCAAATGAGCAGTAGGCCAAACTGATTTAATCATTTATTTAAAAGCATATTCAAATACATACATAGCAAATTACTTTGGAATTGGTTACTAAGAACCCTATTAAAATGAAACCACTCTCTCACAGAAGCAGAAGTGTGTGTTAATGGACTGAAGATACTGGGCAGAAGTTAGAAATGGGTGTATAATAACTCTATAGGCAGTACAAGCCTTTTAACTGAATTGTGCATAATTAAGTGTTCATGGTTGTGAGGATATCAAAAGCCACTCAGAAGAACTTTGTGCCTTTTGATCTCTAACTATTAGTACCTAGATGAATAAATAATATATTGCAGTACGGTCATGTTCAAGGCTTTTCTTTTCCTGAAGAACAATTCTGAAATGAACTAGCTGAATTTTGTCTATGTTTCATCAAGCTCCTTGATAATGAGATGGTAAATCAAGCATACTAGAGGGACCCTATTAGATAAGAAGACGAAAGTGGATTGTTCTGGGGTACTCAATCTATAATAAAACTCTGCAAGTTATAAAGCTAACCATTTTTTTTTAATGATTCCCTTAGAATACTTTGCATTATAAGGGGATATGATAAAACAATAGTCTCTTTTCTGTAAAGTTCTGTTCTGTATTTTTATATTTGGGCTTTGGAAAGAATTCAAAGGAAGAGCTGACAAGAAGCTTCTTTGATGAATGTCTTCTACCTTCCCTTGAATGTGTATCATTGCAATTTAATGTGATTTTCTCTCAGTTTGAAACACAGATAAAAAGGTAATATGATTACTATTTCTATTTAAAACAACAGCATTCCTGAATAAAGGAAAAGAGCCTTTGATCAGTTGCTTGTCTGCCAGAGAAGCATAGTCTGTATAGAATGAAAC
Organism: Liasis olivaceus; assembly: GCA_030867105.1. NCBI lineage: Eukaryota > Metazoa > Chordata > Lepidosauria > Squamata > Pythonidae > Liasis > Liasis olivaceus. The sequence continues at coordinate 84,282,267 of CM061349.1, forward strand.
CTTTGTATTTGCTTAAATGTCTTAAAATATATTATTAAATGAGACTTAAAATATATATTTTTAAGTTTATGTTTAAGAATGAACCAAACCAGATTAAACTGGATCAACGAACTGTTCTCTGTCTAATTTGAGAAAGGACTTATTGGTTTGTTAGCACAGATCTGTATTCAATGGTTTACACTTTCAAGATAAGTGCCCTCCCCTCCCCTGGCCATGTCCACTTTTCCAGAGTATATAGGGTTCCTTTACTAGGGGAGATTAATAAGTCATTGTAAGTATAATATTGGTCAAATAGTTACCAACAGAAGCAGTTAACCATGCACATGGTCAGACCAAATTAAAATAATAATTTTAAAGGTTTTTCAGAAAAGAGTAATGGCTGGGTTCACCTTTCACACAAAGCCATATAATTGTTTCCTTTTGGCTTAGTGTGATGCCTGAAACCTGCCATGATGGTTTGGTAAACTATGGTATATGGTTTAGTGTTATGTGTGATCCAGATCACTGTGACTTGTTCAACAAAGCATGATTAAAACAGCCCAAGGCTTATTGTCATATGTGTCACATGAAATAATACAATAATTGATCAAAAACGGACGAAGTACTTTAATGGATTGATCCAGTGATGGGTTAAATTAGGAGAGAGGAGGTTCCTAAATCAAATCAGATTTTCAATCATATCACTTGGCAACATATTTCTGTATTGTGAAATGAACATTCTTAGCAAGAGTTTAGAATCTTACAGTCAAGGGTCAGTGGGATCTTTTGACTACACTATTGGGAGTGAACTTAATTCACACATATGCTTGGTAATTGCCTTTGTTCCTTTTTAAAATGTGACACAATAATATATTAGCATAGGGCTTTCTATATTTTATTGAAAGTAATAGTAAGGAATCTCAGCATGAGAGTTATCTTATGTCATTTCCAGCTGTTTTGTCTCATGCAGAGATTTATGATATATTGTCCTGAACAATGTCCTCTGCTGGACAAAATGTGACACAACAGTCACATTTACAACAGTAACATATTCCCCACTTGTCACTTGTACTGTTCATAGTCTCTGTGGTTTCTCATTAATGTAGGATATGCCATCATAGCCTTATATCAACACAAGGCAATTTTTTTTACAATATAGCCTATTTCCAAGCAGTACAAAATATCAGTCATACCAAAATAAAATCAGTTGTGAATTAACTGTAGATTTGAGGATAAAATTGAAAATGGTTGTTCTTGGGTAACAGTTAATACTGTAGATAAATCCAAAGAGCACTCTAATGAGGCAAAAATAGTTGAATGATATTTCATTCATATATGGTCAGGATGAAGCAGGGGATTAAATATTCCAAGAAACAAACCTAACAGGGTCTCATGTATATGAAAATGGATTTTTTTCAGCACTAAATTCCTTTGACTAAAGCCTGTAATAAACATATTCTCAGCCTCTGTTAATTCACAGCCAGAACCTATCAAATCTAATTACAAATGACTAATCTACTAATGAGCAGTGCTGCCTGCATAGCATGGAAGCGAAGGTGTGTCCTCCTCCTTTCTGTCTTCTGGCTTTGTACCCAGAGCTGATGTTGTTCTTACGGGCTGAGCAGTGTGGCTAGTGTGAGTAGGGTAAGAGTAAGGCTATTTCAGTGATACTGAGGCCTCAGCTGTCTGTATCAACACTGCTGGAGGCTGGGACTCAATGCAAGGGTCAGGCTAGGAATCCATCCCTGAACCTCCTTATCCAAGGAGGAAACAAACCTCATTCCCTTCCCCAGAATGTGTCAGCCCATCAAAGTAGGCCATGTCCCTGGAACTAAAGTTAGTCTGGAACTACTGAGAGAGGCTACAGTACCAGAATCTTGAAAGCCTGATTTAATTTTCCCCTCCCTCCCTCTCATATTCTAATGCTTTAGGGATGAGTCAGTCTGAGCTTCTTTCTCAAGCTTTCTCTATTCCCCAGGCTTAACTCGTGTTTGTCCAACCATCATCTCTGTCTAGCCTCTCCAAGGTCATCTCTGACTCTACAGAATCCATGCCAGCTTGCTTGGGTGGGGGTTATGGCACTGGGACTCAGAAACCAAAGCAGTAGCATGCTCCTCAGCTGCATCCTCCCAGCACAGATTGCCTGGTGTATAATTGTAATCTGTGAGGAATATGCTGAAAGAAATTCATGAAAAACCCTTATTATTGAAGGGGGGATTATCTAAGCCCTTGTTAAAATAATTTGCTAATTGTTCTCTTGCCATCTCTCTTCCCCCTTCAAAATGGCTGCACACCCTTTGGTGCTATGATTTCTCTTAGCATAGTCAGGAACCTGGAAATTGCACCCCTTCATATATATTTTTATTTCTTCCCTCAATGAGGTAGGAATGGTCAACCAGTCTTACATTATGAAGAGACATGCACTTTGGCAGTTGTCATGCTGGTTGAAATGTTGTAGATGGGTTGTTACTGTTGATTGCTTTTGTCAGGAAGGCTTCTGCAATATTTATAGGAGCCAAAAGCATTTCCCAATAAAGTGGAACACATTGATTTTGCATAGTTTCTCTTCCAAATTATTGCCCCCAAATGGCATGATTTTCAAAGACATTTTAAAATAGACTTCATCTACCTGCAAACCGTGAGAGAGATAACATGGCCAGGTGTGTGACAAGACCCCTTAAAGTTTGCATTATTGTTTCTTTTGATGAATCTCAGCCATCTACCTACCAACCTAAAGAAAGCCTGCCTTTGGCTTCCAAAAGATTGCCCACTCCTGGTTAATATCATGACATGAATGAGCTGCAGCAGGTTTTAGACTGGATATATAGATTAAACTGTTCGCAATTCTGGAAACGTATATCACTTCTTTTTTTTTTTTGGTCTTGCTTGTTATGGAAGGAGAGGTCAGTTAAGGTGATGAGTAAATGGCTACAAAGATACAAAAGAACAAGCTGAGTGGCACATATCTTTATTTCAAGCTGACTGGTAGAAAAGTGGAAGATGGGGGGATAACCGATAGATGAAAGTACTTTTATTAAGATGGTTCTTTGCATTTCACAAAAGAGATAGGAAAACATCAGGACAGCAAATGGCTACAAAGAGCTTGATGTAGTGCCAGCTAGTGAAGGAGTTATTATCCAATACATCTCCCTTTGGCCATATTGGTGACAACACAGTCAGAAATAAACCTTGCTGCAGTGCAGTCTTGAACTTGTTTATGCAGAGCTGTGATCCACTCTATAAAAAGGGATATTGGTTCTCATGAGGCAACTTTTATTCCTTCTTGAAAAAAGTTACCATTAAAAAAGTAAAGTTGCTGAGTCAAGCTTGAATTCTGGGGACATCATAGACATGCCTATGCAGCTTTCTTGCCCACAGTACACACATGGATTTGCCAGTGCTTTCTCCTTGAATGTGCTTCAATTTTCCAGTTTAGCTATGGGCCTGGTATTTCCTGGTAGTCTCCTGCCTAAGTCCTAGCCAAGCCCACATCTGCTTTATTTCTTATCTCCTACATGGTCAGACAGGTGTTGCCATTTGTATTAATGCATTTTTAAATCTATTTTAACCCATTTTTATTACTGACCATTAATGGGGACGTCAGGCATACTCTATTACCCATGAAGCTCTCTTATTTGTTCAGGGTACAACTAAAGTAACAGTGGAGCTGCAGACAGGTTGTAGAATAGTTAATTCAACCTTCAAAGGCATCTTTTTGTCTTCAACCTGGCACCCTCCAGGTCTGAACTTCTAGGAACTACAGCTCAAAATGTCTGGAGAGAACAAGAATAGGGCAAGCAGCTAAAGACTAATGGTGACCTGATTCATTGTGTGGGTCCTAATGAGGTGGAGCAGCACCATCTACAGCCAAGAAGGAAATATCGGGGACTTACAGAATTTCCAAGTTTGTAGCATACAACCATACATATCCTTTAGAAAAAGTAGCAATCAAGGGAAACAAAACTATATTGGAGGAGGGATCCAAAACAATTTAGTGAGGAGTGGGTGTTAACAGTGGCCATAGAATTCTGACTAGCTGGAATCTCAACAAGAGCAAATTGCTTGTCCTGTTGCATGTTTATAGCACAAAAAGTGTGCTATACAAAATAGTCCTGTTCTAGCACAAAAAAAAGAGCTCAGGGACAGGATATAACATTTATAAGGCCAATCGTTTTTCTGCATTTCCTCCATACTAGGAATTAAACATCAACTTTACTGATATCAGAATTGTGGCATGTGCAACATACTATTTGCTCATGATTTCCACTTACCAAGAGGCTATTCCACTTTGCTGTCATGGTTCATCTGAAACATAAGGCTAGACACAAAAGAGAGAAATGGTGAACCTATTTCTCCTCTATTAGTGAGATCTGATGTTGCTATTAGAATGAAGATTTATTCATGGGTCTTATACTGCTTGTTGCTCCCTGATACATAATGGACAAAAGAATTGCATTAAGCCTGATAGATAATAAAACAGCAGCAGTTGCACCTGGATAAGTAGTGAACTATGTTCTTGCTTGCCCCTGTTCTGTTCCTTATATTTTGCATGCATCCATTTAGGGGTATGGTTATTACTGACAACCCATCCAAAGCCTACAGATACTCCTGGAACTGAAATCAATGTGAATTCAGACATTTGAATTCAGAATTTTTCTTACTTTCTTCTGTCTCATTATTTTGTGAACTGTTTTGCTCCAATCTTCCAAGTCACACAACAAAAGTGGAAGTGGTTGTCAACTTAGCCCTCAAGGCCATGAAAGGTGTTTCTCAAGGGTCAGATTTTATGCTGCTTTAGGAAAGGAGAGGATGATGTGGTAGAAAATCTGCATGGAGATTGTCTCTGTGGGAAAGCTTGTATTGCTTTCTGAGCAGTGCTGTCTACAGGGTGGTCATGAAAGTCATAGGGACACCACAACTATGTGATTGAAGCCCTGCCTCTTTTTATGTGCATCATAGTTGTCCCTGTTTCTGAGGAAAGGCAAATAATTGCTTTGTGTGAGATGGACAGCTATATAAATGCAATAAATAAATAAACAAATAAATTGCCAAGGCTAAGCAGCGTCAGGGCCACTGAGACTGCAGGGAAGGAGGGATTGGAATTCAAAACGTTGCCATTGACATCTATATCAGAGATTGGCAACCTGAGGGCTCTTCTATGCTGCCTTTTCCAACTACAATTTCCAAAACTGAATGATATTAGCTATGCCATTTTGAGGTAAGAAGCATTGAAATGGTAACATGAAGTCAGAAAATAGACTTAACATAGTGATTTCATTTTTAAAAACCATTCTAATGTATATAATTCTTTAATTTCCTATTTCTTCCACTTGTTTCTACCCAACTAGTTTGGATTGTATGCTTGATATTTTGGTTTTTGATTGTAAATAAACTTTAATCAATAGCTTTAGGCTTAACAGAGTTAAAGAGAGAGCCAATGTACTGTAATGGTTAAAACCTGGACTAGGGAGTCTGAGGCTCAAAATCTCTACTTGGAGTTTATTAGTCACTCTTTCTTAGTCCAACCTACAGAGTTGGTATGGTAAAACATTAGGTTAGCTCTCCCATATTACTACTGAACTCTTATGAAACATATGGGCTATAAATCCAAACAAGTAAGCAAATATGGAAAAACAAATTCTCAAAATTCTGAAAGAAAGAAAGAAAGAAAGAAAGAAAGAAAGAAAGAAAGAAAGAGAGAGAGAGAGAGAGAGAGAGAGAGAGAGAGAGAGAGAGAAAGAAAGAAAGAAAGAAAGAAAGAAAGAAAGAAAGAAAGAAAGAAAGAAAGAAAGAAAGAAAGAAAGAAAGTTCTTGTGTGACTCACTTTGTACCATCAACCTATATATTGGGCCCTGTTCCACCCCCCACCCCATGTTAAGTTGAACCTTTTGTCACTGAAGTGTGATCACTCCTGATTTTAATTAAGGCTGCTGAGGAAGGCTTTGCACAGATTTACAGTACAGGTAGTCCCCAGTTTAAGAATGAGTTCTGTTCCCAAGATCTGTCCTTAAGTCAAATTTGTATGTAAGCTGGAACAATATTATTGTATAATATTGTATAAATAGTATTGTGAAATGAACTCAAACTATTGTGTATTTCAGTTGAATCATTGTGTATTTAACTCAAATTTTGCTACGATAAGCTCTGTACTTAACTATGGGGGTTACCTATACTGAATGCCATCAATATCCTGATTACTTTTATATAAATATCTGGATTTTAGAGACAAATTGTTTAAAAGACTTAAAGAGCAAGAATTACTTTTTTCTAGGTTTCTCCTCTGTCTTTGATATAATTCTTAGGTTACAAAGAAACCACTATGCCTAGAAATACTTCCCATGTTTTTAATCCTTTCCTTTCCTGGACTGTGTTCCTATGTTTAAAAGTCCATTATATATCCTCTTTTTCTTTCAGAGTGACATGTCTGCCCTGGCAACATCGGGTCTGTTCTTCAAGGATGGCAAAAAACGTATTGATTACATTTTAGTCTACAAAAAGTCCAGTCCTCAAATTGAGAAAAGAAGCACCTTTGAAAAGAATTTACGTGCAGAAGGATTAATGTTAGAAAGAGAGGTTGGTAGCATTTTCTACCTCCTCAAAATGACTACTACTGTAACGAAAATCCATTAGATGATCTGCATTTTACTAAAGTGATTACAGGATTAACTCAGCATTTCCTTCAAAAAAATGCTAGAAGACCTTGGAGAGTAGAAGGGAGGGAGGGTTAGGAGAACAGTGGCAAGTTGAGAGCTAGATAGTGTAAAAAGTAGGGAAGGGAAAGGAAAAATAGCAAGTATATCTAAAACAAAAGAAAAGAAAAGAGAGAAACTAGCAGTTCATGTGAAAAGCAAAAAAAATAATTCTGTAAATAAGTATGGAGTTTTATTGATGGACCTCTTTAAAGAGAAACAATTTAGGTCCTGTACTATCTGATCAGGCAGTGTTCTTCTCAAACTGTTCATAATCAACCAGACCTCTGAGTAAGCGAGAGACAATTTATAACTCCCTCTCCCATCTAAGATGCAGGGCTTCAAGGAAAAGGACATTTTGGGCTGGTGGCATTGAGATTTTAAAGTATTTAAAGTAATTTATCCCCTAAATAAACTTAGGAAAAAATGATGGCACTTCTCACCAAATAAATTCAGCTTCATCATAAGTACAACAGAACAATGATAAAGCAAAGGGAAGAAAATGACAGATTATCCATTGCTTTTACAGCACAGGATGAAAACAGGGAGGGGGGGCAATTTTGAATTCAATTTGGAGGGGCTACTGGCTTCACCTAAACTTGTGAGGGTAGCATGAACTGGAAGCTTCTCCAGCAGAGCCAGAATGTTTCGTTCTCCAAAAAGTCTGATTTGGGGCAGAAAGAATACCTGTGATATTAGATGATATGTGCAGTTTTCCTGGGCATATGCGAATTCCAGGACAGATGTCTTCCTGCCACAGGCTCACCAACTCTTCCCTCTTAACACCCTTATCTGAAGGATTAGGTTGCTCTGTAATTTATTAAGAATAGCCAGAAAATACCTTATTTATGACTTTGTGGGGTAACATCCATGAAAGTTCTGAAATAAGTTGGTGATAACTCTGTTCTCTGATAAGTTGGAACTTTATCTAGATTAGAGGCAAGCCTCAAGCCTCTTTTTTTTTTTTTTTTGGCCAAAGAAGAGTATATTTGTAGTTCCCTTAGAAATACCTTTGACTTCAACAAGTCCAAGTGCACAGTTAAAAAAAAAAAAGACTATACTTAAATACCATAACCCATATCACTAGATATAGTCATTTTTTTCCACATCTGAATTGTGTTCAGAAAGTGTTGTGATCTTTGAAGACTGGGTTAGTTTAGACTCTGGTCCCCCCCCCCCCCCCCATCAGATATAGATACCGTTCTAAGTTTAATTCCATCTCTAATGAATGGAAAAAACACCCCTGACTGAAAGTTGAAGTTAGAGCCCAATCATAAATCTGAAGTTTTTTAGGGGAAAAGAAAGAGAATGCCACCTAGATCTGAAAGATTTGTGCCTGTTAATTTGTTTCTTTTTTGCAGCCAGCTGTTACAAACAATGACATTATGTTTGTAAAAATTCATTGTCCTTGGGACACACTCTGCAAATATGCTGAAAGAATGAACATTAGGATGCCTTTCAGGTAACAGAATAAAATACTTAATTTTGTCTCTGGTTAAATTAAGAATTTGTCTGACAAAAACTATTTTATATAGGTTGACCGTTACATTTTATACCCACAATGTGGGTAATTTCCAAATTATGAATGGTGAAGTATCAAGCAAATTAATTTACAACAAGCATAGTGTTTATTAATAGTGACAAATGTGCTGCTCTGTAGGAGGGATAGTCTTGCTTCAAGGATCCTTGTGTTGATCCAGTCACCGGGAATGGGATCTTTTCTGGGAACTTTTTAATGCAGGAAAGAAGCATGATTCTTGAGACAGCATTCCAGGGGTCAGAGGACTGGACATGGCTAGGAGAGGCAGGAGGTGTTCAGGAACCAACCCTCTCTATATTTCAACCCCACAGTGCAGAACTAGCCAAGTTAGTTACTCCATGTTCCTTCCTACCGCTTACAGTCCAGGAAGGGGACAGACAAATGCAAACTTACCTCCATTTTCAGTTTTGCACTTTTGTTACAGCTAGCAAAGAAATCAGATATTAGAGCATGCCAAAGCTTTCTGTTAGAGTTGCTCAGCCAACCCATTGTTGATTCCACAAGCAACAGACAAAGCAGAAGCCAAAGTGAGTCTTTCTATGCATTGCTGTCACTTTCAAAGCCTGTGCAATGTAATTTGTGTCTCCCTTTGGATATGATGAATTTGTACCACCTGATGAGTGGGTTTATGCAGCTCATTTGCGTGTGTACAGTGAGCACATTGAAAGCTGTCTTAAGGCACAAGCTTCTGAAACTTTGAAATAATCAAAGCAGCTGTAATTGGTTCCCTGATTTAATGCAAATTAATTCCAATGGAGGATAAGTACATCTGCTGGCTCAAGGGCACTGACTGCAGCCTGCAGTTATTTACTCCAGAGAAGAGGTCTTGAACTTAGTGAGGCTCTTCCAGAAATAAGTAGATTGTGGATTCTATCAATTGCCAGAAAATGAGCCATTGGCTTTAAGAGAAAAACACAAACCAATTTCATGGAATTATTAGATGCAATGCTATAAACAATCCAGCATTTTCCTCATATTAACTTCAGCCAGGAAAAAATTGTAAAAAAAGAGCAAGGAAGGATTAATAGCAGATAACATTTTTAGCAGTTTTCCTATTTTCCTTAACAAAGAATTTTGCATAGTGTTATTCCTTGCATAATGAAAGCATAAATATAACATTTAGATAACAAATCCTTTAGATTTTAAGATTTAAAAACTGATGGGATCTTCAGCAGAGTCTGCTGCAGCCTCTACACATTGGTATCCTTCTGCCACTTCTTAGGTCTACAATAAAACAGATAGCGTCAGTGTGATGCTGTATTTAAGATGATGGATTTAAGATTCAAATCCATCCTTAACCATGAAAGTTCACTGATGACTGAGTCTGCCACTGTCTCTCAGCCCAAGCAACTTCACAGGGTTGCTGTTATGGGGAGTTTTCAGTCCCTGAAGGAATTGTAGAATATAAATCTAATGATAAATAATCCTGTTATGATGGAATCAAGGCCTTAAATTAGGTTTGAGGGTTTCCTGGGCAAAGTAATGTTGCCTAATGGTCCAGCACTTACCCACATACTTCTGGCTCATGTATCTCTCTCCTGGTCTTGACCAGGTTGTTCTTAAAAGGCAGTCCAGTTACCCTACTTAATTTGAGCTTCATGGCAGCCTATTCAGCGAGCTTTCTAAGTAGTAGGGAAAGGCCACTGTGTAGCTGCAATCTTCCTTCTTCCAGTGTGTAATGTTTAGAAGGGGGTAGGTTGGGAAAATGAAGTTACGCTGAACCTGGATGGAATTCTGAGATTGACGAAATGGTCCCTCTTCCCTTTAAAAATGCTCAGCTGAGTGGAGAAGTTTCATGCCAAAGGATAATTTCTAATTATCTATCCCTGACTTAATGACATTATTTTGAGGATGGGACCCCTTTGGGAATTGGTGTAAAATTACTGCTACAGGCATCAGGCTAACAATTTTCTCATCAGCGCTGTCTGTAATTTTGATTCAAAAACAAATTAAAGATACTTTAACAACCTTGCATCAATCATTAAAACCCTCTCAGATCTATACACTCAGACATGATCGTTTTGGATACTGATCCTGGGCCAAGTATTTAAAGATTCCCAGCATGTTGCAATCTTTCTTTCTAAACAACTTCTTTGAACAACACTGAAAATCTAAAACATAGAGGTTGTTGCCCTAGCCATGTAAAGACTAATTACCCATTTGTTGAAGAGTAGAGAATTGAGGTGTAGTTGAATTTAAAAGACTGGATGTCTTCCTTTTTCTCACCCTTCTTGCTCCCTACCATTGTTCCCCTGTTTTCTTCCAATCTTGCCCTTCTTCCATCTTTATGTAACAAAAGTTCTACTGCAAGTATGATTCAGCAGATCCTTAGTCATGCTCCTTTTCTCATATTATTAATGGGAATATGCTACATAAACAAGTATGTCAGCAGGGCTATAACACTGGTTCTGGAGTGGATGTTGTAGAGCTCCTTGGTTTCATTCCACAAGCAATGCGGCCCCCATGCTGCTTCTCTTCAATGGAAACTCATGCTGACGACAGGAAAGTTAATCTGAGTTGTAGAATGCAGCATGTAGAAGATTTCACAGCATGCATTGTTAAGCTCAGAGCACTTTCTGGATCAGGGTTCAGACATAATAACAATCAGTATAAATATTCCAACTATAGAGCTGCTATCCCATGCAGGAGCTGGCACAAAATTAACATGTAGTTCAGCACAGCTGCATTTATGGGTCAGAGGACTTCCAAATAATGCACAGTGAGATTATAAATAAGATGGTCCAGGTCAGTTTGTAGTGTGCAGGCACTATTCTATACGTATAATACTCTAGCCTTGTTCTCATCTCTAATGGAAACATGAAGACAAGAAGCAATGGAACTAGATTGCCAATGACAATGATGTAACTGCATTGCTTAAATTACATTGCTTCTGTATTCTCTAGGAAGGATGAGAACTAGAATATAATTGAAATTAAATTGAGACATAGAACCTGTTATTTGTCAAATAAAAATGACTCGCTCTGCTTTGCACACCATTAAAACTTTTTACCACTGAAAATTGGATTCACTACCCAGAATTGTTCTTGTGATTTTCCACTAGACTTATAATTGTCTTACAGAACACAAGTGAAAAAAAAAAGAAAAAGAAAACTCATTCTTGCAATTTGCTACCCAACATGCAGAAATCTGTCCAGCCTTGCTCAACAACTAACACTTGTAGATTGGTCCTACTGGAGAAGCTGGTTTAGTTCAGATCCCATTGTGTTATGTCATTACAATAACAAAGTTGGTAAATTGTCCTGCCTTCCAGTAGCATCTCTTCAGTCTCCTATGATCCCCTGGCTCAGTCTAACAGCTTACAGCAAGGATGGAGCTTTGTACCACTGTGGATTACATGGCTTACCAGTTAGTGCATCCATATGCACATATGGTACATATGTATCATACCAGTTAGTGCATCCATATGCACACCCAAAACTTCCCCAGTCATGTTCCTCTTCAACTGGAGAAGTTCTCTTCCTAATAATCCCAGGTAGCCTGCCAGTCATATTATCACTGAGTAGTCAAGGAACGTGCTTTATTTTACTATGAAAAACAGCTTCCATAATATCATAGTACTGATATGCACCCAATCTAGTAAGCTGATGGGGAGTTAGTAGAGAGCCTTAGTAGCAGCTACCATGTTGGGAAAGAGGGAACTACTGAGTGCCACTTTTAACCAACAATTACTGTGTTGCCTAGCCATGGCTTATCGATTAGATCACTCAATATTTGTTTGTGTATTGGGGGGGGGGGGGAGGTAGCAGTTATTTTTAAGTGTGATTTGTCCTTAAAAAGAATCTACAATTTGAATTCCACATGAATGTATCAATTTTCCCAGCTGAATCAATACACATTTAAAAATACAAGGCAAAATCCCAACAGCATGAAGAGGCTATGCAGCTATTTTTCATGGCATGCCTTTATGTATTGTATTTCCAAAATGGTGTTTTCTGCATTTATTGTTACTTCAGGTAATATTGGAAGATTTTTTGGTTTATTCAAAAAATCATTTGAGTAATCATTTAAGAATAATAGCTGCTGGTACAACAGAAGCAGAATAGAAAAGCAAATAGTTCCTTTCTCTGCATCCAGCTATCTACGGCCCATGACTTGTGCACAAAATATCAGCTGATGTTTTTATTCATACTATTTTTGTTCATGCCATTAAGAAATAAATGTATAACTGAAAGGTAAAAGGCTTGCAGTCTGAGAGCTTTTGGTTACCTGTAATGTCTTAGGGCATGTTAAATGTTTAACTTAAGTAACTCAGTTTTTATCCATGCAATTGATCTTCTGTCCACTTTCATTTTGTAACGGTGCATGAGATGACATTATTAAACTCTATTTCTGATGTGTATTTCCTTCACCTCTATGTAAAACTGTACTCTGATTATTTTTGCTGTTCTTTCAGGAAAAAATGTTATTACACTGACTGGAGGAGCAAAACCATGGGCAGGTTGGTGGGTGATACATAGCTTTTAATTTTGCCAGATAGTCATCCTGCATATGATAAATCCATTCTAGCAGTTGTAAATTTATCCCACAGGGCCTTGAGAAAGTTGATTGAATAATGGAAGCAGTAGAACTTTGCTGTTTATTTATGTTCCGCTTTAAGCATGTGACTGACCTCACCAGAAACAAGATAGCCCAATGATTGTTTTATCAGTAAATAAAATAGTGGGGTTCCAAATAAGAGGGGTATGAAAAAAATGGATCTTAAAAGCTCTGAGCAGCAAGAAGATTGTAGAAAATAAGTCTTTTATTGGTTCCTTTTCCTGTAGTACTAAAACTTCCCAAGAACATTTATCTTCAGGATCCTGGGGAAACTCTAATTTGTATAAGCCGATTTCCATCCAATGTTAGCCATTTCCCTGTGATACCAACAGCCACCATAGCCCATCACATTATATTTAGGAAGGAGATAGAAATGCTGTCTAAGTTAAACTTCCTTCTTTGGTTCCAACCCATGATTCCAACCCATGAGCTTTCATCGCTCTATTTCCTAAGGCCCCTTCAGGTGAACATGGCAAAGACACACAGAGATCTTGTATACTAAGCATACAATTTTATTGGTGGCATGTCTCCACCCCCAGGATGATGATGATGATGATGATGATGATGATGATGATGATGATAGCAGCCACTCTGGGTGGTCAAAACATTTAAAAACAAAGAACAATACAAAAACACAAAAACAGCAGAAGACAAAAGAGCAATGATGGCAGAGAAAGGGAAGAAAGGAGTGTCACTCATCCTGCCAAAGGCCTGGGCGAAGAGCCAGGTCATTAGGGCCCTTTGAAATGCCAGTAGAGTAGGAGCCCTTCAAATCTCAAACTGCAGATAGAACAGGGAAACTGCAATCTGGTGCGGAAAGTCCCAATTATTGCTTTTCAGTGTAAACTTTTTAAAACACTTTTGTGAATATTGGTATTTCCAATATAACATAAATGTTTTATGAAGAATTGTTGCTCCATCCAGCTATGTTTATTTTTAATTTCTCAAGGAATTTAGAGAAGTTCTACTGCATTTCCATCATACTCTGTTAAGCAAGGTTTGGTTTGGTTTGGTTTGGTTTGGTTTGGTTTGGTTTGGTTTGGTTTGGTTTGGTTTGGTTTGGTTTTTTTAAATGTAACAGAAGGTGAAGTTGTCTTCTTGTAAAGCCAATTTCTCCTGTGATGGATTTATTCCATAGCAAAGTTTAATTGGAAGGAGAAGCAACAAACATAATGCTTTGAAATAGAATGACAGAATGCTCTTAACTCTGTTTCAAAGTAATCATCTTGGATATTACAGTATTACCTTGCCTTCACTACTGATATTGGTTGAGTATCTAAATTAAGGGAAAATAAGGAGATTAAGGTAATGATCTGATTAGGGTTTCTAGAAATGTGCATCTTGTTAATATTCAGGCTATTTCATATGTTAATTATTTTTAAAATATATTTTGTGTGGAAAGCATTGCTTTTCACATGCAGATATTAAATATTTGTAGACTGTAGCATTTAATAATAAAAATTTACAACTGCTTACCTCCTCTTCCCAGTCATGCACGTGCTTGCTTTGTATCAGATATATCTTTTTATATTATATACATTTATTCTTACTTGCTTTAAATTATGTGTGAAATAAACCATTTTCTCACAAGGAAAAAAAAATCTAGGCAGGACTCCCATTCAGATAATATTAATAAAAATGGCAGTTTATTCCCTATGGAATTATGATGATTGTTGAAATTCAAAAGAGGGATTTATAATCACATTTATAATTACAGGTCTTTTTGTTTGTGTGTGTGTGTGTGTGTGTGTTAAAACACTGTTCTTGTGTGTTTGGATTCTTCTGTTAGGCGAAATTCCCAAAGAGTAATCATAGACCGGTGGATGTCTTCAATTATTTTAATGGAAAAGTCAGCCAGTGTGTGACCCCACGGATCTTTTAGTCACTTTTCTGGGATGTAGGCTTTCATTTGGAAAGAAACAAACCATATTTTACTTTTCACTTGGAGAGGAATAAGGGAAAGGAAAGAAACAATTTTGCCCACAACCAAAAGAAAGACACTACAGTAGGTTACATATTAAATATAAATATTTTTGTGTACTTATTTTTTGTCAGATAAGACAGCAACACATTTTTTGAATGCAGTCCTGTAGAACTATGTCTGAGAATAAGCTTTACTAAATCTAAGTGTAATTATATTTGCACATTGTGAGATATGCCTTTCTGATGGCTTGTTCTCACATGTCCATGTAATTTTTTAACAGCTGGGTGCATGCTCATGATTCCATTTAAAAGCACAGAGTCACCAGATACTCTCTGTTTATGCTATCAGGGTAGCCGAGGGGACTTCCATGTGACTTCTAGGGATCAATAAAGAGTCATATGTGAAAAAGTATGTTAGGTCTGACCAAAGGCTTATGTACTCCCGCATTCTGTTCCAGTGGCTGACCAAAAATCAATGAGCAATCTCTCAGAGTGATAGTTTCTTCATGTCAGTTTCCCAATACAATGGTGTATGAAAGCTTGATGGCTCTGGTTTTGCTTGTAATGGATAGCCATCATGACTAGCAGGTCCTGATACCTTCTTCTCCATTAATTCAACTAATCAGTATTTAAAGCTGTCCAAGTTGGTGGCCATTACCACAACACAAATTTTATAAAGTAACTGTACATTATCAAGAACAAGGGATCTCCCACCATTCAGCTTTACTGAATAACTTCATTTTCTAGTACTGCTGGTAAAGGAAAAAAAAACACACACACACAATCCACTTGCCATAATCATCTTGGTTGTCCTTTTCTGCACTTTATCTTGGACTCCTTCTTGGGGACTGGGGTTTGGGGAAAATGCAGTATAATCATAGTATAGTCACACCATTAATTTGTAGCATGCCATATTGTTATTTGCAATTTTATTTTCAATTTTCTTCCTATTGATTCCGAAGATGGATTTGTTTTACAATATATAAATTCTTTACATATATGGGGCTGCTGCAAGCAGCTGTTTAATTAAGCATTTTTTTTCATAAATGGAATAATTGAATGTTGCTTCTTACATTATATTTTAAAGGCAGTGGAATACACAGATAAACTGCAACTAGATTAACAACTCTATTCCAGAAGAACAGTGTTAAGTCACACCAAAACCCTGTCTAGTCCCAATTCTTTTCCCTTAAGGGACTGCCTTAGGAAGTTCACGTGCTGAACAAGTGTAAAAGAGCTTTCTCCAACAGCTGTTCAACCCTGATACTAGAAGTAATATATCACTGGAGTTACTATATCACTATTGGCAACCTTATCCTCCATGACTTTGTTAAACCTTGTTTAAGGTCATTCAAGTTGATGGCTATAAGTCGATGGAAATGACAACTCAACTTTATCATACTGCCAGAATGAAAACTTCTAGCCAATGCATCTAGAGCTCTGATCAAAGGTCTTTCTTTCATATTCTTATCAATTTGCATTGATATTTTCTGACATAGACCTAATTTACAAAAATTGCACCAGCAACTTTAAAATACAAATGCAGAGGCTTAAAATGGATAAATGTGAATATTCATACACAATGATATCTATTTGACACTTGTAACCAAAGTTTATTCGGACTGAATTAAAAGGATCCATTTGCAGTTTGCAATCATTTCACATTTGGTGCCTATATAAATTTGCTTGTCATTATTAAAGCATTAATTTTGTTGTTTTGAAGATACTATGTGTATATATACAAACTGTATTTTCACTTTAAATTTACAATAGTAGCTTTGCCTTTCACGATTGGACTATGAGGGAAAATGTCTATTTTTTCTGAATCAAATGAATGACAGCGTAATCATGAAATATGAAAGCTAGAAGGTTGGGGAAGTTGGATAACAGGATTCTTTATTTTCCTTTTTTTAGCAAAATAGAAGAATTAATGTATTTGTATACTAAAAAAACCCTTTCTCTTTCAATTGCTGCTTGAAAATATAAACACTTTTGTAGAAAGCTATACTTACAGATGCAGCAAGGTCTTGTTGGTGGGGTATTGTTCTGTTCTGTTCTGTTCACTCTGTCACAATATATACTGCCTCTTGTATTTTAAGACAGAGGTTTGTTCTTGTAAATCTCTCCAGAAGAGGGCATCAGTTTGACCAAATGAATATAAATTGATGTACTTCTAATGATTTTTTGAAGAAATATTAAGACTGTCAGCATCTACCACCCACTTATACTACTTGAAGGCAACTAAACCCTTCTTTTGGGCAGTGAAGGTGAAGATATAGGGAGTAGTTATAGACAACTGCACTGGTTCCCATGGGAAAAATTCAGTCATGATCTTCAGTGACATTTTAGCCAGTGTGAAAAGGATACAGTGTACACCAAGTTCATTGAAGAAACCATGACTTTCCTATCATGAAAACTGCATTAGAAGGACAAGTATTCAGTCCTAGCTCCCTTTTCAGTAGCTCTGACAAAGTCATTGCATTTGTTACTGCAGATATGAAAGGCCTCTTCTTGTTCTACTCGTTATTATAATTGTTATCAAAAGTACTCAGAATTCCAATGATCTTCCATCATTAACTCTGAGTGGGGTAACACTCCCCCAGGCAGAATTAGTGCACAACCTGCGGGTCTCCCTGGACTTGTGGCTCCTGTATGAGGACAAGTGGCAGCTGTGGCCAGGACAGCCTTTGCACAATTACATCTTGTGCACCAGTTGCTCCTATTTCTAGAAGGGAGGCACTGCTCATGGTCACTCATACATGAGTCATTTCCCATCTGGACTATTGCAGGACACTCTACATGGGGCTGCCCTTGAAGAGCATTTGGAAGCTTCATCTGGTCCAGCATGCAGCAGCATGGGCAGTATTGGGCATTCCATGGTATGCTCACATAATACTGCTGCTGTGTGAGTTGCATTGGCTCCCAGTAGGCTTTCAGGGGCAATTTAAAGTGCTTTTAAAGCTCTGCATGACATGGGGCCAGGTTACTTGTGGGACAATCTATCTGTGGGTGCAATAAGAGTGGAGAAATAAGTATGTTTCTCCACCCTTACCATCACAAGGTGATCCTTAGTAAAGGATCTGGCCTGTGCTTAGTTAGACTTGCTCGTCATCTTTCTCCAGAGACAATTTAGGCTCCCCTTATGCTGTTTTATCTCCTGGAGTTCCTATGAAAACCGGGGGGGGGGGGTTCTGGGATCCACAAACATGGGGAGCCTACACCGGGATGATCCAGTCCAAGGCTGCCATTGCCTGCTTATTCCAAGCAATGAGTAAGGCCTTGGTCAAGCTATGCAAGAGAACCAGGGGCTACCCCAAATTCCTGATGGAAACTGACTGGTCCTTCAGGTACCTGCAATAGACCAATCAAAGTGGCATTTCCTCCCTAAGAGGCTAGCAGGGAGTGATCTGTCCATAAGAAGTGACTGACAACAACATCCCCCAACTCCAGATGATACCACTACTGCCTTGAGACAAAAACCATATCTAATGTGTGACCTCCACTATGAGTTGGGCCATCAATAACTTGGATCAAGTCCATGGTGGCCATGAACTATTGAGCCACCTTTGGTTCCAGTTCCAGAGAAGGCAAGTTGAAATCCCCCCGAGCCATCAGTTAAGGGAACTCTACCACCAACTTGGCCACAGCCCTGAGCAGCTCAGGTAGCTGCAAAGCAGGGAGATTGGTATACTAGCAGCAGAAATAGAATCTCACCTCTGGTTGTTTGTGGAGCAATGACCAGGACACACCAGAGCCTCCTAGATGACAATAATTACACTTCCTTCCCTCCCCCAAAGTCTCACTTGGTGCCACACTCAAGTAGGCACATTTCTGTGAGGGGAAACCCACCCCCCTTCTTACCCAAGTATATTTCAGT